>CM045729.1:5097662-5332662 GCA_024760905.1 Plotosus lineatus | reverse complement strand
AGCTGCTTCATTTTCTTCCCACATTTATGTTGCTGAGGCTCAACCGGAACAAACGGACTGACATCGCCATGGAGATTACATGCTGTGATCAGCAGTAAATGCCCTCCAGCAAAATATTAGTGTTTGTGACTATTTTTTTTCTCCGGCTGGGCATGGTACATATATATTCTTTTCCTTTCGGCTTTTCCCTTTAGGGGTCGCCACAGCAAACCATCCGCCTCCATCTCACCTGATTCTTCCTGATATCTTCTACTCTTACTCCAACTACCTTCATGTCCTCCTTCACCACATCCCTAAATCTTCTCTTTGGTCTTCCTCTAGACCTTCTGCCTGGTAGTTCCAACCTCAGCATCCTACTACCAAGATATTCACGATCCCTCCTCTGTACATGTTCAAACCATCTCAATCTAGCCTCTCTGACTTTGTCTCTAAAACCTCTTACATGTGCTGTCCCTCTGATGTACTCATTACTGATCCTATTCATCCTCGTTCCTCCCAAAGAGAACCTCAACATTTTCATCTCTGCTTCCTCCAGCTCTGCCTCCTGCCTTTTCCTCAGTGCCACTGTTTCTAAACCATACAACATCGCTGGCCTCATCACCATCTTGTACACTTTTCCTTTCATTCTTGCTGATACTTTCCTATTGCACATCACTCCAGATACTTTTCTCCAACCATTCCAACCTGCCTGCACACGCTTCTTCAATTCTTTTCCCACACGCTCCATTGCTCTGGATTGTTGATTCTAAGTACTTAAAATCCTCCACCTTCTTTATCTCTGCTCCCTGTAACCTCACCATTCCTCTTGGGTCCTTGTCGTTCACACACATGTATTCTGTTTTACTGAGGCTAAGCTTCATTCCTCTCCTTTCCAGGGCATACCTCCACCTCTCTAGATTTTCCTGCACTTGTTCTCTGCTCTCACTACAGATCACAATGTCATCTGCAGACATCATAGTCCATGGAGATTCTTGTCTAACCTCGTCTGTCAGCCTGTCTATCACCATAGCAAACAAGAAGGGGCTCAGAGCTGACCCTTGATGCAGTCCCACCTCCACTTTGAACTCTTCTGTCACACTGACAGAACACCTCACCACTGTCTTACATCTCTCATACATGTCCTGCACCACTCTAACACACTTCTCTGCCACTCCAGACTTCCTCATGCAATACCACAGTTCCTCTCTCGGCACCCTGTCATATGCTTGATCCAGATCCATAAAGGCACAATGCAGCTCCTTCTGACCTTCTCTGTACTTCTCTATTAACATCCTCAAAACAAACACTGCATCTGTGGTGCTTTTTGTTGGCATGAAACCAAACTGTTGTTCACAAATGCTGACCTCTGCCCTTAGTCTAGCTTCCACTATTCTTTCCCATAACTTCATCGTATGGCTCATCAACTTTATCTCTCAGTAGTTGCCACAACTCTGCACATCTCCCTTGTTCTGAAAAATGGGCACCAGAACACTTATCCCCCATTCCCCTAGCATCCTCTCACTCTTTAAAAGAGCTTGTTGAATGTTCTTGTCAGAAAATCTACTGCTACGTCTCTTAGACACTTCCATACCACCACCGGTATGTCATCAGGACCAACTGCCTTTCCACTCGTCATCCTCTTCAATGCCCTATTCATTTTACCCTTACTAATCTTTGCTACTTCCTGGTTCTCAACAGTCACCTCTACTACTCTTTTTTTTGTCTCTCATTTTCCTCATTCATTATCTCTTCAAACTACTCTTTCCATCTTCCCAGAACACTTCTGTCATCAGTCAACACGTTTCCCACTTTGTCCATAATCACTCTAACTTGCTGCACGTCCTTCCCATCTCTTTCTCTGCTGTGCCAATCTGTATAAATCATTTTCTCCCTCCTTCCTGTCCAACCTAGCATACAAGCAAAAAAAAAAAGAAAAAAAGTGAGCTGTAATGTTGGATACACTCATACACCCTCTGGATACACCCTCTGTTTGGCCTTTGACACCGCTACCTTCGCCTTACGCTGTGTCTCCCTGTACTGCTGTTTATTCTCTTCAGTCCTCTCTATGTCCCATTTCTTCTTAGCTAACCTCTTCCTTTGTACACGCTCCTGTTGGTTGACATCACTGATGGCGGTCGTTGTTAACCCGGGCCTCGACCAATCCGGTATGACATTCAAATTATGACTCGCATATTTTATTTGCCATTTGTTTTACGCCGGATGCCCTTCCTGACGCAACCCTCTGCATTTATCCGGGCTTGGGACCGGCGTGAGGGAGAGACACTGGTTTGTGCCCCCCCCCCCCCTCACGGCTGCATTAACCAGACTACTTACATAAAAGCTGAAAATAAACAGAAAACAGCATATATTAAAAAAAGAAAGACCCCTTGCTTTTCCCTCTCTTTAAACATTTCCTTTAAACATTTTCCGGGGAAGTAAAATCGAGCCAATCAACACAAATGTAAACTTTAGCACCTGGCACATTGAACCAATCAACACGAACATAAACAAAAGTACATGGCCAGGAACTTTTTTAAGTTTATGAAGTTAGTGATCAGGAGAAGTGGGTGAAAAATACTCTTCATCACTTTCTGATAGGTCATATCTGGCTCATTGCTCCATTCATTCAGAGCGTCCCATAGTTTTACTGTAGCAGTTTCGACAACGTAAAATCGAAAAAACATAAAACAGATGAACGTAAGTCGGGGAGCATGTGTGTGTGTGTGTATGTATATATATACTGGTCCTTCTAAAAAAATTAGCATATTGTGATGAAGTTAATTATTTTCTGTAATGTACTGATAAACATTAGACTTTCATATATTTTAGATTCATTGCACACCAACTGAAATATTTCAGGTCTTTTATTGTTTTAATACTGATGATTTTGGCATACAGCTCATGAAAACCCAAAATTCCTATCTCAAAAAATTAGCCAATTTCATCTGACCAACAAAAAAGTATTTTTAATACAAAAAAGTCAACCTTCAAATAATTATGTTCAGTTCTGCACTCAATACTTGGTCGGGAATCCTTTTGCAGAAATGACTGCTTCAATGCGGGCGTGGCATGGAGGCAATCAGCCTGTGGCACTGCTGAGGTGTTACGGAGGCCCAGGATGCTTCGATAGCGGCCTTAAGCTCATCCACAGTGTTGGGTCTGGTGTCTCTCAACTTTCTCTTCACAATATCCCACAGATTCTCTATGGGCTTCAGGTCAGGAGAGTTGGCAGGCCAATTGAGCACAGTAATACCATGGTCAGTAAACCATTTAGCAGTGGTGTTGGCACTATGAACAGGTGCCAGGTCGTGCTGAAAAATGAAATCTTCATCTCCATAAAGCTTTTCAGCAGATGGAAGCATGAAGTGCTCCAAAATCTCCTGATAGCTATCTGCATTGACCCTGCCCTTGATAAAACACAGTGGACCAACACCAGCAGCTGACATGGCACCCCAGACCATCACTGACTGTGGGTACTTGACACTGGACTTCAGGCATTTTGGCATTTCCTTCTCCCCAGTCTTCCTCCAGACTCTGGCACCTTGATTTCCGAATGACATGCAAAATTTGCTTTCATCCGAAAAAAGTACTTTCTTCTGCCGCTGTTCAAAAGTGGCTTGACCTGGGGAATGCGGCACCTGTAGCCCATTTCCTGCACATGCCTGTGCACGGTGGCTCTGGATGTTTCTACTCCGGACTCATCCACTGCTTCCACAGGTCCCCCAAGGTCTGGAATCGGCCCTTCTCCACAATCTTCCTCAGGGTCCGGTCACCTCTTCTGGTTGTGCAGCGTTTTCTGCCACACTTTTTCCTTCCCACAGACGTCCCACTGAGGTGGCTTGATCGAGCACTCTGGGAACAGCCTATTCGCTCAGAGATTTCTTTCTGTGTCTTACCCTCTTGCTTGAGGGTGTCAATGATGGCCTTCTGGACAGCAGTCAGGCCGGCAGTCTTCCCCATGATTGCGGTTTTGAGTAATGAACCAGGCTGGGAGTTTTTAAAAGCCTCAGGAATCTTTTGCAGGTGTTTAGAGTTAATTGGTTGATTCAGATGATTAGGTTAATAGCTCGTTTAGAGTACCTTTTCATTATATGCTAATTTTTTGAGATAGGAATTTTGGGGTTTCATGAGCTGTATGCCAAAATCATCAGTATTAAAACAATAAAAGACCTGAAATGTTTCAGTTGGTGTGCAATGAATCTAAAATATATGAAAGTCTAATGTTTATCAGTACATTACAGAAAATAATGAACTTTATCACAATATGCTAATTTTTTGAGGACTAGTGTGTGTGTGTATAAATATATATATTACAGTAGGCCCTCGATATTCGCGGGGGTTTGGTCCCGAGCCCTCCTGTGAATCGAGATAATCCGCGAGTTCTGTACCCCGACGTATAACCCCATGTAACACATCACATGCACGAATGGGCAGCCGGAAGTAAAATACTATGTATCTATTACATGCGTTAAAATATGCTTCTAAAACACATTCTATAGACAGTCTTACTCATTAATGCAGTATTAATGTAGTAAAATGTAGTAATGATTAAGAAAAACTTTTCAATTTTTATTCTTATTTTTATTGATGATAAAATATAAACATTATACAGCATATACTGTTGTAAGGCACTCGTTTTAAAGTCTTTTTCTATTATTATTCCAGTACAGTACCCAAGTTAATTCTGAGAATGTTTGTGCGTGAGATTTTATGTTCTGTAGCATGTTTAACAAATGATACCAAAAGGATAAACTTTATTATGCTTCATGTCCTTTTACAATGAACTTGGAGTGACATCTTCAAGATGGCGCTGCCTAGAGGGCAACATCGCGGAGTTCTCAGAGTCAAATTGTTTCTTTGTTTGTTTTAATTTGTTTTATTTGTTTGTTCATGTTTTGCGCTATGATTGTATATGATCGGTCGACTCTACTACAGCTATGGGCAGCTTCAGCTTCGGGCAATTAAGCACGCAACAACTTATATCTTGAGCTTATATGCTATGGCAGCTCAATGCTAGCGGTTAGCTAGCGGTTACCGGCGAAGCCCAGGCGGAGTTCTCAGAGGCTTGGTTAGCACTTCCGGCCATACTACTTGAAAATGTTCAGTCCCTGAGAAACAAGATGGACGAGCTTCATGCTCAGATTGCAGGGCAGAGGGATCTACAGCACTGTGTTTCTGTGAAACATGGCTCAAGGAGAGTACACCCGATGAGGCGATTGCTCCAGCCGGCTACACTAACATATTAGCTCTGCGAGCCGCATCCCAGCTAACAAGCCCAGTTGAGCGTGCTTAGTAATACACGCCCGAAGATACTCCGATCTTATAGCTGTAGTAGAGTCGACCGGTCATAGACGAGCATAGTGCAAAACATGAACAAATAAAACACATTAAAACGAACAAAGAAACAATTTGACTCTGAGAGTTGCTATGCTATGGGAGCTCCATGCTAACCGACCAGGCGGAGTTCTCAGAGGCTTGGTTAGCACTTCCGGCCATACTGCTTGAAAATGTTCAGTCCCTGCGAAACAAGATGGATGAGCTTCATGCTCAGATTGCAGGGCAGAGGGATCTACAGAACTGTGTTTCTGTGAAACATGGCTCAAGGAGAGTACACCTGATAAGGTGATTATACCAGCCGGCTATACGGCCTTCATCCCCTGCAATCTCAAGCGTCGGAGTCATCGTTCGGCCCCTTCCCACCTAGGCTTATTGCTAGCTGGGATGCGGCTTGCATTGAGTTGCCTACCATAGCATGTTAACTCTGCCAATAGCATGTTAGCTCTGATTAGTTATATGTGCCGAAGATATTCCGATCTTATAGCTGTAGTAGAGTCGACCGGTCGTAGACGAGCATAGTGCAAAACATGAACAAACAAACCAACAAATTAAAACGAACAAAGAAACAATTTTACTGTGAGAACTCTGTGACGTCGCCCTCTCGGCAGCGCCATTTTGGAGACGTCACTCCAAGACGTCACTCCAACTTCAATGTAAAAGGACATGAAGAGTACTGTATAATAAAGTTTGTCCTCGCATAAGCACGAACTTAGGTAATTGTACTGGAATAATAATTGAAAAAGAACAGTTCAGAGAAAACCGTCGTTTCTCAGGAGAAAGTCTTATTTCTTCAGAAGAGACATCCAGCGTTTTCTATCACTGAGCCAGAGAAGACGCATAGCGTTTGAGTGGTATAAAGCTTTGACCATGGAAAAAACAAAAGTAATTGACCATGGAAACTGTGCCCTTTAACTCTCAGTTCGTAGTACTTCACTCTTACCAATGCCGCCTGTGGCTTATGAGGCCGATGCGGTAATGGCAGTCTTTGCCACATGAGGCGCAGATGTGAATAGATGCGGCTGAGTCAGTTGTTTTTTCTTTTCGCCTGGCTCTTTTTCCGATGGCTTCATTGGTGATTTTCTCTTCACCTTCCTTCAGTTGCTTTTGGAGGAGGCAGCACCAGCTGCTGCGGTCTGCAGCGAGGGCTTCCCAGCTCTCAGGGTCAATTTCCAAGGCTTTCATGTCTCGTTTGTCCACGTCCTTGTACATCAGCTGTGGGCGGCCACGGGGTCGCTTGCCAACGGCAAGTTCTCCATAGAGGATGTCCTTAGGTATTCTGCCATCCTCCATGCGGAGCATGTGGCCAATCCAGCGCATTCAGCACTGTCTGAGTAGTGTGTACATGGTGGGGAGACCGGCGCAGTCCAGGACCTTGGTGTCGGGCACCTTGTCTCTCCAGCTGATGCCGAGGATACGGCGGAGGCTATTTAGCTTCCGCTCTTGCTTTTTGTAGGTTGTCCATGCCTTGCTCCCATATAGGAGGGTGCTGACGACGCAGGCATTATAGACAGCCATCTTGGTTTTGGTAGTCAGCTTGGGGTTCTCCCAGACACGAGTGGCTAATCTCTCCAGCGTCGTTACAGCCTTGCCGATACGATTAACTTACCATCAAGGGACAGGTTGTCTGTGATGGAGGATCCCACATGAACTCATGGACCATTTCCAGTTGGTAGTTGTTAATGGTGATGACAGGTGGTGTATCCACGTTCAGCACGTTGGTCTTTTTTAAACTGATGGTCAGCCCGAAGTCACGGCAAGCATGAGAGAATCGGTTTATCAGTTGCTGAAGGTCATATTCTGTGTGTACAGTGACGGCTGCATCGTCTGCAAAGAGCATGTCTCTTATGGTGGTTTCGCGGACCTTGGTCTTTGCTCTGAGTCTTGCGCTGTTGTACAGCTTGATCTAGTATGCATGTACACTCCTTCGGTCGAGGTCCCAAAGGCATGTTTAAGAAGGAGGGAGAAGAAGATGCCAAAGAGTGCCGGGGCAAGGACGCAGCCTTGCTGCACACTGCTCTTGATGATGAAAAGTTCTGACATGCTGCCCTCGTACTGAATGGTTGCCTTCATGTCATCATGTTGTCTAATCATACTCTGCAAATTCGGGGGGCATCCGATCTTCAGGAGGATGTTGAAAAGCCCATCCTGGCTAACCAGGTCAAATGCCTTGGTTAGATCAATGAAAGCAATATAGAGGGGTTTCTGTTGTTCCCTGCATTTCTCCTGGAGTTGGCGAATGGGGAAAATCATGTCCACTGTTGAGCGTGCTGTGCGGAAACCGCATTGGGATTCAGGATAGACACTTTCAGCCAGTTGCTGGAGTCGCGTGAGCAAGACACGAGCGTACCCTTTGCCCACAATGCTCAAAAGAGAGATGCCTCTGTAGTTGTTACAGTCACTCCTGTCCCTTTTGTTCTTATACAGGGTGGTGATTTTGGCATTTTTAATGTCTTGAGGAACGCTGCCTTCACGCCAGCACTGGCAAAGGGTGTCGTGTAGTGGCTGCAGGAGGGTAGACTGCAGCGCTTGATGAGATCAGGAGGGATGCCATCTGTTCCAGGGGCTTTTCCGCAGGCCACGCTGTCAATAGCCTTGCTGAGTTCTTCCAGTGTTGGGTCGGCGTCTAATTCCTCAGTAATAAGTAAAGGAGTCAACAATACTGTTCTCTCTGGAGTAAAGCTCTGAGTAGTGCTCTACCCATTGCTCCATGTGTTTCCCCTTGTCAGTGATCCCTTCCCCACTGATGGATTTGAGGGCTGCTGTTTTGTTTGGAGTTGGTCCGAGTGCTTTCGTGATGCCATCGTAAATGCCTCTGATGTTATCTGTGTTCGCTGCAGTCTGGATGTCGCAACTGAGCTCTTGCCAATACTCGTTGGCACATTTTCTTGCTGTCTGTTGGACCTTGCTCCGAGCTGCTCTTAATGTCTTAAGGGTCTTTTTGCTTGGAGAACCCTTATATTCAGCAAGGGCCGTCCGTTTTGCTTCTATGATGGGGGTCATCTCTGCGGAATTTGCATCGAACCAGTCAGAGCTCCGGGAGGTCTTCTTTCCAAAGATAGCTAGTGCTGATGTATAAATGCACTCTTCGTAGGTAGATCCAGGTGTCTGATGCTGTACATATATACTGTATGTTAATTTGTGTTAGGATTTATACTGCATCTTAATATTATTTAATACAAATCATTAAATATAACAAGACTAATTATTAATAAAAAAAAACAGATTTGAATATAGAGCTGATTCAGTGTAAATATTGTGCAGTTTATCTTCTTTAATTTCTCGTGAGTATCTATAGACAGGATGCCAAACATTAATGGCGAGATAAATATGGTTTGTATTTTGATTTTCATTTTGTATATGAAAGCCATGAAGTTGTTTTTCCTTGAAAATTTGGCCTAATATTTAAGGATAAGGCACGATTGAAAAATTTTTTGTAAAATTTTGCTGTAAAAGTCACAAAATATAACCTGCTTCATAGTTTGTCAATCAAATAAACCCCTCCCCACATTCTGTGACATCATGATGATTCAAAGCTCACTGTGTGTGTGTGTGTGTGTGTGTGTGTGTGTGTGTGTGTGTGTGTGTTTGTTTGTTATATCCACCCCTCTTTCCCACAGGTTATGTGCTAGTGTCTGGTTTGGTGAGTTTGGTGGTATGTTATCGTCTCGGCGCCGTCACTAATAGACGCACTCTGAATATGATGACGTGGGCGCTGCAGGCCGTAGGCGTGGTGGTAGCGTGTCACGGCATCACGTACGCACCCGTGTCCTGGATACTGCTGGTGGTGTTGCTGGGATTAAAGATTGTGCCTGTGCTGTTTGCTCTCGCTCTGATTCTGTGGAGGTGCTCACATATACTCCACATACACACACACACACACACACACACACACACTACTCTCTCTCTCTCACACACACACACACACACACACACACAACTCACCCACTCACTCACCCACTCACATACCCCCTTAGACACACCCTCTCACACACTCACCCACCCACTCTCTCACCCACTTAGCCACTCCTCCCACACACATGCACACACACACACACACACACACACACCCTCACATATGTATTGATGTATTGCAAGTCCTGGCAGATTAATCTGGATGACCCCCCCCTTTTTTTTCATTCCAGACAAACATGTTGGTTGCTGTCTTTGTTCCTGGGTCTGTTCCATTGGAGGAGATCTTCAAGGTCCAGACTGCTGACGGAGGAGGAGTATCGGGAGCAGGCTGAGAGACACACTCACGCCTCTCTGGAGGAGTTGAGGAGGTACTGCACCAACCCCGGATTTAATGCCTGGGACACAGTGCTGCGCCTCCGCACTCCCCAAAGGTACAGCACTTTTAAATTCCATAGCACTGTCAGCGTCTGCATTTTGATCTGCCTGTTACGTAACGTCAGACCGCGTCTGGTCCGGTCACACACAGGTTTGCCGAGTTCCTGCGTAGCGGCGTCCATGTCACGCCATCAGAGCAGCAGAGCCACCAGCAACGCTACGCTTCCGGAGCCGAGTACAACGAAAACTCACTCCTAGACTCCACACACATCACGGCTACGTCAGAGGACTTCAGTGACGAAGAGACCATCACGTACCCGCGCCCGTCTCTGGGCCCGGGCCCCTTTTCTGCTCTTCCTGCCCTTCCCCCTCTTCCCTCTCTTCCCGCCCTGCCTTCTCCTCCCACCTACACACCTGCCATCTGCCCCTACCCCCAGACACCTTACACCCCAGTGCCCGAACGCCCGCTCACCGATGACGAAGAGCCCTTCTGATCCCCCGACTGCTGATTCTCACATGACATCATGTGAAAGCAGAAACAAAATGCATTTCTTTGTTTTTGTCTGTAAATCACTTCAACTGGAAAACTTTTTTATTGGACATTTTTAACTTTGTACGAGATGTAAATAACAACAGCACAGCGGACACCTGAGGGCCTCAATCACAGTTCAGGGAAACACTGCCCTCTAGTGTTCGGGTTTTATAATTACACACAATAAGCTGGACTTGTTTTGGATTCGATGTCTGTCAGATTTCCTGCTGTGTCATTATGTCTAATATCTTTTAAAACTTTTATCATTAGATTTATTTTATAACATCGTACTTGTCCGGTTTTATGCCTTATTTAATAAAAAAGATAAACCTGTACGCCCTGGACAATGATATTATTACACCTGTATTACAGGTAAAAGAGATTCAAGATGTGCATGTTTTCTTTCATTTTCTTCAACTCACAAACGCACTGTATTTGAGAGTTTCTGTTCTTTTAATTCTAAAAGCTGGATTCTAATTTCTGTTTATTATTTTTTCTTTACATAAGCAGCAGCCCTGAAAGTTGCACAAGGTTATATTAACACCTTTGTTTTTGTTAAACCATTTATTCTTCTTAGGGACACAGGCAGGCTGGGGCCTATTTCAGCCTATTGATGGAGAAGCTAAGGTACACTTTGAACAGTTCATCAGCCCATTTCAAGGCAACACACACACACACAACCATTCGAATTTGGAGAAAAAATTGTGATTGAACTGTGGGATGAAACTGGACTACCTGTCGATATATATAACTTAAAGCTGTAGGTATCAGTTGTTCGATTGTTACTTAATACACATCTCCGACCCAAACATGAACCTCTCACTGTCTTACCATCATCATTAGCTACCAAATCGGAATTTTACTATCTTAATATCTTTTACTAAAAGTAACTAGTTTCCCAATATTTAATTTCTCTATTTAACCACGAATTGGCACAAGCCAGTGTTCTTTCTGACACTGGTCCGAAGCTTGGATAAATGCAGAGGGTTGTCAGGAAGGGCACCCCACATAAAACCTGTGCCAAATCATCTACGCAAATCATCAATATGATTTCCAAACCGGATCGGTCAAGGCCCGGGTTAACAACGACCGCCATCAGTGCTGTTGACCAACAGGGTGCTGTTGGAAATTGGACTGCTGTTGGTCAAAGAAGGAGAGGTGGGAGGCGTGTCTGTAGGCGAAGAGAGAAGAGGGAAGGCTTGAGTCTAGGACTGAGAGTAGGGACTTTGAATGTTGGAACTGTGACAGAAAAAGGTAGCTGGCTGACATGATGCAGAGGAGGAAGGTGGACATACTGTGTGTTCAGGAGACCAGGTAGAAAGGTAGCAAGGCTAGAAGCTTAGGAGCAGGGTTTAAACTGTTATCATGGTGTGGATGGGAAGAGAAATGGAGTAGGAGTCATCTTGAAGGAGGAGTTTGTCAGGAATGTTCTAGAAGTGAAAAGAGTGTCAGACAGAGTGATATTCAATGTTAGTGCTTATTCCCCACAGGCAGGATGTGTGCTAGAGGAGAAGGAGCAATTCTGGAGTGAGTTAGATGAAGTGATGCAGAGTAACCCCAGAGGTGAAAGAGTGGTCACCGGTGCAGACTTCAATGGACATGTTGGTGCAGGCAACAGAGGGGACAAGGAAGTGATGGGCAAGTTTGGTATCCAGGACAGGAATGCAGAAGGACAGATGTTGATAGATTTTGCAAAAAGGATGGAAATGGCTGTGGTGAATAATTTCCAGAAGAGAGAGGAGCATAGGGTGACTTATAAAAGCGGAGGTCAGAGCACACAGGGAAACTACATCTTGTGTAGGCGATGTAATTTGAAGGAAGTCAGTGACTGTGAGTGAGAGTGTTGCCAAACAGCATAGGATGGTGGTGTGCAGGATGACACTGATGGTGTGGAAGGTGAAGAATGCAAAGGCAGAACAGAAGACAAAGTGGTGGAAGCTGATAAAGGAAGAATATTCTGTTGTCTTCAAGGAGGAGTTGAAACAGACGTTGGGTGGTCAGGAAGTGCTTCCAGATGACTGGACAACTACAGCTAATGTGATCAGGGAGACAGGTAGGAGAGTTCTTGGTGTGTCCTTCGGAAGGACAGTAGATAAGGGGACTTGGTGGTAGAATGAGGAAGTGCAGGAATGTGTACAAAGGAAGAGATTAATTAAGAAGAAGTGGGACATTGAGAGGCCTGAAGAGAGTAAACAGGAGTACAGGGAGACACAGCGTAAGGCGAAGGTAGCGGTGTCAAAGGCCAAACAGAGGGTGTATGATGACTTGTATAGGAGGTTGGACAGTAAGGAGGGAGAAAATGATTTATACAGGTTGGCACAGCAGAGAAATAAGAGATGGGAAGGACATGCAGTGAGTTAGAGTGATTAAGGACAGAGAGGGAAATGTATTGACTGATGACAGAACATGGGGAGATGAAGAGTTTTTTGAAGAGCTGATGAATGAGGAAAATGAGAGAGAGAAAAGAGTAGAAGAGGTGACCGTTGAGGACCATGAAGTAGCAAAGATTAGTAAGGGTGAAATGAGGAGGGCATTGAAGAGGATGAACTATGGAAAGGAAGTTTGTCGTGATGACATACCGGTGGAGGTATAGAAGTATAGAAAGGTAGCAGTAGACTTTTTGACAAGGACATTCAGCAAGGTCTTTGAGAGTGAGAGGATGCCAGAGTAATGGAGGAGAAGTGTGATAGTACCCATTTTTAAGAACAAGAGAGACTTTCAGAGTTTTGGCAACTGCAAAGGGATAAAGTTGATGAGCCATACGATGAAGTTATAGGAAAGAATAGTGGAAGCTAGACTAATGGCAGTGTTTGCTTTGAGGATGTTAATAGAGAAGTACAGAGGTGGTCAGCGGGAGCTGCATTGTGTCTTTGTGAATCTGGAGAAAACATAATACAGGGTGCTGAGAAAGGAACTGTGTTATTGCATGAGGATGTCTGGAGTGGCAGAGAAGTATGTTAGAGTGGTGCAGGACATGTATAAGCGATGTAAGACAGTGGTGAGGTGTGATGTCGGCGTGACAGAAGAGTTCAAGGTGGAGGTGGGACTACATCAAGGGTCAGCTCTGAGCCCCTTCTTGTTTGCTATGGTGATGGACAGGCTGACAGACGAGATTAGACAAGAATCTCCATGGACTATGATGTTTGTAGATGACATTGTGATTGGTAATGAGAGCAGAAAACAAGTGGAGGAATATCTAGAGAGGTGGAGGTATGCCCTGGAAAGGAGGGGAATGAAGGTTAGCCTCAGTAAGATAGAATACATGTGTGTGAACGACAAGGACCCAAGAGGAACGGTGAGGATACAGGGAGCAGAGAGAAGGTGGAGAATTTTAAGTACTTAGGCTCAACAATCCAGAGCAATGGAGAGTGTGGAAAAGAGGTGAAGAAGCGCGTGCAGGCAGGTTGGAATGGTTGGAGAAAAAAGTGTCCAGTGTGATAGGAGGGTATCGACAAGAAGGTGATGAGGCCAGCGATGTTGTATGGTTTAGAAACAGTGGCACTGAGGAAAAGACAGGAGGCAGAGCTGGAGGTAGCAGAGATGAAAATGTTGAGGTTCTCTTTGGGAGGAACGAGGATGGATAGGATCAGGAATGAGTACATCAGAGGGACAGCACATGTAAAAGGTTTTGGAAACAATGTCAGAGAGGCTAGATTGAGATGGTTTGGACATGTACAGAAGAGGGATAGGGAGTATATTGGTAGTCATATGCTGAAGTTGAAACTACCGGGCAGAAGGATCGTTAATGTTTTACTTAGCTTTCACTAATTATACACTAGTCCTTCTCAAAAAATTAGCATATTGTGATGAAGTTCATTATTTTCTGTAATGTACCGATAAAAATTAAACTTTCATACATTTTAGATTCATTGCACACCAACTGAAATATTTCAGTTGTTTTATTGTTTTAATATTGATAATTTTGGCAAAAGAGTAAAGAAACACCAAAATCCCTATCTCAAAAAATTAGCATATTTCGTCCGTCCAATAAAAAAAGTGTTTTTAATACAAAAAAAAAAAGTCAACCGTTAAATAATTATGTACCCAATACTTGGTCGGGAATCCTTTTGCAGAAATGACTGCTTCAATGCGGGCGTGGCATGGAGGCAATCAGCCTGTGGCACTGCTGAGGTGTTACGGAGGCCCAGGATGCTTCGATAGTGGCCTTAAGCTCATCCACAGTGTTGGGTCTGGTGTCTCTCAACTTTCTCTTCACAATATCCCACAGATTCTCTATGGGCTTCAGGTCAGGAGAGTCGGCAGGCCAATTGAGCCCAGTAATACCATGGTCAGTAAACCATTTAGCAGTGGTTTTGGCACTGTGAGCAGGTGCCAGGTCGTGCTGAAAAATGAAATCTTCATCTCCATAAAGCTTTTCAGCAGATGGAAGCATGAAGTGCTCCAAAATCTCCTGATAGCTAGCTGCATTGACCCCGCCCTTGATAAAACACAGTGGACCAACACCAGCAGCTGACATGGCACCCCAGACCATCACTGACTGTGGGTACTTGACACTGGACTTCAGGCATTTTGGTATTTCCTTGTCCCCAGTCTTCCTCCAGACTCTGGCACCTTGATTTCCGAATGACATGCAAAATTTGCTTTCATCCGAAAAAAGTAGTTTGGACCACTGAGCAACAGTCCAGTGCTGCTTCTCTGTAGCCCAGGTCAGCCGCTTCTGCCGCTGTTTCTGCTTCAAAACTGGCTTGACCTGGGGAATGCGGCACCTGTAGCCCAGTCCACTGCTTCCACAGGTCCCCCAAGGTCCGGAATCGGCCCTTTTCCACAATCTTCCTCAGGGTCCGGTCACCTCTTCTGGTTGTGCAGCGTTTTCTGCCACACTTTTTCCTTCCCACAGACGTCCCACTGAGGTGGCTTGATCGAGCACTCTGGGAACAGCCTATTCGCTCAGAGATTTCTTTCTGTGTCTTACCCTCTTGCTTGAGGGTGTCAATGATGGTCTTCTGGACAGCAGTCAGGTCGGCGGTCTTACCCATGATTGTGGTTTTGAGTAATGAACCAGGCTGGGAGTTTTTAAAAGCCTCAGGAATCTTTTGCAGGTGTTTAGAGTTAATTGGTTGATTCAGATGATTAGGTTAATAGCTCGTTTACACTACCTGAACATCATATGCTCATTTTGTGAGATAGGAATTTTGGGTTTTCATGAGCTGTTTGCCAAAATCATCAGAATTAAAACAATAAAAGACCTGAAATATTTCAGTTTGTGTGTAATGAATCTAAAATATATGAAAGTTTAATTTTTATCAATACATTACAGAAAATAATTAACTTTATCACAATATGCTATTTTTTTGAGAAGGACAAGTAGTTAGTGAACTTAGTCATGAATGGATGGCTGAGCTTCTCACCTTATCTGAGAGTCCCGCTATTTATGTTAAACTTGTACTCACAGCTGAGATTTATTACATCAATCAAACTTTACTCTTTACAAAGTTAAACATTGTCAGAAGCAACGGTTATATTATTATTATTATTATTATTATTATTAGTTTATGTGTAACTGCAGTCATGCGTAGGTCACAGTGTCACAAAAAACATCTTTCTCCTTCACACTGAACTCCTTTGGCTGCTTTTGCAGATTTTCTTCTTTCTCTAGGATGAATAGCTGGAGCGCTGAGGTGAACAGACTGATGGGTAATACAAACTCTCTTAGCAGTATTGGCAAGTATTAGCTACCGAATTAGACTGAGATCCTCGTAGCGTCCCATCCAAGAGGAGTTGAACTCCTGGTTGCTTCACGCTACAGAAACTGGGGATAAGCACCGGCCTGATGAGCCACTCGGCTCGGGTGTAAAAACCCAATAGACTTTACCTTACCTTACTTCCCAAACCTTTCTTTCTTTCTTTCAGTCTTTTCCCGTTCTTGACAGTCGCCACAGCGAATCATCTGATTCGCACATTTGATTTGGCAGAGTTTTTTACGTCGGATGCCCTTCCTGACACAACCTTTTAGCGCGGGACAGAAACACGCTGACGGCTTTGCAGCTCCTCTTTACGAAAGTCAGCAATGGTTCTTTTACATCAACCTCTCACCATAGACAGTGACAGACATGGCCCGCCTTTGATAACACAGTTAGCTGCACTGGGGGGGGCAGTGACAACCCTGTGGGGACTCGAACCCCCAACCTTCGGATCAGTGATCCTGCGCCCTATCCACTAGACCATTACCTCCCAAATCTGATACAACTTAAATGTAGATCTAATGAATATTATGCTGATGATTCAATTGTGTTCTTCACTTTAGCTTTAGAGCCAGAAAGTCGAGACAATTTGATCTTTTTTAATTTTTAAATTTCTTTTTATTTTTAGTGAGAACACTGATAAATAAACATTTTCCATTCACCATACTATGTATTTTTATTATTTTTTTTTTATACCAGCATGTTGTCCTCCGTGTTTGTTTTGTGTTTTGTTTTATTACCTGATGAGCTTGTAGTTGGTCTCTTGAGGGCGTGTGTGTGTGTGTGTGTGTGTGTGTGGGTGTGTGTGTGATATTTTTGGGTGTGGTCTGTCCAGTTTATTAATAAGTTACAATAAGAAACAATAGTAGCTATAAATTCCTCGCAATGCTAAACCTACTGAAATTAAATGACTCTAATCAAACAGGGAAAATTCTTTATGAACTAGTCTTTGGACGAGCTATTATTATTATTTATTTATTTATTTATTTTTGCATATGTTAGCAAAGCGAGCTAATCAAACTAGCTTCAAACGCTCCCCAGAAACAGCAAAGTCTCTGAACACATTTAAGGCAAAGTTGTACATGACAGGATGAGACGAAAACACAGTTTGAGGTTTTTCTTTCGTTTCTGAGCATTTAACAGTACAAAGGAAGTAACTTGAGTGTGGAAATGAAGAACCGTTGATGCACAAGCAGCACAGAAAAAGTCGCACTGCTGAATTTCCTGTCACTGAAATAGCAGCTGAGCTTCTGCGTCATTCGTACATTTAGACATGATGAGCAACAACCTCTCTCCATGGGCATGGTTACTATCGTAAAGGAGACTCTACCAATTCAATTCAACCGTGAAGACGGCCTTGTGTTTAAAAAAAAAAAAAAAAAAAAAAAAAAGGAGGTGTAATTTCTGGAGAACGATCTGCAGTCCTATTTTAGCACGAGACGTTGACCACAGCAGGGCTTAACGTCTTCTGTGCCTCGTTATGTGTAAACTTTGGTCTGGCAGTGCAGCTTCATTTACTGCATGAACATACATCAGTGTTCGGTCCAGACATTCGTACAGTACTGAGTATTTACAAGAGAAAGTCTTCTATCAGGCAGTTTTTACGTTACTGAGCTCCAGGGGTCATGGATCAGGGGGATTTTCAGGTGAATCTGGCATGTGTGCAGGCTCCGGTTCTTCATCAGAAATCTGTGACTCTTCTGATGATTCTCCTGAGTCTGTGAGATGGGACACATCAGGGTCAGAGATGGGGAAGTCAGAAATGGGATAATTAGAAACCGGAGGCTGTGATATTTGAGGACCAGAAACATGAGGATCTGAGATGTGAGGATCAGAAACATGAGGATCGGCTTCGGGAAGATCAGGCACGTGAGCATCAGAGACATGAGGAGGAGGAGGAGGAGGAGGATCGTGAGAATCAGAGAAGGGTGGATGAGTGACATGAGGCTCAGAGATGTGATGCTCAGGTACGTGAGGCTCAGAGACCGGCTGATGAGAGACTGGCTGTTCAGGAGGAGCAGGTGAAGAGATCTGCTGTGAAGCACTGAAAGGTCCAGGAGGAGGTTCTCCAGCAGGTGGCACTGCAGACACCGGCTCAACGCTTCCCTACAAACACAGACGGGAAGGAGTCAAACAAGGACACGTCCTAGACGAATATAAATAACATCATCAGTGGAGATTTTTGAGAACCAGTGAAATAATGAGGATGATGGGTTGGTGGTAATGGAGTGGACGTTATGTGTGTTGTACATTTATCTCTGAGGCCATCTGGGATTAATGAGCTCAGCCACTTCCACCATTAGTTCACGTGCTACACTTTGTTTAATCCCTTTTCATCAATTAATCACCGAGATTAAACCGTAATTAGAAGGAGCAGGAAGGAAATCAGTACCAGGTGCTCAAGCTTTTGCTCTCTTGTGTCCACACTGTTGCTCGAGAGCGAAAGGGACGGGATTTAGTTCCCGGGCATTTACTTGCCGTGCGTTGAAACCGGGGATTTTAAACCCGGTACGCTGGCTCATTGCTATAAGTGTCAGGATGAGTTTGTGTGCGAGTGATCTTGTCTAATTTTTCAGGGTCACAGAGGCAACAACCGTGTGTCTAGTTCCCAGATCCCAGATATTTACCGGCCCTGTGTTGAAGCTGGAGCTCTCACACTTGCTGTGCTTGTTCAATATAGGCGTATTACGAAATGTGTATTTCGGCCTGAACATCTGGACCCTCACGGTCTACTTTTAATGAAAAAAAAAAACAACAGTATGGGTTTATTTTACGGTGAATTTCTGAGAAAAGGAAAATCTTAAACCAACTACAGTTAGTGTCCGACTTCCGCATTCAGTTCTGACCAACAGGTCGTAAGTCGGGTCTATACATGTATTACTACTAGTATGTACTGTATACTGCACCTTTCTACAAGTTCCTCTCAAAATTTTGTGAGCAATCTTTATACCTTTTTTTTTTTTTTAGACATTAATATATGGGGGAGGAGTCACTTCTTGTGACTTGTGACTTGTTCATGGTTCAAAGAATCAAGAGTCGACTCCTAGAATCAGCTCAGCTGGGCTGACGTTTTTCACATACATGATACCCAAATATGTAATAAAGAATTTTTTTTTTTTAGTCATGGGTGGCCGTAAAGTCAAACAGTCATAAGTCGGCGACTTCTTGTAATGAACCGTTATCCACGAATGAAATGTATCCAGTAATAACAATAAGATAAGAAAATGAAAAGTGACAAGAAATGTCTGGCATCAGTGCTGCATATTTATTAGCAGCTTACATATGATTAAGCGACCAAAAGTACAATCTCGCCACCCTCATGTTGTACTGACTCATACAACCGGGGCTAATATAATTCATTATTTAGTCTTTGCTTCGGCACAAATTTTTGCACGTGACAGAAGCTGAAAAGTACATTAAGAAAAACCCATACATCAACCATATCTAGTACAATAGTACCTTGACCTGCGAGTGTCTTTTATAATGAATTTTCCATGACACAAGCTTCAGTCCCCCCCAAAAATCTGCCCCATCCAACGAGCAAAATTTTGATCTACGAGCTTAACTGGGGCAATGGCTTTTCTGGGCCGATTAGCCTTGTTTTCTTTCGCGTGTATTACTCCACGCTCCTAGAATGCCTTGTGCAGTGCTTCTCAATTATTTTCTGTGATGCCCCCTATAGGAAGAAGAAAAGAAACATTTCACGACCCCCCCCCCCCCCCACGTGACTATAAATAGTGGTTACTGCACTTCATATCATTTGCTCGGTGCTTTTCCCCTACAACATAGGGAACACAATGAGAGCGCCACTGTCACCTACTGTAGTGGATGCGTAATTACATTTAATTCTAGTACAGTATGGCAAAAAAAACATGTTCCCCAGGGTCATATGTGCCCCCCCCCTTCCTCGGCATCACACTGCACCCCCTAAGGGGGGGGCATGACCCACTATTTGAGAAGCACTGGCCTTGTGGGAACTCACCACAAGCCTTTCCTCGCTGGCATTCGTAGTGTGCACACGCACAAAATTCTCCGCCTCTGTTACGCATCACCTCCTGCTTGCTGATCGGAAGGGTTAGTTGACTTGTTTATTCTTGTTTTATTATTATTTATTATTAATTGTTATTAATGTTAATATACATTTATTATTATTATTATTATGAAATATTTATTGTTTTTACATGTTTATCTTTAATATGTAAAAACAATAAATATTTCATAATAATAATATAATTAATAATAAATTTGTTCCAAAGCAAAGATTAAAAAAGTAATTATACTAGCCCCGGTCGTATGAGTCAGTACAACCTGAAGGCGGCGAGATCGTACTTTTGGTCAGCACTGATGCCAGACTTTTCTTTAATATATTAGGCCAAATATACGTGTTTGTGTCAGGTTATATGAGTTTGGGAGGAGGGTGGAATGGATTAATTGGTTATTCTGTTATTTGTTATGGGAATAATTGTTTTATCTAACAAACTTTTTGGCTGACGAGCTCGCCCTCGGAACGGATTAAAATCGTAAGTCAACGTACTACCGTACTTCCATTAATTCACACCACAGTGCTTCCGAGTTCTGGAATGTGATTGGTCAGAGGGTGTCAATTAATTGTCCATACAGCAGCTCCATAATATTTTAGTTTGAGTATGTTATTGTTCCTATAGCAACAGCTCATTCACAGCTATACATACAGCAGGCATGTTGCCATGAAGTATGGATAATAGAGTCAGTAGGTCCTGTATGGATCCTGGTTTAAATAATTTAATGCGCTTGTCGTGTATGTTCTGTAGTATACGGACAGGACCCCATTAACAGAAAAACAAACAAACAAAACAAACAGAAGCTTTTAATGGCTTCAGATGGCTGCAGTTTGACCTTTCAAAATCACTCAAGGTCAAATGGAATTTCTCATCTGAAAGTCCATATATGGTTTTGTATCAGTGTTCCAGAGTAACAGGACGTTGGTTAGCACCCCTTCCAAAGCTATGGGTGCGCTACTGACAAAAAATTGTGACATTTCTCTGTCCTTGACCTTTGACCACAAACATTTTCAAAATCAAAAACCAAATCAATTGAATCATCTCTGGGATTCAGGAAGAATAGCGTCCCTACCGACATTTCATGGCGCATGGGTGTAGTCAGGATTTTATCCTCAAACAAACGCTAATGATCATAATACCGCCACCAGAAGCCAGTTTTGGGCGAAAATGTAAAAATCGTACATATGATGAGGAGATTGGACAGTTTGACTGGAAACAAAATCCTGACCGCACTCATGCATTGACACGCCCCTACCTGAGGCCTAAAGATAATTTCAGTTTGGAATGTCTGGAAAACATCCACCTCACAGGAAGAAGTTGCAGGATTTGAGTCGAGGGCTCGGCGCGGGCGTTTCCGTGTGGGGTTTGCATGTTCTGAACATGCTCGCATGGGTTTCCTTCGGGTACTCCAGTTTCCTCCCACAGTCCGAAGACATATCCATTAGGCTGCCTGGTTGTTCCAAATTGCCCCCAGGTGTGAGTATGAATGTATGTGTGTGTGTGTGTGTGTGTGTGTGTGTGTGTGTGTGTGTGTGTGTGTGTGTGTGTGAGCTGTTCAGGGCATACCCTGCCTTAACTGACAGACTCCGGCCTCCCCATGACCTTAAGTGTTGGTTTAAGCGATAAAATAAATGAATACCCCACAACCCGAGAGCTCAGGAAGAAAAGAATAAAGATTTTCCTCACCTTTAATCTGAGCAGAGAGAAAGCATGAATGGGAAAAAGGAAAGAGTTGAAAGGTCACTCTTGCATTTCTTGGTACTGGTTAAACAGAAAAAAAGGTGCGTGACAGGTACAGATGGTTAGTTTGCTGCTCTGAAGAACTAGTTAGTGAAATGAAGGCGTGCAAATCTGATCACAGAAAAGGTTTTTTATTATTAGTATTATCGATGTTTATTGTTGATGATTTCGATAGGACGCACCCCCTGTGGGCGGGGCTCCCCCGCTGGACGGTTGCTCCCATTTGGTGACATCATGTTTTTGATCTGGTGGAGGGCATAGGACATGGTGACCCAGGGGGAAGTGGCCACCACCCATGCTGGCTTGTTCATGTCCTCCTGCTCTTCCAAGAACTTGGACTTCCAGGACGTTGGACCTGCAGTGGTGGCGGCAGCGGTGGCGTTGGAGCTGGTGTTTGTCTCAGTCCTGGTCTCCGGTTGCCTTTGGTTCTGTACCAAGTTGATGGTGGCTATGGGAACAGGACTGGAAGGTACTGGAATGTTCTCAGCGAGCATCGGATCTCCTGTGTGAGACACATGGGTGGAATTTTAATCCTAATTCCTTTTGCAGGATTTTAAATAAAGGTGCACCTGTAACGCTCTTACTCCTTTCATCTCTCGGCCCGATTAAGGCCTGGATGAGGGCGAAGATGAGCAGGATGATGAGAGATGCCATTCCTAAGCCTCTGAAGGTTTCAGCTGCACCTACACACACACACACGAATGCTTTACTTTTGGTGTCATCGTATGTTTTACGTTTAGTTCCTTTATTTCAGATCCAAGATTCTACGGCGCACCAAAAACACCGAATGCTGAATGGCTGCAATCATAGTAGCAACAAACAAACAAACATCAGTTCTGCTTGACTGAAGAATAAAAATTAAATAAAATAATTTGATAAACAAATCATATTTACCCAAATATAATAATAATAATAATAATAATTATAATAATAATTAAGCAAGTAATTAATTATTGATCACTTGATTCCCGAACTAGCAGGAAAAAGGAGTTGTGGTTGGAAAGTGAGCTGCACCTTTATGGCTGACGTGCCCTCGACTAAGGCACCTAACCCCCAACTGCTCTCTGGTCCCCCAAAGTGTGTGGCAGCCCACTGCTCCAAGTGTGTGAGTGTGTGCACGCGTGCTCACTTTTGGTGGGTTACATGCAGAGGCAATAATTTCCCTTGTGAGATTCATACAGTATCGAGAAATAAAAATAAATAAATCTGTGCTTGTTTAGGTTTCCTCCGGGTACTCCGGTTCCCTCCATAAAGCAAAAACATGCACGCAAGGCTAACTGGCTGTTCCAAATTGCCATACAATTATAATTAAGTGTTTATTTTTTTTTTTTAATTTCCCAATGACTGTGCATGTTTTTAGTTGTAATTTCCCAATCTGACAGCAGGTGGTGCAGTAAACATAACAAGCTACTCCTTTAACAGAGCCACAGTCCAATCTCATGTGTGTGTGTGTGTGTGTGTGTGTGTAGTAGATTTCATATAGGTCTTGGGTTTGTTACGTATTTGAATTTTTTGTTTTGTTTTGTCATACCAAAAAAATTTACAAACACTCCTCCAATCATGGCACCACAGCCACGCCCTAGGCCCAGGTGCAGGCCCTGCAGGATTCCCTGTGCGGATGTTCTGAGAGCTGGAGGAACCGCTGCACTCAGATACGAGATACACGCTGCCCACACGGACGCATGTGTCAGACCTACAGGATAAATACAACAACAACAACAACAACAACAACATCAGTTACAGATATGCAACCTGTATAGAAGGTTCTGTTCAGTTCAGCTGAGTTATATTTTATAGAGGAAAACCAAATGAACACACGAGAAACGCTAATGGGACAGGAGTGTGTCTGTGTATGGACTGCACTAGACATACACACACACACACACACACACACACACACACACACACATACATACATATACTTCTTTTCCTTTTGGCTTTTTCCATTTTTTACATGACCCTCTCACCATAGACAGTGAGAGACATGGCATAACCCAGTTAGTGCACTGGGGTGACAGTGACAACCTTGTGGAGAGTGGGACTCAAACCCCCAACCTTAGGATCAGCGATCCAGCACCCTATACCACCAGGACATCATTGCCCCCACATACCGTATATTTTATATATATATATATATACACACACATATACACACACACATACATATAAGGGCAGTGGTGGTCTAGTGGTATAGGGCGCTGAATCGCTGATCCAATAGGTTGGGGATTCAAGCAAGTCCCACTGTCCACAAGGTTGTTTCTGTCCCCCCCAGTGCATCAAAGGTGGACCATGTCTCTCACTGTCTATGGTCTATATCTGTCCCTTGCTAAAAGGGTTGTGACAGGAAGGGCATCCGACGTAAAAACCTTTGCGAAATCAAACGTGCGAATCAGATGATTCGCTGTGGCGACTCCCGCACACACACACACACACACACACACACACACACACACTATATATATATATATGCAAATATTATATATATGTAGCAAAGATTAGTAAGGGTGAAGTGAGGAGGGCATTGAAGAGGATGAAGAGTGGAAAGGCAGTTGGCCCTGATGACATACCGGTGGAGGTATGGAAGTGTCTAGGGGAGGTAGCAGTAGATTTTCTGACAAGAATATTCAACAAGGTCTTAGAAAGTGAGCAGATGCCGGAGGAATGGAGGAGAAGTGTGTTTGTGCCCATTTTTAAGAACAAGGGAGATGTACAGAGTTGTGGCAACTACAGAGGGATAAAGTTGATGAGCCATACAATGAAGTTATGGGAAAGAATACTGGAAGCTCGACTAAGGGCAGAGGTCAGCATTTGTGAACAACAGTTTGGTTTCATGCCAAGAAAGACCACCACAGATGCAGTGTTTTCCTTGAGGATGTTAATAGAGAAGTACAGAGAAGGTCAGAAGGAGCTGCATTGTGCCTTTGTGGATCTGGAGAAAGCATATGACAGGGTGCCGAGAGAAGAACTGTGGTATTGCATGAGGAAGTCTGGAGTCACAGAGAAGTATGTTACAGTGGTGCAGGACATGTATGAGAGATGTAAGACAGTGGTGAGGTGTGCTGTCGCTGTGACAGAAGAGTTCAAGGTGGAGGTGGGACTGCATCAAGGGTCAGCTCTCAGACCCTTCTTGTTTGCTATGGTGATGGACAGGCTGAAAGACGAGGTTAGACAAGAATCTCCATAGACTATGATGTTTGCAGATGACATTGTGATTTGTAGTGAGAGCAGAGAACAAGTGGAGGAAAATCTAGAGAGGTGGAGGTATGCTCTGGAAAGGAGGGGAATGAAGGTTAGTCTCAGTAAGACAGAATACATGTGTGTGAACGACAAGGACCCAAGAGGAACGGTGAGGTTACAGGGAGCAGAGATAAAGAATGTGGAGGATTTTAAGTACTTAGGTTGAACAATCCAGAGCAATGGAGAGTGTGGAAAAGAGGTGAAGAAGCGTGTGCAGGCAGGTTGGAATGGATGGAGAAAAGTGTCCGGTGTGATGTGTGATAGGAGAGTATCGGCAAGAATGAAGGGAAAAGTGTACAAGACGGTGATTAGGCCAGCGATGTTGTATGGTTTAGAGACAGTGGCCCTGGGGAAAAGACAGGAGGCAGAGCTGGAGGTAGCAGAGATGAAAATGTTGAGGTTCTCTTTGGGAGAAACGAGGATGGATAGGATCAGGAATGAGCACATCAGAGGGACAGCACATGTAAGAGGTTTTGGAGACAAAGTCAGAGAGGCTAAATTGAGATGGTTTGGACATGTATAGAGGAGGGATAGTGAGTATATTGGTAGTAGGATGCTGAGGTTGGAACTACCAGGCAGAAGGCCCAGAGGAAGACCAAAGAAGAGATTTATGGATGTGGTGAAGGCGGACATGAAGGTCATTGGAGTAAGAGTAGAAGATATATATATATATATATATATATATATATATATATATATATATATATATATATATATATATATATATATATATATGCATCTGATGATAAAACTGGTCCTGAAATGTGTGACCCTGGCCTTTTACATTTTCTGCAGATTTAGAAAAAATAGTTTTCCTCATTTTTTAATGTACGAGTTCAATAAACAGTAAATCCTGGTCGATGTAGGATTATAATCTGATCATGCTTCTCCAAGGAATATCAGTAGGAGACTCAGAAAGTGAGTAACATGGACGGAATGAACAGCTTCAATTCACTAATAATAACGTTAGATAATAAATGTGTAATTAGTGACCCTAAGCTGATTGATGGGGTTCAACTTTTCTTTATTATCTGAAGTTTATAAATATCAATCCATCAGTGCTTGGTGGGAGCACAAGATACACCATGCAACATGGACAGGAAAAGTTACGAATATCATCGACCACGTTTTAATCTGTTGCTTTATTTACCAATTTTACCGGCCACATGCAGATTCTGTGGTTCATGGTACGGCACCTGTGTTCTGATTCATGTGGTTGTTCGATCTGTGGATACCTTACAGAAGCTCAGCGAGACGTGAAAATAATGAGGTCTTTCTCATCACAAAATTGAACGTGAAAAAGGTGTTAGACTATGAAGTGTTTTAATCGTTTCAAAAACTGTGTTATCATTTGTATATATTGTGATATGGTATTATCTCCCAGGCATGTACCAAAGATTGTGATATTGTCATGCATTGATGAAGGAGGACATGAAGGTCGTTGGTGTAAGAGAAGAAGATGCAAAGGATAGGGTGAGATGGAGGCAGATGATTCGCTGTGGCGACCCCTGAAGGGAAAAGCCGAAAGGAAAATAAGAAGATTGATTCACCAATATACCAGTTTCGAGATCACACACACACACACACACACACACACACACACACACACACACACACACACACACACACACACACACATACATACATGTGGCGATTATCGAAACGGGAAAAAGCCAAAAGAAGATATATACATACACACACACACACACACACACACACACACACACACACACACACACACACAGGGATCCCGCACTTTCCATGGTTAATTGGGACTGAGATCCCCATGCGACCACCGAATTCCGCGAAGTAGGGTCGGCAGTCTTAGCCATGATTGTGGTTTTGAGTAATGAACCAGGCTGGGAGTTTTTAAAAGCCTCAGGAATCTTTTGCAGGTGTTTAGAGTTAATTGGTTGATTCAGATGATTAGATTAATAGCTCGTTTAGACTACCTCAACATCATATGCTCATTTTTTGAGATAGGAATTTTGGGTTTTCATGAGCTGGATGCCAAAATCATCAGGATTAAAACAATAAAAGACCTGAAATATTTCAGTTGGTGTGCAATGAATCTAAAATATATGAAAGTTTAATTTTTATCAGTACATTACAGAAAATAATGAACTTTATCACAATATGCTAATTTTTTGAGAAGGATTAGTATATCAGGGGTTGGGAGCCTATGGCTCTTGAGCCAGATGTGGCTGTTTTGATGACTGTATCTGGCTCTCACATAAATCAGGTGGTCTTAACAGAATAACTAATTTCCATGAAGCCAAGCACAGCTGGCAAGCAAACACAAATGGATAGACATGGAAAAACTTCAACCCGCAGACCAGCTGATTGCCAAAACTTGGGACACACTTTGTCACATCAACACTGTAGCCTGTGAGTCCAATAAAATTAGAGTTTCAAGGTATCAGACCCACTCGCATACAGAAAGGATTGGCTCTCTGCTTCGCGCTACAGTGACGTGGCATTGAAAATAAATGAATCGATTTAAATGCGCGAAATTTATTAATCTGTTTTTGTTTTATTTGATGTTTTTTTTTAATTTATATTTAAATGACAGTGAAATTATGTATTCGTTAAGAAAGGCCACCTGATTTATCTAAGAGCCAGAGACAGTCATCAAAAGAGCCACCTCTGGCTTGCGAGCCATAGGTTCCCGACCCCTGCCATAAGATAGTGATGTCGACAGTACAGTATATCCCTCGTGCATCAGCTGAGCCGGCAGTTTGTTTTGGTCGGAAGAAAGTGTCGAAGTTCAACTGCTTGCCACTTGAGAATTGCTCTCTTATTATTGTTTCTCGCAAATTTCTGAGATTTGCATAATAAGCAGACACTTCTCTGTTCTTGGAATAATCGACGTAGTGTAGCACTAAGTCAAGAGCACAGGCACACTTCAGAAAGTTTGGGCAGCGTAACTGGCATCTCATCGTCGTCCTCGCTGCTGCTCCCGTCCTGGGTCGCCAGCGCCTCAGCAGCAATCTCTTCCTGAGTCAGCATGTTGTACCCAGGATTAGCTTCATTTTCTTCAAGCCAGTCTGGTCATCTGGCGGTCACTTTCGGAAACAATGGCCCACGTCCGGAAGATCCGGACTAGTCGGAAGCTACAGATTTTGTCCGTTGCATCCGAAATCTGTTAAAGTGAAATCTGTAAAACCGAGGCATGAGTGTATGTATTTATTGATATTATATACACATATACGTCAGTCAGGGGGAGCAATCCTACTTCGCGTAAAATTCGGCATTCCCAGAGGGTCTCGTCCACATTAACCGCAAAAAGTGAGGCTTCCTGTGTGTGTGTGTATATATATATATATATATATATATATATATATATATATATATATATATATGTATGTGTGTGTGTGTGTGTGTGTGTGTATTTTTTGGGACACACCCCCACACATGTTTATACATAAACTTATTTTCAGCATTTTTAATTTCTTTATTTCTATTTTAAATACATTAAGGATTTCTATCAATTTATACAGTAATTATTTTTACTATTATTATTATTTTTTTAAGAAGGACGGTAATACAGGGATCCCTCGCTACTTTGAGCTTTATTTTCTGTAGCTTCAGTGCATGGCAGGTTTTTCAAAGATATTCATTGAAAAATAAACAAAATAAGGGAAACAAGGAAAAATAGGGAAAAAGTTAAGGAAAAAACAAGGCCAATTATGCAACCCCCGCCCCAAACAAACAAAATACAACCCCAACCCCACCAACAAAACTATTTACATTTTTATGAGGTGCACATCTGTGTGTATGCGTGCACATCTGTGCCTGTATGTGTATGTATTTATATTTGATTTACATGTTATGCATTATTTTTGAATGTTTAATTGCTATTATAAGCATTTAATGCTTTTTTTTATGCTGGAGGGGGTTTTGATCCTACATTGCGATATTTATTGTCCACAGTTACATAAGCATTTTCTTTTTTCGTTTATTTGTAGGAAGTAATCATCCTTCTAAAATTTCACAAGAACTTTGATGACGAGATCATTTACAGCTGCATGACAGACTCAAAACGTTTCTCAGCCGTTTCCTTTCATCCTCATTCTCCTAAGAAAAAAAACAAAAGAGGAATCTGGTTCTTCAGGTGAGTGCACGTTCTGGAATGTTGTACTGAATAAATCCCGCCATGCTACGCTGTCACAGAAAAACAATCAGCAATGACGTGATGATACAGCGGTATTAGCAACACACTGAAGCACTGAAGTCTTTTTCTATTATGGTATAAAACACTGACCCCCCCCATCCATTTCATCTTTGAGAAATTCAGTCCTGGCCAATTTGCATCTTTACGAACTGCTGCGCATGTACATACAGGAGCTGCCTAACATACGCATTGATTCACAGACGCAAAGGATTGGCTGATGATTACTGAAAATGACCATGAGATAAACATATACCATTCTTCCTTTCTGTGAGAGCTCAACCAATCAGCTCCTATGGATGCAGATGGCTGTAGAATCATTCATTTTCTAAAGCACTTGAACCTAATTAGGATCACAGGGAGGCTGGCGCCCATCTCATCCGACTCGGGGTGAGGGCAGAGTACAGCCTGGACAACTCGCCAAGTCATCGAATGCTGGTACTCAACCACTAAGAGTCAACCATCTAAGAGTCATTTGGACAGCCAATTAGCATACTGTGCTTGTTTTTACACTGTGGGAGGAAACCAGAGTACCCAGAAGAAACCCACGCAAGTTTGGGGTGGATGAGTATATGTTCGCTTGTGATTTAAGGTAGCACCACAGATCAGGGGAATGGGCCCCCACCCACCCGATGACATCCGCGATGTGGAAACATTTATCTCCGCACGTCCAATGATCTTTCAGCTGTGTGTGCCGTCGCTCCATCTTATTGAACCCAACACACTCGAGAGCTTTTGAGCCCAATATGGAGCAAATGAAAGTGGACCATGACATGGACTTCATGAAATCTTGTTGTGCTGAACAGTTTTCAAACCTTAGTGCCCCTGTGGTGAATCACTGTTACTAGCTACATTGGTACCTTGACTTACGAGTGTCATTTATAACAAATTTTCCATGATACAAGCTTCGATCCCACCAAACATCTGCCCCATGCAATGAGCAAAATTTTGATTTCAGAGCTCTGCTGAGGAAATGGCTTTTCCGGGCCGATGAGCCTCATATTCTTCCACGTGGATTCTCCGAGAACACCTTGTGCAGTGCTTCTCAATTATTTTCTGTGATGCCTCCTATAGGTGTGTATGTGTGTGTGTGTGTGTGTCTGTCTCATCTCTACCATGTGAGTGAGTGTGTGTGTGTGTGTGTGTGTGTGTGTGTGTGTGTGTGTGTGTGTGTGTGTGCCTCGTCTCTACCGTGTGTGTGTGTGTGCTTGTGTGTGTGTGTGTGTGTGTGCCTCGTCTCTACCATGTGTGTGTGTGCCTCGCCTCTATCATGTGTGTGTGTGTGTGTGTGTGCGTCGTCTCTACCATGTGTGTGTGTGCCTCGTCTCTACCATGTGTGTGTGTGCGTGTGTGTGTATACCTCGTCTCTACCATGTGTGTGTGTGCCTCGTCTCTACCATGTGTGTGTGTGTGTGTGTGTGTGTGTGCCTCGTCTCTACCATGTGTGTGTGTGTGTGTGTGTGTGTGTGTGTGTGTGCCTCGTCTCTACCATGTGTGTGTGTGTGCCTCGTCTCTACCGTGTGTGTGTGTGTGTGTGTGTGTGTCTCATCTCTACCATGTGTGTGTGTGTGTGCCTCGTCTCTACCATGTGTGTGTGTGTGTGTGTGTGTGTGTGTGTGTGTGTGTGTGTGTGTCTCATCTCTACCATGTGTGTGTGTGTGAGTGCCTCGTCTCTTCCATGTGTGTGTGCGCGCCTCGTCTCTTCCATGTGTGTGTGTGCGTGTGTGTGTATACCTCGTCTCTACCATGTGTGTGTGCCTCGTCTCTACCATGTGTGTGTGTGTGTGTGTGTGTGTGCCTCGTCTCTACCATGTGTGTGTGCCTCGTCTCTACCATGTGTGTGTGTGTGTGTGTGTGTGTGTGTGCCTCGTCTCTACCATGTGTGTGTGTGCCTCGTCTCTACCGTGTGTGTGTGTGCCTCGTCTCTACCGTGTGTGTGTGTGTGCCTCGTCTCTACCGTGTGTGTGTGTGTGTGTGTCTCGTCTCTACCATGTGTGTGTGTGTGTGTGTGTGCGTGTGTGTGTGTGTGTGTCTGACTCGTCTCTACCATGTGTGTGTGCCTCGTCGCTACCATGTGTGTGTGTGTGTGTGTGTGTCTCGTCTCTACCATGTGTGTGTGTGTGTGTGCCTCGTCTCTACCATGTGTGTGTGTGTGTGCCTCGTCTCTACCATGTGTGTGTGTGTGTGTGTGTATGTGTCTGACTCGTCTCTACCGTGTGTGTGTGTGCGCCTCGTCTCTACCATGAGTGTGTGTGTGTGTGTCTGACTCGTCTCTACCATGTGTGTGTGTGTGTGTCTGACTCGTCTCTACCATGTGTGTGTGTGTGTGCCTCGTCTCTACCATGTGTGTGTGTGTGTGTGTGTGTCTCGTCTCTACCGTGTGTGTGTGTGTGTGTGCCTCGTCTCTACCATGTGTGTGTCTGACTCGTCTCTACCATGTGTGTGTGTGTGCCTCGTCTCTACCATGTGTGTGTGTGTGTGTGTGTGTGTGTGTGTGTGTGTCTGACTCGTCTCTACCGTGTGTGTATCTGACTCGTCTCTACCATGTGTGTGTGTGTGCCTCGTCTCTACCATGTGTGTGTGTGTGTGTGTCTGACTCGTCTCTACCATGTGTGTGTGTGTGTGTGTGTGTGTGTGTGTGTCTCGTCTCTACCATGTGTGTGTGTGTGTGCCTCGTCTGTACCATGTGTGTGTGTGTGTGTCTGACTCGTCTCTACCATGTGTGTGTGTGTGTGCCTCGTCTCTACCATGTGTGTGTGTGTGTGTGTGTGTGTGTCTCGTCTCTACCGTGTGTGTGTGTGTGTGTGTGTGCCTCGTCTCTACCATGTGTGTGTCTGACTCGTCTCCACCATGTGTGTGTGTGTGCCTCGTCTCTCCCATGTGTGTGTGTGTGTGTGTGTGTGTGTGTGTGTGTGTGTCTGACTCGTCTCTACCGTGTGTGTGTCTGACTCGTCTCTACCATGTGTGTGTGTGTGCCTCGTCTCTACCATGTGTGTGTGTGTGTATCTGACTCGTCTCTACCGTGTGTGTGTGTGTGTGTGTGTGTGTGTGTGTGTGCCTCGTCTCTACCGTAGGTGTGTGTGTTTGTGTGTGTATATTATACCAGATGCGGTTTTGGACCACACCATGGGACCAGTTTCGTCAGATTTGTATTTGTATACATCATCTTCCGTCCTGAAATGGGCACTGTAAATGCATTTGCTTTCATTCACTGGTGGGTTGGCACATTTCAATGCACTGAGCCACGCTTTCAATAGCTTACTGTTGCTTAAAGGCAGCCGGTGAACGTGCACGCCTTTACGTTTATAATAGCTGTTTGTACAGCCCGGTGCGATACGATGATGATGACCGGTACTTAAGGGCTTTCTATTATTATACATTGATGCGTTGCTAGCCATTGTGATATTTACACAAGTTCACTCGCACCAACCCAGTGACCTCACAGGAAACGGCCGGGGACCAATGGCGGCTTACATGGTCTCACACGTGAATTTCAAATTGGATTTACATTATTATCAGGGCGATTTTCAACTGATCAGCTGCAAAAACATGACACTGAGGACCGGATGAAGCAACACAATGTTACATCGCCATGTGCTTCATTTCCCCTTTAACAGTGAAGATACAGTGGCGGAGGCGATTATTTCGGAAAAAGCAACTATTTAAGGACCTCGTGAAGGAGGGTGGGGGTGAGGGTTCTTCAGACCAGCAACCCCTGGACTTTAAAGCGTCGCATTGGTGGTTCCAGAGATTAAAAAAAAAAAGGTAAATAATTTTCTTTTACTTTTAACACATAATTCATACAAAATTAGTGTACTTTTATAATTTTTAAAGGGTTTATGGGGTAGTATGGGGGGAAGCCTTGGAACGAATCACGTGTTTTACATGTAAAATTCTGATTCAATTTACGAAAAATGCAGGTTACAAAAAAGGCATATATATATATTATATATACACACACACACACACATGCAACCTAGATGCACCCACCCCCCACTACCCCCCCCCCCCCACACACACACACACACAGACTCATGCCTCGGTTTTACGGACGTCGCTTTAACGGATTTCGGATGCGGGCTGTTGTTTCCGAAAGTGACCGCCAGATGACCAGACTGGCTTCAAGAAATCTCGTGCATTTAAATCTATTCATCTATTTTCAATGCCACGTCACTGTGGCACGAAGCAGAGAGCCAATGCTTTCTGTATGTGGGCGGATCCGATACCTTGAAACTCTAATTTTATTGGACTCACACGCTGCAGTGTTTATGTGACAGGAAGCGTACCAAGTTTTGGCAATCAGCTGGTCTGCGGGTTGAAGTTTTTCCATGTCTGTCCATCTGTGTTTGCTTGCCAGCTGTGCTTGGTTTTGTAGAAATGAGCCAATCAAAACAAGAGAAACTTCTCTCTTTACTCAAAAACAACACGTGCAGTCTGTGGCTGTTGTTTTAATCCTATAAAATTAGAGTTTGAAGGTATCGGACCCACCCACATACTGGCGTACAGAAAGTATTGGCTCTCCGCTGTGCGCCACAGTGACGTGGAAATGAAAATAGATGTATAGATTTAAATGCGCGAGATTTATTCATCTGTTTTTGTTTTGAGGTGAGCCTTAGTATTCTGGATACTTCTCGTTCAGGGGTCGGCAACCTTTGCCATTCAAAGAGCCATTCGGACCCATTTTCCACATTAAACAAAACAATGGGAGCCACAAATCCTTTTTTGACATTTAAAATCAAATAACACTGCATATAATGTTTTTTTTTCCCCTTTTTCCTTCATGTTAATATCAAACAACAATGTATTGCATTGATTTAACGTGCAGTCGGAAAACAGCATAATTGCGTCATTACCAAAATTAGATTTTGTGGTCAAACTCGTATGAGACAATAAACCCAACTGGATTGCTGAGTCTGTGAAGGCCAGATAAACCGGATCGTTTACTGTCAACATAGTCATGAGGACAGTCATGGTTAAAGCTGCTAAACCTGCCCAACACAAAGCCTGCAGTGAGGAAGTTCATGTTAGCTGGGTGGAGCCAACGGTTTTTAATCCTTACTCTAACTTTAATCCATCACTGGAACCGAATAATACACCGGGACACCGATTGTCCCTTTAATGGCCTTCACATCGCGGCGTAATCCTGCTGCTGAGGTCAGATCCACATAACACACAGTACTGATCTGAAACCACACCCAATGAGCTGCAGTGAAAAGGGTGTGAGGCAGGAAACAATTCGCCTGAGTGGCGAGTCAAACAGCCAGGACACGACCTGAGCTGAACTCACAGCCGGACGGGCTTCCAATCCAAACACTTCCTGGTAGATTAAACAGCCGGATGCCTGAGGATATCAGATTGGAAAAGCTCAAATCTCTCACCTTGAAGGACTTCCATTGGCAGAACCACCCAAGCGTTCTCCAGGTAGGAGATGTACAGGTAGCGTGCGGTGTTACAGGCCAGCCCAATATACAGAACTCTGTGAAGCAACAGAGAGAACGTATGAACACTGCTCTTTACCATAACAGACGCCACCCTATTATTTTACAAACAAAACTACTGTTTCAGACCTAAAGGTTCTCCAGCTTGGAACCAGGCTTAACATGGCTTAGAAGACAAAACCCGGGTCAAGACGATGAAACCTGAAGGAAAATGGCTCCGGAAAGCAGAATAAACATAATCAAATTATACCAGGATAGCTGTGTTTATAGTGTGGGGGAGAAAAACAGGACCCAAAGTATTTCATTCATTTTTTCACTTGCTTAATCCTCAATAGGCCCATTTTGGCCTACTCTGGGTGAGGACGGGACACAGCCTGAACAGCTCACCGGTCCATTAGAGGGCTAACACACATACAACCTTTCACACTCGTATCAAGGGGTGATTTAGAACAGCCAATCAGACTAATGTACATGTCTTTGGACTGTAGGAGGAAACCGGAGAACCCGGAGGAAACCGCCACGAGCATCGAGAGAACACGTAAACTCCACATATAAATGGTCAGAGCCGGGCCTCAAACCCAGTACCAAAATCTCTATAAAGAGAGCAGGTTAAATCTACAGACGATCCCCGACTTACGTTTTTAATTGGTTCCGGACGGCCGAACGTAAGTTGAAAGTGAACGTAAGTTGTTACAGTGATGTATGACGCTCATACCGGACTATACATCCATAAATACCATTACCGTATCTCAGAAAAACACCCCGAAATCAATTATTATAAACATAACATTGTAAAATAATATCAAATAATATCAACATTAATTTCAAATAAATTAAATTCAAGCAAAATAATTTCAAATAGATAAATTTTAATCAAATTCACTCATCAAATGTTAAATACAGTATCAAATATAACCTTTAATATTCTCTATGATGTGATCTTTCTGCTTGTAAATGGTTCCGATGGTCGACGGATGGTCACTTTACATGAAGCTGAGCCGACTCACTTCACATGAATCTTAAAACAGCCAATCAACGCTTACAATATGTGAGGCGCTCAATACCGAAAGTAGTGCACTTGCTTGAAACAAAGTGCGCGTTATACGGACTTCTGGTCTTTTAAGTGCGCAAGGGCGCCTTTGAACTCGTTTAGTACTCAGCCTGCACTGATGTCAATCACTGATGTGAATCAGCAGAGCAGAGACTTTTCTTTCTTGAGTTCTCATTCATTTTACAACTCTCTTTGCTGAACTGAGTATGCATAGTAGATTGTGACGATCTGAGCAGATAGTTAATTCATCTGTGTGTATGAGACTTGCACCCATGCTCGTAGGCTTACGCTTCTGACCAACCATATTTGCTTCGGGTTACAAAAGTCCGCAAAACAGTGTAAACACAAAGATCACAGAGACAACGTCTTAACACAAGAGTAACACGCTATATAACAGATTATATATTATATATATATATAAAACACTGAACTGGGAAGAAGTAGGGGCATGTTCAGTCTCGTTTGTAAACAATGGACGCAATGTCATTACGTCAGCGTACTACGTATGTGTCTAAACTCGAAATTTGACTTTTTCTTTTTGGAAAAAAAAAACCGTAAAAGTGAAAAAACGTAAAATGGATGAACATAAGTCGGGGAGCGTCTGTATTATTAATGTTTTATTACAGGAAACAACAGCTTAATAAAAGTGTGAATGAAAATCCAACAGCGTCACAGTGCAGAGCGGTTAGCACGACCGATTGACGGCAAGAAAGTCCTGGGTTCGATGCTGGTGTTTCTGTGTGGAGTTTGCATGTTCTCTCCATGCTTGTGTGGGTACTCCGGGTACTCCGGTTTCCTCCTGCAGTCCAAAAACATGTAGTTGGCTGATTGGCTGTTCCAAATAACCCCAAGATGTGAATGTTATTGTGAATGGTTGTGTGTTGGGTTTGCAATGGTATGGTGAGCTGTTCAGGGTGTACCCCGCCCTCATCCAGAATCAGCTGAGATGGGTGCTAGCCTCACTGCATCCGGATCCTCTTGCCTCTCATCCGAGTGCATCGACATCAGAGCCTTGAACAGTCGCCACCTTTTGAACTACAACGCTAACTGGCTAAAATGAGCATGATGACATGGTTTCTGGGGGATAGTGACAAAAAAGAGATCATGAGCTGCAGTCCTGTCAGTACCTGTCAATCAAAAGTGCCTGGGATACCCCCCCCCCCCCACACACACACACACATGGACATTTTTGGTATAGCCATTTAAATTGTAATTAGAGTTGTAGAGAGGCCAATGCCCCTCTCAGCTGACTTTGAGTTAAGGCAGGTACAGCTTAGATAGCTCAGCAGGCCATCCCAGGGCCAATATACACACAACCATTCACACTCACAGGAATGATTTGGAACTGCCAATGAGCCACTTGTGCATGTTTTTAGACTGAGGGAGGAAATTGGAGTACCAAGAGGAAACCCACATGAGCAGGGGAGAACATGCAAACTCCACACAGAAATGATCAAGGCTGGGACTGAAACCTAAGCCCAAAATCTCTTTAAAAAGAGCAGGTTAAATATATTATAAATACAGAGGTAACCTTGACTTACGAGTGTCTTTTATCACAAATTTTCCATGATATGAGCTTTGATCCACTAAAAATTCTGCCCCATCCAACCAGCAAAATTTTGATTTATGAGCTCTGCTGGGGAAATGGCTTTTCCGTGCCAATTAGCCTCGTATTCTTTTGCATGTATTCCTCTGCCCTCCAAGAACGCTTTGTGCAGTGCTTCTAAATTATTTTCTGTAATGCCCGTATAGGAAAAAGAAAAACATTTCATGCCCCCCCACACCCTGCACGACTTTAAATAATGTTTACTGCACTTAATATCATTTCCTCAGTGCTTTTTCCCTACACCACAGGGAACACAGTGAGAGCGCCACTGCCACCTACTGTAGAGAATGTGCAATTACATTTAATTCTAGTACAGTATGGCAAAAAAGCATGTTCCCCAGGGTGATACATGCCCCCTGGCATCACACTGTGCCCCCCCACCAACTATTTGAAAAGCACTGGCCTTGTGGGAGCTCACCACAAGCCTTTTCTTGCCGGCATCCGTAGTGTGCACATGCACAAAATTCTCTTCCTCCTCTGTGACGTATCACCTCATGCCTGCCAACATGACATCTTTGCGCCCACGTGACATCTTTGCCACATTCAATGATCGGAAGGGCTAGTGGACTTATTGTTCATTCTTTTTTTATTATTTATTATTAATTATTATGAATGTTAATGTACATGTATTATTATTATTATGAAATACTACTTTTTTTTTTTTTTTACATATATTAGGTGAAATACAAGTGTTTGTGGTAGGTTATATGAGTTTGGGAGGGGCTTGGAATGGATTAATTGGTTTTCTATTATTTCCTATCAGAATTTTTGTTTTATCTTATGAACATTTTGACTTACAAGCTCTCCCTCGCATGGATTAATTTCGTAAGTCAAGATACTACTGTACTTTATTATGAGAAACAGTAGATTAATAAAATTCTATTAAAAAAAAAAAAGGTTTTGGACTGTGGGAGGAAACAAGAGTATTTGGAGGAAACCCATGCAAACGCGGGAAGAACATGCAAATTCCACACAGAAACGGCCAGAGCATGAGAATCAAACCCAGAACCTTCTGGCTGTGAGGCAGACGTGCTAACCACCACACCAGCAGTGCTTTATCCTCCTCCTCTTCCGCTTCCTCTTTTAAATATATTTAAAACCAGCCAGACATTTTTACTCTGAATTCCAATTTATTACGATTGATTTACGTTGACTTGTTCAAACATGATTATTTTATCTCTGTATCTACATTTTACTGCAGCACTTACACGTGTTGCACTCTGAGATGATCTGGGGCAATGACGAAAGAAAGCAGGATGACTAAGAGTTTCCTTCAAATGAAACCCCACCCCTGCAAAAACGTTCCTCATAAAGAAACACTTGAGCGCTTTTTTTTTAATCCCGCCCTTTAAAATTTCTATACACAGCATCTACAGCATATATGTGAATAGATTTCAAAATATCTCAACAAATACTTTGATTAAAAAAAAATAATATGACAGCTGCCCTTGGACTTCTATTGAGAGACTTTTATCTTAGTGTAGCAAAATGTGTTGCAATACTTTTTCATGACACACACACACACACACACACACACACACACACACACACACACACACACACACCCCACAGTGTCTGTTTAGGTTTATAAAGCTTTGGAGTCGTCCTTTATCAACTAATGAAAATCCTTCTCGCACTCCGGTGATGTCATGTGCGCCACCACAAGTCAACATGCAAATGACACCCTGACAAGAACAATCACGCAAATCAGGAGCTACCGCACATAACCTTGTCTCCCACACTGTCCTCCTTTCGCTTTGTGAGCATCGAATCGATCCACAGTGAGAAAGTGAGACAGAGCAGAGCATCATCCGGATCGATGGCTAAATGCGCACTGCCAGGCTGTACATCTGGTTCGCTAATGGGTGGGCTCGGGTTACACTGACCCTCAGGTCCCGTCAGCACGCGGCTTTGAAATCAGACCATCCAATGTGGACGGGAGTTCCGGGAAGCAGTGGCTGGATCACACGTCGATTTTATACTATATAATCGTATCACACATCTGCCGCGGCATCAGGGTCCGAGCATAATTCCCTTTGCAGCAAGTAGTGCCAATAAAGACACTTCGGTACTGTATCTATGGAAACACTGTCCAATCAGAAGCACTGAACTCACTACATGGGTATAAGCAGCGATTGATGGGGTCCAAGCACGACAGTTCACTTGTGCTTGTTAAATAAACCCCACGGTAATGTTTGGGGCCTGGAAACAGCAACTTACAGGACATCAGGTGATGATTAGTTTGTGCTCACAAGGTTTCCTGTTCACGTGGATTTTAGCAGATGCAAATCAGAACATCTTGCCAAACTCATTTGAATCGGCGAGAATCTGTTCTATACTACAGCTTCTGTACCTGTCTTCTCTCGGTGGAACAGCACGAGCCTCTGAATCAGGGACGAACACACGCACACACTGAGAGCACCATTCACGTCACATGACCCCCTACCTGGATCGGATTTGAGTCCGTGGGAACATATACTTCACTAGATATGGTGGAACCCAATTCTCTACGGCTTTTGTCTCATGCATCTATTCTGCTGAGATATATTGGACATGGACCGCTTTAAACCTACAGCTCGGTAATGACTGAGATCAGTTCGTCAGGGTGAGCCCGGGTGGGAGCTCATCTTCACCATAAAATATTTAGCTGCTGCCCCCCCCCCGAGCTCTGATATCTGACCAGAGCGAGCTGAACAACTCCTCTCTCATTCATTTACTAAACCAGGTAATCCTGACAGGGTGACAAGGAGGCTATCATAGCCAACACGGAAGAAAAGAAGAGTACACCCTGAACCAGACCATCACAGGACAACACAGACACACACACACACACACACACACACACACACACACACACACACACACACCTAGGGGTGATTTGGAACAGCCAGTTAGCCTACTGTACATGTTTTAGGACTGTGGGAAGAAACCGGAGGACTCAGCAATGAGAACATGAAAACTCCAAAAAGAAACGGCCCCAATCCCGAGACTTGAACCAAGGACCCTGTTAATGTGAGGCGGATGAGCTTTTCACATCTCTGGCTCTCCCTTAATCTCCAATTCTATCAATTTCCCTCTCTTTATCTATTTCTTTCTGTCTTCCTCCATCACTCCATCTTCTCCACTTCTCCCTCTCTCTGACCCACTCCCCCCATCTCTCTCTCTCTCGCTCCACTCCCTTTCTTTCTCCCCTACCCTCTAACCATTTCTCTTTCACCACTCCTCTTTCTTCAGCTCTCTCCCTTTCCATCATTATCTTTTCTCTCTCTCTCTCTCTCTCTCTCTCTCTCCCCTTCCCTTCAACTCTCACTCTAACCATCTCTCTGTCTCTCTCCATACCTCTAAGTCAGTTGTTCCTTCTTCTTGTCTCATTTGATCCATTTCTTTCATTTCATTTTCATCTCTCTATCCCTCTTCCCTCCTCTATCTTGCTCCTGTTTCCACTTTCAATCTATTTATCCATCTCTCTCTCTCTCTCTCAATAATCATAATAGATTTATTAACAACTTTATTAAATATAAACAATACATTTAGAAATATTGGGCTAAAAACAGAAATCTGTCTCTCTGCCCCTCTCCCCTTTTCTGCCCCCTCTCCACCCCTCCCCTCTCCGCCTCCCCTCCCCTCTCTGCCCCTCTCCCTGCCCCTCTCCGCCCCTCCCTCCCCTCTCTCCTTTGTCTGTCCCCTCCCTGCCTCCCTCTCTCCCCTTTCTCTGTCTCCTCCCCTCCCCTCTCTCCCTCCCCCTCCCCCTCTACCCTCTCTCCCTCCCCCTCGCTCCTCTCTCTGCTCGTGACCTTTTATTGTACGGCTGGTAAACACCAAACTCAGCCGTTACGATGCATGTTGAATGTCAACACGCTGTGATCACAGACACTTCCATTTCCACAGGAGCTCAGTACGAGTCAGAAGGCGCAGGGTTTAAGTTCACCTGCGGAAAAAGTCAGCGAATCGGAAAGAGGTGGAGCTCCCGCTCCGAATTAGATCCAGGTGGAAGGTTTAGAAAGAACGTTACATGGAGGATAAGATTAAATAACAAGTTCAACGATGGGGTTGTTTACATATGCAAAATCATCAACCACTACAAGCTTAAACTCTGAAAACATCAGACTTGGGTTTAATTCTGACCTTCCAGCATGACAAAACAAAAACTACACTTTCCAACACATCACAGTAATCAGGGACACATGGCCGAGTAATCAACAAAAATAAAAAGTGTAATAGACCATTTAAAAATGTCATGAGATAATTTAGGTCACTGTGGGATTAAAACCGTTCCTGGATGTCTCATGAAAAAACCAAAACAATAAATACAGAATTATAAAACTGTAAACCTACCTTTACTCATTTTTTACATAAGTTAAACTCACTATATAAAACTTTAAATATTTACACCACTTGCAGAAGTATATTTAAACTTTATATATTTAATTTTTCATGTTTGATATTTTATTTATTGGTTCTTATATACACACACACTTTCACACTCACAGAATTATAAAAATACAAACTACCTTTGCGTTTCTTTTATAAACTGACACTACCACAGAGGATTCTGGGATACGACAAACAACAAAGATAATACATAATTTATGGTATGTTATATTTAAAAGAACAATCGTGTACCTCAAACCTCTTAAGCTGTAAACACAAGCGTACACTGACTGTGTGTGTGTGTGTGTGTGTGTGTGTGTGTGTGTGTGGCATGTCATACTGATCTCTCACATGCCTGAGAATGCTGTTAAATGATCTGGAGATTAAACAGTGATCTCAATGTCACACTGGAGATCAGCAGAAGTAGGAGAGACTTCACACCTGACATGATTTTAAAAAAACCACACAGCTTGATACTTACAAGTCAAAGAATACAGAGAAAGATAGAGAGGGGGAAAAAAAACACTCCTGCGTACCTATAGCTTCATTGCATGGACTGGTGCAAATGTGTGAAGGCTCTCTCACACTGTCTTATACACACAGGAAGCTACAATACACAGGTACAAAGTACTTACCACATTCAGTTTCCTACACGCTCAACACTGCCACAAATAAGAACCATCAATCCGTATCTGATCTGAAAATAATCAGCTTCTTCCTCGATCAGCAGGAAGCTGATGGTCCACTACAACCAAAACATGCCTCCACCATGTTGTTTCATTCATGTAATCTTGAAAGGACTGTTTGGTTTAAACCCAGCAAATAAACCACTCACTGAAAGACAACAACTGAAAGCGTTGTTGATATGCAGTGTTACCAAAGTGAAGCGGAATGTTGGCCTCTGCCACCATGAGAGATGACAAGCCGACACATTTTATACATGCGAGGTGTCAAGATATATAGTGCAGTGCAAAGGTTTTTGCACCCTTACTGATTTTTTTTGCACCTTTGTCACACTTAACTATTTCAGATCATCAAACAAATTTAAACATTACACAAAGATACCTCCCAATGTTACAATTTCTCAGTGTATTCACTGTTATCTTATTTGAGAAATTCATGGAGGACAGTTGGGTTTGAAAACTGAATGTGACCAGAATATCCCCAACTCTACACTGCAGTAACATTTCATCAAAAAACACAAGTACAGTGGTATCTCACTGTACGATTGTCCCAGCAAACAAAAATTCCAGGTTACGAAAAACATTTTCTAAAATGCTTTGTCTCTGTATACGAAACAAGTTCTACTTACAAAATGGGCCATTCAAACATTCAAAATCGCCATTCAAACATTCAAACAATGCACGGGCTGCTCTCCCATTGGCTATCTTCCAACATCCCGCCCCGCTGGCCTCCCACTGGCTAGGAGGGATGACGCATCTCCCTCCCATTGGCTATCCCCCAACATCCCGTCCCACTGGCCTCCCATTGGCTAGGAGGGATGACACAGCTCCCTCCCATTGGCTATTATGGAGCACCCATAATGCTTTTCATGTAAAGGACAAAGTGATTGTTGTTTCATGAGTTTTTTGAGTGTGTTCATTGCAACGTTATTTTTTGGCTCAGGAGCTTAACCTTGCATAAACATTTATAAGATTAATGCAGCCGTGGGGGGGGGGGGGGGGGGGGGGCAAACAAGAACACGCGCGCGCGTGTGTGTGATTCCCAGTGCGAGTGAAAAGACGAAGCGGGCTCATGGCATGCGGTTGAGTGATATCGCAAAGGAATATGGCCAAACCCGTCTACCATTGGTACGATATTGAAGCAGAAGGAGGCCTTAAAAGGTATACTTTTATCATTTTTAAAGGGTTTAGGGGGTAGTTTTTAGGGCCTTGGAACAAATCACACGTTTTACATGTAAAATGCAATTCAATTTATGAAATATCCAGGTTCCAAAAAAGGCTCTGGAACGGATTAATTTTGTAAGGTAAGGTACCACTGTAACTGTATATTTTTGGTGAGTTTCAGGACATTTACGTGCCATGTTCTGCAGTTGAGGCTTTCAGACTTGCTATGCTTTTCTATACTAATGTATGAGGAAGTGGTCCTTTTCGGCAGGAGCGTCTGGACCCCATATGGTGTATTTTTAAAAATCTGGTGGTGTTTAATTACCAATTATTCACTGTAGAAAATGCATCGCAGGAAAGGTGGATGTCACTGAACAGTCCCTGTAACAATGCATCCCAAACAAGGCTAATGTTTTTTTGCCATCTATTCTGCATAATTCGCTTTTGTTTCCCAGATACAAGGAGACCTTCACCCAAAGGTCAGGCGAGAGGTAGGAGATCTTAGTGAATAGTTTTGGATTGTTTGTAAACAGTTCTAAGAGGTTGATAAACATATTCAAAATGAATTTTTTTGGGATGGCGAACCATGAGGAACGTTTAGATAATGTGGCGTATTTTTATTTTCTCATTTACTGAGCTGCTTATTGTACCTCGGGTCACAGGGAGGCTGGAGGCTCTCTTGGCTTGCTGGGTAAAATTGGAATACACCCTAAACAGCTCACCAGTCCATTACGGGGTCAACACAGACACACTTACATTTACGCTCAGCTAATTAACCTAATGTGAATGTTTTTGGATGGTGGGAGGAAACCATATTCGGATTTTACCTGATGTGGCCAACGAGTTCGATGAGTTTGTGACTGATGAAGTAGGCGGCGAGCTCAGAGGCGTGGCTGAGCACTGAACACACCCCAAACAGTGTGGTTGTCCCTTTTAGATCCTGTAGGTGCCAGTACAGGAACGTAAACACGAAGCCATAACCAAAGCCCATGAACCAGGCCACGAAGAGCACGGAGCCATAACGAATGCCACACAGCAGAATGATCATGTCCTTGAATGGAAACCGGTGGTTGTTAGATCTGGGATACACAGGGACTTCCTCCATACTGGACTCTGATGAGTTTCGGACCACATGAGGTATTTCCACCTGTTGCTTCATATCCACTTCTGACTGGTCACCCCCAGTTCTGGAGTCAATGCGGAACTGCGTCGCAACGATAAGGGATATAGTCATCAGCACACCGAAGACGATGAAGGCGATCTGGTAGTTCTTGTATTCCGGTAGGATGCAGCCGATCCCCTGGATGATCAGGGTGATGTGTGTGTGGTCAATCCAGATGCCTACAGATAACATGGCTATACCCCAACCTAGAGAACCCCACATCCTTTGGAGGCCATAGCGGTCACGCTGCCTTCCCAGATACTGCAGGGTCACAGTGTCCACAATGGTCACTGCTGGCGCGCTGAAGAACTCCCCGAAGATGATCACCAGCAAGATCATGAGGAAAATATTGTGCACCTGGACTTTATCGTAAATGATAGCATTCGGTTTAGGTGTGGCTGTAGTGGAAAGTGACGTGTTTGTGTTGTCACTTCTTACAAATCGAGTGAGAGGACTATTATCCCCGGACGTCTGAAACGTTGAAGGCATTCCAAACAAATCCTCTGCAAGGTCTCTGCGGTTTCTGGTGTGGTTTCCAGAAGAATTTGGAGTTGTTACGTTTTGCTGTCCGTCATGTACGCAAGCTATGTCTGCTGGCTTGATGAAGCCGATGCCACAGTTAAACACCACCCAGCAAAAAACGGAGAACAGAAGGACGGCCTTGCCCTTGTTGAAGCGGTCAGATACAATACCCCAAAACGGTGCACTGCAGAACTCAATGAAGTACCGGATCCCCACCAGGAGGCCGCTCTGACTCGCCGTCATGCCAAGCTGCTTGTAGTAGACAGCCAGGAGGGGGTGCAGGGACCCATAAGCAGCATAGAAGAAGAAGTAGAAGATCTTGGAGATCAGGAGGCGCTCATCTACTCTCAGGCACATCCGCTCAACGCAGTCTGGACTGGAAGACGATGGAGGGGGCGGCAAGTCGATGGAAGTAGACGATGGGGTTTCACTGGGTGGAGTGCTGTTTGCGGTCCCTAATGACAGGGTGTTAAATGGCTCAGCCAGAACGTATCTCCTCTTTTGTTCATCCTCATCGTCAGTCAAGATGGCCGTACGATCACTCGCCATCTCTGAGATCAGAGGGGAAAAAAAAAAGATACATTGTATGACTCAAGCACTCCCAAAACACAAAAGTTAATTAGTTCTCTGACATCAGCACAAGCAGCCAAGATGAGGTCATGTTTATTATTTGCCAAGATACCCTGTAGTGGGACTTCTCTGTGAAGATGCTGTCGGAGAGAATATCACTGGTTCAGAGTGAAGATACTGTAAATACAGTCACATGACTGAGACCAACCTTCAAAATCGCTCGTCATGTTGAACAATCAGCAGTGAATACAGAGATAGAAACCTGGAGTGTACTGACTATGTGACAAACTCGCATGCTAACCTTCCTCCAGCTATTTCTCCCCCTCGCTCACCCTTCTTACCTCCTCCAACATACCCAGTCTCATTCTCTATCTTTCAGTCTCTAACCTGCTGTCTCTCTCCCTCTCTCCCTCTCATGCTTTATATCTTTCCATTTCTCATACACACACTAATTGCATATTATATATATATATATATATATATATATATATATATATATATATATATATATATATATATATATGTATAATATATATACAGGCGCTCCCTGACTTACGCTCATTCGTTTTATGGTTTTTTTCTCAGAAAAAAAAGTCAAATTTTGAGTTTAGCTGTACCTATGTAGTACGCTGACATAATGACGAATGGCGCCTTTGCACACTTGAAAGACCAGAAGTCCGTATAACCCACAGCAAGTACACTACTTTTGCAAGTACACTACTTTTGGTTTTGAGGGCCTCACATATTGTAAGCATTGATTGGCTGTTTTAAGCTTCATGTAAAGTGACTTGGTATAAATAAGTGACTTAAAGGGCAATTGAAACCAATTTTCACCAAACAATTTAAGTCAGGTGTGTGTCCAATCACTGATGAGTGGCTTAAAGCTGCCCTGCCAACTATAAAACACACACCTGGTAAGAATTGTCTTGATGAGAAGCATTGTCTGATGTGCACCATGGCTCGCTCAAAAGAGCTGTCTGAAGACCTGCGATCAAGAATTGTTGATTTGTATAAAGCTGGGAAAGGATACAAAACCATCTCTAAAAGTCTGGATGTTCTGGATGTTCATCAGTCGACAGTCAGAGAAGTTGTCTACAAATGGAGAGAGTTTTGCACTGTTGCTTCTCTCCCAAGGAGTGGCCGTCCACCAAAGATGATGCCAAGAGTTCAGCGCAGAATACTCAGAGAGGTAAAAAAAACCTAGAGTGTCTGCTAAAGACTTACAGAAATCACTGGCAGAGTCCAATATCTCTGTGCACACATCAGCTATATGTAAAACAATGGCCAAGAATGGTGTTCATGGGAGGACTCCAAGGAGGAAGTCACTACTGTCTAAAAAAACCATTGTTGCTCATTTAATGTTCGCAAAAAGGCACTTGGACATTCCACAGAAGTTTTGGCAAAATATTTTGTGGACTGATGAAACCAAAGTTGAATTGTTTGGGAGGAACACACAACGTCAGGAGTGGAGGAAAAATGGAACAGCTCATCAACATCAACACCTCATCCCCACCGTGAAGCATGGTGGAGGGTGCATCATGGTTTGGGGCTGTTTTGCTGCCTTGGAGCCTGGACAACTTGCAATCATTAATGAAAAAATGAATTCAAAAGTTTATCGGGATGTTTTGCAGGAAAACCTGAGCCTGTCTGTCAGAAAGTTGAAGCTAAAAAAAAAGGATGGATGCTGCAACAAGACAATGATCCAAAACACAGAAGTAAATCAACTTCAGAATCGTTTCAGAAGAACAAAATACACGTTCTGGAGTGGCCAAATCAAAGTCCAGACTTGAACCCCATTGAGATGCTGTGGCATGACCTCAAGACAGCGATTCATGCCAGACATCCCAGGAATTTGACTGAACTACAGCAGTTTTGTAAAGAAGAATGGGCCAAGATTAGTCCTGATCGATGTTCCAGACTGAGCTGCAGTTACAGGAAGCGTCTGGTTGAAGTTATTGCTGCCAAAGGGGGGGCCACAAAATATTAAATGTGATGGTTCAGTTACTTATTCCTCCCCCTTCTGTCATTGTTTGCATGCTATCCTCATTAAAATATGAAAACCTATAAATGTTTGGGTGGTTTTAGTTAAAGCAGACAGTTTTTTCATCTGTGTGATTTTGACAAAGATCAGATCACATTTGATGGTGATTTTATGCAGAAATGTGAGAAATTCCAAAAGGTTCAGATACTTTTTCATACCACTGTATATAGATACAGACGCTCCCCGACTTACGTTTTTAATTGGTTCCAGACGGCCGAACATAAGTTGTTACAGTGACGTATGACGTGTGACACTCATACTGTGCTATACATCCATAAATACCATTACTGTATCTCATAAAACACCCCTAAATCAATTATTATAAACATAACATTGTAAAATAATATCAAATAATATCAACATTCATTTCAAACAAGTCACTTTACAAGAAGCTTAAGACAGCCAATCATGCTTACAATATGTGAGGCGCTCAAAACCGAAAGTAGTGTACTTGCTGTGGGTCATACGGACTTCTGGTCTTTCAAGTGTGCAAGGGTGCCGTTGAACTCGTTTAGAACACAGCCTGCAAACTCTCTTTGCTTAACTGAGTATGCATGGTAGATCGCTCCGATCCGAGCAGATAGTTAATTAATCTCTGTGTATGAGACTTGCACCCATGCTAGTAGGCTTACACTTCTGACCAACCATATTTGCTTAGGATTACAAAAGTCCGCAAAACAGTGTAAACAACAAAGATTACAGAGATGATGTCTTAACACAAGGGTAACACGCTATATAACATTATATATATATATATATATATATATATATATATATATATATTATATATATATATATATATATATATATATATATATATTAAATATATATGTTTTCTTCTATAATCACCTGAAGAGAGAGGATGGTTTCACCACCCCTCAAAACAGATCTGTAGTGACAAATGGAGTTTCAATAGAAAGTCTTTGTCCTGTCCTTTTATTTTTTATTTATTTATTTTATATATATATATATATATATATATATATATATATATATATATATATATATATATATAAAACTGAACTGGGAAGGAGGGGCACGTTCCATCTGTCGTTTGTAAACAATGGACGCAGCGTCATTACATCGTTACGTCATTGCGTGATTACGTCAGCGTACTATGTAGGTACGTCTAAACTCAAAATTTGACTATTTAAAAAAAAAAAAAACCCAAAACACATAAAATCGAAAAAACGTAAAACGGATGAACATAAGTCAGGGAGCGTCTGTATATGGTTTGTATTTGTATGATTTCACCCGAATGGGTTTCCTTTTGAATCTGGTTCCTCTCAAGGTTTCTTCTTCGCAATTACTGAGAATTTTTCTTTGCCACCGCCGCAGCGGATGACGCTCATTAGGGATGTGTAGGGGTTATAGGACATGTTTAAATTTCTTTATACTTTGTCAGCCCTGACTTTCACTGTTTTACTGGGTAAAGCTGCTTTGCGACAATGTCAACTGTAAAAACCGCAATACAAATAAAACCGAATTGAATGCCCCACTCTCTCTCACTTCTACTCACTGCATGCTCTCTCACTCCACCTCTCTATCTTTCCTGTATCTGTCTGGCAGTCTGTCTGTCTGTTTCTCTGCCAATCCCCAGTCTCCGTCTCGGTCTGACTTCCTGCCTGACTCTTTCTATCCAACTCTCTCTCGAGTCTGTTTGTGAGACCCCCCCCTCCGGTCTGTTTTCCTGCCTACCTGTCTGTCTGTTTGTCTCTTTCCCTCCAACTCGCCCTCTCTATCTCTTTCTAGGTCTGCCGACCTCTTTCTTTTCAACTATATCTTCCTCTTTCCAGCTCTATCATATCTGTCTGTTCACCCGCTCTCTCTCTTGTTCTTCACTCTGTTTAAAGAAAAGTTAATCTGTCGAATCCTTCCCTGTACAGTTTGATAGCATAATAAAATACTCGTGTGTAAAGTTGTTGAATGTTTCACATCCTGTGTAAATATGTAAAAATCGCACCACACCCAAAGCTATACAAAGTTAGATGATTGTAGGAATATTGTGTCACATGGTCTGAGCTGAAAGGAAGAATACACAGTGAACTAAAAACAGTTAGGTCCATAAATATTCAGACAGTATCACAATTTTTGTAATCCTGTCTCCGTCCACCACCGCAGAGGATTTGAAATGAAGGAGTCTGGGCGTTGTTCAAGTGGAAACTTTCAGCTATTATTTGAAGGAACATTTCAAATTATACAGTAATTTTTACACATAAATGTAACCGGGGAAAAAAACGATTATAAACAGAAGCGTCAGTTTAAATACTTGGGTGCAAATCGTTTGTGGTCTGGAAACCATTGTACATGAATAAATCTTCACTTGCTGCACATTTGTGGTTCTTCCTGCCTTTGTTTTTATTTTCAGCAAGTTAAAATCATCCAAGTTGTATTGAGCTGACTGACTGAAGTGTTTAAGAACGTTCCGTTTCGTGTCTTTGTGAAGATTTTGGGACGTTTTTGATGTACCCTTGTGTCGCACTGTGAAGTGCCTTCCTATCAATTTTGTAGCATTTGACTGAATCAGAGCAGAACATCAAACACTTCAGGATTCATTCTGCTTCTACCAGCACTCACATCATCGGTAAGCAACAGCGACCAAGTTCCACTGACAGCCATTCATTCATTTTCTAACTGAGTAATCCTCATTAGGGTCACGGGAAGGTTGGAGCCCATCTCAGCCGACTTGGGGCGAGGGTGTGGTACACCCTGGCCAGGCCATCACAGGGCAAACAATCACAACCATTCATATTCACACCTAGGCACAAATTGGAACAGCCAATTAGCCTGCTGTGGATATTTTTTGTACTGTGGGAGGAAACCGGAGTATCCTGAGGAAACCCATAAATGCTGAGTTGGGAATCAAACCCAGGCCTTCTTGCTTGTGAGGCAGGCGTGCTAAGCACTGCGTCTTCTTGCCGTCCCACTGACAGCCATACATTCTGATGTCCGCCATGCTTTGACAGATGATGTGGTATTCCTTGGATCACGAGTAATCCATTTCCTACTCTGGGCCCTTCGCTTTAGATCATTCCAGATCCTCGTTTTCCGAGCTGGCCAAATCTGACCTCAGCCTTCCTGAGTGTAACCAGTGGTTTCAATCTTGATGCAAACCATCTGTATTTACATTCATCAAGGTGTCTCTTGATTGTAATCTTTGAGAATCATTAGTCGTCCACCTCCTTATGTGTCTTGTGGTGAATCGATTTTTCTTCATAAAAGTACGAATTCTATGATTCTCTAATGTAGCCGTCTGTGCTCTTCCAGGTCTTGTGAAGCTGCTGAACTCATCAATTAATTATGCTTTAGAAAAATTTCATTTGGACACTCGTACAGTTTCTGCCATCTCTCCAAGTAACTGGTTTATTTTTGGAAAAAGAAATAAACCAGTCACTTGGAGAAATTTTTTTCTCCGTAATAATCCACCTTTAACTTTTTTTCTTTCTGTATAATCTCTCGACGATCGTGTGCTTGTTTTGACAACTTATCGGCAGTTTCAAAAAAGACTCAAAGCAGCACATAGAATCAATAGAATGAGTGGGTGTGGCCAGACCTTTCACTGGTACTGTATGTTATAGCAGCTGTGATAAACACCTGTTCCCTCACCAGGCTTGGTTTTCCTGAAGTGCTGCAAACCATTCTCACTCACTCATCTGCTGAAATAGGGTGGGGATGGTTGTATGTGTGTGTGTGTGTGTGTGTGTGTGTGTCTCAGGTGCCTCAGCCAACTCTGGGCAAAGGCGGGGTACATCCTGACCAACTCGCCAGACAACTACAAAGCAACACATACCAGGTTTTTTTGGATGAGTTCAATGCAAAGGCAATGATTCCTCTCGAAGGATTAATACAGTGCTGAATATCACAATTAAAATTATATATACATTGCACATAAATACAAGTATGTAGTCCGCACGATGGAGTAGTGATTAGCCCCATTGCCTCGCGGCAAGAAGGTCCTGGATTTGATTTCTGAGCTTGGGGCATTTCTTTGTGGATTTCTCCCTGTGCTTGTGTGGGTTTCCTCCGGATACTCTGGTTTCTTTCCTTCCTGGGGCAGTGGTGGTCTAGTGGTTAGGGTGCTGATCCTAAGGTTGGGGGTTCGAGTCCCCACAGGGTTGTCACTGTGCAGCTAACTGGGTTATCAAAGGCGGGCCATGTCTGTCACTGTCTATGGTGAGAGGTTGATGTAAAAGAACCATTGCTGACTTTCGTAAAGAGGAGCTGCAAAGTCGTCAGCGTGTTTCTGTCCCTTGCTAAAAAGGGTCGTGACAGGAAGGGCATCCGACGTAAAAACCTCTGCCAAATCAAACGTGCCAATCAGATGATTCGCTGTGGCGACTCCCGAGTAAAAAAGGAAAAAGCCGAAAGGCAGAAAGAACTCTGGTTACCTTCCTCAGTACAAAAACGTGCACAGTAAGCTGATTGGCTGTTCCAAATAACCAATATGTGTGAGCTTGATGGTTGTGTGGGTGTTGGCCTGGCTGTTCAGGGTGCATCCTGCCCTTGGCTATATATATATATATATATATATATATATATATATATATATATGTCTGTCTGTCTTCCTTTCGGCTTTTTCCCCCTTTTACTCGGGAGTCGCCACAGCGAATCATCTGATTGGCACGTTTTGATTTGGCAGAGGTTTTTACGTCGGATGCCCTTCATGTCACAACCCTTTTAGCAAGGGACAGAAACACGCTGACGACTTTGCAGCTCCTCTTTACGAAAAGACAAGTGAGAGACATGGCCCACCTTTGATAACCCAGTTAGCCGCACTGGGGGGGGACAGTGACAACCTTGTGGAGAGTGGGACTCGAACCCCCAACCTTTGGATCAGCGATCCAGCGCCCTATACCACTAGACCAGCACTGCCCCTTATTTATATATATATATATATATATATATATATACATACACACACACACACACACACACACACACACACACACACAGGGAACCCTCACTACTTCGCTCTTCAATTCATGCGGCTTCAGTGTATCACTTTTTTTTAAATACTCATCAAATTATAAAATAAGGAAATTAAAGAAGTTATAGAAAATTCCATAAAACAAGGCTATTGATGAAAAAAACACAAATAAACAAAAAACAACCCAACCCCCCCCTATCAAAACTACTTACATTTTTATGAGAGGGGCGCATCTGAGTGTGTGCGCGCGTCTGTATCTGTGTGTATTTATATTTTATTTACATCTTACGAATTAATTTTGAATGTTTAATTGTTATTATAAGCATTTATAGCGTTGAATATGTATTTATTGATATTATATACACATATACATGTACATACAGTATATGTGATTCAGGGGCGGGTTGATCCTACTTTGCGGAATTCGGTGGTTGCGCGGGGATCTCGGTCCCAATTAACCGCGAAAAGTGAGGGATCCCTATATATGTGTGTGTGTGTATATATATATATATATCTCATCTCATCTCATCTCATCTTCTTCCGCTTAGTCCGGGGTCGGGTCGCGGGGGCAGCAACCTTAGCAAAGAGGTCCAGACATCCCTCTCCCGAGCCACTTCCTCCAACTCTCCCGGGGGGACACCGAGGCGGTCCCAGACAAGCCGAGAGCCATAGTCCCTCCAGCGTGTTCTAGGTCGACCCCGGGGTCTCTTCCCGGTTGGACATGCCCGAAACACCACACCAGGGAGGCGTCCGGGGGGCATTCTAACCAGATGCCCGAGCCACCTCACCTGGCCCCTCTCAATGCGGAGGAGCAGCGGATCTACTCCGAGCTCTCCCTGGATGGCGGAGCTTCTCACCCTATCTCTAAGGGAGAACCCCGCCACCCGGCGAAGAAAGCTCATTTCAGCCGCTTGTATCCGTGATCTTGTTCTTTCGGTCATTACCCAAAGCTCGTGACCATAGGTGAGGGTTGGAACGTAGATCGACTGGTAAATTGAGAGCTTCGCCTTGCGGCTCAGCTCCTTTTTCACCACGACGGACCGGTACAGGCACCGCTTAACAGCAGAGGCTGCAGCGATCCGTCTGTCGATCTCTCGCTCCATCCTTCCCTCACTCGTAAACAAGACCCCAAGATACTTAAACTCCTCCACTTGGGGCAGGACCTTATCCCGACTCCAGAGGGTGCATCCCACCATTGTCCGACTGAGAACCATGGCCTCGGACTTGGAGGTACTGATCTTCATCCCGGCTGCTTCGCACTCAGCTGCGAATCGCTCCAATGAGAGCTGGAGGGCCCGACTTGATGAAGCCAAAAGGACAACATCATCCGCAAAAAGCAGAGATGATATCCGATGGCCACCGAACCAGAACCCCTCATCGCCTCGACTGCGCCTAGAAATTCTGTCCATAAAAATTATGAACAGAATCGGTGACAAAGGACAGCCTTGGCGGACTCCAACTCCCACCGGAAACGAATCCGAGCTGCTGTTAGGAATCTGAATGGGATATATATATATATATATATATATATATATATATATATATATATATATATATATATATACACACACACACACACACACACATACATATATACATACATTTATTTGAAGGAAATTCTTGAGAGGAAAAATATAATAAAAAATGATTCAATAGTTGAATTTACAAATAGAAAATAAAGCACATCCAAGAAAAGTATCCTGTATTGTAATATAACGTCATGGTGTCAGGTGATCTCATTGTATCGTCTAGGCACATGCTACATGATGGATGATGATGTAAAGATGTTGCACCAAAAGAGCTTGAAGATCAGTACATGATCAGAGAGCTTCTCATGGTGATGCATAACAGACATGTTTACTGTACTACGTGGAACTCCTGGAGAAGGAAGGTTACATCATCACCAGAATAAATACCACCGCCCCACCACCACTCTGCATATTCACCTGGAAAATAGTTCACCTTGAAAACATCTGAAACAAGCCACACTGATGTCACTACAATGACAGGCGAGCTCTGTTCTCTCAACTCACCTCTGGATTGTTCCTCTCAAGTTCCTGCTAAGATCTTCTCTTCTGATCACCATCAACTCCTGCGTCCATCCTGAGGCTCACACACAGCTCCGAAACATCTCTGATAACATTATAAATAACACAAGAACTCTCTCTCTCTCTCTCTCTCTCTCTCTCCCTCTGGCACAAAGACACACAAATTATTCTGAACAGCAGCTGGCAGGGCAGCGCCACCGCCGAACACATGGCGTCTCCGATTGGTCGAGCGCAACAGGGAAGTCGAATCTGATTGGTTGAAGCCTCACCTATCCTGTAATTGTGGAACTATAATAAAGTTCAGCTCCTAAAAGTCACTCCCTGGGTGTGTTGTCTTGAATGACTTGAAAAGAATAGTTCTGGAGAGTACTCACTGTTTTGTATAAGAGAAAAGAGAATCTTTATTTACACTGCAATTTATTCTGACGTTAGACGTCACGTAGAAACCGATACCTGACAGGTGTGAGTATCTGCCGCCACCTAGTGGACAATTTGAATAATTTCATTAAAAATCTTAATTTACTGTAAATTTAATTAATTTATTTATTTTCTAGGCCACTTAATCCTTATTAGGGTTAGGAGGAGGCTGGTAACCATCTCAGTCGACTCTTGGCGAAGGTGGGGTACACTCTGAACAGCTCACTAGGCCATGGCAGAGAAAACACACACACAGACACACACACACACACACACACACACACACACACACACACACGGGTAGGCGCATAACCATCAAGTGTGTTTCTGTCCTTGCTATGGGTTGTGTCAGGAAGGGCATCCGATGTAAAAACCTATGCCAAATCAAATATGCCAATCATTAATATGACTTTCAAATGAAGATGGAGGCAGATGATTTGCTGTGGCGACCCCTGAAGGGAACAGCGGAAAGGAAAAGAAGTCTCTCTCTTTCTCTCTCTCTCTCTCACTCACACACACACACACACACACTATTGCTGATTTGGAATTAACTAACTGTGCACGTTTTTGGACTGTGGTAGGAAACTGGAGTCTTCTTTACCTTTAGGCTTTTCCCTTCAGGGGTCGCCACAGCGAATCATCTGCCTCCATCTCACCCTATCCTTTGCATCTTCTTCTCTTACACCAACGACCTTCATGTCCTCTTTCACCACATCCATGAATCGTCTCTTTGGTCTTCCTCTAGGCCTTTTGCCTGGTAGTTCCACCCTCAGCATCCTATTACCAATATACTCACTATCCCTCCTCTGTACATGTCCAAACCATCTCAATCTAGCCTCTCTGACTTTGTCTCCAAAACGTGTTACATGTGCTGTCCCTCTGATGTGCTCATTCCTAATCCTATCCATCCTCGTTACTCCCAAAGAGAACCTCAACATTTTCATCTCTGCTACCTCCAGCTCTGCCTCCTGTCTTTTCCCCAGGGCCACTGTTTCTAACCCATACAACATCGTTATGTTATGTCAGGAAGGCCTTTCGATGTAAAACCTGTGCCAAATCTACTATGAGAATGATCAATCTGACTTTCAAAGTCTATCGGTCGAGTTCCGGGTTAACAACAACCGCCATCAGTGCTGTTAACCAACAGGGTGCTGGTGGAAACTGGACTACTGTTAATCGAAGAAACAGAAGTGAAAGGCATGTCCATAGGCAGAGAGAGAAGAGGAAAGACATGAGTCTAAGACTGAGAGTAGGGACTTTGAATGTTGGAAATATGCAAGAAAAAGCTTGAGAGCTGGCTGACATAATGCAGAGGAGGAAGGTGGACATAGTGTGTGTTCAGGAGATTAGGTGGGAAGGTAGCAAGGCTAGAAGCTTAGGGGCAGGTTTTAAGCCGTTTTATCATGGTGTGGATGAGAAGAGAAATGGAGTAGGAGTCCTCTTGAAGGAGGGTTTCTCAGGAATGTTCTAGAAGTGAAAAGAGTGTCAGACAGAGTGATGAGTCTCAAGTTAGAAATTGAAGGTGTGATGTTCAATGTTGTTAGTGTTTATGCCCCACAGGCAGGATGTGAGCTAGAAGAGAAGGAGATATTCTGGGGTGAGTTAGATGAAGTTATGCAGAGTACCCCCATAGGTGAAAGAGTGGCCATTGGTTCAGACTTCAATTGACATGTTGGTGCAGGCAACAGAGTGGATGAGGAAGTGATGGACATGTTTGGTATCCAGGACAGGAACATAGAAGGACAAATATTGATAGATTTTGAAAAAAGGATGGAAATGGCTTTGGAGAACACTTTCTTCCAGAAGAGACAGGAGCATAAGGTGACTTATAAAAGCAAAGGTCGGAGCACACAGGTAGACTACATCTTCCGTGGGCGATGTAATTTGAATGAAGTCAGTGACTGAAAAGTAGTAATGGGTGAGAGAGTTGTCAGACAGCAAAGGATGGTGGTGTGCAGGATGATGCTGATGGAGAGGGCGGTGAAGAAGGCAGAGCAGAAGACAAAGTGGTGAAAACTAAAAAGGAAGAATGTCGTATTGTCTTCAAGGAGTTGAAACAGGCTTTGGGTGGTCAGGAAGTGCTTTCAGTTGACTGGATAACTACAGCGAATGTGATCAGGAAGACAGGTAGGAGAGTACTTGGAAGGAAAGTAGATACGGAGACTTGGTGGTGGAATGAGGAAGTGCAGAAGTGTGTACAAAGGAAGAGGTTAATTAAGAAGAAGTGGGACATTGAGAGGACTGAAGCGAGCAAACAAGAGTACAAGGAGACGTAAGGTGAAGGTAACGGTGTCAAAGGTCAAACAGAGGGTGTATGATGACTTGTATACTAGGTTGGACAGTAAAAAGGGAGAAAATTATCTATACAGGTTGGCACTGCAAAAAAATAGAGATAGGAACGATGTGCAGCAAGTTATGGTGATTAAGGACACAGATGGAAATGTATAGACTGATGACATTCCTGTGGAGGTATGGAAGTGTCTTCTTCTCTTATCCCTTAACATCCAGGGATGTCGTTGGGGCACCTTCATGGTGAGACTTTGGCTGATTTGGCCTGGCGGCGCCCATCCCTCTCCAGGTCATAGAAACACGCTGACGGCTTTGCAGCCTACTCTTTACGAAAGTCAGCAGTGGTTCTTTTACATGTCTCTCACCATAGACAGTGAGAGACATGGCCTGCCTTTGATAATCCAGTTAGCTGCACTGGGGGGACAGTGACAACCCTGTGGGGACTCGAACCCCCAACCTTAGGATCAGCAATCTTGCGTCCTATCCACTAGACCACCACTGCCCATGGAAATGTCTAGGAGAGGTACAAGAACATTCAACAAGGTCTTAGAGGGTAAGAAGATGCCAGAGGAATGGTGGAGGTCGCAACTACAGAGGGATAAAATTGATAATCCATAACTTCATCGTATTCAAACACTGCATCTGTGGTGCTCTTTCTTGGCATGAAACCAAACTGTTGTTCACAAATGCTGACAACAGTTTGGTTTCATGCCAAGAAATAGCACCACAGATGCAGTGTTTGCTTTGAGGATGTTTATAGAGAAGTACAGAGAAGGTCAGAGGGAGCTGCATAGTTCCTTTGTGGATCTGGAGAAAGCATATGGCTAGGTGCCGAGAGAAGAACTGTGGTATTGCACGAGAAAGCCTGGAGTGGCAGAGTAGTATGTCAGAGTGGTGCAGGACATGTATGAGAGCTGTAAGACAGTGATGAGGTAAGCGGTTGGCTTCACAGAAGTGTTCGAGGTGAAGGTGGCACTGCATCATAGATCAGCTCTAAGCCCCTTCTTGTTTGCTATGGTAATGGACAGGCTGACAGACGAGGTTAGGCAAGAATCCCCATGGACTATTGTAATCTGTAGTGAGAGCAGAGAACAAGTGGAGGAAAATCTCGAGAGGTAGAGGTATGCCCTGGTAAGGAGAGGAATGAAGGTTAGCCTCAGTAAGGCAGAATACATGTGTGTGTGAACAAGAAGGACCCACGAGGAACGGTGAGGTTACAGGGAGCAGAAATAAGGAAGGTGGAGGATTTCAAGTACTTAGGCTCAAGAGTCCAGAGCAATGGAGAGTGTGGAAAACAGGTGAAGAAGCGTGTGCAGACAGGTTGGAATGGTTGCAAAAAAGTGTCCGATGTGATGTGTGATAGGAAGGTATCAGCAAGAATGAAAGGAAAATTGTAAAGATGATGTTGAGGTCAGCGATGTTGTATGGTTTAGAAATAGTAGCACTGAGGAAAAGAGAGGAGGCAGAGCTGGAGGTAGCAGGGATGAAAATGTTGAGGTTCTATTTGCGAGTAAGGAGGATGGATAAGATCAAGAATGAGTACATTAGAGGGACAGCCCATGTAAGATGCTTTGGAGACAAAGTCAGAGAGGCTAGATTGAGATGGATTGGACATGTACAGAGGTGGGATAGTGAATATATTGGTAGTAGGATGCTGAGGTTGGAACTACCAGGCGGAAGGCCTAGAAGAAGACCAAAGATATTTATGGATGTGGTCAAGGAGGACATGGAAGGCGGTCAGCCAGCATTCCTGGCGGTAGGAGAGGGTCCATGCTTCACTGCTATAAAGGAGAGTACTCAGTACGCAGGCCTTGTAGACTCTTATCTTGATGTTGGTGGTTAGCATGGAGTTGTCCCAGACTCACCATCACTGTCGATGCCTTGCTGATACAAGCATTCAGTTTGGCGTCTAGAGAGAGCTTGCTGGAGATGATCGATCCGAGTTGGTGAACTTTTCCACCACCTCAAGAGTGTGGTCGCCGATGTTGATACTAGGAGCACTGCTGACATCCTGGCCCATGACCTCGGTCTGATGAAGGCTGATGGTGAGGCCAAACTCGGGGCAGGCATCAGCAAAGCAGTTGATAAGACGCTGAAGCACTTCCTCGGTGTGGGCAACAAGACCAGCATCATCAGCAAAGAGCAGCTCCCTGATAAGAATGCTCCGTACCTTGGTCTTTGCTCTGTGGCGTGCCAGGTTAAAGAAGTCTTCGTCACTCCTGACATAGAGAAAGATGCCGTCTTCAGCGTTCCGGAAGGCGTATCACAGGAGCAGGAGAAAAAGATGCCAAAAAGGGTTGGAGCGAGGACACAACCCTGCTTCACACCGTTCTTGATTGGAAAAGGGTCTGAGGATGATCCAGCAGACTGGATGATGCCATTCATGTCCTGGTGGAACGACTTGATCATGCACAAAAGATTGGGGGGACATCCAATTCGCTGGAGGCGGGCAAACAGTCCATTCCTGCTGACCATGGTCAGGTTGATGAAGGCCAAATAGAGGGGTTGTCTTTGCCCCCGGCACTTCTTTCGCAGCTGCCTCACAGAGAAGACCATATCTATGGTTGATTTGGCTGCCGTGAATCCACACTGCGCCTCTGGATACACATGTTTGCAAGTAGTTGGAGCCTGTTGAGGATGACATGGGCAAAGGCTTTGCCAACTATGCTTAAGAGTGAGATGCCACAATAGTTGTTGCAACCACTTTGCTCCCCGTTGTTTTTGGAGAGGGTGATGATTTTGGCATCATGCATGTCTTGGGAAACAGCCCCTTCCTCCCAGCACTGCAGTAGGAGCTCATGGAGGTGTTTCAAGAGCGAGCTCTCCTTTGCGGTTTTGACGATTCAGTCAGGATGTTGTCACTGCCTGGAGCCTTGCCGCTCAAGATGGAGTCTATCACCTTGCTGAGCTCCTCGATGGTGGGTGGAGCATCAAGCTCATGCAGAATAGACAGTGGAGGGATGTTCTCAAGGGCTGTGTTCGAGATGGTGGTTTCTCTTGAGTAGAGCTCTTGATAGTGCTTAGTCCATCTCTCCATTTGTTTGCCACAATCCTTGATGACATCGCCTGCAGCTGATTTGAGTGGGACGCTCTTGATGGCACTGGGACCAAAAGCCCTCTTCATGCTTTCGTGCATTTTGTGCTTGTTTCCAAGATCTGCAGAAAGCTGTATGTCCTGGCAGAGGTTAAGCCAGTAGTTGTTGGCACAACGCCTTGCAATCTTTTGTGCATTATTACTTGCAATGCACAGTGCAGCAAGCGTTCGCAGAGAAGGCTCCTTCTTGTGAGCGATTACGACTGCACATTTGGTGGCAATGGCAGGTTCCATCTCAGCCGCTCCTACTTCAAGCCAGTCTTTCCCCACCTTCTTCCCAAAGGTGCCTATGGCAGTCTCAAACATAGCCTTGCAGATGTGGTTCCATCTTGCAGTAGCACAGTCAGTGGGGCAGTCTGCCAGGGATACATTTATATATTTTTACATTTCAGCATGGCGTTCCTGCAGTTCAGGAACTGCAGTCGTAGCTGTGTTGATGCGGGGCTGGGGTTTCTGCTTGGAGCAGTTGACACATTTGAGGCAGAGACGTACTTTGGTGGCAACCAGGGAATGGTCAGTGTCACATACAGCGCTGTGGAAACTGCGTGTGACCAGTACTTGGTTCAGCAGGGATCTCCTGGTGATGAAGTCCAGCTGATGCCAGTGGTGACACCTTGGGTGTCTACAGGACACTCGGTGGCAGGACTTGGTGAAGAAGAATGTGTTGGTCAGACAGAGGTCATGAAAAGAGCAGAGTTGAAGAAGGTGTTGGCTTTTCTCATTGAGCTTGCCAATGCCAAAATGGCCAATGCAGCGGGGCCAGGAGTCATACTCTGCCCTTATCCGTGTGCTAAAGTTGCCGAGCAGAAACAGATGCTTTTTGGCAGGGATCTGCTAGATCATGGCTTTGAGCACATCATAGAATGCGAGCAAAGCGTCGGTGCATAGGCACTAATGATGGTAGCTGGTCCAGAGGAGGTTGTGAGATGGAGAAAGAGGACTCACAGAGTTCCTGGGTATGGCGGTTCAACAAAGGACAGAAAGGAGTTTTGCACAGTGAATCCAACACCATATAGGTGATGCTCGTCAGGCTCCTGTCCCTGCCAGAAGAATGTATAGTCCAGGGGTCGGGAACCTTTTTTGCTGAGAGAGCCGAAAAAACCCAAATTTTAAAATCTAATCCTAGGAGAGCCATATGTATATTTTAATACCAAAAACAGCTAAATGGAAGAGGAAAATCAACGAGTTTATAGTATAGTAAGACAGAATTTATTTTGAACAACATTGTAACTTAATAGCAACAACATTGTAAGTTAATAACAAGAAACTAACAATTATTTATAATTATAACAATCAGCTGGTCTGCAGGCTGAGGTTTTATTCATATCTGTCCATGTTTACTTGCCTGCTCTGTTCACCGCTGTCTGAGGCCCTCAGGTCAGCAACTTCTTATCTAAATCGAAGAAGACCAACAATATATATATTATAATAAGACTCTGTTATAACATGTTGTTCAAAATAAAATCAAAGGTATGTATTAATAAGAAAAGTACTTCTGACTTACTATTAATGCGACTTTTGGTGTTGCATGGTTTTGCTGATGGCTTTGTAGTCTGGTTGATAGGTGGTGAGGTTCAGCTTCATACAGGCGTTTAGGCTTCCATCTTTTAAACGTGATCGCAGGTTGGTTTTGATGTGTTTTAGGTGTGAGAACGACTGTTCGCATGCATATGTAGATCCAAACATGGTCAATACAGCAAGACTCACACGCTGCAGTGTTTTGTACGTGACGGGAAGCGCGTTCCAGGTTTTGACAATCAGCTGGTCTGCGCTGAAGTCTGGCCATGTCTGTCCATTTGTGTTTGCTTGCCAGCTCTGCTTGTTCTCGTGCAAGGCTTTCCAAATCTTCATTCAGTGACTTGAACTTATTAACCCACATGTCTGTGGCCTTCAGGTCAGCAACTTCTACTTCAAAATCTCTGACAGAGACATTGGGGATGAAACTCAGGTTTACTTTGTCCACAGCACACTCATGCGGATGAGTGATGAATTGAAAAGACTAGTGTGCTCACGAAAGTCCCCAAAGCGTGCTTTGAATGACGTCAGGAGAGAAGATGTGAAAACTGCGAGCTGATGGAGATCAAAATGTTCAGTGGAGTCACTTGCTGTGCACTCATCTTTAAATACTTTCAGTTTTTCAAAGTGTAGTAAACGACCAGTCTCAATATCCGCAGTAAAGATTTCCAGCTTGTTTTGAAATGCAAAGACTGCCTGTTGAAGGGATAAGACTGTATTTCCAATGCCTTGCATTTTCACATTGAGATGGTTCAGATGTCCAGTCATGTCCACAAGATAATAAAACTTGAGGAGCCACTCAGTGTCCGCTAGCTGGGGATACTCAATGCCTTTCATTTGAAGAAAAGTCCGTATTTCGCTCAGGCAAGCTGCAAAACGGCTAAGCACCTTCCCTCTTGACAGCCAACGCACATTACTGTGCAAAACAAGACCGGGATAATTATTCTCCACTTCATCCAACAGTGCTTTAAACTGGCGATCGTTTAAAGCTCGGGCAACAATAAAGTTGACCACCCGAATGACCAGTGACATCACGTCATCAAGCTGCTTGTCACACATTTGCGCACAAAGTGCCTCCTGATGTAGAATACAGTGGAAGCTGAGGATGGGTCTGTTCTCCTGCTCACGAAGCAGCGCCACAAATCCTCTGTTTCTCAACACCATGCACGGAGCACCATCGGTACACACAGAAATAAGTTTATCCATTGGTAGATTCTTTTCATTTGCAAACTCCATGAAAGACTTGAATAAATCCTCTCCTCTCGTTGTCCCTTTTAGTGGCAAAACGGCAAGACTTTCCTCACGCAGCGAGTCACCGTCAACATAGCGTGCAATAATACTGAACTGGGATAAATGACTGACATCTGTTGATTCATCCAAAGCGAGGGAAAAAAACTCCGCTGCATTTATGTCATTCACTTGTTTTTTCTCCACTTGATTCGACATCATGATGGCACGATCGTGCACAGTTCTTGCTGAAAGAGGCATATCTTTTATCCGTTTGATTATTTTGTCTTTATCCTTAAAGTCGTCAAAAAGCTCGTTGGCCACATCAAGCATGAATGATTTGGCATAATCGCCATCTGTAAACGGCTTCCCGCTCCTCACAATTGCTAAAGAACCAGCAAAGCTAGCAGAGTTAAAGTCACCTTGTTTGGCCCATACACGGAGCTGCTGCTGACTAGCCTGGACTGTGGAAAGTAGTTCTTGACAGACCTTCTTTCTGTTGTCTCCCACTGGATATTTCGCTGCAAATGTGGCATGGCGTGAGTCGAAGTGTCGCTTTATATTTGACCGTTTCATCAAGGAAATTTTATCATTGCATATAAGACACACTGCACAACCTGCTCTCTCAATAAAGGCAAATTGCTCTGTCCATTCCTGCTGAAACGTACGGTAATCTTCATCTTTTTTCCTTTTCGTCATCTTCTTGATTAGAAGGGTTTACTCTGCATAAACAAGCTAACCAAAAACGAGGAAATATTACTTCTTTGCTTCAAAATGACTTGTGCAGGTTGTTGTAAATTATCCATTAAAATTAGACTTTCCGGGTAGCGGACCCTCCCGCTCACCGGAGCACAGATTGGCTCTTAGCTGCGTGCCTGAACCAAAAGTTGCAGGTGAAAATATATATAAATTAAAATGTGTGTATTTATTTATTTATTTTTTTTTACATGGTTTTTTCTGACTTTATTATTATTATTATTATTATTTATTTTGCTAAAGTAACATTATTAGTAAAATTATTGATTGATTTGTTTCGTTCAGAAATTTTCAGAGAGCCAGATGCCGTCATCAAAAGAGCCATATATGGCTCCCGAGCCATAGGTTCCCGACCCCTGGTATAGTCCTTCTCCTTCAGGCTGCCACTGCCTGGGAGTTGCATCTCTTGCAGTGCTGCAATGTCAGTGTTGAGCCTCCTCAGCTTGCGATCGATGATAGCAGTTTTCCTGGCGTCCTTAATTTGCTGGAGATCATCAGAGAGGCCAGGACACATTGTTCTGACATTCCAGGTTGCCAGACTCAGCACTGGCTGCTTTGATTTCTTGTTATTGCCTGGTGCAGTGTTTACAGTCCGTGCTTCAGCTTTTGGCCTACACTTGAAGCACCCATTGAAGTAAGCAGACTGTGGCGGGCCAGCACCTTACTGACTGGGGGCTGCCCAGCTAAAGGCGGACAGTAGCTTGCCAGTGGGACTCGATGATCCCTCCCACCATCGGGAGATAGCCCTAGGTGCCTGAGCTTACACCAATTAGCCCTGGGCTTTTAACCAGTAACTGCATCTCCCCATGTTGAGCTTCCGCAGAAGGCAACACTGGAGTGACCTCTCCAGGGCACAAGCCGGGGCGAAGTTGTGGAGGAACTGAGATGCCCAGTCAACAGATCCCCCTTCTTGGCCTAGCTGGTATTGTCCAAAGGAAGGGGCTAGCTGATACAGTTGGTACCAACTTGGCTACAGGAGTTGCCAGGAGGTGCTACTATGCAGGGACCAACCGCCCACGGGGCTCCACTCCGAATTTTCTGTAGGGAATTTCTCCCTTAGCCTTTGTCACTCCCGTGAGGACCACAAGGCAGTGGTGCTATTTGCCCATAGCTGGGGGTTGTAAGTCAGAGTTGTCCTTCTCTTAGCCTTTACCTCAAGGGCTTTATCTGCAAGGCAGCAGATGGTTGAGTAATGAGTACCTGGGCATGTCCACACGCTGGTGGGCTTGCATACTGCACCTCTGGGGCTTAACCTGCTTCGAGAACCCTCACGTATTTAGCCTGGGGCCATAAGGTGCCCAGTTACCAGTGTGTGCCACAAGGAGGCAGTATGAGAGTGTTGAAGATTTGTAGCATCAGAAGGACTTAGCGTTTGTCTTTGTTTTCACTGAATGAGCTAGATCAGGGGTGTCAAACTCATGCCAGAAAGGGCCATTTGGCTGCAGGTTTTTGTTTTAACCAAGCAGCAGCACACCTGACTTTGCTCATTTAATCAACTGAGTTGAGTGTTTAGGCAGTTGATTGGTCAGTCTTTGTACAGAGCACACAGATTGACCAATCAGCTGCCTGAACACTCAGATGAGTTGATTAAATGAGCAAAGTCAGGTGTGCTGCTGCTTGGTTGAAACAAAAACCTGCAGCCACATGGCCCTTTCTAGTACAAGTTTGACACCCCTGAGCTAGATGGTGGCTGCAGATTGAAGCTGGAAGCAAGAAGTCTAAGCAACTACCCTACAGCTGCTCTACAACACTAGGCGCTATACTAAGTCCTGTGCAATGCACCCCAACCCCATATATATATATATATATATATATATATATATATATATATATATATATATGGATGGACTATGATGTTTGCAGATGACATTGTGATCTGTAGTGCGAGCAACGAACTAGTGCAGGAAAATCTAGAGAGGTGGAGGTATGCCCTGGAAAGGAGGGGAATGAAGGTTAGCCTCAGTAAGACAGAATACATGTGTATGAATGACAAGGACCCAACAGGAACGGTGAGGTTACAGGGAGCAGAGATAAGGAAGGTGGAGGATTTTAAGTACTTAGGCTCAACAATCCAGAGCAGTGGAGAGTGTGGAAAAGAGGTGAAGAAGCGTGTGCAGGCAAGTTGGAATGGTTAGAGAAAAGTGTCTGGTGTGATGTGTCATAGGAGGGTATCAGCAAGAATGAAAGGAAAAGTGTACAAGACGGTGTTGAGGCCAGCGATGTTGTATAGTTTAGAAACAGTGGTGCTGGGGAAAAGACAGGAGGCAGAGCTGGAGGTAGCAGAGATGAAAATGTTGAGGTTCTCTTTGGGAGTAACGAGGATGGATAGGATCAGGAATGGGTACATCAGAGGGACAGCACGTGTAAGACGTTTTGGAGACAAAGTCAGAGAGGCTTGATTGAGATGGTTTGGACATGTACAGAGGAGGAATAGTGAGTATATTGGTAGTAGGATGCTGAGGGTGGAACTACCAGGCAGAAGGCCTAGAGGAAGACCAAAGAGATGATTCATGGATGCGGTGAAGGAGGACATGAAGATAATTAGTGTAAGAGAAGATGCAAAGTGTAACCATATAAATACATGGTTACTAATTTTATTGGAAAAAACCCTAATTTCCAGCTCCCTGAAAGCACTATAGTTTTCCTAGTCCCCTTGAACGCATCATAAGCACATGCTGCATGCACCTAGCTAAGCACAGCAGAGCGCTGCAGAGCAGGACACACACAGAGCACTCGAAAAGCTGCACAAGTGAGTCAAATGATCCAAAATTTGTTTAAGTGAACTTTTAACAAGTTTAACTAAGTTTATGTACTTTTCAGAGCCTTGTATGTGTTTTGTTCTCTCTCAATCAAACCGGGTGGAGTGTGTTTGTTTTCTTGGAAACTCCGGTGAGTCATTACAACATGAAGCTAGCTTAAAAACCTATGCTAACTTTACACATGGTGACTTTTAAAACTGTGTGCACTATTTTTTGTCTCTAAAAAGCTAAAACCAGTCGGAGTACACAACAAAGATTGTGCTGTGCACAAAATGAGCCTTACATTTTATTTTTCTAAATGTTTTTGTTGAATCACTTAATGCTAATGCACTAAAGTAGTGCAGATAAGCACTTTTGTTTTGTATTACATTCCATTCAGTGCCTTTCATGCACTTTTGTCATTTCATTTATGTGTTATTTCATAGAAATAAGTTGTTATGCTACATAGCAATACATTTTGAATTCATGGAAGTAAAACCAGTGTTAAAACAGCAATGTAAAAGATTTTGAACATTTTATGAGATCTCATTTTATTTAGAAACCACTGTTAAGAAATATTTTATTCATTGTGTCTGTACTGCATGTGCAGACTGGATTTTTAGTGGATCTGGATCTGATCTTGAAGCTGGTTTCGGACACGGATGGCGAGCTAAACCCAGTGAGAACTCTTGGCGGATCCAGAAGCCGTGTGGCCAGCTGTTCTGGATGCGAGAGTAGATCTACAGACCCAACCACTTCAAATCACAGGATCCCAGATAAGAACAAATAAAAACACCTTTATCCCAAACGGATCACAATCCTAGAAAAGACTCCCGAATTCACACAAATCGAACCTTAGAGACTCTAAGCCTATTTTATTTTTATTTTGTAAAGCGCGTTCTACAACATTGTTTGCACTGTTTCTTGTGCTATTGTAAATTGTAATAAATCTGCCGGCTGTTCAACTTTAAATCTCCACAATTCATTCTACTCCTCTAGAACCTAGCATATAATCTAGCACAGCTATATCAAGCTGGTGTTACAAAAGGTTAGGGTGAGATGGAGGCAGATGATTCGTTGTGGCGACCCCTGAAGGGAATATATATATATATATATATATATATATATATATATATATATATATATATATATATGAGAGAGAGAGAGAGAGACCGCTCCTTGTGAAGACTTGTTGAGCACTCTACGATAATCCGTAATGGAAAAGTTCAACATCGACTACTCCACAAAGAATATTCCTCTGCCATCAAATAACAGATACCTATAACGCCTAATCGAAAAAAACGAACAGTTTTTACGAGGAATGTGCTGGAAAGCCCATTTCTTCCTGAACCCCGACAAGACCCCAGACACTAAAGAGACATATGGGTTCAAATCTACAAAGAACCCTCCCCTGATAGATGAACTAAAGAACTTCGAAGACGACATGATAACAATGAGTGAAAATGAAGTTTTAAATAGAAAGTCTTTGTTCTGTCTTTTTATTTTTTAATTTTATATATATATATATATATATATATATATATACACTATATGAAGAAATATAGATCAACTTCCAACAAAGAATAACTTTATTAACAATTTTTTAGTCTTTAAACAAAAATAATTAAAGTGCATCAATTTGTCTGAAATAAAAAAGTATCCTTATTTAAACTGTCAACATTTTCTGACCAACAATTTGAACCATTTGATACTGAAAAATAAAATAAATTTGAATTTATTATTATTTATTTATCAGCAACATTAACTCAAGAGCACAGTATACAAAACACTTTAACCTACGAAACAAAAATGAAACAAACAATTTGTATTATTATTATTATTAAGTCCAGATTAATGGCTATAATGAGTACATTTGCAGTGCACAGCTTTCCGAAGCCGGGTTTAAAGCATGATACTGAACTCTCAGCTCCTGCTCAATGCTGAACTGGGACCTGGACTTATTTTCACAGCAGTGACATCATCCAGTATGACAGAGACCGTGTCTGCTGCAGGGCGGATCAATTCCTCAGCTCTGCTACACTGAGCAGTTAAATACTCCTCCTCATGTGATGCTAACAGAGCTCGCTGGTTTGCTGGAATATCATAAACAAAGCAGGATGGTTGTTGGCAATACTCGGCACGTTTTTGCTGAAAAAACTCACGCGGCTCATCACGTGATCGGGGTGTGATGTCTTTAAGTGATGCCTGAATTTATATGGGTTCATGCTGTCTGCTGCCAATGTTTTCAGACACAGTAAACACGGCGATCTTTCCTCGTTTCTCACCACAGCACAGTGAAGCCGAGTGCTACATCTGCTTCATCATACCTCCTCGACTTAGCTTTCTGGAGACTTTCGTTTCTCTCACTGTCTCCGTCTTTCTACGCCTCTCTTTCTGTCTCTGTTAAGCATTTTCCTGATGGGTTTATTAACTTCACTTCTTATTTTCGCTCTGGCACACTCTGGCAGTGTGGGGCCGGTGGCATAGTGGTTAGGGTGCTGTGCTCATGATCAGGAGGTTGTGTGTTCAAATCCCACTGAGACCCTCACTGTGCTAAGACCCCTGGGCAGGGTCTCAACCACAAGTGTGTCTCTGTTCACCCAGCAGTATAAATGGGTACCAGTAAAAAATACTGGGAAGGGAACCTGTGATAGACTAGTGTCCCATCCAGGGGGAGTTGAACTCCTGGTTGCTTCATGCCATGGAAACCAGGGATAAGTACTGACCGGCTGAGCCATGAGGCTGAGCCATGAGGCTGAGCCATGAGGCTGAGCCATGAGGCTGAGCCATGAGGCTGAGCCATGAGGCTGAGCCATGAGGCTGAGCCATGAGGCTGAGCCATGAGGCTGAGCCATGAGGCTGAGCCATGAGGCTGAGCCATGAGGCTGAGCCATGAGGCTCGGTGTGAAAACCCAACAAACACTCTGGCAGTGAGGAAGCCACTGCCACCTGCTGTAGTGGATGTAGAATTACACTTTATCCTGGCTCGGTGTGAAAACCCAACAAACACTCTGGCAGTGAGGAAGCCACTGCCACCTGCTGTAGTGGATGTAGAATTACACTTTATCCTAATACAGCAAAAAAAGCATGTTCCCTGGGGTTACACCCCCCCAAGGGGGGCATGCCCCACTATTTGAGAACCACTGATATAAGGGCAATTTAGAATAGTCAATTAGCCTACTGTGCATGTTTTTGGATTGTATGAGGAAACGGGATTACCTGGAGGAAACCCATGCAAGCACAGGGTGAACATGCAAACTTCACACAGAAATGTCTTGACTGAGCCTGGAAGTCATATTCTTGCTGTGAATCGAATCTTGAGGAAGCCTTTTTGCTGTGAGGTGAAAGTGCTAACAAGTGCACCATTGTGCCTCCTTGGAACAATTTCATATGCAAATATTATTTATGTTGAAGTAAATGCTTGTTTTTTTGTTTTCAGTGACTTTCAGAAGTGAAAATCTAAATCTATATTAAGAACAAAACAAAACTAAGGCCAAGTTTATTTAGTTGTTGTGTTGTATTAATACAAACAAATCTGAAGTCACTTGATTTGTTAGTTTGCTTTTGACAGTTTTGAAAGTGAAATCTGGTGCACAGGGCTACCTTTAGTATTACATGGATCTTGAGGTGCCAGATGAGGAGATTAAAATTTACTGCTTTAGTTAGTGTGAAATTCTGTGAAAAAACATCATCCAAATAATAATAATAATAATAACATAGTGGTGAGCACATCTGACTCACAGCAAGGCCCTTGGTTTGATTCCCAGCTTGGGCATTTCTGTGTGGCGTTTGCATGTTCTCCCCGTGCTTACATGGGTTTCCTCTGGGTACTCCAGCTTCTCCCCAGTCCAAGAACATGCACAACAGGCTAAATGCCTGTTCCAAATCACCTAGGGGTACTGCACTTTTCTTGTCATGTTTTGGATTTACGTGTAAACTTGCGTCAAACAGCTTTTGTTTACCTGCATTTGTGTCCATATCTGCCACCTAACCACAAGAAACTGCCCACTGTTTCATCTGCATTGGGAATGGAAGTAAATCTTATATTCATTTATTCATTCATTTTGTGAACCATTTATTCGTAATGAGAGTCATACATCTCAGCCAACTCTGGGCGATGGCAGAGTACATTGTAGACAGCTCGCGAGGCCATTGCAGATGGGTTTTCCGTAACTGAAGTAATTACAGTACTTTATCTGTAGATTAAAATAAAATATTCACATTTTAGCAACAATGTCTTTGAATTTCTTGATTGTGTGTACACTTTTTTCTTTTCCGGGCTTAGTACCAGGCAGCTGCACATCAATATATATGCACATGCGCAGTACAGCAGGGCAGCTGTCACCTAATGGTTAGAGAAGCGGCTTTGCAATGGAAAGTTTGCTGGTTCGATTCCTGAACCAACAGGAAAAATGTGTGGCAAGTGAGCAGCACCATCCTTTCCTCCACATAAATGGCTGAAGTGCCCCAAACAGGGAAGCTAATGCCTGTGGTGGCCCACTGCTCCGTGTGTGTGTGTGTGTGCGTGTGTGTGTGCGTGCATGTGTGCACACTTACTTTGGATGGGTTAAATGGAGAGGCAGAGGAAATTATTCCCATTGAGAGATTAATACAGTACATCACAATCAAACCAAATTCCACATCATAGTTCAGCATAATTACTGCTCCACATTCGGAAACAATAGCAACTGCAATTTCATTTCACCAAAGATCTGCAGGCCTCTCTCTTCATCCTTTGCTGAATTGGTGAAGAAGGTGGTGACATGAGGATGAGAGCAAGGCTAATTTCAAAGCTAAATGCTAACCTCTACAAACCAGTCATTCTCAGTTTATTTCTCACCATCTCCCGGTCACTCAAAAACTAGATGGATGATTTATGACTGCATTTTAATGCAGGTCTCATGGATTATTCTGTCATGGTAATTTCTGACAATTGGTCGAACACTTTCACCTTAGCCATGAATCGCTTCAACAGGAGCTAGAGGTCCTGGTTTGATGAATCCAAAATGACAACATCATCTGCAAAAAGCAGAGACGGATTCCAATGCCAACCAAACCAGAATCCTGTGGCGACACCTAGAAATTTGTCCATAAAATTATGAAAAGAATTAGTGACAAAGGACAGAATTGGCAGCCTCCAAACCTCACCTGAAATTAATTTGACTTGTTGTTAACAATACAGACCAAGCTCTGGCTCCAGTGATACTGAAACTGAATGGCCCATAGCAACGGGTCTATTACACTATATTCCTGGAGCACACCCCACAAAATAGCCTGAGGGACATGTTAAATGTCTTCTCTAAATCTACAACACACATGCGGACAGATTGTGAAAATTTCCATGTCCCCTCCAGGATCCTGTAGAGTGTATAGACTTGGTGGAGAGTGGTTTGGCCACGACAAAAGCCACATTGTTCTTCCTCAATCCGAGGTTCAACCATGAGCTGAATCCTCTTCTCTAGCAACCCTGCATAATCTTTCCCGGGTGTACTGAAAAGCATGATTCCAGGATAATTGGAACACACCCTCCAAGTCCTCTTTTTAAAAAGGGGGCTACCACCCTGGTTTGCCAATCCAGAAGTATGACCCCCAATGACCATGTGATGTCTGAGAGATGTGCCAACCAAGACAGTTCTACAACATCCAGAGTTCTAAGATATTGAGACCGGATCTCATCCACTTCCGGAATCTGACCCCTGAGGAGCTCAATGATTACCTCATCAACCTCAGCTCCAGTGATGAGTCTAAACATCACCTAAACTCCCAGGGTCTTCCTCCTCCACAGAGGGCATGTTGGTGGGATTGAGGAGGTCCTCGAAGTATTCCTTCTACCCTGACAATGTCCCCAGTTGAGCTGAGCAGCTCCCCACTTCCACTGTAAACATCATTTGTGGATAAAGGCTTCCCCCTCCTGAGGTGTCAGATGGTGGTCCAGAACATTTTCGAGACCAACTGATAATCACTTTTCAGTCCTTCACTGAACTCTGCATCTTCGACATCTTGGGCTGCAGCATGTTTGGCCTGTTGGTAACCAGCTGCTGAATCTGAAGTCCCAAAGGCCAATAATACCCGATAGGCCTTCTTTTTTTCAGCTGGACTGCTTCTTTCATTATAGGTATCCAGGACCGGGTTCAGGACTCATCACCATGACAGGCACTGGTGACCTTCCGGCCACAGCTCTGGTCTGCAGCCTCAAAAATGGCGGCACAAAACATTGCCCATTCAGATTTTATGTTCCCCTCCTCCTTCAGGATTTGGTTGTAGCTCTCCCAGAAATGGGAGTTAAAGGCCTCTCTGACAACAGACTCTGCCAAACATTCCCAGGAGACACTAACTACATACTTGCTCTGGCCAGGTCTGGAGAGCAGCCTCCCCCACCATTGCAGCTAGCTCACCATCAAGTGGTGATCAGTTGACGGCTCATCTCCTCTCTTCAACCGAGTGTCCAGACAATGTGGCCACAAGTCCAGTGACATGATTACAAAGTCAATCATCAAACAGTGGCCTAGGGTGTCCTTGTGCCAAGAGCACTTAAGGACACCCTTATGTTTGACCATGGTGCTCACGATGGACAAACCACCATGAGTACAGAAGTCCAACAGCAAAACACCATTCATCTTCAGACAGGAGAGGACATATCTATTGATTACACCCTTACAGACGGCAATATTGTTGCCCACGTGGGCATTGAGGTCTCCCAGGACAAAAAGTGAAACCCCTCAGGAAGCGTTCTCCAAGAACTGTAAGAATGGTGTGTACTCTGAACTGTCATTTGTTGCATAAGCACAAATAACAGTCAGGACCCCCACCCCACCTGAAAGCAGAGGAAAGTTACCCTTTTGACAACCGGGGAGAAACCCAATGTGTGAGCACTGAGACTGGAGAAACAAGGATGCGCACACCAGCTCACCCTTTCTCCCAATGAACAACTCAAGAATGGAATAAAGTCTAGCCTCTCTCAAGATGGATGGCAGCAGAGCCCAAGCTATGTGTTGAGATGAGTCTGACTATATCTAGGCGGTATCTTTCAACCTCATTAACCAGCTCAGGATCATTCCATGTCCTATGAGTCAGAGTCAGCAGCCAAGGTTCAGTTTGAGAGAACCCATACCTTTTGGCTGACACACAAATTCACACTACACCCAACCCCTATAGCCTCTCCCATGGGTGGTGGGTCCAGGGAGAGTGGACCCATGACTCTCTTTCTCTTTTTTTTTTTCAGCCGCACTCCATGGGTGGAAGCCTGACCACCAGACACTAGCTTGGGTGGAAGCCTGACCACCAGTCCTGGCTCTGGGGAGGCTCCGAGTGACCTGTGTATGGGCAAGGGAATCAAATATCTTGAGGTCTTGCTCATGAGTGAGGGACAGATGGAGCGGGAGATCGACAGGCAGATCGCTGCAGCCTCTGCTGTAAAGCAGAGCCTGTACTGGTCTGTCATGGTGAAGAGGGAGCTGAGCCACAAATCAAAGCTTTCAATTTACCAGTCGATCTACGTTCCAACCCTTACCTATGGTCACGAGCTTTGGGTAGTGACCAAAAGAACAAGATCGCCGATACAAGCGGCTGAAATGAGCTTCCTTTGCCGGGTGGTGAAGCTCTCCCTTAGAGACAGGGTGAGAAGCTCAGTCATCGGAGTAGAGCAACTGCTAGTGTGTATTGAGAGGGGCCAGCTGAGGTAGCTCGGGCATCTGATTAGAACACCTCCCGGACGCCTCCCTGGTTTGGTGTTTCGGGCATGTCCAACTGGGAAGAGACCCTGGGGTTGACCTAGAACACGCTGGAGGAACTATCTTTCTCAGCTTGTCTGGGAATGCCTTGATGTCCTCCCAAAAGAACTAGGGAAGTGGCTGGGGTGAGGGATGTCTGAACCTCATTGATTAGGCTACGTCCACGTAACTCAAACCCAGAGTAAATGGAAGAAGATGAGATGAGATATAAAATTTTGGCCTTCCACACACCACTGAGTACAAATATGAATTGCCTCGACCTAAAATATCATCCATTCATTCTCTTCCTCTTTTTCAGAGGTCCCCACAGTGAATCATCTGATTCGCATGGTTGATTTGGCATAGGTTTTTATGTCAGATGCCCTTGCTGACACAATCCTTTATCAAGGGAAGAAATACGCTGATGGCTATGCAGCCTACTCTTTATGAAAGTCAGCAATGGATCTTTTACATGCCTCTCACCATAGACAGTGAGAGACATTGCCGACTGGTTTTGATAAACCAGTTAGCTGCTTGCAGTGACAACCTTGTGGAGAGTGGGACTCGAACCTTCAACCTTAGGATCACTGATCCAGCACCCTTTACCACCAGGCCACCAGTGCCACTCATGCATTCGTTTTCTGAACTGCTTAATTCTAATTAGGGTAGTGGGAAGGCTGGTGCCCATCTCAGCTGACTCTGGGCATGGGCAGAGGACACCTTGGAGAGCTCGCCAGGCCATCACAGTGCAAATAATCTACTTAAAAAGTCAGAGGTGGAGATTGGCGGGTGGATCAGTGCTGTAAATTGGGGCATGTACTGTGTGTTATGTACCAGTTAATATATGTTTCAATCCTCACCTATGATCACAAGGTAGTGATCAAAAGAACAAAATTGCGGATACAAGCAATTAACATAAGCTTTCTGTGCAGGGTGGTGGGGCTCTGCCTCAGAGACGGCGTGAGATGCTTAGCCATCCAGAAGGAACTCAAAGTAGAACCACTGCTTCTTCGTGTTGAGAGGAGCCAGCTCAGCTGGCTCAGGCATCTGATTTGAATTCCTCCTGAATGCCCACCTAGTGTATTGGACCTCCCTGTCTAAGCTGTTGTTGTCAGTAACCAAGTCAAGGTATCAAAATATCAAAGAAATGAAACTTTTCTTTCTGATTATTTTAAATTACTGAAATAACAAATATGTAGCTGCAGATAGATTTTCATAGCTGGAAGATATAACTTGTACTGTAACTTGGCACAATTTCATGTGCAAATATTATTTATGTTGAAGTAAATGCTTGGTTTTGTTTTCAGTGACTTACAGAAGTTAAAATCTAAATCTATATTACAAAGCAAAACTATGAAGGCTAAGTTGATTTAGTGGTTGTGTTGCATATATACAAACAAATCTGAAGAGACTTGATTTGTTAGTTTGCTTTTGACAGATTTGGCAGGGAAATCTGGCGTGCAGGGCTACCTTTAGAATCACATGGATCTTGAGGAGCCAGATGGAGGAGATTAAAATTTATTGCTTTAGTCACTATGAAATGATGTAAAAAACATTATCCTAATAATAATAATAATAATAATAATAATACAGCATGGTGGCACCTGTTTTTTTTCTCAGTCAGAGATAGGTGTGATGATCGAGAGGAAAAAATGGGAATCAAATGAGATATGGAGTGTTGCTGCTGCTGCTGCTGTTGCTTAGTGACTGTGCAACTGCAGTTTTTGTATCACGTTTTGGATTTGCCTGTAAACTTGTGTCAAAAAGACCTGTGTTTACCTGTGTTTATGTCTGTATCTGCCACCTGACCAGCAAAAACACCCAATGATTCATCTGCACTGGGAATAGAAGTAAATATTATATTAAACTATTCATTCATTCAAAAATGTAGACACAAAACATTGCATTTGAATTACAAATTCCCAATCTCCTTCGTGATGTGGATATAAGCTCTACTGGAGGTGGGAGTTAAAGGCCCGTTTGACAGGAGACTGTGCCAAACATTGCCTGGAGACCCTTACTACACGCTAGGACCTATCAGGTCTGCAGGGCGGCTTCCCCGTCCATCAGAGCCAGCTTACCACCAGTTGATGATTGGTTGACAGCTCAGCTCCCCTCTTTCACCCGAGTGTCCAGAATATTCGGGCCCAAGTCCGATGACATCACTACAAAGTTGATCATCAAACAGTGGCATAGGGTGTCCTGGTACCAAGGACACTTATGGACAACCTTATGTTCAAACATGATGTTCATGATAGACAAACAGTGATGAGCACAGAAGTCCAACAATGAGACACCATTTGGCTTCAGACTGGAGATGTCATACCTACAGATTACACCCTTCCAGATCACGATATTGTTGTCCACGTGGTCATTGAAGTCTCCCAGGACAACTAGGGAGTCTCCATGGAGAATGTTCTCCAAAATCCTCCTAAAGACTAAAAGAAGGGGGGGGTTACTCTGAATTGTCATTTTGTGCATAACCACAAACAACAGTCAGGACCTGTCCCCCCACCCAAAGGCGTAGGGAAGCTACCCTTTTCACAACCAGTGAGAACCCCAATGTGTGGGCACCAGCAAGGATGCCCACACCAGCTCACCGTCTCTCCCCATGAGCAACTCGAGAATAGAATATGGTCCAGCTCCTCTCAAGATTGATGGTTCCAGAAACCAAGCTATCCGTTGAGGTGTGCCTGACTATATCTAGTCGGTATTTCTCCACCACACACATCAGCTCAGGCTCATTCCATGTCCCAGGAGTAAGAGTCAGCAGCCGAGGTTCAGTCTGAGAGAACTTATGCCTTTTGCTGCCACCCAACTTCTATAGCCTCTACCACAGATTGTGGGTCCAGGGAGGGCAGACCCATGTCTCTTTTTCTGGCTGGGCTCTGCTGGGCTCCATGGGCAGAACCACCAGGCGCTCACCTTCGATCTCATCTCTGAGGTCTGGCTTCGGGGGAGATCCTGGTGATCCGCATCTGGGCAAATCTTGGACCTAGGACCTGTTTGCCTTTGGTGACCCTACCAGGGGCATAATGCTTCCGACATCATAGCTCCAAGGATCATTAGGATATGTGAACACCTCCACCATGATATAAACTACAGAAATATAAAACAGAAGTGCTGTGGTGCTCACGCCATACACTGGAATGTAAAAAATTTAGAATATCCTGGATACTTTTTTTTGTTGTTATTAATTAGTCATTTAGTCATAGTCGCTCTGGATGAGGGTGTCTGCTAAATGCCATAAAAGTAAAAAAAAAAAAAAGTTTAAAATGATTCATTGATACTGGATACAGGTAAATATTAAATAAAAAGGTAGTAGGTAAAGTCTGCTGGGGTTTACACCCAAGCCTAGTGGCTGCAGATATTGTGATCTGCAGTGAGAGCAGAGAACAAGTGGAGGAAACTCTAGAGAGGTGGAGGTAGGTCCTGGAAAGGGGGGGAATGAGGGTTAGCCTCAGTAAGACAGAATACATGTGTGTGAACGACAAGGACCCAAGAGGAACGGTGAGGTTACAGGGAGCAGAGATAAAGAAGGTAGAGGATTTTAAGTACTTCGGCTCAACAATCCAGAGCAATGGAGAGTGTGGAAAGAAGATGAAGAAGCCCGTGCAGGCAGGCTGGAATGGTTGGAGAAAAGTGTTTGGTGTGATCTGTGATAGGAGAGTATCAGCAAGAATGAAAGGAAAAGTGTACAAGACGGTGATGAGGCCAGCGATGTTGTATGGTTTAGAAACCGTGGCCCTGAGGAGAACACAGGAGGCAGAGCTGGAGGTAGCAGAGATGAAAATGTTGAGGTTCTCTTTGGGAGAAACGAGGATGGATAGGATCAGGAATGAGTTCATCAGAGGGACAGCACATGAAAGATGTTTTGAAGAGAACGTTAGAGAGGCTAGATTGAGATGGTTTGGACATGTACAGAGGAGGGATAGTGAATATCTTGGTAGTTGGATGCTGAGGTTGGAACTACCAGGCTGAAGGCCTAGAGGAAGACCAAAGAGAAGACTTTAAGTGAAGAAGATGCAGAGGATATGGTAAGATGGAGGCAGATGATTTGCTGTGGCGACCCCTGAAGGGAACAGCTGAAAGGAAAAGAAGAATTATATGAAACAAACATTTGTTAAAACAAGATGAATAAAAACAATACTCCACTATTCTTGCCTTTCTAAACACCATATTTGGCTTCAGTTTCACACCTCCCACATAGCACCACATAGCACATTATGCGACATTGTCCGAGTCTGCCACAATTTTTTTGTTTTGCTGATTTGATGATGACGCTGCGACCCTCTTTTGCATGTGCTTTGAATAATGTACTTGAAGCCGAAGTCTGAAAGTTTGGCCAGCAGACAGGTGAGTGAAGTCTCCTGAGGGTCAAAGCATCACAGCAAAGATGAAATCTCTCTTTGTTATTTGTTACCTGTTGGTACTTTATGGGTCGGCTGTGAGTGTTGTAAAAGAATACTTTTATAGTTCAGAGCCAATGCCAATGTCTACAGGCCAGCAATATTGCAATGAAAACTACGGGAATTTGGTGAGCATCACTTCTGTAGAAGAACACCAGGAAGCTGTGGAGGTTTCAGGAGGAGCATTAAGTTATATTGGGCTGAAAAGGACTGAACCACATGTAAACAGCTGGGTGTGGATAAATGGAGACAAAATAAATTTCACAAAGTGGAGTAATGATGAGCCTAATGATGGAGGTGAAGGAGAGAATTGTGTTGTTATGGATCAAAATGGCTGGCGTGATACTGGCTGTGGGGGTAGTTTTCCTCCGATCTGTGTGACGAGGTTCACATTGGTGAAGGAGAATAAAACCTGGGAAGAGGCTCTCAAGCATTGCAGGAGTCTCTACACTGACTTGACCTTCGTGGATTCTACAACACTGCTAGAACTTCTTATAATAGAGACCAAGCAAACCCAAACAGCCAGTGTGTGGACAGGCCTGCGCTTCCTGGATGCAAGATGGTTCTGGGTGAATGAGATGGAGCTGGGCAGCATGGTATCACTGCCTTCACGCCCAGTCCTGCCCTATCGCTGTGGGGCGTACAACTTCAACACGGCCGTCTGGGAGAACAGAGACTGCAACGAGAAGCTTAATTTCCTCTGTTATGACTGAAGGTGAGAAATAAACATCCACAACATTCACTAGGATTGTGGAAGTTTTAATATTCATCTCATAATCTTATGATAATCACTCGAATTTTCATATCGGCACTAAAGACGTAATAATACAAGTTTCCATCACATTCACTTTCTCCATCAACATGAATATGTCAAAAACTCCATATTTTTTATTTTCCTAAACAGATGACTCTCTACAACTGGAATAAGAAGAATATCTTCCTCAAGCAATCTTCTCCGAGATTTCCTTCGTACCTGGATATAATGTAATCTGTTTACCCGGGATCATCACCCACGCTGTAATAGAACAGCAAAATTATTTCTAATCAGAGAAAATTACAGCAGGTGATGTTTCTTTAGATGCTTTTCTCTTAATTCCATGCTAAATACTATTAATTTATAGGTAAATGATTGGTTTTGAGTTTTAAAAATAATTTCACGGTAAAATATTTTTTATTTGTGAGTAAATGTTTAGTTTTGGGTGTTTTTGAATTTATTGGTGTGAAAATTTTATTTATGGGTAAAGTTTGGTTTCAGGCAATTCTTGAATACTTTGAAGTTAAAATATTATTATTGTTTTTTATATGTAAATGTTTGGTGTTGGGTTTTCTGTCATTTACAGAAATAAAGATTTTAGTTACTGTTTCGAAATAAAAATAAAAGAATTACTTTAAAGGCTGATTTGGTTTATTCATTGTGTTTTACAAACAATAGAAACAAGACATTCAGACAGAGACAGGAAGATGTTTGTTTGACTGACTGCCGTGAGCTGACTTTGTTTTCCAACTTGTTCCTTCTGACGAAAAGTGATGTGTCAGTTTGGATTTACAGATTTGAAAGGGAAATCTGATGTGCAAGGCGGCTTTTTATTCCTTCACATGGATTCCATACAGAGGAGATTAAAATTTACTGCTTTCGTCCAAGTGAAATTATGTAAAATAAACAAACTACCACTACCGTGTTTCCCCGAAAATAAGACAGGGCTTATATTAATTTTCCTACCAAAATATGATACTAGGGCTTATTTTTAGGTGATGATGTATTTTACATTTTTTTCTATTACATGTCTTATAATATATCTTTGTCTTTATATATTCTTATTTCGTTATATTTCTTTATTTTTTTAAATATTTTAATATCGAGCGATTTTAGCAATTTTTATGGACGCAAGTGTTTGTCCTCGTCTTAAAGCAGCCGCTGCCGTCATCGACTGAGCCTCAACACGCAAGGATTGATGCTTTGAGAGCGTACCCTAGGTAAAGCTGCCTAATAGATGAGTCAGCGCTTTCACCTAGAGCCCTAGATTGAGTAAGTAGCAGGCCAATGAATTGCTGCCGCTCTCAACTAGGGCTTATTTTAAGGGGAGGGCCTATATTAAAATCATCTTGTAAAATCACGCTGGGTCTTATTTTATGGTTAGGTCTTATTTTCAGGGAAACACGGTAGTATCACTACTAATACTTATAATAATAATAATAATAATGTTGGGGCAGTGGTGGTAAGGTGCTTGGATTACTGATCCCATGGTTGGAGGTTCAAGGCCCATTGTCAACGGTCATCACTGCTGTCCCCAAGTGCACTAATGGTTATCAAAGGCTGCCCATGTCTCTCACTCTCAATGGTGGGAGATTCATGTAAAAGAAGCATTGCTGACTTTCGTAAAGAAGAGCTGCATAACCGTCAGCATGCTGCTGTCCGGCGTGTACTCTGTCCTCTCCCAGTTTGCTGACCCCTCCGCGGTCCTAATTAGGATTAAGTGGTTCAGAAAATGAATGCATAATAAGGATGTTTCTGTGTGGAGTCTGCATGTTCATTTCTTGCTTGTGTGAGTTTCCTCTTGGTGCTCTGACAATCAAAAGACATACACATCGGGTTAACTGGCAGTTCCACATTACCGTCTGTGTTAGTGTGGTTGCGATTCACCAACTCGTGAACATTTATTGAATTGACAAAGTACAAAGAAATATGTTTGGATGTTTTTATTGACCAACGTCATTGTAATATATAATACACCACACTCAACAATAGTTGGGACATCATATTTTGTTTTTAATATACATATTCTATCTATCTATCTATAAAAAAATTGAAAATCATAGAAAACTCTTGTGGGAAGAATGAGGCTCAACTGATTGTTGAAATGATGCTGGAATGCCTCTACCACTGGCCAAAAGAGACAACGCACTATGTACACAGAAAATATTTGGACCAATTTAAACTACTAATAAATCCTCACATACGAGAGCACCAGTGTACTGTGATGTACTCAGGTGGAAGCAGCTGGAAACAAGGAAATGTTTTCATTATAATACATTGAGGTATATGCCATGCAATCACGAGCAGAACCCTGTATGAAATCTGTAAACAAACCTCGTATGAAATGGCACATCATTTTGTGCACTTTCCACAGTGGAACGAGCTATAAATGGCAGGTGCGGATGCTCCAGTTCATATAAAGCAAAGTAACAGTAATAGTAATACAGTAGTATGTTAATATGGAACAAACAAATCAGGTTATTTATTACCTGTATACAGTTATTATTACTCCTGTTATTTTGCCTTATATGAACTGATGTGTCCACATTTTATTCTTGTGAGTTTGTGCCCTCGCTGAAGTAAAACAAACTAAAAATAACCTGGATTTTTTTGTATTCAGAGGTTTTTGTAAGTAGAGGGCCAACTGTAATACATTTTTTTCGTGTTTGATTAATAATGATATAAAACTATCTTTAAATTACAGGTATCAGAGGAAAAACAGTTTTAAATACACCATGAGTTGTATGTATTGAACCAAAGTTCATGAATAGGAGTTAATTCAGTCGTTTTTTCCTACTTCCTGTTTCTCCTGAGAGTAAAACACTGTCCAGACTGATGAACTTTTCTTCAGGACCACTAGATGGCACCACTGTGTTGAATTTCATGAGTGCTCTTTGTCAGAAAGGGTTTCAAGTTCTTCATCTCTCAGCCTCAAAACAATTTCACTATCTGAGTTGAAGGAAGATTTCTTGAAGGCAAAGAAACTATTTTCACTGGTACCACATATGTAGATATTTGCAGATGACATTGTGATCTGTAGTGAGAGCAGGGTACAAATGCAGAAAAATCTAGAGAAGTGGAGGTATGCCCTGAAAAGGAGAGGAATAAAGGTTAGCCTCAGTAAGACACAATACATGTGTGTGAACGAGAAGGACCCAAGAGGAATGGTGAGGTGACCGGGAGCAGAGATAAAGAAGGTGGAGGATTTCAAGTACTTAGGCTCAACAATCCAGAGCAATGGAGAGTGTGTAAAAGAGGTGAAGAGGCGTGTGCAGGCAGGTTGGAATGGTTGGAGAAAAGTGTCCGGTGTGATGTGTGATAGGAAGGTATCAGCAAGAATGAAAGGAAAAGTGTAGTAGACGGTGTTGAGGCCAGCGATGTTGTATGATTCAGAAATAGTGGCGCTGAGGAAAAGACAGGAGGCAGAGCTGGAGGTAGCAGAGATGAAAATGTTGAGGTTCTCTTTGGGAGTAACGAGGATGGATAGGATCAGGAATGAGCACATCAGAGGGACAGCACATGTAAGAGGTTTTGGAGATAAAATCAGAAAGGCTAGATTGAGATGGTTTGGACATGTGCAGAGGAGTGATAGTGAGTATATTGGTAGTAGGATGCTGAGGTTGGGAGTAGATGAGAGAAGTGAATTCAGATGTGCTCTACTGCAATCAGCCCAAGCAGGTCAGCCACGCTCCTCAGCCAGAGAAGGGCGAAAACAGAGCTAGAAAACAGAGCCGCCAAAATCAAAGTGCCCCCAAAACACAGACCATAACAGAAAGAACATATTAGAACATGAAGTGTCATAAATTGGACACCAAAATGATAAACTTGGATAAACATGCTACAACACAGTACATACAATCTCACACACAAACATTCTAAACATTAACTTAGTTACTGTACTGGGATAATAAAGTCGTTCCCTTCTTTTCTTTTATTGTTTATTAATTTATACTATTTATGTATCTATTTATTTATTTACTTATATAATATATATGTATGTGTGTATATTTGTATTTGTATCTATTTTTGCACCCCCTACTGATGATACCTCAAGAGCCTGTAACAGTGAATTTCTCCATTGTGAGATTAATAAAGCTGTATCTTATCTTATCTTATCTTATCTTATCTTATCTTAATAGTTGAAAAACATTTTAATACTACAGTACTTTCCTACAGTTAGGATGATTATGCCTCTGCAGGCACTTCAGAAAAAAACTGCCCTTTCTTCAGGAGAAATTCTTATTTCTTCAGAAGAGACATGCAACATCATTACCTTTTTCTGGCACTTTGGCTTCTTACCAGAAGCCAGAGAAGGTAATTAAAACACACTTAAAAAATGCACATTGACCACTTGTGCGCGAATGAGAAAAAAGGGGCATACACATCATCTCAACCAATCAGCAGGAGGGAGAAACAAACGCTCTATGCCATTGGCTAAATTTGAATCACATGCCAATTACTTCCGGGTCTGTCAGAAATTCGCGAGTATGTGGGGGCACGAGTGCAAAACTGCAAATGGTCAAGGGCCTACTGTACCTGCATTTCCATCTGCCAACTGACCAACAAAAAACACCCAATGTTTCATCTGCACTGGGAATGGAACTAAACTGCTATACATTCATTCATTTTCTGAACTATTTCTTGATAATTACAGTCACACATCTCAGCGAAATCTGGGCGAGGGCAGAGTACACCGTGGACAGCTCGCCAAGCCATCACAGATGGGTTTTCCACAACTTATGTACCTACTTTGTGTGTAGTTATTTTAAAATGAAATAAAATGGGAAAACAATATGAAAAATGTTGTGTTTGTTGTTTGAAGAACATGGAATAAGTTAATATGATTTGGAAGCTGGGCTTCGTTCTGAAGAGACTTGACATGTTGGTTTATGTTTGACAAGTTTGAATTGGGTTCAAGGAAACTACTTCACTGCTATATTCAGTTTACCATAAACTCTGTTCATTAATTTCAGTAGTCAGTGCGCATCTGTGCAGGGACGAATTATTGTGGTCGGCGCTTTGATGTGGATGTGTGTACAAACTGTGTGATAAATGGCAGCCATCACAGAAAGAGTAGGCTGCAAAGCCGTCAGCGTGTTTCTGTCCCTTGCTAAAACGGTTGTGACAGGAAGGGCATCCGACGTAAAAACCTCTGTCAAATCAAACGTGCGAATCAGATGATTCGCTGCGGCGACTCCCGAATAAAAGGCAAAAAGCCGAAAGGAAGACAGACAGACAACGTTTATACATTCATTATGTATTTATATTTACATTTATATATTTATTATATACTGTACATACCCATAACAATGTCTATTGCAGGGGTTGGGAACCTATGGCTCGTGAGCCAGACGTGGTTATTTTGATAACTGTATGTATCTCAGATAAATCAGGTGGCCTTTCTTAACAGAATATCGAATACACAATTTCACTGTCATTTAAATAAAAATACAAAAAAAGCCATCAAATAAAACAAAACAGATGAATAAATCTTGTGTATTTAAATCTATACATCTATTTTCAATGCCACGTCACTGTGGCGCGCAGAGGAGAGCCAATCCTTTCTGTATGCCAGTGTGTGGGTGGGTCCAATATCTTGAAACTCTAATTTTATTGGATTATAACAACAGCTACAGACTGTATGTGCTGACCAGCTGATTTCCAAAACTTGATTTCCAAAATTCCTGTCACATAAACACTGTAGCGAAATCATGCAGCACCAGAAGTCGCATTGATAAATAACTTCATTATGACAATGCCGTTTAAAATAAATTCAGTCTTATTATACTCACAAATTGTTCGTATTCTTTTTCAATTTAGTTGTATTCAGTATATGTATATATACAGTATACAGTACCTAGAGCAACTAACTGGGTTATCAAAGGCCGGCCATGTCTCTCACTGTCTATGGTGAGAGGTTCATATAAAAGAACCATTGCTGAATTTCGTAAAAGTGTAGGCTGCAAAGCCATCAGCGTGTTTCTGTCCCTTGCTAAAGGGTTGTGACAGGAAGGGCATCTGACGTAAAAACCTATGCCAAATCAAACGTGCGAATCAGATGATTCGCTGTGGCAACTCTCGAGAACGGGAAAAAGCTGAAAAGAAAAGAACATATATATATATATATATATATATATATATATATATATATATATATATATATATATCTTCTTTCCCTTTCGGCTTTTCCCTTCAGGAAAAAAAAAAAAAAAATATATATATATATATAAAGTGAAAAAAGAAGAATGAAACCAGAAGGAAATGTTGCTGGAAATATAAAATTTGGTACCAGGTGGTACAAATACACTTCATAGAAATTTTACTGTAGTCCTGCTATACAAAGGATGAAATAGATCCAGAGAATAAGAAATAACAGATAACAAATTAATCCATTCCAACCCCCTCCCTAACTCATATAACCTGCCACAAACGCATATATTTGACCTAATATATTAAAGGTAAACCTGTAAAAACAATAAATATTTCACAATAATTATGATTATATGCACATGAACATTGTCTGTCTTCCTTTCGGCCTTTTCCCTTTTACTCGGGAGTCGCCACAACGAATCATCTGATTCGCACATTTGATTTGGCAGAGGTTTTTACGTCGGATGCCCCTCCTGTCACAAGCCTTTTAGAAAGGGACAGAAACACGCTGACGGCTTTGCAGCTACTCTTTACGAAAGTCAGCAATGGTTCTTTTACATCAACCTCTCACCATAGACAGTGAGAGACATGGCTCACCTTTGATAACCCAGTTAGCCGCACTGGGGGGGAACAGTGACAACCTTGTGGAGAGTGGGACTCGAACCTCCAACCTTTGGATCAGCGATACAGCACCCTATACCACTAGATGCACATAAACATTAGTATATTATTAATACTCTGAGCTTCTCCCAGATGGCTGAGCTTATTACCCTATCTCAAAGGTAGAGTTCCGCTACCCTGCAAAGGAAACTTATATTAGCTGCTTGTATACACAATCTTGTTCTTTGGATCACCACCCAAAGCTTTTGATTACAGGTGAGGGTTGGAATGGATATCGGCAGGTACATTGAGAGCTTAGCCTACTGGTTCAGCCCCCTCTTCAACATGATGGATAGGTGCAAACACCACAACTCTAAGTCCAAAATAATTGTGGGAAAACAGTTTATATCACTAGCAGTGAAAACCCCTCCTCGAATCGCCACCTCCCCTCCTCGAATCGCCACCTCCCCTCCTCGAATCGCCACCTTATCGTGGTGGAGGGGTTTGCGTGACCTAATGATCCTAGGAGCTATGTTGTCGGGGGCAAATGCCCCTGGTAGGGTCACCCAAGGCAAACAGGTCCGGGGTGAAGGTCCAGACAAAGTGCGATTCAAAACAGACCCCTAAGACATGAGAAAACAACAGAGGAATCAGTCTCCCTTGCCCGGACGCGGGTCACCGGGGTCCCCTCCTGGAGGCAGGCCCAGGGGAGGGGCTCGGCGGCGCCTGGTGGTCGGGCTTATGCCCATGGAGCCTGGCCGGGCCCAGCCCGAAAAGGAGACATGGGTCCGCCCTCCCATGGACCCACCACCCGTGGGAGGAGTTTTAGGGGTCGGGTGCAGTGTGAGTTGGGTGGCAGCCGAAGGCATGGGTTCTGTCGGACTGATCCTCGGCTGCTTACTCTGATCTTCGGGACATGGAAGGTCACCTCTCTGGCTGGAAAGGAGCCTGATTTGGTGCGTGAGGTGGAGAGATACCGACTAGATATAGTCGGGCTCACCTCAACGCATAGCTTGGGCTCTGGAACCATCCATCTCGAAAGAGGCTGGACCTTCTTCTATTCTGGAGTTGCTCATGGGGAGAGGCGAGCCGGTGTGGGTATTCTTGTTGCCCCCGTCTCGGTGCCCAAATGTTGGGGTTCTCCCGGTTGACGAAAGGGTAGCTTCCCTCCGTCTTCGGGTGGGGGGACGGGTCCTGACTCTTATTTGTGCTTATGCACCAAATGACAGTTCAGAGTACCCACCCTTTTTGGAGTCTTTGGGGGGGGTGTTGGAGAACGCTCCCTCGGGAGACTCGCTCGTTGTCTTGGGAGACTTCAACGCCCATGTGGGCAACGACAGTGTGACCTGGAAGGGTGTGATCAGTAGGTACGGCCTCTCCAGTCTGAATCCGAATGGTGTGTCGTTGTTGGACTTCTGTGCTCGTCATAGTTTGTCTATCACGAACACCATGTTCGAACATAAGGGTGTCCATAAGTGCACTTGGCACCAGGACACCCTAGGTCGCAGTTCGATGATTGACTTTGTAGTCGTGTCATCGGACTTGCGACCATATGTTCTGGACACTCGGGTGAAGAGAGGAGCCGAGCTGTCTACCGATCACTACCTGGTGGTGAGTTGGCTTCGGTGGTGTGGGAGGTTGCCTTCCAGACCTGGCAGGCCCAAGCGTGTAATCAGGGTCTGCTGGGAACGTTTGGCGGAGCCCCCTGTCCGTTTAACTCCCACCTCCGGCAGAGCTACAACCACGTTCCGGAGGAGGCGGGGGACATAGAATCTGAATGGGCCATGTTTCGTGCCTCCATTGCTGAGGCGGCAGCCCATAGCTGTGGCCGTAAGGTCGTCGGTGCTTGTCGTGGCGGTAATCCCCGAACCCGGTGGTGGACACCTACGGTGAAGGGGGCCGTCCAGCTGAAGAAGGAGGCCTATCGGGTTTTATTAGCCTGTGGGACTCCTGAGGCAGCAAACGGGTACCGGCAGGCCAAACGTGCTGCAGCCGAGGCTGTCGCAGATGCAAAATCTCGGGCGTGGGAGGAGTTCGGTGAGGGCCTGGAGAGTGATTATCGGTTGGTCTCAAAAAGGTTCTGGGCCACCATCCGACGCCTCAGGAGGGGGAAGCAGTTTTTCACAAACACTGTTTACGGTGGAGGTGGGGAGCTGCTTACCTTGACTGGGGATGTTGTTGAGAGGTGGAGGGAATACTTTGAGGACCTTCTCAATCCCACCAACACGCCCTCCGTGGAAGAGGAAGACCCTGGGGGTTCGGGTGAGGGTCCGCCCATCACTGGAGTGGAGGTCACTGAGGTCGTCAAAAAGCTCCTCGGTGGTCGAGCTCCGGGGTTGGACGAGATCCGCCCGGAATACCTCAGGACTCTGGATGTTGTAGGACTGTCTTGGTTGACACGTCTCTGCAACATCGCGTGGTCATCGGGGGCTGTACCTCTGGATTGGCAAACTGGGGTGGTGGTCCCAATTTTTAAGAAGGGGGACCGGAGGGTGTGTTCCAATTATCGGGGAATTACACTCCTCAGCCTACCTGGTAAAGTCTATGCAGGGGTACTAGAGAGGAGGATCCGACCGATAGTCGAACCTCGGATTCAGGAGGAACAATGTGGTTTTCGTCCTGGCCGCAGCACTCTTGACCAACTCTATACGCTCCACAGGATTCTGGAGGGGGCATGGGAGTTTGCCCAATCTGTCCACATGTGCTTTGTGGATTTGGAGAAGGCTTTCGACCGTGTCCCTCGAGAGATCTTGTGGGGCGTGCTCCGAGAGTACGGCGTTCGGATCCGTTGCTACGAGCTATTCGGTCGCTGTATCACCGGTGCCAGAGTTTCGTCCGTATTGGTAACAGCAGCTCGGATTCGTTTCCGGTGGGAGTTGGAGTCCGCCAAGGCTGTCCTTTGTCACCGATTCTGTTCATAATTTTTATGGACAGAATTTCTAGGCGCAGTCGAGGCGATGAGGGGTTCTGGTTCGGTGGCCATCGGATATCATTTCTGCTTTTTGCGGATGATGTTGTCCTTTTGGCTTCATCAAGTCGGGCCCTCCAGCTCTCATTGGAGCGATTCGCAGCTGAGTGCGAAGCAGCCGGGATGAAGATCAGTACCTCCAAGTCCGAGGCCATGGTTCTCAGTCGGACAATGGTGGAATGCACCCTCTGGGTCGGGATGAGGTCCTGCCCCAAGTGGAGGAGTTTAAGTATCTTGGGGTCTTGTTTACGAGTGAGGGAAGGATGGAGCGAGAGATCGACAGACGGATCGCTGCAGCCTCTGCTGTTAAGCGGTGCCTGTACCGGTCCGTCGTGGTGAAAAAGGAGCTGAGCCGCAAGGCGAAGCTCTCAATTTACCAGTCGATCTACGTTCCAACCCTCACCTATGGTCACGAGCTTTGGGTAATGACCGAAAGAACAAGATCACGGATACAAGCGGCTGAAATGAGCTTTCTTCGCCGGGTGGCGGGTTCTCCCTTAGAGATAGGGTGAGAAGCTCCGCCATCCGGGAGAGCTTCGAGTAGATCCGCTGCTCCTCCGCATTGAGAGGGGCCAGTTGAGGTGGCTCGGGCATCTGGTTAGAATGCCCCCCGGACGCCTCCCTGGTGTGGTGTTTCGGGCATGTCCAACCGGGAAGAGACCCCGGGGTCGACCTAGAACACGCTGGAGGGACTATGTCTCTCGGCTTGTCTGGGACCGCCTCGGTGTCCCCCCGGGAGAGTTGGAGGAAGTGGCTCGGGAGAGGGATGTCTGGACCTCTTTGCTAAGGTTGCTGCCCCCCGCGACCCGACCCCGGACTAAGCGGAAGAAGATGAGATGAGATGAGATGAGATGAAAAGTCATATTCACGGTCTATGAGTGTACATTCAAGTCCATATTGATCTTCTTCAGCAGAAGCGAGGGGTTTCCAAGATGAAAAATCTATCCAGCATCAGCACACCAGGACACCAGGACAGATCACATGGCCCAGAAAGCAGAAGAATCAGGAAGATCAGCACCAAAAACATTACAGAAGTCTCTGTATCTTCACAAAAACAAAGAGGGAGCACACCCCACAAGATACCCGAGGGACACGGTCGAAAGTCTTCTTTAAATCTGCAAAGCACAGATTGGACAAACTCCCATCCCCTTCCAGGACCTTGTAGAGCAGGGATCCCTAACCCCTGGTCCATGGACCAGTACCGGTTCATGGCTCATTTGATACTGGTCCACAAACAAAATATTTCATGGTGCAAATTATAGATTTTATTCAAGTTTCTGGATCTTATTTTTAAAAACGACTGTTTTTGACATTGCCACAGAGCCCCTGAAAGCCCTTCTTCTGTTTCCAACCACATATCTTTGTGAAGCACGGTTTTCTGCGGTGACAGCCACCAAAACAGGACTACGGAGTAGGCTCTAACCGGTCCGCGGAAACATTTTCATACATAAAAGTGGTCCCTGGTGCAAAAAAGGTTGGAGACCACTGCTGTAGAGTGTGTAGAGCTAGTCGAGAGTGCCGTAACCAGGACAAAAATCACACTGTTCCTAGTGAATCAGAAATCAAACTCTCAATTGGACCTTCTTATCCTGTATAAACTTTCCCAGGTTGGCTGAGGAGTGTGATTCCATGGTAGTTAGAACATACCCTCTGGCCTCCCCTTTTTAGTAAAGTGAACTACCACCCAGTTTGCCAATCAAGAGGTATGGCCCTTGATGACCACAAGATGTTGCAGTGACATGTCAACCAAGACAGTCCTTCAACATCCTGAGTACTGAAATATTCAGGGAAGAGCTCATCCAGCCCCAAAGCACAACCACTGAGGGGCTTTTTGGCATAGGATGCATAGGGTTCAGAACCTTTTCAAGGCCAGCCATGTCACGTTTGAGGCCTTGACCAAACTCCTCCCACACCCAATATTTTGCATTAGTGACAGTCTGGGATACAGTACGTTTGGCTTTCCGGAACCTGTCTGCCGCCTTGGGAATCTCACAGGCCTCATGTTTCAGCTGGATGCCCCCCCCCACACATCAGTGTCCAGAGGGTTTGGGGTTTCCACCATGATGAGCACTGATGACCTTCCAGCCACTGCTCAATAATGGTGGCACAAAACATGGCCCATTCCGATTCCATATGTACTGATTCCTTTGGGATATGGCTGTAACTCTGCTGTAGATGGCAGTTAAAGGCCCGTCCGACAGGAAACTTCCTCAAATGTTCCCAGGAGACCCTAACTACATGCTTGTGCCTGCCAGATCTGGAAGGTGGCCTCCTCCATCATCAAAGTCAGATTGCCATCAGATGGTGATCAGTTGACAGCTCAGCTTTTCTATTCACCTGAGTGTTCAGAACACGCAGACTACAAAGTCATTCATCAAACACCTAATATGTTCCCATAGTAACCGAGAAACATAAATCCTCTGGTGTGTTCTCGGCTAACCCCGGGGTCTCTTCCTGGTCAGACGTGCTTGAAACACCACACCAGGGAGGCGATCAGGGGGATTTCTAACCACATGAACGAGCCACCTCAACTGGCTCCTCTCAGTGCGGAGGAGAAGAATTTCTACTTCAAGATCATGCCGGATGGCTGAGTTTCTCACCCTGTCTCTAAGGGAGAGCCCGGCCACCCGGCAAAAGAAGCTCATTTCATTTTGTTTGATTCATATAATTATTATTTAATTATTTTTATTTGGGAAGAAAAAGCATAAAGGACATATTTAATATTTGCTTTCCCTAATGTGAGAGTGTGAGTAGTATAATTTATTGTCTAATTCAGAAAATCTTGATTCCCTTAATATGTGAATGGGGACACTCCATGACATAACATGGATACTCAGGTAAACACCTCATGCCGCACATGGCCGACATGATCTTTATTATTTTTCGTCAGTTGCTCGCCTGGCTAAACTCTTTACCTTTATCTTTCAAACATTGTAGCTTTTCAATACACAAAAACTACCCTGTAATTAAAAATCTCTTACCCAACTTAACATTTTAAACAGAAATACAAAGATAACATCTCTGAGTCGGTTCTCTCCAGACTCGTGTTGAAAATAGCCACTTCCAAATTCCAGGCTTCATTTTCTTACTTTCTCAAATTACTTATCACATGATATGATGCACTGATTGATTTTAATTTGCATTAATACCACAAGGGGAACTTGATTTCTGCATTGAACCCATTTCAAAGTGAGCACCCGCACATGTTAACAGTGAGCAAACACACTTAGAGCAGTGGGCGCCATACACTGCAGCACCCAGAAAGAGGGTTTAGATGCCTTGCTCAAGGCTACTAGGTAGGTAGACAGTCTGTTGGACATTTAACACCCAAGACTAGTAGCTCATCAGACTGGTGCTTATTCCTGGATTTTACAGCGTGAAGCAACCAGGAGTTCAACTCCTCCTGGATGGGACAGTAGTTCATTGCAAGTTACCTTCCCAGCATATCTTTACTGGTACCCATTTATACCACTGGGTGAACAGGGGCACACCTGTGGTTAACACCTTGCCCAAGGGTCACAGTGGGGGTCTAACTGGGATTCAAACACATAATCTCCTGATCATGAGTCCAGCACCCTAACCACTAAGCCACTGACCCCACCGTTCAAGGGCACTGCACTCATGAAAGTGAGGAAGGGAAAGTGCAACTCCCTCCCCCACTGCCACACATTTTTACTGCTGGTTTGGAAATCCAGCCTGCGACCTTTCAGTCCCAAACATGCTTCTCTAGGATTAGGTTAGGATTAGGTTAGGCCTGCCCCCTTAAAAGTTACACATAGCAGTCATCTCATCTGCAAATTAATTCAATTGTTCATTCATTTATTTATTCCTGTGAATAAACTAATTGAAAGACCGATTACGCCTACAGAGTAACAAAGGTGCTGCCATTTATCATACAGTTTGTACACACATCCGCATCAAAGCGCTGACCACAATAATTCGTCCCTGCACAGATGCGCACCAACTACTTAAATTAATGAACATAGTTTAAAGCAGGGGCAGTGGTGGTCTAGTGGTATAAGGCGCTGGATCGCTGATCCAAAGGTTGGGGGTTTGAGGCCCACTCTCCACAAGGTTGTCACTGTCCCCCCCAGTGCGGCTAACTGGGTTATCAAAGGCGGGCCATGTCTGTCACTGTCTACCGTAAGTGACATGTAAAAGAACCATTGCTGACTTTCGTAACGAGTAGCTGCAAAGTTGTCAGCGTCTTTCTGTCCCTTGCTAAAAGGGTTGTGACAGGAAGGGCCTCTGATGTAAAAACCTCTGCCAAATCAAAAATGTGCGAATCAGATGATTCGCTGTGGCGACTCCCGAGTAAAATGGAAAAAGCCGAAAGGAAGACAGACAGACAGTTTATGGCAAACTGAATATAACAGTGAACTAGTGGCCTTGAATGTCAGCTTTCCAATTCAAATATGTCAAACATAAACCAATTATATATATATATATATATATATATATATATATATATATATATAATATATATATATATATAATAAGCACTCCATGAATGTTATTTTTCAACAGCTGAAATAAAATTGGTTGGCAAGTAGAGCTTGAACTTTTCTAAAAAAAAAAAAAAAAATTCCCACAGGTGATGGTGCACCAGGTGGGAGAATGAAGGCTCAGGCTCAATGAGAGATTTCCTTTCAGCTTTTTTCCCTTTATCAGGGTTCGTTACAGCAAATGATTCACACGTTTGATTGGCATAGGTTTTTACGTTGGATGCTCTTCCTGACACAACCTTTTAGCAAGGGACAGAAACACGCTGACAGCTTTGCAGCTCCTCTTTACAAAAATCAGCAATGGTTCTTTTATTTGAACCTCTCACCACAGACAGTGAGAGACATGGCCCGCCTTTGATAACCCAGTTAGCTGCACTGGGCGGACAGTGACAACCTTGTGGAGAGTGGGACTTGAACCCACAACTCTAGGATCAGCGATCCAGTACCCTATACCACTAGACCACCACTGCCCCCCCAAAGGCTCAGGCTTAGTCTCACCCAAAATTCCCGTTATTGTTTGAAACATGTCCAACTCACCTCTGCTCATGTGCTGTCCCCTTATGGGTTACATTTTAGCGCTCAAATGACCAACATGTAACCGAGACTATCCAGTTATTTTTCAAAATAAAAGATGTTTCAAAAAATAAAGATTGTTCAGACTCAGATAATAAATGAAACAGAAATAATGAATGATTTCTTCTGCTGACGGAACCAATTAAGCTGTGGACCGGTACTTGTCCACAAACCGGTGGTTGGGGATCCTGATGTACGTCTCTCATCATTGGTTCAGGAAGTAAATTCTTCAATTATTCATTCACATTTATAGCATTTAGCAGACGTGCTTAACCACCACATCTTACAGAAGAGCTTTCACTTCACTATCAGTAAATCTATTCTTTCATGGTTTCTGAGAAGACAGGTTAAATATACCATCAGACATACTCAGATGGCAGATGGGGTTTTTAGTTCTTATGTGTTTAAAGCATATAATGCTGCCGTGAGGGAGGGGCACAGGCCAGTGTCTCTCCCTCATGCCGGTCCCAAGCCCGGATAAATGCAGTGGGTTGCGTCAGTAAGGGCATCCAGCGTAAAACAAATGCCAAATAAAACATGCGAGTCATATCAAAAACATTCATACCGGATCGGTCGAGGCCTGGGTTAACAATGACCGCCATCAGTGCTGTTAACCAACAGGGTGCTGGTGGAAATTGGACTACTGTTGGTCGAAGACGTTGAAGAAGGAGAGGCGGGAGGCGTGTCCGTAGGCAGAGAGAGAGGAGAAAAGGCAGGAGTCTAAGACTGAAAGTAGGGACTTTGAATGTTGGAACTATGACCGGAAAAGGTAGAGAGCTGGCTGACATGATGCAGAGGAGGAAGGTGGACATACTGTGTGTTCAGGAGCCAGGTGGAAAGGTAGCAAGGCTAGAAGCTTAGGAGCAGGGTTTAAGCTGTTTTTTCATGGTGTGGATGGGAAGAGAAATGGAGTAACAGTCATCTTGAAGGAGGAGTTTGTCAGAAATGTTCTAGAAGTGAAAAGAGTGTCAGGCAGAGTGATGAGTCTCAAGTTAGAAATTGAAGGCATGATGTTCAATGTTGTGAGTGCTTATGCCCCACAGGCAGGATCTGAGCTAAAAGAGAAGGAGAGATTCTGGAGTGAGTTAGATGAAGTGATACAGAGTACCCCCAAAGATGAAAGAGTAGTCATTAGGGCAGACTTCAATGGAGATGTTGGTGCAGGAAACAGAGGGGACAAGGAAGTGATGGGCAGGTTTGGTATCCAGGACAGGAACACAGAAGAACAGATGTTGGTAGATTTTGCAAAAATGATGGAAATGGCTGTGGTAAATACTTTCTTCCAGAAGAGAGAGGAGCATAGGGTGACTTATAAAAGCGGAGGTAGGAGGACACAGGTAGACTACATCTTGTGTAGACGATGTAGTTTGAAGGAAGTCAGTGACTGCAAAGTAGCAGCGGGTGAGAGTGTTGCCAAACAGCATAGGATGGTGGTGTGTAGGATGACTCTGATGGGGACGAATGTGAAGAAAGCAAAGGCAGAGCAGAAGACAAAGTGGTGGAGGCTGAAAAAGGAGGAGTGTCAGGTTGTCTTCAAGGAGGAGTTGAAAATGGCTTTGGGTGGTCAGGAAGTGCTTCCAGATGAGTGGACAACTACAGCTAATGTGATTAGGGAGACAGGTAGGAGAATACTTGGTGTGTCATCTGGAAGGAGAGTAGATAAGGAGACTTGGTGGTGGAATGAGGAAGTGCAGGAGTGTGTACAAAAGAAGAGGTTAGCTAAGAAGAAGTGGGACATAGAGAGGACCGAAGAGAGTAAACAGGAGTACAGGGAGACACAGCATAAGGCGAAGGTAGCGGTGTCAAAGGCCAAACAGAGCGCGTATGATGACTTGTATGCTTGGTTGGAAAGGAAAGAGGGAGAAAATGATTTATACAGGTTGGCACAGCAGAGAAGTAGAGATGGGAAGGATGTGTAGCAAGTTAGAGTGATTAAGGACAGAGAGGGAAATGTATTGACTGATGAAAGATGTGTGCTGGGAAGATGGAAAAAGTACTTTGAAGAGCTGATGAATGAGGAAAATGAGAGGGGAAAAAGAGTGGAAGAGGTGACTGTTGAGGACCAGGAAGTAGCAAAGATTAGTAAGGGTGAAGTGAGGAGGGCATTGAAGAGGATGAAGAATGGAAAGGCAGTTGGTCCTGATGACATACCGGTGGAGGTATGGAAGTGTCTAGGAGAGGTAGCAGCAGATTTCCTGACAAGAACATTCAACAGGGTCTTAGAGAGTGAGAGGATGCCAGAGGAATGGAGGAGAAGTGTGCAGGTGCCCATTTTTAAGAACAAGGGAGATGGGCAGAGTTGTGGCAACTACAGAGGGATCAAGTTGATGAGCCATATGATGAAGTTATGGGAAAGAATAGTGGAAGCTAGACTAAGGGCAGAGGTCAGCATTTGTGGACAACAGTTTGGTTTCATGCCAAGAAAGAGCACCACAGATGCAGTGTTTGCCTTGAGGATGTTAATGGAGAAGTACAGAGAAGGTCAGAAGGAGCTGGATTGTGCCTTTGTGGATCTGGAGAAAGCATATGACAGGGTGCCGAGAGAGGAACTGTGGTATTGCATGAGAAAGTCTGGAGTGGCAGAGAAGTATGTTAGATTGGTGCAGGAGATGTATAAGAGATGTAAGACAGTGGTGAGGTGTGCTATCGGTGTGACAGAAGAGTTCGAGGTGGAGGTGGGACTGCATCAAGGGTCAGCTCTGAGCCCCTTCTTGTTTGCTATGGTGATGGACAGGCTGACAGACGAGGTGAGACAAGAATCTCCATGGACTATGATATTTGCAGATGACATTGTGATCTGTAGTGAGAGCAGAGAACAAGTGCAGGAAAATCTAGAGAGGTGGAGGTATGCCCTGGAAAGGAGGGGAATGAAGGTTAGCCTCAGTAAGATGTGTATGAATGCCAAGGACCCAACAGGAACGGTGAGGTTACAGGGAGCAGAGATAAGGAAGTTGGAGGATTTTAAGTACTTAGGCTCAACAATCCAGAGCAATGGAGAGAGTGGAAAAGAGGTGAAGAAGCGTGTGCAGGCAGGTTGGAATGGTTGGAGAAAAGTGTCCGGTGTGATATGTGATAGGAAGGTATCGGCAAAAATGAAAGGAAAAGTGTACAAGACGGTGTTGAGGCCAGCGATGTTGTGTGGTTTAGAAACAGTGGCCCTGGGGAAAAGACAGGAGGCACAGCTGGAGGTAGCAGAGATGAAAATGTTGAGGTTCTCTTTGGGAGTAACGAGGATGGATAGGATCAGGAATGAGTACATCAGAGGGACAGCACATGTAAGATGTTTTGGAGACAAAGTCAGAGAGGCTAGATTGAGATGGTTTGGACATGTACAGAGGAGGGATAGTGAGTATATTGGTAGTAGGATGCTGAGGATACCAGGCAGAAGGCCTAGAGGAAGACCAATGACACGATTCATGGACGTGGTGAAGGAGGACATGAAGGTAGTTGGTGTAAGAGAAAAAGATGCAGAGGATAGGGTGAGATGGAGGCAGATGATTCGCTGTGGCGACCCCTGAAGGGAAAAGCCGAAAGGAAAAGAAGAAAAAGTGTTTAAAGCATCATGCTATGCTAAGCACTGCCGGAAAAGGTACGTTTTCAGGCGTCATTTGAAGATATCCATTGACTCAGCTGTCTGGACATTCAGAAAGTTCATTCTACCACCTTGAATCCAAACAAAGAAGAGTGTCGATGCATTTTTTAATACTGCCTCTTGGTAGAAGAACAGTGAGCAGGTTAGGAGTGATAAAGTATCTGAGAGAATGCGAAGCTGTGCAGGTGTGATAAGTGCTTTGCCGTAGGAAGGTGCAGGTCCATTTTTGGGTTTGTAGGCAATCATTAATGTTTTAAATCTAATGTGAGGAGCTACAAGAAGCCAGTGGAGAGATCGCAGCAGTACTCAGGTCAGGTCAGGTCAGGTCAGGTATGAGGGCATGCGCCGGGATGGCACTTTGCTGCGTCCACCAGCCGCCTCCACTCATCCGGCCGTCTCCTGGCGATCGACCAGGCCTGCGCAGGGCCCAGACCCCCCCCCCCCCCCCCTTCCCGGCAGTAGTGGTGTGTGAAAATTTGGAAAGGTTGAAAACAAACAATGTAGCGGCATTCTGAATCAGTTGCAGAGGTCAAATAGCACTCAAAGGTCAACCTGCCGAGACTGAGTTACAGTAATCTAGTCTTGATATGACTAGTGACATGGTGACCCTATGAATGTTAAATAGAAGAAATTGACATGATTGAGAAAGATTAGTGATATGAAAAGAGAACTAACAGGAAAGTGTTGATGGTTACTCCAAGACTTCGCGCGGTGCATGAAGGAGAGATCACAGCATTGTGCAAAAAGATTGCAAGATCACCTTTCAGTCACAGGAAGACTGGCACCAATCTCAGCCAACTCTGGGTGAGGGTGGGGTAGACCCTGGACAACTTGCCAGGCCATCACAGGGTCAACACACACACACACACACACACACACACACACACACACACACACACACACACAGACACACACGCGCGCACACACAGGGGCAACAACTAGTTAGTTTAAAATGCTCCTTCAACATGAGCACATCCAAAACTACATATTTTAATTCCTACATTTAATTCCTAAACAGGTGTATTTAAATAAGGAGATTAATTTCATTTTGTTTTTGGGATTCTTGGAAAGTTTTCCGTAACTTCGAGAAATGAAGTTGATGTAAATCTATAGTAAAAACAAAAAATCTTCTTCTTTCTTCTTTTCCTTTCGGCTGCTCCCTTCAGGGGTCGCCACAGCAAATCATCCGCCTCCATCTCACCCTGTGCTCTGCATCTTCTTTTTTGACTCCAACGACCTTCATGTCTTCCTTCACCACATCCATAAATCTCTTCTTTGGTCTTCCTCTAGGCCTTTTGCCTGGTAGTTCCAACCTCAGCACCCTACTGCCAATATACTCACTATCCCTCCTCAGTACATGTCCAAACCATCTCAATCTAGCCTCTCTGACTTTGTCTCCAAAACATCTTACATGGGCTGTCCCTCTAATGTACTAATTTCTGATCCTATCCATCCTTGTTACTCCCAAAGAGAACCTCAACATTTTCATCTCCGCGACCTCCAGCTCTGCCTCCTGCCTTTTCCTCAGCGCCACTGTTTCTAAACCATACAACATCGCTGGCCTCACCACCGTCTTGTACACTTTTCCTTTCATTCTTGCTGACACTCTCCTATCACACATCACACCGGACACTTTTCTCCAACCATTCCAGCCTGCCTGCACACGCTTCTTCACCTCTTTCCCACACTCTGACCTTGTTGAATGTTTTTGTCAGAAAATCTACTGCTACCTCTCCTAGACACTTCCATACCTCCACAGGTATATCATCAGGACCAACTGCCTTTCCATTCTTCATCCTCTTCAATGTCCTCCTCACTTCACCCTTACTAATCTTTGCTACATCCTGCTCTTCAATGGTCACCTCTTCTACTCTTTTTTCTCTAAAAACAACAAGTTCAGTAAAAACAAAAAAATAACTATTAAAAATAAGTTGGTTTAGTTGTTGAGTTGTATAAATACAAAAGAAAATGAATGAGTGTTAGTTTGCTTTGGACAGATTTGAAAGGGAAATCTGATGTGCGAGGCTACCTTTCGTTCCTTCACATGGACCTTGAGGCGCCAAATGGAAGAGAATAAAATGTACTGCTTTAGTTACTGAAACCATGTGAAAAAACATAATGATAATGATAATAATAATAATTATTAAAACAAAATAATAATACAGCATGATGCACCTGTTGTCTTTTCAGTCAGACAGGGATGTGCTGATTGAAGGAAAACTGGAAACAAATGAGACACGGTGTTTTGCTGCTGTTGCTGCTGCTGCTGCTGTAGTGAGAATGAAATTGCACTTGTCTTCTCATCTTTTCGCCTGTTTACATTTGCCTATAAGCTTACGTCAAAAATATTTTGTTTACCCACATTTGCATCTGCCACCCGACCAACAAAAAACACCCAATGTTTCAATTGAACTGGGAATGGAACTAAATCTTCCATGCATGCATTCCTTTTCCAAACCCTTTATTGATAATTAGGGTCACACATCTCTGCAAAATCTGGGTGAAGAAACATCAGTTTATTCACAGGAATAAATGAATGAATGAACAATTTAATTAATTTCCAGATGAGATGACTGCTTTGTGTAACTTTTAAGGTGGCAGGCTTTCAATCCTAACCTAATCCTAACCTAATCCTAACCTAATCCTAACCTAATCCTAGAGAAGCAGGTTTGGGACTGAAAGGTCGCTGGTTAGATTTCTAAACCAGCAGAAAAAAAAAAAGTGTGGAGATGGTGGAGGGAGCTGCACCTTCCCTTCCTCCACTTTCATGATTGTGGTGCCCAAAGTACTCTCCGGGCACCGCAGTATGTGGCACCCATTACTCCAAGTGTATGTGTTTACTGTTTACATGTGTGTGTGTGTGTGTGTGTGTGTGTGTGTGTGTGTGTGTGTGTGTGTGTGTGTGTGTGTGTGTGTGTGTGATTAATTTGAAATGGGTTCAATGCAGAAATCATATTTCCCTGTATCATGTGATAAGTAATTTGAGAAAGTAAGAAAATTAAGCCTGGAATTTGGAAGTGGCTATTTTCAGCAGGGATCTGGAGAGAGCCGACTCAGAGATGTTTTGTATTTCTGTTTAAAATGTTAATTTGGGTAAGAGATTTTTAATTACAGGGTAGTTTGCAGTATTGAAAAGCGACAATGTTTGAAAGATAAAGGTAAAGAGTTTAACCAGGTGAGCAACTGATGAAAAATAATAAAGATCATGTCGGCCATGTACGGAATGAGGTGTTTACCTGAGTATCCATGTTATGTCGTGGAGTGTCCCCATTCACATATTAACGCAATCAAGGTTTTCTGAATTCGACATTTTGTCTTGAGGAATAAATTATACTACTCACATACTCATATCAAGCAAAGCAAACATTAAATACATCCTTTATGCTTTTTCTTCTGCCCAAAAAATAATTAAATAATAATTATATGAAAAAAACAAAATGAAATGAGCTTCCTTGGCCGGGTGGCCGGACTCTCCCTTAGAGACATGGTGAGAACCTCAGCTGTCCGGCACGATCTCAGAATGGAAATTCTGCTCATCCCCATTCAGAGGAGCCAGTTGAGGTGACTTGGGCATCTGGTTAGAAAACCTCCCGAATACATCCCTGGTGTTCCCCCGGAACAGCTCAAGAAGTGGCTGGGGAGAGGGATGTCTGGACATCATTTCTTAGGCTGCTGTTCCCACAACTCGACCCCGAATTAAGTGGAGGAGGAGATGATGATGATGATGATGATGATGATGATGATGATGATGATGATGATGATGATGATGATGATGATTATGATGATGATGATGACGATGACGATGATGATGATGATGATGATGATGATGATGATGATGATGATGAAACAAACATTTGTAAAAAAAAAAAAAAAAAAAAAAAAAAAAAAAAAGGTGAATAAAAATAATACTCCACTATTCTTGCCTTTCTGAATAGCTTATTTGTGTTCAGTTTCACGCCTCCCACATAGCACATTATGTGACACTGTCCAAGTCTGTCACAATTTTTTGTTTTGGTGATTGGTTGATGACGCTGTGATCTTTTTGCATGTGCTTTAAATAATGCAATTAAAGCTGAAGTCAGCGGACAGGCAAGTAAAATTTCCAGAGGTTCGACGTATCACAGCAAAGATGAAATCTCTCTTTGTTATTTGTTACCTGTTGGTACTTTATGGGTCGGCTGTGAGTGTTGTAAAAGAATACTTTTATAGTTCAGAGCCAATGCCAATGTCTACAGGCCAGCAATATTGCAATAAGAACTACGGCAATTTGGCAAGCATCACTTCTGAAGAAGAACACAAGAGAGCTGCGCAGGTTTCAGGAGGAAAATCAAGTTATATTGGGCTGAAAAGGACTGAACCACATAGAAAAAACTGGGTGTGGATAAATGGAGACAAAATAAATTTCACAAAGTGGATTAAGGGTGAGCCTAACGATGCAGGTGCAGGAGAGAATTGTACTATTATGGATCAAAACGGATGGTATGATAGTGGCTGCACGGGAGATTATCCTCCGATCTGTGTTACGAGGTTCACATTGGTGAAGGAGAATAAAACCTGGGAAGAATCTCTCAAACATTGCAGGAGTCTCTACACTGACTTGACCTTCGTCGATTCTACAACACTGCTAGGACTGCTTAAAATAGAGACTGAACAAACCCAAACAGCCAGTGTGTGGACAGGCCTGCGCTTTCTGGATGGAAGATGGTTCTGGGGGAATAGGATGGCACTGGGGAACCTGGTATCACTGCCATCATGCCCAGTCCTGCCCTATCGCTGTGGTGCGTACAACTTCAACACGGCCGTCTGGCAGAACAGAGACTGCAATGAAAAGCTTAATTTCCTCTGTTATTACTGAAGGTAAGAAATAAACATCCACAACATTCACGACCAGATCATCTCATAATCTCACGATAATCACTAGAATTTTCACATCCGCACTGAAGACGTACAAATAGAAGTTTCCATCGCACTCACTTTCTACATCAACATGTATCTGTCGAAAGCTCTAGATTTTTATTTTCCTCAACAGATGACTCTCTACAACTGGAATAAGAAGAATATCTTCCTCAAGCAATCTTCTCCGACATTTCCTTCGTACCTGGATATAATGTAATCTGTTTACCCGGGATCATCACTCACGCTGTAATAGAACAGCAAAATTGTTTCTAATCAGAGAAAATTACAGCAGGTGATGTTTCTTTAGATGCTTTTCTCTTAATTCCATGCTAAATGCTATTTATTTCAAAGGAAATTACTTTTATTTATAATTTTCAATTAAAATATTATTTATTTTTCAAACTTGTTTGGTTTCAAGCGTTTCTTGAATAATTTCATGTTAAAATGTTTTTTTATTTATGAGTAAGTGTTTGGTTTTTGGTGTTTCTGGAATAATTTCACGGTAAAATATTATTTATAAGTTAATGATTGGTGTTGGGGTTTCAGTAACTTACAGAAATATACAATTTAATGCTCAAATAAAAAAATAATGAAAGAAATACTTTTAAGGCTTATTTAGTTTATTTATTGCATTTTAGAAAGAACACAGACAAATCGTGGGAAACTGAAGGCTCTGTTCTTTCTGAAGAAACTTGATGTTTCTGTTTGGGTTTGCAGATTTGAAAGGGAAATCTGATGTGTAGGACTTTTTCTTCTTTCACTCAGGTGTTGAGATATAGGAGATTAACATTTAGTCACTGTGAAACTATGTGTAATAAGCATATTATTATTATTATTTTTATTATTTTTATTATTATTATTATTATTATTATTATTATTATTATTATTATTATTATTATTATTATTATTATTATTGTTATTAAGGGTGTTTCTGTGAGAAGTGTGCATGTTCTCCATCCAGATACTCTTGTTTCTTTCCAAAGTTAAACTTTACTATGTATGGTTCTATCAGAGCAGATCCGATCAGAGCAGAGAAACTCATAGTGGTTCAGATCAGAGTTGATCAGAACAGGCTGTACCTTCTGGGGCAGCTCAAGACTTTTTTTTTCACAAAGCGCTCCTGAAAATATTTTGCAATCCTTTGATGGTGTGGGGGCAGAGGTCCCAGCCTCAATTCCCGGTATCGAGGCCTTTCTTTGTGGCGCTTGTATTTTCCTGATTTATTTTATTTTGATATGCTGTATTAAACCCGCAAGGGAAATGATTTTCTCAGTATTTAGCCAATGCAAAGTGAGCACACATACATGCACACACACACACACACACACACACACACACACACACACACACACACACACACACACACACACACACACACACACTTGAAGCAGTGGGCTGCTACACACACACTGGGCATCTGGAGAGCAGTTAAAGGGTAGGTGACTTGCTCAAGGGCGATACAGCCATTTACATGAAGGAAGATAAGGTGCTTGGGGCCGGTGGCATAGTGGTTAGGCTGCTTGGCTCGTAATCAGGAGCTTATATGTTTAAATCCCAGTTAGATCTCCACTGTGCTAAGACCCCTGGCAAGATCTTAACCACAAGTGTGCCTCTGTTCACCCAGCAGTACAAATGTGTGCTAGTAAAAATATACTGGGAAGGTAACTTGTGATGGACTAGCATCTCATCAAGGAAGATTTGATCTTGTAGCTTCATGATACAGGAAATCAGGTATAAGCACCAGCCTGATGAGCCACTAGGCTCAGGTGTTAAAAAAAAAAAAAAAAAAAAAAAAAAGGTGCTGCTCACCCCCCATATAAACCTCACATAAAGGTGGAGAAAGGCAAGGCGTATCTCACCCCAACCCCATTTTTCAGGATTTAATTCAATTCAATTCAATTCAATTCAATTCAATTCAATTTTCAACTCAATTCAATCAGGATCCAAACCAGCAACGTTTAGGTACCAAACCCATCGTTCTCTCTCACCCTAGGGGACTTCCGGTAATGGCCGCGTCGTAGTGGGACGTGTGTCGGGGTGGGCTCCCAGTTTTGAAGTTTTTGTGATTGAAGACTTGAACTTTTGAGTCATACTATGACACACAAGTCTAGAGGAAGAGAATGAGAATCTATTCGATAATGTTTGACACATTCAGCTGCAAGACCTAGTTGTGAAAGTACGTCGGGCTTGGTACTACCGCACGAGAAAAAACTTCCAGACAAGATGGCGCCTAAACCTGTTTAAAATGCTCACCGCCATGAACGCCACTGTAATGAGCAATTTTGCAGATATTAAACACTTGGTTTAGGAACTGGCTGAAAAAGTAAGTGATCTCGAGATTGATGTTTCCAACATAAAAGAAAATCAAAACAAGGGCCGCGATGACATCAAATAGCTGAAAAGTAACATGGCGAATCTCAAGCTTGCATTACTCTCTAGTCAAGTTCATGACCAAAAGATGGACTTGTTATTGTACGGTGTAGAAGGCTATGAGAAAAATCCCGAGGACACTACTAAAGTGTTGCGGGACCCAAACTTTTGCTGGGTGAACAATTCACAAAGAAGCTGATGATGCAAAACGCACACAGGCTGAAAAAAATGGACGGATGGCCAATGCCGATTATTGTTGTTTTTGTTTTTTGGAATGAAAGAGAAGATTTTCTCAGGACAGCCAAACATTTGAAATCTACTCACACGAGTGTTTCTGACCAAAGCCCCCAGTACGAATCCAGGGTATGGAAAGCATTCTGTGGCACCCTAGGAATTTTCAGCAGCTTGACCTCTGGCTACTACCCACAATCTGATGGTCAAGCGGAACGAACTAATCAGAGCCTATAATCCTCGTTGTGTTGACTCTTGTCTCCCAGCCTCCTGATCCACACACTTACCATGCGTCAAATACTCTCACAACTCCCTTGTCTGCCCTGCTACTGTTATGTCCCCCTTCATGGTGGTGAACGGTTTCCAGCCCCCTCTGTTCCTCAGTCAAAAGATCAATGTGGCTGTTCCCTCAATCTAGGCCCACTACTGCAGAGCATGGTGGTTCTGGAAGGAAGCTCACCCTGCCCTGAAGAGGTCATCAGCCCGGAAACAGCGAATTGCCAATCACCACTGGACGCCGGCACCGGTCTATAAGGTCGAAAGCAGGCTTGGCGCTCCTCCAGAGACCTTCCTCTTCACACTGATTCCAAGAAAATGGCTCTCAAGAACATTGGTCCTTACACCATCGAGCGCATCATAAACCCCATGCCATCCAGCTGAAACTCCCAATGGCTCTCAAGATACATCCTGTTTTCCATATCTTCCTGGTGAAATCTGTGGTGGAAAGCCCCCTTCATCCTCCTACTGACCCCCCCCCCCCCCTTGGGTGGTTGATGGACACCCGGCTTATACGGTCAACCGCATACTCAACTTCTACAGGTGGGGTCGTGGTTTTCAGTATATGGTGGATTGGGAGTGGTATGGTCCTGAGAAACATTTGTGGATCTCTCAGTCACTGATCTGGACCCTGACATGCTGTCTGAGTTCTACAGCAGGTTCCCACACAAGCCTGGTCGGATGCCAGGTGGCGCCCCTTTGGGGGTGGGATTGGATACTGTTATCGTCTGTGTGTTTTGGGAGACTTTGAATTTGGTGGCTCTGTTCTCTAACTCTGCTTTCTCCCCAGCAGTGCAGGCTCCAGCTGAGAGATGTGGCTGCCCTACTCACGCTGATTGCAACAATGCACACCTGATTCCACTCCACAAATCTACTCTCTATAAAGACAAGCCGCACGTTCACCCCTGTGCCAAAAGATTGTTTTGCATCACACACCCGATTTTTTTTGTTATTTTTGTCTCTGTCACCTCCAGTGTCTGTGGTGTCTCCTGTCTCCAGTATTGCCCTTGAGAATAAATATCTTTCCTGTTGCACTGTACATCGTCTCCTGCATTTCTGGGTCTGGCTGAGAGCCATAGCATAACACCGAGCAAATGATATGAAGTGCCATAAACAATATTTATAGTCACAGGCTGAGAGCTGTAGGGGCGTGAAATGTATTTCTAGAGGGCGTCACAGAAAATAATTGAGAAGCACTGCACAAGACGTTCTCAGAGCACAGAGGAATACATGTGGAAGAATACGATACTAATTGGCCAGGAAAAGCCATTTCCCCAGCAGAATTCGTAAATCAAAATTTTGCTCACTGGATTAGGCAGATTTTTGATGCGATCGAAGTTCTCCGATCATGAAAAATTCATTATAAGGGACACTTGTAATTCAAGGTACCAATTTATAATATATAAATATGTGCCAATATATTCAAATTTTCTTAATCATAAGTTCACTAGTTCATATCTGATTTCATCATCATTATCATCATCATCTTCCGCTAAGTCCGGGGTTGGGTCGCAGGGGCAGCAACCTAAGCAAAGAGGTCCAGATGTCCCTCTCCCCAGCCACTTCCTCCAACTCTCCCGGGGGGGACACACCGAGGCAGTCCCAGACAAGCCGAGAGACATAGTCCCTCCAGCATGTTCTGGGTCGACCCCGGGGTCTCTTCCCAGTTGGACATGCCCGAAACACCACACCAGGGAGGCTTCCGGGAGGCATTCTGACCAGATGCCCGAGCCACCTCAACTGGCCCCTCTCAATACAGAGGAGCAGCGGATCTACACCGAGCTCTCCATGGATGGTAGAGCTTCTCACCTTATCTCTAAGGGAGAACCCCACCACCCGGCAAAGGAAGCTCATTTCAGCCGCTTGTATCCGTGATCATGTTCTTTTGGTCACTACCCAAAGCTCGTGACCATAGGTGAGGGTTGGAACGTAGAGCAACTGGTAAATTGAGAGCTTCGCCTTGCAGCTCAGCTCCTTCTTCACCACAACGGACCGATACAGGCACCGATACAGGCTCCAATGGCCACCAAACCAGAACCCCTCAATGCCTCGACTGCACTGAGAAATTCTGTCCATAAAAATTATGAACAGAATCAGTGACAAAGGACAGCCTTAGCGGACTCCAACTCCCACTGGAAACGAATTCGACCTGTTATTGCCAATACGGACCAAACTCTGGCTCCAGTGATACAGCAACTGAATAGCTCGTAGCAACGGGTCCGGAATGCCATACTCTTGGAGCACGCCCCACAAGATCGTTCGAGGGACACGATCGAAAGCCTTCTCCAAATCCACAAAGCACATGTCGACAGATTGGGCAAACTCCCATGTCCCCTCCAGAATCCTGTGGAGCGTATAGAGTTGGTCAAGAGTGCTACGGCCAGGACGAAAACCACATTGTTCCTTCTGAATCCGAGGTTCGACTATTGATCGGATCCTCCTCTCTAGTACCCCTGCATAGACTTTCCCAGGTCGGCTGAGGAGTGTGATTCCCCAATAATTGGAACACACCCTCCGCTCCCCCTTCTTAAAAATTGGGACCACCACCCCAGTTTGCCAATCCAGAGGTACAGCCCCCAATGACCATGTGATGTTGCAGAGACGTGTTAACCAAGACAGTCCTACAGCATCCAGAGCCCTGAGATATTCCGGGCGGATCTCGTTCAACCCCGGAGCTCGACCACCGAGGAGTTTTTTGACAACCTCAGTTACCACCACTCCAGTGATGGGAGGACCCCCACCTGTACTCCCAGGGTCTTCCTCTTCCACGGAGGTCATGTTGGTGGGATTTGTTGTGTTGGTCGGTAGACAGCTCGGCTCCTCTCTTCACCCGAGTGTCCAGAACATATGGTCGCAAGTCCGATGACATGACTACAAAGTCAATCATTGAATTGCGACCTAGGGTATCCTGATGCCAAGTGCACTTATGGGCACACTTATGTTCGAACATGGTGTTCGTGATAGACAAACTGTGACGAGAACAGAAGTCCAACAACGAAACACCATTTGGGTTCAGACTGGAGAGGCCGTACCTACCGATCACACCCTTTCAGATCACACATGGGCGTTGAAGTCTCCCAAGACAACAGGTGAGTCTCCCGAGGGAGGCTTGCCGCCTCTCCCCATGAGCAACTCCAGAATAGAATAAGGTCCATCCTCTCTCGAGATGGATGGTTCCAGAGCCCAAGCTATGCGTTGAGGTAAGCCTGACTATATCTAGTTGGTATCTCTCCACCTCGTGCACCAGATCAGGCTCCTTCCCCACCAGAGAGGTGACATTCCATGTTCCGAGGGCCAGAGTAAGTAGCTGAGGATCAGTCCGACAGAACCCATGCCTTTGGCTGCCACCCTACTCACACTGCACCCGACCCCTAAAACTCCTCCCACGGGTGGTGGGTCCATGGGAGGGCGGACCCATGTCTCCTTTTTGGGCTAGGCCCGGCCAGGCTCCATGAGCAGAAGCCCAACAACCAGGCGCTCACCTTCGAGCCCCTCCCCCGGGCCAGCCATTTCATATTCAAATTCACATTCTGCAAAATCTCTTACCAAAGTCACATCACCAGAAGTCAATGGATTCTGACACAAGTATCCACTAATAGATAATATAATATGATTACTGTTGGCCCTGCAATGGTCTAGTAAACTGTACAGAGTTTAACCTGCCTTTTCCAAGAATGACCCTATAGCCCAAATAAAGGATAAAAAGGTGTAGAAAATGTCACACACACACACACACACACACACACACACACACACACACACACACACACACACACACACACACACACACACACACACACACACCTAGGGGAAATTTGGAACAGCCAGCTATCTTATGGTACATGTCTTTGGACTGTCGGAGGATATACCCTCTTTCAAGCCCAGGATGAATCATTTCTCTGGAATATTTTTTAGAATAAAATATTATATTATTTATCAGTAAATATTTGGTTTGGGGTTTTCAGTAAGGTCAGGATAGTTTGGTTCTCCTTTCTGTGAACTTCAAATCAGTGAACTCGGGCCTAGAAGTGGCCTGAGAAATAGCACAATCTAAGCTTTTTCAGTACCGGTATTCAGACAACACAACTGGGACAGAAAGAAGTGCGGCCAACCTGAACCTCAGAATTGGGGTAGCTGTAGGCCATGGTGTGGGCTGAGGATCTGGAGGGCTACTGCTTTCATGTCTGTTTGACATGGCCACCACCCCATCAAGTAGATTTACATTCCTACTCTAACCTATTGTCATGAGCTTTGGGTAGTGATAGAAAGAACAAGATCTCGAATACAAGCAGCTTAAAACAAGCTTCCTTCACAGGGTGGCAGAGCTCTCCCTCAGAGAAAGTCATCCGGGAGGAGCTCGGAACAGAGCTGCTGCTTCGCCATGTTGACAGGAGCCAGTTGAGGTGATTTGAGCAGCTGATTATAACACTTTCCAAATACCTCCCGATTGTGATGTTTTGTCAATTCCATCTAGGAAGAGGACTATGTCTCACGGATGGTATGGGAATGGCTGTGTCATTGCAGAAAAGCGGGAGGAAGTGGTTGAAGAGGTTGATTTGAGGACCTCACTGCCCATGACCCAACCCTAGAGCAAGCGGAGGAAGATGAAGATAAAGACGAAGAATAGGCCAATTGCCAACATAAAATGTAATCAGGTGTTTCATGCCACTGCTTCATTTTCTGTAGCTCACAGAGCTTATACAGTGCTGAAGTTCAGTGGAGAAGCTACTTAGACTGCATTTACATAAGAAATTGTTTAAGTTTGCCTTAAGCATGCAACTCCATTCAACCCAGATAAGCCATGGCTTTAAGAAAAGAAGTTAAAGGAGGCTTAAAGGCTAAAAATGCCATGTATCTGAATTTTTGTTTCAACTTGAACACAATGGACAAAAATGTAAAGTCTTTAATGTGTAGAAAAAAAAACCTTAGTGTGGTGCTTCTCAATGCAGCCGTGAGAGGGGGCACAAAAGGGTATCCGTCCTCACATTGGTCCCTAGCCCGATTAATGCAGAGAGTTGTGACAGGAAGGGCATCCGGCGTAAAACTTTTGCCAGAATACAGAATGTGAACCATCAAAACAAATTTCATACCGGCTCGGTTGAGGCCCGGGTTAACAACGACTGCCATCAGTGCTGTTAACCAATAGGGTGCTGGTGGAAATTGGACTACTGTTGGTCAAAGGAGAGGTTGAAGAAGGAGCGGCCCAAGGCGTGTCCATAGCAAGATAGAGAAGAGGAAAAGCATGAGTCTAGGACTGAGAGTAGGGACTCTGAATGTTGGAACTATGACAGAAAAAGGTAGAAAGCTGGCTGACATGATGCAGAGGAGGTTTCATCATGGTGTGGATGGGACAAAAAATGGATTAGGAGTCATCTTGAAGGAGGGGTGTGTCAGGGATGTTCTAGAAGTGAAAAGAGTGTCAGACAGAGTGATGAGTCTCAAGTTAGAAATTGAAGGTGTGATGTTCAATGTTGTTAGTACTTATGTAGCAGTAGATTTTCTGACAAGAACATTCAACAAGGTCTTAGAGAGTTCAAGGTGAAGGTGGGACTGCATCAAGGGGCATCTCTGAGCCCCTTCTTGTTTGCTATGGTAATAGACAGGTTGACAGACAAGGTTAAAGTATCTCCATGGACTATGATGTTGTTTGCAGATGACATTGTGATCTGCAGTGAGAGCAGAGAACAAGTGCAGGAAAATCTAGAGAGGTGGAGGTATGCGTTGGAAAGGAGAGGAATGAAGGTCAGCCGCAGTAAAACAGAATACATGCGTAAACGACAAGGACCCAAAAGGAACGGTGAGGTTAGAGGGAGCAGAGATAAGGAAGATGGAGGATTTTAAGTACTTAGGCTCAACAATCCAGGGCAATGGAGAGTGTGGAAAATAGGTGAAGATGTGTGACAAAGACAGAAGGCAGAGCTGGAGGTAGAAGAGATCAAAATGTTGAGGTTCTCCTTGGGAGTAATGAGGATGGATATGAGCAAGAATGAGTACATCAGAGTGACAGCACATGTTAGAAATTTTGGAGACAAAGTCAGAGAAGCGAGATCGAGATGGTTTGGACATGTACTGAGGAGGGATAATGAGTCTATTTTTAGTAGGATGCTGAGGCTGGAACTACCAGGCAGAAGGCATAGAGGAAGACCAAAGAGAAGATTTATGGATGTGTTGAAGGTAGTTGGAGTAAGAGGAGAAGATGCAGAGGATAGGGTGAGATGGAGGCAGATGATTTGCTGTAGAGACCCCTGAAGGGAACAGCCGAAAGGAAAAGAAGAAGAAAGAAGTGAGGTGCTTCTCAAATAGTTGGGCATGCACCCCTTGGGGGGCATGATATGATGCCGCGGGGGGAATGGTGTGATGCAGGGGGGAGCTTTTATCACCCTGGGGAACATGCTTTTCTGGAATTGTGTACGAGAATTATCTGTAATTGCACCTACACTCCACTAACTGGCAGTGGCGCTCTCATTGTTGCGTTATGGTGTAGCGGTTTTTCAGATGAAGAAACGATATGAAGTGCAGTAAACAAACCCTCAAGAAACAACACGGAAAAATTTCTAACAGGAAAGAAGAGAAAGGTGAGGTAGAGAGAAACCGATATTTTAAGACAAATAAGTTGAATGAGTTTAAATAAGGTTGCAATTTTTTTTTTTTTCAATTTCAGGCACATTGGTGCACTTTAAATCTTTTCTATTACAGAATAAAAAAATAATGTTAATGAAGTTTTTCTTTATTGTAAGTTGAACTCTTTTTTTCTTTTTAATGTGAATAAAGATACAATGTTATTCAGAGGTATAATAATAACAATTTTATAGACAAATAATAGTATTTGTAGTCGCTCATGGGGCGGTGTTTTTTTCTTCGGGGGTGGGGGGAGCAGAAAATATTTGATAAGCACTGACTTAGTGACATATTTTTTTTCTACTGTCTGTCTGTCTGTCTTCCTTTCGGCTTTTTCCCTTTTACTCGGGAGTCGCCACAGCGAATCATCTGATTCGCACATTTGATTTGGCAGAGGTTTTTACGTCGGATGCCCTTCCTGTCACAACCCTTTTTAGCAAGGGACAGAAACACGCTGACGACTTTGCAGCCTACTCTTTACGAAAGTCAGCAATGGTTCTTTTACATGCCTCTCACCATAGACAGTGACAGACATGACCCGCCTTTGATAACCCAGTTAGCCGCACTGGGGGGGACAACCCTGTGGAGAGTGGGACTAGAACCCCCAACCTTTGGATCAGTGATCCAGCGCCCAATACCACTAGACCACCACTGCTCCTCAACATATTTTTTTTCTACTATTAATATAAAATTTGAGAGAAATGGGGTTTATAAACTAATCTTTATGACTGTTCCTCAGACTCACAGCAAATTTGATAAAGACAATGTCAAGATATCACTGATAATACGTATTAAGCTGTGTTGCTCTTGTAATGCTATCTACCAGTGCATGAAACCACACAAACACAAATGTTTGGTAAAAAAAAATGTGTATACTGTACTGTGTACATAGCTCCACCAAGTGGACACAATAAATAAGGCTTACAAAGTAAATGGTACAATATTCCTGGATATTTCATTGGATTACTAGTTCCCGTGACTTCTAAAAGTGTTTTTACTCTTCAGAGAAATGATAGAATTTTGTAAGTAAGTTTTGTGGCTGGTTACAGACTTAGTTAATTTGCTGCACTGTGAAGAAACATGACACTGTTGATCATTTTGTTACAATAAAATTATAACATAAAACCAAATAATTTTGTGTTCATTTATATTTACATTTACAGCATTTCGCATACTTAGAGAAGAGCTTTCCAGTCACTTCTTATACTGTTTTTGTTAGAACACGGAATAAATATACCATCAGTCAAACTTTGTGTGTGTGTGTGTGTGTGTGTGTGTGTGTGTGTGTGTGTGTGTGTGTGTGTGTGTGTGCGCATGTGTGTGTGTGTGTGTGTGTGTATGTGTGTGTGTGAGTGTGAAGCATACTGCTAATCTAAGTACTGCCGAAAAAGGTCAGTTTTCAAAAGTACTTTGAAGACACCTAGTGACTCAGCTGTCCGGACACTCAGAGAAAGTGAATTCCACCCTATTGGATCCAGAACAGAGAAGAGTTTCGATTCATTTTTCCTTTGTCCCTTGGTAGAACCAGGCAGGGACCTGTCTAGCAGTGCTAGAGAATCTGAGAGAATGTGGTGCAGTGTAATAAATGCTTTGAGGTTGGAGGGTGCAGGTCCATTATTGGGTTTGAAGATAAAACATTAATGTTTATTGCTAATGTGAGCAGCTATAGGAAGCCAGTGGAGAGATTGTAGCAGTGAAGTGGCTTGGGGAAATTTGGAAAAGTTGAAAATAAGCCATGCAGCTGTATCCTAGATCATTAGCAAGTGTCAAAGAGCACTCAAAGGTCAACCTGCCAGGGGTGAGTTGCAGTCTAGTCCTGAGATGAGAAGGGTATTTATTCTATTCCATTCTGATGAACAGTATGATACTTCATTCAAATTACATTCTTTTTCATTCTTATACACTTGCATTCGATCACATTTTGTTCGATATGTATAATACATTATTCTGATAAACAACAATATATATATATATATATATATATATATAAGTGTGGACACAGCCTCTATTTCATTTCAACTTTTAACTGGTACTGTATACTATAGCAGCTGTGACAAAACAATTGACTCTAATTAATCTGGCTTCAAGGTAGCACATTCCCTAGACATTATCCTTTTGGCTGTCACACAGAATTCACGTGCATCATTCATCAGCATTTCAGGGCGTCTTTAAAGTGCTTCTTCTGTCCTCCTTGGGATCGTTTACCATGCTGTAGTTCGCCAAACAAAAGTTTCCTTGGGAGTCGATGGTCAGGCATTCAAACAACATGGCCTGCCCAGCGTAACTGGGTCTGCATCAGGATAGTATAGATGCTGGGAAGGTTTGCTCGAGTGAGCACCTCTGTATCTGGGATCTTGTCTTGCCACTTTATGCCAAGCAATTTTCTTAGGCAGGTCCAAGTCTCACAGCCATAGAGCAGGGCAGTGATCACTACCGCTTTGTAGACCTTGATCTTTGTTTCTGTAGTGATGCCTCTTCTATCCCACACATTCTTATGGAGTCTGCCAAAGGCAGCACTTGCTTTAGCAAGTCTGATGTTGACGTACTCATCAATGACAACTGTGCAGGAGAGTGTGCTGCCAAGATATTTTAACTTGTCCACTGCTTGCAGTTTTTGTCCATTGACAAAGACGTTGGGTCCAACATAGGTTTTCCCTGGAGCTGGTTGGTACATCACCTCAGTCTTCTTGGTGCTGATTCTCAACCCGAAGTTGTTGCAGGCATCAGAGAACATCTCAACACTGTGTTGCATATCCGCCTCAGAAGCAGTATTGATGGCGCAGTCATCAGCAAATAGAAGGTCGTTGATGGTATCAATTGAAACCTTGGTTTTTGCTTGTAGCCTCCTGAGGTTAAAAAGTGAGCCATCAAACCTGTACCTGATGCCAATGCCTACGTCAGCGTCTCCAAAAGCATCCCTCAGCATTGCTGAAAACATGAGGCTAAAGAGGATGGGGCAAGCACACAGCCCTGTTTCACTCCACTGGAAACTGGGAATGGTTCTGATACCTCTCCACTGTCTTGTACATGAGCCAGCATACCATCATGGAACTGTCGTATGATGGCAATTAATTTTCTTGGGCATCCATATTTCGCCATGATTCTCCATAGACTCTCTCTATTAACAGTGTCGACGGCCTTGGTCAGATCAACTAAAGGTGGAATAAAGGTTGGTGTCCTGTTCCTGACACTTCTCTTGGAGCTGCCTGGCAGCAAACACCATGTCGATAGTCCCATGATCTTTTCGGAAACCACACTGACTCTTTGGAAGGAGGCTTTGCTTAAGATGGGCTATGAGCCGATTCAGCAACACTCTGGCCAGGACCAATGGACAGCAGGGATATTTCTCGATGGTTGTCACAGGCCTGATGATTACCTTTGTTCTTGTAAAGGTGTATAATAGAGGCATCCTTAAAGTCTTCTGGAAGTGTCTCATGATGCCATATGACTAGGAATACTTGATGGAGTTTTTCAATGAGTGCTCTGTCGCCCTCCTTATAGACCTCAGCTGGAATTGAGTCTGGACGAGGTGTCTTACCGCTGAACAACAGACAGATTATTTCTGGATCTCCTCAGAAGTTGGCGAGGCATCCATTGTCTCATTGACTGGAACTTGTGGGAGACGATTGATAGCCTCATGATTGATGGTAGAAGGATGGTTTAGTACACTCTCAAAATGTTCAACCCATCTCTCAAGGATCTTGTCTTTGTTATTTATGAGAGTAGATCCGTCTGCACTGAGAAAAGTTGGTGACCTAGAAGTGGTTGGACCATAGACTTCTTTGAGGCTGCTAGAGAAGTTCTTCATATCGCTCCTGTCTGCATATCCTTGAATCTCATTGGCTTTGTTGCTGAGCCAGGAGTCTCGCATCAAGTCTCGCATCTGATGCAGTTTTAGCTGGATGGTCCTGTGAATGTTCTTCAGTGCATCTTTCTTTGCTGTTGAGTGTAGGTCATCAAGGTGGGCTTTGTAGGCACGTCGCTTTTCTTCCAGCAACTGTGTGATCTCAGAACAGTTTTCATCAAACCTGTCTTTGTGCCATCTAGAGGTAGGCCCAAGGCACTCCATGGCTGTGTTGTAGACTATCTTACAAAGTGTACCCCATGCTGCTTCCACATCGTGGTTGTCCAGCACTATGGGTTCTAGGCGTTCTTCCAGCATTGTAGCAAATGACTGCTTGACGGTGTTGATCTTCAGATTGTTGACATTCAGGTGTTTTGGTGCTTTCATGCCTTGCGACCATCTTTTTGGTTGGATTTGTAGCTGGAGTTTTGAGACGATAAGGCGGTGATCTGTCCAACATTCTGCTCCGCACATAGCCTTTGTGGCACGGACATCACGTCTATCTCTCTTCCTTATGATGACATAATCGATGAGATGCCAATGCTTAGAACGAGGATGCATCCATGATGTCTTGTTGTGAGTTGGGAGTTGGAAGGTCGCGTTTGTAATTAGCAGGTCATGTTCGATGCAGGTCTGGAGAAGTAGTAAACCATTACTGTTGCAGTTTCCTACTCCATGCTTTCCGATGACACCTTCCCAGGTAGTGCTGTCACAGCCTACTCTTGTGTTAAAGTCACCAAGGATGATGAGCTTATCATCGTTGGGAACTTTGATGAGGACTGCATTTAAGTCTTCATAAAATTTGTCCTTGATCTCACCTGGGTTTGTCATGGTGGGAGCATAAGCGCTGACAAGAGTAGCGAACTTCTTCCCGTGTGAAAGGGGTAGTCTCATTGTCATGAGCCGATCGTTCACTCGTTTAGGGGGTCCAGCCAGCTTGATGACAAGTGAAGTTCTCACTGCAAAACCCACTCCAGCCTCTCGTCTCTCTTCAGGCTCACGTCCACTCCAAACGAAGGTACAGCCTGTGTATATTTTGCAGAGTTGTCCCGCGCCTGCTGGCCTGGTTTCACTAAGGGCAGCAATGTCGATGTTGTATCGGGCGAGTTCACTTGCTATGTGTGCAGTCCGTCTCTGGGGTCTTTCATTGTTGTTCCTTTCAAGAAGCGTACGCACATTCCAAGTGGCAATGATCAGACTGTGGATCTTAGTTTTTATTGCTTTTTTTCTTTTTTCTCAACTGCATGCACAGGATCTCCATCAGCCTCAGTAAGCTAGCTAGGGTAATGTGGAGTAGGCAATGTTTAGGGCACTTTTTCTAGCCCCTTCCTCAAGCATGGAGGTGAGCAGTGCATTCCTAAAAAGGGCTGCTCGGATACTCAGACAGCTGCCGGAATCTATAGCTGCTCCTTTTCGTAGATAGCGACCCTATGGCCTGAGCTGCTTGCGTGCAGGTTTGCAACTATGACTTCCAGTGTACCCACACCTGTCGCAGGACTTAGGGGATGAGGGTGGTGGATGATGGATGAAATTGCGTGATGACTTTGTTTAAAGTGAATGAAGAGTTGCACAGCATCGACCTCACTCTCTCGTCCAAAATCCATCAGTATTCAGTGGCAAGACAGGGTCAAGACGACTGGGGACGGGTCAGGATGCAGGAGTTGCCGGAAGGTGACAACGTATGTCAGTCAACCGCCTTCGGGGCTCCACTCCTAATTTTCTTTCAGGGTTTACTCCCTTAGCCTTTGTCTACAATATAGACACCCACAAGGCAGTGGAACTGAGACAGGTTGCACTGGTTTACAGCTTTACCAGTGGCAAGTAGATTTATAATAAATACAGTATCTAACTTGACCTGACACACTTATTTCATTACTATGCAGATAAAACCCATCCTGTCCTCTCTTTTCATCTTTTATTCTAGAGTCAAACTACAAGAGTAGTTTGTTGCCAATTATGTTTACACATAACAAAATTTTGAACGAGAGTCTCAGCTTTAAAAACGTACAAACAAGACCATAAACTGGAAGTAACACCGTCAAGAGCAGAATATAAACACTAGCTTTTATATACACAAACTTTTAGCTAATAATATAAAATAGAAATATAAACTGCACTACTCAGAGAACACCACGTACCTAAACATGAACATATATACATGTTTACACTGAACTTTTCATTTGAACCAGACTGTTAATTTGCAATATTACCCTCATTTCTTACATCTATATTTTTACTAGGCCTGTCTTGAGTTCTTTAATTTTTAATATAGAGTTGGCCCGCTACTTATGAAAACCTCTGAATATGAAAAATGCAGGTTATGAAAAACATTTTCCTAAATTTTCGCCCTCTGTATACGAAACAACCTCTTACGAAAAGCGGCAAACACGCCATTCAAAAATTCAAACAATGCGCAAGTTGCTCTCTCATTGGCTGTCTCCCAACATCCCGCCCTGCTGGCCTCCCATTGGCCAGGAAGGAGCTGAAACTCCATAGTAGCGTACCCATAAGCTTGTTTGTCACACGCGTAAAGGAGAGATGTACTGTTTGTTCGTGAGTTTCATGAGTTTTTTTAAAGTACTCATCGCAGCTTATTTGAGGAGGTCCGGATGAGCCGTGCCCGTCCCAAAAGCTCTGCATTCGCCACGAAGAATTTTTGTGCACAGAAGTGGGCAGTGCCACAAATGTTCCATGCACAGAATGCTCCGTGGGACAAAAAACCTCCGATCTTGCAAGAAAGCAAGTTAATATTGAATCCAGACCTCTGATCTCTTGAGGAAGCAAGTTAATATTGAATCCGGACCTCACATCTTTCAAACAGGTAATTCCGCTTTAAATACAACAACCCATCTCAAAAGCTCCGTCGGCTGCGCACTGCGTGTGAGGTGAGCCCAAATTCGGCAGAGCGCGCACTCAAGAGAGAGGGAGAGAGAGGGAGAAAGAGGAAGAGCGAGAGAGAGTTGTGTGTATGTGTGAGAGAGAGAGAGAGACAGAGAGAGAGAGAGAGAGAGAGAGAGGCAGAGAGAGACAGATAGAGATATAGGAGATAGAGACAGTGTTGTGTGTGTATGTGCGTTAATAAAAAATGTTTAATAATGGTTTCATTAATAAATATGTTAATAAAATGTTTAAATTGTTAAATAAATAATTTTCTTTTACTTTTAACACATATTTTATACATAATTCATACAAAATTGGTGTACTTTTATCATTTTTAAAGGGTTTATGGGGTAGTCTTGGGAGCCTTGGAACGAATCATGTGTTTTACATGTAAAATGCGCCTCTACTTACGAAAACTCCAGGTTCTGAAAAAGGCTCTGGAACGGATTAATTTCATAAGTAGAGGGCCGACTGCATTTGCTTTTATCTCATCTAATATTCAGATTAAATATATATTTTTATTTTTTTTTATCTTTCCCCCAATTTTGCACCAATTTAGTCATATTAAATTCTCACTTGATCACCACCAACCAGGGAGAGGTGAAAGCATGCAAACGTAGCCACCCGCCTCTTTTTAAACTACAGTGCATGCATATGTCGAGGCGGTCTAACACTCTCGAAAGGAAAGTGCAATCTGCCCCTTTGTATGAATAAGCTCAGACATGCCCGTGACTCCCATATATATGAATGTATGTATATATGTATGTATAAGGGTCAGGTGTTTCTGTGTGGACTTTGCATGTTCTCTGCCTGATTGCATGGGAACACTGGTTTCCTCTTTCTTTCCACAGTCAAAAGACATGCACACTGAGCTAAGTGCCTGTTCCAAATAAACGCTCAGTGTACTTGTGAGTATGAAGGGTTATGTGTGTTGGCCTTGCGATGGTCTTTCGAGCTGTTCAGGGCCTACCACATCTTCAGCCAGTGTTCACTGACACTGGATTCAGTTACAACCTTAACAGAATAAAACAGTGCAGAAGTGAATTTTTCATCAAGGTAAAGCACCGAATCAAGGTCAAACTAAATACCTGTAGATTTTTTTGCTTTTGAGATCCAGTTGCTTATGGATTTTGAAAGGCAAAAGTCGAATATTTTACCTTTGACATTGTCAAGCCAAAGAAATTTATTTTTCATCTTTACTTGTGAATATATTTGTCAAGTTTTTACTTCAGAAAGTCTAAAAGTGTCTGGATTTCTAGATTGTCACAAGAAATACAACAACGAATCATCGGTACAAAAGTGAAATCAGTTGTTTGGAAAGGTAATGTACAGATAAAAAAAGAAGTGGACCCTGAGTAACATACGTAACGATGTAAATGCTGAGGAGAACTGGCCCAGAGCCACTGCAAAAGACCCATCATTCAGATATGATTCAATCAAAAACAGCACTTAAAGCTTCATGCCAACCCAACTCATTCATTCATCCATTCATTCATTTTCTGAACCGCTTAATCCTAATTAGGGTAGGCTGGCGCCCATCTCAGCCAGCTATAGGTAAGGGTGAGGTATACCCTGAACATCTCACCAGGCCATAGCAGGGCAAACACTCACTCACCCTTTCACACGTGTTTTTTAATTTTATTTTATTTATTTATTTATTTATTTTGGACTGTACAAGGAAATCAACATACCCGGAGGAAACCCATACAAGCACTGGGAGAACATGCAAACTCCACACAGAAATGCCCAGGCTGGGAATCGAACCCAGGCCTTCTTATACCAACCTAATGTCCAAGACAATTTAAAATAATGCTATGATGAAGGCCTTTCTTTGTAGCAGTAAGGTCTCATTCAATTCTAAACTGTTTCACTGCTATGAAGGGATTTCAAGACAGACAGACAGACAGGCAGCCAGACAGGGCCTGGTGGTAAAGGGTGCTGGATTGCTGATCTTAAGGTTGGGGGTTTGAGTCCCACTCTCTGCAAGGTTGTCACTGACCCCCCAGTGAAGCTAACTGGGTTGTCAAAGGCTGGCAATGTCTGTCACTGTCTATGGTGTCATGTAAAAGAGCCATTGCTGACGTTTGTAAAAAGAGTAGGCTGCAAAGGGTATCCAATGTAGAAACCATTACAATAACAATAGACATATAGAAATATAAAAAATTAAAAACACTGAAGAAGTAGCATAATTCGTGGCGGTCTTCAACAAATTTCACCAAATGAAGTACTAATCAAACTGTCAATACAGTTTAATTTCCAAACTTAAATCATGATATACATTATATAGGATCGTGCAGTCATGGCAGTCATGATAAAATAAAATAGAGTAATATGAGTATATTACATATATATATATATATACACACAAAAATAAAAGGACAGGACAAAGACTTTCTATTGAAACTTCATTTATCACTACAGATCTGTTTCGAGGGGTGGTGAAACCATCCTCTCTCTTCAGGTGATTATAGAACAATTCTTCTATAATCACCTGAAGAGAGAGGATGGTTTCACCACCCCTCGAAACAGATCTGTAGTGATAAATGGAGTTTCAATAGAAAGTCTTTGTCCTGTCCTTTTATTTTTGTTATTTGCTCTACCAAAAAGTATTGAGCACTCTCCTACGGAAGGATCTACTCAGAAAATCATATATATATATATATATATATAGGTACAAAAAGTAAAACAAAATTCTTTATTGCTCTTTATCAGTCACATTAAAAAAAAAAGGTAACCCTGAGGACCTTTCTGACCTTGTTGACTATTATACAACTTGCACTTGGAGTGATCTTTGTTGGTCGACTACTCCTAGGGAGAGTGACAATGGTCTTGAAATGCCACCATTTGTACACAGTGTGTCTTACTGTGGATTGGTGGCACCCAAACTCTTTAGACTCTTTAAACTCTTTCTTTTCGAACTTGATGAGCATCAATCACACTTTTTTTTTTTTTTTTTTAGATCTCCAAAATGACCTTTTTTCACGCTATGATACATTTCCACAAGCATGTGCTGACACTTTAATAGATCAGTGGTCTTTAAATCAAGCATGGCTCCCATTTATACCTGATCAGGCTTGATTTTGGGACTCAAATCCAGCGATCCAGCACCCTGTACCACTAGACCACCACTGCCCGCAATCTGATGATGTTTTAGATCAAATTTATGCTAACATGTATAAAGTTCTTGAGGCTTTACAAACTTCCATCACCACTGTAAAGGGACACGCATAGAGGGTAAGATACCTCTTGTGCACTGCAGGGGTAATGTAGCAAACAGGCCTTGTATGGGTGCTGGTTTTATTGACCCATATGCTTATCTTATGTCCTATATTCATGTCCCAAAATTAGTGAAAAAAATAAAAATTAAATGAAAAAAAAATTAAAAACATTTCAAGGATTTAGGAGATGGCTGGGTTTTGATCTGTAAATCTCTCTCAAAGTCAAAGGTTATTGGCTCATTTGAAAGTCCATATGTGTTACGCTCTATCGCCAACACCTTGTGACCTTGCTCTGTCCTTGTCATTTGACCGAGATGTTCCAAAGTCAGTTGATCTAAAAAGGCATGCATGGATGTGGTCAGCATTTTGTTCACAGAAAAACAAAATGAGAAATCAACAGAGACTCAGAAACACTGGTGATAATAAGAACTGATAAAATTCTGATTTGATTTGGAGGTTGTTATCAGTAGAATGTAAAGATCAGATGAAGTGTACTTTATACCGATATTAAAAGACTGGCAAGAATAGAACATTTTAAAAGTCTAACACAAAGGATAGTAAAGGATTTCTTGTTTTGTAGCTTAAGAAATGACAGCGAAGGTCTGACATTAAAATGAGAAAATAGGTGCGATAACAACCATCAGGATCTTAAAATGAATTCAGGCATTATGGTGGTGTAGGGGTCAGCAGATGGACCTCACAGCAAGAAAGTTCTAGGTTTTATTGTGAGACTTAGGCATTTCTTTGTGGAGTTTGCATGTTCTCCGTATGCTTGTATGTGTCTCCTCTGGATACTCCAGCTTTCTTCTACAGTCCAAAGACATGCACATCAGCCTGCAACCACTGGCCTCTGCCCAGTGTTGGCTGAGATTGGATTCAGCCTTATTGTGACCCTAATATGGTAAGGTGGTTCGGCAAATGAGTGAGTGAATGAGTAAAATTTTACAATAGGAAAGAAACCAGAGAAGAGAATCCAACATGGCAGCAGATGTTTTTAATGACTGAAGTGTTCATCAAGGCAAAGCTGTGAGTCAAGGTCAAAATAAATACCTGTAGAGTTTTGTATGTGCATTTACATAAAGTGTGAGGTGGTGTGACAGCTTAGGAATTTGGAAAGGCTAAAGTTGAATATCTTAACTTTGACATTGTTAAGCAGATTAATTTTTCCCTTCATTTATATTTGTCCACATTTTACTGGCTCCAGGCCCCAAGATGGGTGACTCCATTGGGTGACTCCATGGGTGACTCCATTGGTATGACCAGTGAATTATGAAGAACTCGCTCATAGTCACTGCAAAATGTGTGTGTGTGTTTTTTTTTTAATTTTTAAATGTGGCAATAAGATCTCATTCAATTCAAAACTGTGTTATCACTTTTGAGTAGCAGATGGTTTGTCACCTATAACTAAGTGGTTTCACTGCTGTGAAGTGCTTTGAAATGAGACTTAAATGGTTGAAAGCACTAGAAGTAGCATGATAAAATCCTGTAAAATGTGATTCACGCAGTTAACACATATGGAAACATAGAAATGTTCTCCATGGACTACCATATTGTTGTGGTGATCCTGAGAGCTGTGCTGACAGGAGCCATGGCCCCTTGGTAGGATCAGTCAGATAGGTCAAGCTGAAGAGGCTAGGAAAAAAGATCTCCAGTCCTATCCCAGTCGATTCTGGTGTTAGCCGAACACAGTCTAGCCAGGTGGAAGGGCCACCTCATGGTGGGGTAGTGACTAGCATATCTGCTTTACAGCAGTTGGTTCTGGGATCGATTCTCAGGCTTGGTGATGGAGTTTCTGTGTGGAGTTGCCTTTGCTCCCAATACTTCCTCGGGTTTCCTTGAGGCACTCTAGTTTTCTCTTACGATCCAAAGACATGCATTACACTATCCAGCTGTTCATGCTTGCCCCTTGGTGTAAGTGTGAATGGTGGTGTCCTTGCATGTGTTGGCCCTGCAATAGACTGCAAGCTGTTCAAGGCGTGCCCTGCTCTTGAACATAGTCAGATTAAACAGGGCTCCAGCCTCCCTGCAACACTGTCAGGATTGAGCGGTTAGGAATATAAATGAATTAATGCTATTCCCATGTGTTTCTGAGAAAAGATTGGTTTTTCACTTCATCAAAAAAGATGATAATTTTCCAGGAATCCAGCTGTTTTTGAAGGAAATTGTTGCTACAACAGTGTGAGAACACAATGTTTGCTATTTCCAACCCACATATGTAACCTCCAAATGTAAATGTTTCATCAATGTACTGAACCACACAAACACAAAAACAGGGCACAGCTTCATGATACAATGTGTACATAGCACCGCCAAATGGACATAGAAGATAAGGCTTACAATCCAAACATTTCAGATCCTCTTAGATGTTTCATCAGATTCTACAGTACACAGTGGCCTGTAAATGAGTGGACCGTAATATAAATGACAGAATTTTTAAAGATGTAAACATTAATGTTTTTGGGCCGTGATCAAAGATGACTGCACTGTACTTTCCTCTAATCTAATAAAGTTTGAATTATTCGATTCCATTCTCTTTATGCATTCTTGTGCAATAAAAGTCAAATATTAGATTTTATCTTTAGATATGTGTTAAATATATATCTATTTTATATTTGATGTGTAAATGTCTCTCAAATATTTAGGTTTGATGTGTAAATGTCTCTCAAAGTCAAAGGTTATTGGCTCATTTGAAAGTCCATATGTGTTATGCTCTATCTGCGACACCTTGTGACCTTGCTCTGTCCTTGTCATTTGACCGAAATGATCCAAAGTCAGGTGATTTAAAAAGGCATACATGGATGTGGTCAGCGTTTTGTTCACAGAAAAACAGAATGACAAACCAACAGAGACTCAGAAACACTGGTGATAATAATATATCTGAAAAATTTCTGATTTGATTTGGAGGTTGTTATCAGTAACATGTAAAGATCAGCCAATAAAGCGTGCCTTGTACCGATCTTGACAGACTCAAAAGAATTTTAAAAATCGAACATCATCATCATCTTCTTCTTCTTCCGCTTAGTCCAGGTTCAGGTCGCGGGGGCAGCAACCTCAGCAAAGAGGTCCAGACGTCCCTCTCCTGAGCCACTTCCTCCAACTCTCCCGGGGGGACACCGAGGCGGTCCCAGACAAGCCGAGAGACATAGTCCCTCCAGCGTGTTCTAGGTCGACCCCAGGGTCTCTTCCCGGTTGGACATGCCCGAAACACCACACCAGGGAGGCGTCCGGGGGGCATTCTGACCAGATGCCCGAGCCACCTCAACTGGCCCCTCTCAATGCGGAGGAGCAGCGGATCTACTCCGAGCTCTCCCCGGATGGCGGAGCTTCTCACCTTATCTCTAAGGGAGAACCCCGCCACTCGGCGAAGGAAGCTCATTCCAGCCGCTTGTATCCGTGATCTCGTTCTTTCAGTCATTTTAGGGGTCGGGTGCAGTGTGAAAAATCGAACAGTTCAGTTCATTTTCTGTAACCACTTTATCCTAATTAGGGTCGTGAGGAGGCTGGCCCATCCCAGTCGACTCAGGGCGAGAGCAGAGTACACCATAGACAGCTTGCCAGGCCATCGCAGGGCAGAAATAAGCTGACGGTTTTGCAGCTACTTTTGTTAAAAGTCAGCAATGATTCTTTTACATGACGCACACCATAGACAGTGAGCGGCATGGCCAGCCTTTGATAACCCAGTTAGTTGCACTGGGAGGGAACACTGACAACCTGTGGGGAGTGGGGCTTGAACCCCCAACCTTAGGATCAAGATCCAGCACCTATACTAGTAGGCCACCACTGCCAAGTCTAACGGTCCAAAGACATGTACATTAGCTTCAAATTGCCCCAGATGTGTGTGTGAGTGTGAATGGATGTGCGTGTGTGTTGCATTTCGATGGTCTCATTGAGCACGTCCAATGCCTTTGTTCAGTGTCGGCTGAGATTGGATTGAGACTTATTGCAACCCTAATATGGTAAGGTGATTCTGCAAAGGAGTGAGCAAGTTCACTTTTAAAATGGGGAAGAGACCAGAGTGCGTGCATGTGTTAGCCCCGCCACAAGCTGTTCAAGGCGCATCCTGCTTTCGCTAGAGTCAGATAAAACAGGGCTCCAGCCTTCCTGCAATATTGTCAGGATTGAGAAGTTAGAAAAAGGAATGTATTAATGCTATCGCTATGTGTTCCTGAGAAAAGCTTGATTTTGTAGTTTTCACTTAATCAAAAACGATGATAATTTTCCAGAAGACTGCTGGTCTAAATGGAAATTGTTGCAAATATATTGGGGAATTTTACTTTTAATGATGTGGTATTCAAGTTAAAGTTTTTTCTAAAACAGTTCACTTTAAATCAGTGTGTGAGTAGAATCTTTGCTATGCTGTATGCAACCCACACATGTGACCTCCAAATGTAAATGTTTCATCAATGTAGTTGTAGTTGCACTCAGGTAGTTCAAAGACACTGCTCACATTTATTCCTTTTCAGGTCATTCCCTGGACTTGAAATGTTTATATTCCAATTAAACTGAAAAATAAATAAATAAATAAATAAATAAAATTTGAGTGTTCTAAAACCTCTGACCTGTGGTGTGTGTGTGTGTGTGTGTGTGTGTGTGTGTGTATGAATACATCACATGGACAGCATGGACAGCACATCTTAAAGGTTATGGAGACAAAGTCAGAGAGGATAGATTGAGATGGTTTGGACATGTACAGAAGAGGGATAGTGAATATATTAGTAGGATGCTGAGGTTGGAACTACCAGGCAAAAGGCCTAGAGGAAGCCCAAAGAGAAGCTTTATGGAAGTGGTGGAGGAGGACGTGAAGGTAGTTGGTGTAAGAGAAGAAGATGCAGAGGATAGGGTGAGATGGAGGCAGATGATTCGCTGAAGGGAACTATGAACTGGTACATAAAGTGACCTGCATTAAAAAGACATAGTCCGAAAGTCAGTATGGTTCTGTAGTGACCAACATGTCTGCCTCAGAACAAGACAGTTCTGGATAAGGTTCGACTCGGTGAGGGTTTTTTATGGTGGATGGTTGCATGTCTCAGCCGAAAATTGGGAAAGGTGGGTTACACCCTCATCAACTTTGCTGTTTATCACCGAGCCAGCACACAACAATTCACACTCACAACTAGGATCAATGTGAAACAGCCAGTTCGACTATTGTGCATGCTTTGAGACTGTGGGAGGAAACCAGGGTACTTTGAGGAAATGTATCCAGGTACGGGAAGAACTTCACACAGAAAAAAACTTGTCAAGCCTGGGACTCAAACCAAAAACGTTCTTGCTGTGAGGCAGATGTGCTAATGACTACACCACTATGCCACCCTGCTACAAATATTAATTACATTAAAATAATTTGTATAAATAGAGTAATATGTTAGAGTAGATGTCCTTTCTCAACTTTTCCCTTGTATATGTTTTATAAATGGCATTTATAAAACAAAACACACTGAAAAAAATATCCCAAGTTCCTCACTCAACAAACCAGGGCTTTAGTATCAGGTTTATATAATGTATTTATCACGAAAGCAGTGGTTTTACTTATTTTTCAGACTTTCTGTTCCTCCTCAGAGTGAGCACAACACTGCTCTGGCTGACAAGCTTCTCGAATGGTGCCCTAGATGGCGATGCGAGACTGAATTCTGAATTATTGTGAAGTAATTCAGTATCTCTATCTCCGTCTTTAAATCTTTTTTTATTTCAGTGTGGAGACGTGCAAGGGTCTGATGCTGAAGGGTTGCAGCCTGCTCATGATAAAGCCGTCAGCATCTTATGCTGTAGAATAATTATGGACACAAGTTAAGTTGACTAATCTTAAACAAGTTTAAAGATCATAAATGCACAGTGCCTTGGAAATCTGAATTTTTAGAATGTTTAGGAGATTGATGTTGTCGCAACTTTCTTCTCATTATAAAATGTCCAATGCAAAATGGAGGGGCTTCATGACTATGTTGATAGTTTGATTGGGGTATATGGAGAGTTGAAGAACAACTTTTGGATTTACATATGCTAATACTCATATCTGTTTGTCTATGAAGTCACTGTCTCTAAGTCCTCCTAAGTTTAAATGCCCATCACTCTCAAGCCAGACTCCAGCTTTATCATGAGGATGGGTGCTAGATGAGCGGCTTTGCGGCTAAATGAGCCAACCATGTCACTGGCACTTGAAAGTAAAGTAACCTTTTCCTTTCTATTTGCAAAGCAAATCTATGGCTGGTTATGTAAAAGGTAGAATAGTCTGTGTTCTCCCATAAGGAGATTCAACCTTAAATATAAATATTATACAGTAGTACCTTGACTTACTTGTCTTTTATGATGAATTTTCCATAATACAAGCTTCGATCCCACCAAAATACTGCCCCATCCAAAGAGCAAAATTTTGATTTACGAGTTCTGCTGGGGAAATGGGTTTTCTGGGCCAATTAGCCTTGTATTCTTCAACGTGTATTCCTCTGCAATTCTCAATTATTTTCTGTGATGCTCCATATAAGAAGCAACAGAAAACATTTCATAAACCACACAACAGCGCTGGCCTCATCACCGTCTTGTACACTTTTGCTTTCATTCTTGCCGATGCCTTCCGATCACACATCACACCGGACACTTTTCTCCAACCATTCCAACCTGCCTGCACACACTTCTTCACCTCTTATGCACACTTTCCATTGCTCTGGATTGTTGAACTTAAGTACTTAAAATCCTACACCTTCTTTATCTCTGCTCCCTTTTACCTTACCGTTCCTCTTGAGTCCTTGTCATTCACACACATGTATTCTGTCTTACTGAGGCTAACCTTCATTCCTCTCCTGTCCAGGGCATACCTCCACCTCTCTAGATTTTCCTGCACTTGTTCTCTGCTCTCACTATGGATCACAATTCTTGGCATCCGTCTGTCTCTAGAGACAATGGAGTCTGCACCTAGGCAGGTCTATCAATTTGCTGAGAGGCTGCAGCGCCGGCTGTGGCTGAATAAGCCAATGCGGGAGATGCAGCTCCTACCACACTTGCTGCAAGTGTATTCTGCAGTAGGGATCGTAGGGCAGGCTGTGGCAGACAGAATTCTCTGCTGTTTGCGGTTCTTCTTCTCCTCATGCTGGATCTCTCTCTTCTCCTCGGCCTGCTGCACACCGGATTTTACCTTTCCACGCCAGCTAGAGCGGTCGGAGCTCGCTGCCTCGAGATCTACTGGGTTGATGCTGCATGACTTCGGGTCCCTCTTGCAGACATCTTTGTAGCGCAGGGCGGGTCGTCCTGTTGGTCGTGTTCCTGAGGCGAGCTCACCATAGAGGATGTCCTTTGGAATGCGGAATTCATCCATCCTGCATATGTGTCCGAGCCAGCGCAGGCGCTTCTGGGAGAGGATGGCGAACATGCTTGACATGCCTGTCTGGGCCAAGACGCGCGAGTTGGAGACACGATCCTGCCAGGTAATGCCGAGGAGTCGTCTGAGGTTGCGCAGGTGAAAGGCGTTTAGTCTTCGCTCCTGGTGCATGTATAGGGTCCAGGCCTCACTGCCGTATAGAAGCGTGCTCAACACGCATGCTTGGTACACCTTCATCTTCGTGTTTAGAGTCAGCCTGGGGTTGTTCCACACACGCTTCGCTAGGCGGGCCATGGATGCTGCTTTGCCTATCCTTACGTTTAGCTCAGCATCCAGGGATAGGTTGCTGGAGATGGTGGAGCCAAGGTAGGTGAACTTGTCCACCACTTCCAGGGTGTAATCGCCGATGTTGATTGTGGGAGTTGTGCTGACATCCTGACCCATGATGTTGGTTTTCTTGAGGCTGATAGTGAGTCCAAACTCTGTGCATGCCTCCGCGAAGTGATTGATGAGTCGCTGAAGGGCGGCTTCAGAGTGAGCAGTGAGGGCAGCGTCGTCAGCAAAGAGCATATCCCGGATGAGGACCTTGCGCACCTTGGTCTTTGCCCTGAGGCGGGTGAGATTAAAGAGGTTCCCATCACTCCGTGTGTGGAGGAAGATGCCATCTTCGGACTCTCTGAATGCGTAGCGCAGGAGCAAAGAGAAAAATATGCCGAAAAGTGTCGGGGCCAGGACACACCCTTGTTTCACGCCGCTCTTGATTGGAAAGGGGTCTGATGATGTTCCGTTATACTGAACTGTGCCAGACGTGTTGTCGTGGAATGACTCGACTATCTTCAGGAGCTTGGTGGGACATCCAATCTTATGGAGGAGGGTGAAGAGGCCAGACCGACTGACCAAGTCGAATGCCTTGGTCAGATCGATGAAGGCGAGGAACAAAGGACGTCGCTGCTCACGGCACTTTTCCTGCAGCTGCCGAAGGGAGAACACCATGTCAATGGTTGATCGCTTTGCCCGGAACCCGCACTGCGACTCGGGATACACACGGTCTGCAAGTACTTGCAGGCGGTTGAGGACTACCCTTGCAAAGGCTTTCCCTACAATGCTGAGGAGAGAGATCCCACGATAGTTGTTGCAATTGCTGCGGTCGCCCTTGTTCTTGTAGAGCGTGATGATCTTCGCATCTCGCATGTCTTGGGGTATCGTTCCTTCTTCCCAGCACTGAAGCAAAAGCTCATGGAGATGCCCAAGGAGGGAGCTCTCTTTCGCAGCCTTCATCACCTCTGGAGGGATTCCGTCGCTGCCTGGTGCTTTCCCGCTAGACAGCGAGTTAATGGCCTTGCTGAGCTCTTCGATGGTAGGTGGCGAGTCGAGTTCTTCCATGGTGGGCAGTGGGATGGTGTTCTCCATGGCTGTGTCAGTGACAACATTCTCTCTGGAGTATAGCTCTGAATAGTGCTCGGCCCATCTCTCCATCTTCTCCCCACGGTCCTTGATGACGTCGCCGGAGGTGGATTTGAGGGGTACGATCTTGGTGGTACTTGGTCTGAAAGCTTTTTTCATCCCCTCATACATGGCACGGGTGTTTCCACAGTCCGCAGAGGTCTGAATATCGCTGCAAAGCTTCAGCCAGTAGTCGTTGGCGCACCTGCGGGCGACCCTCTTGGCATTGTTGCGGGCTTCTCTGTAGGTGGCCAGTGATTTCTCTCATGGCTTCCTCTTGTACTCAAGGAGCGCAACACCCTTGGCGGCTATGGCAGGCTCCATATCTTCAATCCCAGCCTCGAACCAGTCCTCGTTTTTCCTGACTCTCTTCCCGAAGGTGTCTGAGGCGGCCTGGTATACGGCATCGCGGATGAAGTCCCAGCGTGCTGTGGCGTTGTCTGTAGGGCAGTCTTCCAGGGTGTTGTCGATGGCCTCAGCAAAGCATTTGCGCAGCTCGGGCTTTGAAGTTCTGGCAATGTCGATGCGGAGCTGGCCCCTATGTTTGGAGCGGTGGATCTGTTTGGGTCGTAGACGCACCATGCTTCCGACCAGGGAATGGTCAGTGTCGCAGTCTGCACTATGGTAACTACGTGTGCAGAGCACGTGGTTCAGCATGGGTCTCCTGGTGATGATGAAGTCCAGCTGGTGCCAGTGCCTCGACCTGGGATGTCTCCATGAAACTCTGTGGTGGGGCTTGGTGGCATAGAAGGTGTTGGTAATGGCGAGGTCATGGAAGGAGCAGAGCTCAAGTAGCCGTTGTCCATTCTCGTTGAGCTTGCCAATGCCAAAGTGTCCAATGCAGCGTGGCCAGGCGGTGCAGTCTGCTCCCACCTGGGCATTGAAGTCTCCGAGCAGGAACAGGTTTTCCTTCACTGGTATCTCTCTGATCCTTGCCTCAAGCTCCTCGTAGAATGCATCTTTTGCCTCAGTTGTGGAGCCGAGTGTTGGGGCGTAGGCGCAGAAAATGTGTGTAAGTCCCGAGGAGGTGGTGAGTCGGAGTGAGAGGATGCGCTCGGTTCCCTGAGAAGGAGGTTCAATTGCCGACAGCAGGGAGTTGCGAACTGCGAAACCAACCCCATAGCGTCGTCGCTCGTCTGCCTCCAAACCTTGCCAGAAGAACGTGTAGTCCTTCTCCTTGAGACTACCACTTGAAGCAAGGCGTGTCTCCTGTAGGGCGGCAATGTCGATGTTCCGCTTGGCCAGCTCACGGCTAATGATGGCGGTTTTCCTTGTATCGTCGACTTGCTGGAGGTCGTCAGTGAGGCCGGGACACATCGTTCTGACGTTCCAGGTTGCCAGCCGCAGGGCTGGCGGTTGCTTTGTCTTTTTCTTTCTGTGTTTGCCTGGTGCTCAATTTTACAACAAGCCTGTCGATTTTGATCTAAGCTTCACACACCCGATGAAGCAAGCAAGTTGTGGCGGGGTAGTACCTTATTGCCCGGGGGCTGCCCGGGTTGGGGCGGGCGGTAACTTCCCAATGGAGTCAGAGGACTCCTCCCACCGTTGAGAGCAACCCCTAGCGCCCGGCTCTACACCAAACGAGCCTGGGATTATCACTGGTGTCTGCTGCTCCCCGTGTTGATGTCTATGCTGAGACAGCGAAGCTGGAGTGACCTCTCCAGGTGCAGGCCTGGGCAAGTGGTATGGAGATCCTGGAGTGCCCAGTGCCAGGATCCCCCTCTCGGCGTTGCTGGCAGGGTCCGGCGGAAAGGCAAGCCAGTACAGCCGGTGCCAGCGCGGCTGCAGGAGGTGTCAGAGGGCGTCGCAGAGCTCAGCCAACTGCCTTCGGGCCTCCTTACCGGATTTTCTATCTGGGTTTACTCCCATAGCCTTTGACCAGCCAAGGCCGACCTGCAAGGCAGCAAGAAACTCATGGAGGGCGGGGTCGTTCATTTTCCCGTGCAGATGTGAAGCATCTGCCCACTGCCCATGATCACAATAATCAGCTGCAAACATCATAGTCCATGGAAATTTTTGTCTAACCTCGTCTCTCAGCCTGTCCATCACCATCGCAAACAAGAAAGAGCTCAGAGCTGACCCTTGATGCAGCCCCACCTCCACTTTGAAGTCTTCTGTCACACAGACAGCACACCTCACCACTGTCTGACACCGTTCATACATGTCCTGCACCACTCTAACATACTTCTCTGCCACTCCAGACTTCCTCATACAATACCACAGTTCCTCTCTCGGCACCCTGTCATATGCTTTCTCCAGATCCACAAAGGCACAATGCAGCTCTCGCTGACCTTCTCTGCACTTCTCTATTAACATCCTCAAAGCAAACACTGCATCTGTGGTGCTCTTTCTTGGCATGAAATCAAACTGTCGTTCACAAATGCTGACCTCTGCCCTTAGTCTAGCTTCCACTATTCTTTCCCATGACTTCATCGTATGGCTCGTCAACTTTATCCCTCTGTAGTTGCCACAATTGAGCACTTCTCCCTCATTCTTAAAAATGGGCACAAGCACACTTCTTGTCCATTCCTCCGGCATTTGCTCACTCTCTAAGACCTTGTTGAATGTTCTTGTCAGAAAACCTACTGCTACCTCTCCTGGACACTTCCATACCTCCACAGGTATGTTATCAGGACTAACTGCCTTTCCACTCTTCATCCTCTTCAATACCCTCCTCACGTCACCCTTACTAATCTTTGCTACTTCCTGATCCTCAATGGTCACTTATTCTACTCTTTTTTTCTCTCTCATTTTCCTCATTCATCAGCTCTTTTCAAAGTTTTCTTTCCATCCTTCCAGCATACTTCTGTCCTTAATCACTCTAACTTGCTGCACGTCCTTCCCATCTCTATTTCTTTGCTGTGCCGACTTATATAAATCATTTCATTCCTCCTTAATGTCCAACCCAGCATACAAGTCATCATACACCTTTTTTCTGTCTTTGACACTGCTACCTTCACTTTAGAATACATGTGAAAACAAGGCAGAATACATGTGTGTGAACGACAAGGACCCAAAAGGAACGTTGAGGTTAGAGGGATAAAGAAGGTGGAGGATTTTATGTACTTAGGCTCAACAATCCATAGCAATGGAGAGTGTGGAAAAGAGGTGAAGAAGCGTGTGCAAGGAGATTGGAATGGTTGGAGAAAAGTGTCCGGTGTGATGTGTGATAGGAAGGTATCGGCAAGAATGAAAGAAAAAGCGTACAAAACGGTGTTGAGGCCAGCGATGTTGTATGGTTTAGAAACAGTGGCCCTGGGGAAAAGACAGGAGGCAGAGCTGGAGGTAGCAGAGATGAAAATGTTGAGGTTTTCTTTGTGAGTAATGAGGATGGATAGGATCAGGAATGAATACATTAGAGGGACAAGCACATGTAAGCTGTTTTGGAGACATAGCTGTGGCGACCCCTTAAGGGAACAGCCGAAAGGAAAAGAAAAAGATGAAGACACCCACACAGCAGATGCGCACCTCACATAAACATGTAAGTAGTTTTGTTTTTTGGGGTTTTTTTGTTTGTTTGTTTTGTTTTGTTCTTTGCATAATTGGACTTGTTTTGTGGCATTTTCCTCTATCTTTTCCCTATTTTTTCCTTAATTTCCTTATTTTTATTTTTCGTGGAATACTTTTGAAAAACCCACAATGCACTGCTGCCAAAGAAAGTGAAACACGAATCAGTGAGGAATCACTGTACTCAAAATTAAGTGGCAACAGCAAGAAAAACTAAGCGTTAAGATCAGGCGAGTGAGACTCATTTGGTTCTGATACCTCTGCAGAATGAATAATAAGACAATTGCTAAACAGGCATTAGGGTGGAGACTTCTTGAGCGCCGAAGGTTACCAGGAGGACAGTGCATGACTAGGCAGAAGACCGTGGCAAGAGGCTTGTCGCAACTTGATACCACCTGGGAAGAAGTGAAGATCTTGGCAAGGAAGAGGGCTGAATGGAACATGATGTGTGCCCTCTTCAGCATGGGCTGAGAATGAAAGAAAAAGAGAAGAAAGATTAATTGATGACAGTACCATCTGACTAATGTTTCAACAAAACCAGGAGAGAGAATCAGAAAATTTGAACACATAACCGGAGCAGCGGGAGAAGCTCTGCTCTATGGGCTATACAAAAGGAACAAAAACACCTAAAATACACCTGGCAACATCAAGCAGGAAGAATTGCAGATCTCGCTACTTGGATCTGCCTCAAAAATATGTTAAATACTCTCCATCACTGAAAGTTAATAATCTTCTAAGCTAGGTGTGGTCAACTTGCAGCTTCCGAGCCACATATGGCTCTTTGACTAGTTTCATGCGGCTCTGATGTTAATCTCAGAGTTTGCGTTTTTTAATGTGCGTGTTTGCTTCGCTTGAGTTCAATATGGTATCATTATCAAATGCGTATATGCGTGAGATGAAAATACTGCAAAGCCTCCCAATATGAGTGAGATCATTTCAGTAAACAATTTGTGTCAAATTTGCTCTTAAAATGGCAGTAGAAAAATGCACAGCAAAGTGAAAATATGAAGATGAACAAAGGACATTTTTAACAGAGTGGGAGACTTTTTTTTTTTGTTTTTGTTATTCTTGAATGTAATGGAAAGACATTCTACCTTTTATGTCAGGCATCAATGGGCCATTTCAAAACTTCAAATCTTCAGCGCCACTTCAACTCACTGCCTGCTAAGTTTGACTAGGAATTTCCTAAAGGGACTGAACTTCACAAGCACAAGTTGTTCACTTTGAAAAGTCAGCCAGAAAAACAAATACAATTTTTCCCCTAAATTTACAAAGTGCTCAGAGACCATAACACTTGCATCGTATCAACTGGCTTGGAACAGTGCATCTGCCAAAATGCCATACAGTGAAGAAGAGTTCATTATAAAATCCCTCAGTGATGTTGTTGAAATTTTGTCTCCTGAAAACAACAAACTAAAACGAGTGGTATCGGACGTCCGACTGTCCCGTCACGCTGTTGAACACAGAATATCAGACATCAACATGGCTATTGAATCAGAATTGCACTTTGACCTCCAAAGATGTATTTTATCATGTTGGTGTGTGAATTTACAATAAATCTGGCTAAGGATGTGTGTGTGTGTGTGTGTGTGTGTGTGTGTGTGTGTGTGTGTGTGTGTGTGTGTGTGTGTGTGAAAGGGATGGGTGATGCTCACGTGTGCCCATGTGTATGATGTGGCTTGTAACACCAGCTTGATATAGCTGTGCTAGATTTTATACTAGGTTCTGGAGGAGTAAAATGAATTGTGGAGATTTGAATTTGAACAGCCGGCAGATTTATTACAATTAACAATACTACAAGAAACAGTGCAAACAATATTGTAGAACTTTCTTTACAAATTAAAAATAAAATAAAATAAGCTTAAGTCTCTAAGGTTTGATTCGTGTGAACCCGGGAGTCTTTTCCAGGATTGTGATCCGTTTGGGATAAAGGTGTTTTTATCTATTCTTATCTGGGATCCTGTGATTTGAAGTGGTTGGGTCTGTAGATCTACTCTCGCATCCAGAGAACAGTTGGCCACACTGCTTCTGGATCCACCAAGAGTTCTCACTGGATTTGGCTCACCATCCGTGTCCGAAACCAGCTTCAAGATCAAATCCAGATCCACTAAAAAAACCAGTCTGCACATGCAGTACAGACACAATGAATAAAATATTTAACAACAATAATTCCTAAATAAAATGACAAAAGTGCATGAAAGGCACTGAATGGAATGTAATACAAAACAACACAGCTTATCTGCACTACTTTAGTGCATTAGCAAAAGTGCTTTCAGCAAAACATTTAGAAAAATAAAATGTAAGGTTCATTTTGTGCACAGTACAATCTTTGTTATGTACTCCGACTGGTCTTAGCCTTTTAAAGACAAAAATAGTGCACACAGCTTTAAAAGTCACCACGTGTAAAGTTAGCATAGGTTCACCACGTGTAAAGTTAGCATAGGTTCTTAAACTAGCTTCATATTGCAATGACTCACCGGAGCTTCCAAGAAAACAAACTCTCTCCACCCGGTTTGATTGAGAGAGAACAAAACACATACAAGGCTCTGAAAAGCACACAACTTAGTTAAACTTGTTAAAAGTTCACTTAATCACATTTTTGATCGTTGACTCACTCGTGTCGCTTTTCGAGGGCTCTGTATGCGTCCTGCTCTTCACGCTCTCCTACACGCTCTGCTGGTCGCATGCAGCACGTGCCTATGACGCGCTCAAGGGGACTAGGAAACTAGTGCTTTCAGGGAGTGTTGGAAACTAGGGTTTTTTCCAATAAAATTAGTAACCATGTGTTTACCTGTGTTACATGGCTCTTTGTGGTAACACAGTAAAAAAATGTGGGTCTTGGTCTCTCATTGGTTGGCCACACCAGTTTTAAGCCTTTGGTTTAGGCTTGAATGCGTTCAATCCTAACACCATAAACTAATAAAGAAAAAAAAAAATAAAAATAATGGAGACAAAAGTTTGCATAAAGGCTGAGTTAAAGTCTTCCACACACTCACGTCCACTGAAATCATTCATCTCGGGTTTACAGTTTCATTTCAAGTCCAGTGTGCGTTTTCTTTTGTTTATTAAAATACTGCTCTCCACTTCTATGCTGGAGTTTGCATACACTCACCTTGAGCATCACAGTGGGTCCAGGAGACTTGATGTCATCAGTATTACTCAAGTTGTGAAAACCTGTAAGCACCCAATTTCCTTACCTCGCTTTGATCAGAAATATAGTCAAAGACACCGAGAAAGAACTTGTGCTCTTGAGCTTCATCACAAAATACCAACAAGGACTCAGATTCCCATCACACATTCATATTCACCTGATTATTTATCATGCACACCTGGGTCACTGTCATTCAACTCATTCTAGTCTACAGGCTGTGTACTAGTATTTGTACCATTTCTACCAAACCTTATATTTAGTCACAGTCTCTAACTGAATCTGACGTTGTTTATGTTTTCCTCTTATTTGCCCTTGTTGGTATCAAGTTTAGAATTTGCCTATTTGTATTTGCAAAATTATTTACATGAATCATTTCCTTACCTACATCCATGCCATAGTCTGCTGTTCAACAAACAACAACCACCAACATCCGTTTAAGCTTACTTTGTTCTAATTTTTGAAGCAATTTTTCATTCACTTTTACCAAATAATTGAACAATTTCATAAATTAAGAGTTAAAGGTGTGAGTGATTCTGAGATATGATTTCAAGCATATTTTGTACACATAAACATATTACCTTTTAGTGGGGAACTGGTGGCCTGGTGGTAAAGGGTGTTTAATCGCGGCTCCTAAGGTTGGAGTTTCGAGTCCCACTTTGCACAAAGTTGTCACCCCTCAGTGCAGCTAACTGGGTTATCACAAACTGGTCATGTCTCTGACTGTCTATGATGAGAAGCATTCAAAAATTTTTATTGCCATTTGTGCTTTTACACACATGGGAATTTCTTGTGCGGTCGTGCAAAGGGTCAAACTGTGGAAAAAACAGGAAGGCTCAGAATGGCAAAGACACATACTTCTATAGAATAAGTACCTAAGTCCTATGTGTAAACGGAACCTTACACAGGCCCAGTAGACAGTGTACTTATAGTAAAATATTATATTATAGTATAATGATAATAATAATAATAATAATAATAATAATAATAATAATAATAATAATAATAATTGGTGCAGGAAACAGAGGGGACGAGGAAGTGATGGGTAGGTTTGGTATCCAGGACAGGAACACAGAAGGACAGATGTTGGTATATTTTGCAAAAAGGATGGAAATGGCTGTGGTGAATACTTTCTTCCAGAAGAGAAAGGACTGACTTATAAAAGTGGAGGTAGGAGCACACAGGTAGACTACATCTTGTGCAGGTGATGTAATTTGAAGGAAGTCAGTGACTGCAAAATAGTAGTGGGTGAGAGTGTTGCCAAACAGCATAGGATGGTGGTGTGCAGGATGATGCTGATGGTGAGGAAGGTGAAGAAGGCAAAGGTAGAGCAGAAGACAAAGTGGTGGAAGCTGAAAAAGGAAGAGTGTCGGGTTGTCTTCAAGGAGGAGTTGAAACAGGCTTTGGGTGGTCAGGAAGTGCTTCCAGATGACTGGACAACTACAGCTAATGTGATCAGGGAGACAGGTAGGAGAATAGTTGGTGTGTCATCTGGAAGGAAAGTAGATAAGGAGACTTGGTGGTGGAATGAGGAAGTGCAGGAGTGTGTACAAAGGAAGCGGTTAGCTAAGAGAAGTGGGACATTGAGAAAACCGAAGAGAGTAAACAGGAGTACAGGGAGACACAGCATAAGGCAAAGGTAGCGGTGTCAAAGGCCAAACAGAGCGCGTTTGATGACTTGTATGCTCGGTTGGAAAGTAAAGAGGGAGAAAATGATTTATACAGGTTGGCACAGCAGAGAAATAGAGATGGGAAGGACGTGCAGCAAGTTAGATTGATAAAGGACAGAGAGGGAAATGGATTGACTGATGACAGAAGTGTGCTGGGAAGATGGAAAGAGTACTTTGAAGAGCTGATGAATGAGGAAAATGAGAGAGAAAAAAGATTAGAAGAGGTGACCGTTGAGGACCAGGAAGTAGCAAAGATTAGTAAGGGTGAAGTGAGGAGGGCATTGAAGAGGATGAAGAATGGAAAGGCAGTTGGTCCTGATGACATACCAGTGGAGATATGGAAGTGTCTAGGAGAGGTAGCAGTAGATTTTCTGACAAGAACATTCAACAAGGTCTTAGAGAGTGAGAGTATGCCAGAGGAATGGAGGAGAAGTGTGCTGGTGCCCATTTTTAAGAACAAGGGAGAGGTGCAGAGTTGTGGCAACTATAGAGGGATAAAGTTGATGAGCCATACGATGAAGTTATGGGAAAGAATAGTGGAAGCTAGACTAAGGGCAGAGGTCAGCATTTGTGAACAACAGTTTGGTTTCATGCCAAGAAAGAGCACCACCGATGCAGTGTTTTCCTTGAGGATGTTAATGGAGAAGTACAGAGAAGGTCAGACGGAGCCGCATTGTGCCTTTGTGGATCTGGAGAAAGCATATGACAGGGTGCCGAGAGAAGAACTGTGGTATTGCATGAGGAAGTCTGGAGTCACAGAGAAGTATGTTAGAGTGGTGCAGGACATGTATGAGAGATGTAAGACAGTGGTGAGGTGTGCTGTCGGTGTGACAGAAGAGTTCAAGGTGGAGGTGGGACTGCATCAAGGGTCAGCTCTCAGCCCCTTCCTGTTTGCTATGGTGATGGACAGGCTGACAGACAAGGTTAGACAAGATTCCCCATGGACTATGATGTTTGCAGATGACATTGTGATCTGTAGTGAGAGCAGAGAACAAGTGCAGGAAAATCTAGACAGGTGGAGGTATGCCCTGGAAAGGAGGGGAATGAAGATTAGCCTCAGTAAGACAGAATACATGTGCGTGAATGACAAGGACCCAAGAGGAACGGTGAGGTTACAGGGAGCAGAGATAAGAAAGGTGGAGGATTTTAAGTACTTAGGGTCAACCATCCAGAGCAATGGAGAGTGTGGAAAAGAGGTGAAGAAGCGTGTGCAGGCAGGTTGGAATGGTTGGAGAAAAGTGTCCGGTGTGATGTGTGATAGGAAGGTATCGGCAAGAATGAAAGGAAAAGTGTACAAGACGGTGTTGAGGCCAATGATGTGTATGGTTTAGAAACAGTGGCCCTGGGGAAAAGGCAGGAGGCAGAGCTGGAGGTAGCAGAGATGAAAATGTTGAGGTTCTCTCTGGGAGTAACGAGGATGGATAGGATTAGGAATGCACATGTAAGATGTTTTGGAGACAAAGTCAGAGAGGCTAGATTGAGATGGTTTGGACATGTACAGAGGAGGGATAGTGAGTATATTGGTAATAGGATGCTGAGGCTGGAAGTACCAGGCAGAAGGCCTAGAGGAAGACCAAAGAGACGATTCATGGATGTGGTGAAGGTGGACATGAATGTCGTTGGTGTAAGAGAAGAAGATGCAAAGGATAGGGTGAGATGGAGGCAGATGATTCGCTGTGGCGACCCCTGAAGGGAAAAGCCGAAAGGAAAATAATAATAATAATAATAATAATAATAATAATAATAATAATAATACAATAAATAAGTGGGTAGATAGATGCAACAAAAAAGCAACATGAATTATATTGCACTCAGTTATATAGTATTATATATAAACACACACACACACACACACACACACACACACACACACACACACACCCACACGCACTTATCTATGTATGTCACACCATGCCCATCCTTTTGTTCAGCTTGAGAGTCTCAATGCAGCAGGAAAGAAACTGTTAAACAAACAAGTTCTATGTGTGACAACAATGTCTGCCCATGTGTGCCTGGGGTGTTATGTGCAGTGTTTGTGTTTAAGTAGGGAGTGAGCTGGATGTAATGTGTCTTTGAAGATCCTTTCTATTCTTGTGTGACAGCGTTGCGTGTAGATTGTGTTTATGGTAGGAAGTTCAGTCCCGATAAGCCCTTCTACAGTCCTTATGATTCCTTGCAGAGCGTTCCTCTCTGCCTGTGTAGTGTTGCTGTACCACATAGCGATGCCTGTAGTGAGGATGCTTTCAATTAGCGCAATGGCAACTGCATCATCCACTGAGCAGTTGGGGCAGTCGGCAAACTGAAGGGGGTCGGTCGCATCTGGTACTGTATGGTTGATGTGTGAGAGAACCAGTTTTTCGAAGCATTTCATAGAAACTGATATAGGTGCCACTGGCCTGAAGTCATTCAGGAGAGATGGGTTCCACTTCTTTGGAACTGGTAGACAGATTGATGATGTCTGCATACACACCAGTAAGCTGTTCCGCACAGGCCTTCAGAACTCTGGGAAGTACCCCGTCTGGTCCTCCAGCCTTGTGGGGGTTAACTCGCCTCAGAACCTTCAGAACCTGTGGGGTGTCACCTGTAAGATATTGTCTGTAGAGTTTCAGGGGGCTTTCAAGGGAGTGTCTGTATTCAGTCTGTCGAACCAGGCGTAGAAGGTGTTTAGGCTGTCAGGGAGGGAGACATGCTGAGGGTCTGTAGTTGGTGCTGTCGTCTTGTAATTTGTGACTGCTTGGATTCCCTACCACATACTGCGTGTGTTATTACTTGAGTAATCACTTTCACGTTTTTGGGAATAAGTCCTCTTTGCAGTTCTGATGGACTTCTGCAACTCGTACTGGGCGTTCTTATATTCCCCTTGATCTCCAGACTTCACAGCTACTTGCAGTTTTTTAATTTTATTCTTAATGTCTCCATTGTACCAGGGTTTCTGATTTGGAAACACACGCACAGCTCTGGGGGGAGCACATATAGATGTACACCAGCTGATGTAGTCACTCATAGCCTCTGTGTACTCATGGATATCATTCGTGGCCACTTTGAAGGTATTCCAGTCTGCGGCCTCGAAACAACCCTGCAGACGAGCTTGTGCATTGTCAGCGACTGGCTGTGCTTTTAGCCTTTTGGTGTAAGTGGGCTTGAGCCAAATTGCCAGGTGATCAGACCTACTAAAGTGGGGTTTTGGTTCAGCAATGTGGACGTTTTTAATGTTGCTGTAGCAGTGATCCAGCGTTTTATTGTTCCTGGTTGGAAAAGTTACAAACTGATATATTTATATCAGCATATCTTTCCTGAGGTTGCAGTGATTAAAATCCCCAGAATGATAAATGTCATGTCAGGATGTTTATTTTCATGCTCATTGATCATATTGTGTAGCTCCCGAGTGCAGCTTCCTCCCTAGCGATGGGAGGATGTACACGACACTCAGAATGACACATTGCAGTTTCCTGGGTAAATAAAATGGCTGCAACTTCAAAGTTATATATTCTACATTCACGGAGCAAGATATAGAGATAATCTTACAGTCAGTACACCAGGTTTGTTGAACAAAGGCCGCTGTTCCTCCGCAGCGGGTCTTGCCACTGTCCGTTGCACTCCAGTCCTCCCTGAAGGCCATGTAGCCGGCTGGTGTAATTGCCTGGTTGGGTGTACTCTCATCGAGCCACGTTTCACAGAAACACAGCATGGAGCAGACCTGTAGATCCCTCTGCGTTGTAATCCATGCATGAAGCTCGTCCATCTTGTTTTGCAGAGACTGAACATTTGCAAATAGTATGACCGGAATTACTAGCCTACCACTGCTAGCCAATCGCCGAAGTCATCGTTCAGCCCCTCTTCACCTGCCGCCTCTCCGCCTGGGCTTATTGTTTTCCTGGGTGCGGGCTAGCTTTGAACTGCCATAGAGTATTAGCTCAGGATAGGAGTTGAGCATGTTCAGGTCTAAATGTCCGAAAGTACTGCACTCTTTTAGCTGTAGTAGGGTTGTCCGGTAAAATAAACAACCAAAACAGCAAACAGAACAAATCAAGACAAGCAAAGAAATAAATGGACTCCTTGCTAAAGGGTTTTGTCAGGAAGGGCATTTGACATAAAAACCTATTCCAAATCAAACATGCGAATCAAATGATACACTGTGACGACCCCTGAATAACGTTAAAAGCTGAGAAGAAGAAGAAATTATTACCTTTTATTTATCTAATATTAAGAGGGCAGGTCTTGTCTCTCACTGTCTATGGTGAGAGGCATGTAAAAGAACCATTGCTGACTTTCATAAAGAGTAGGCTGCAAAGCCGTTAGCATGTTTCTGTCCCTTGCTAAAGGGTTCTGACAGGAAGGACATCCGACGTAAAAACCTATGCCAAATCAAATGTGGTGACGCCCGAGAAAGGGAAAAAAGCCCAAAGGAAAAGAAAGAAGAGGATTTATCTAATATTAAGGAGAAATATTAATTCACATATCATTGACAAGAAAAACACAATTTCCTCTGTGCTAATAAAGTATTCTGATTCTGATTTTGAACAAAAATAAAGGAGCAATGCCTTCTCTGTTTGTCTGAAGAGATTGCAGAACACCAGCGAAAAGGTATAATGTGCGAGATGAACGCTGTTCCTCACACATAGCAATGTCTGACTCTGACTCCAAGATGGAAGCAACCACAAGGTTGGCGTTGAAACTTCAGCATCACCAAACTGCCACTGTCAACCCTTGAGCAAGACATTTCACCCATTGTGTTCCAGTGGCATGACTGGTACCCGGTCATGGCTGATATTACATTCTGACTGCAACTTCCTCTCAAGTTAGGTCAGGTCAGGTCAGGTATGAGGGCATGCGTCGGGACGGCACTTCGCTGCATCCACCAGCTGCCTCCACTCATCCGGCCGTCTCCTGGCGATTGACCAGACCTGCGCAGGGCCCATACCCCCCCCCCGGCAGGGCAGCCCTCAGCTGCGACAACCACGACGCACGCGGTCTTCCCCGCGATCGGCTCCAGCCCCTAGGATCCCGAACGGACAGGATCCGATGTGCTGGGTCCGAAGGCGGGAAACGCGCCAAATGCCCATAGTAGTGCAGCTGACGGTCGCGGATCAAGCAGGTTACTCTTACCATCCCCGCAGCCCCGAACACCTTCTGGTTGGTAACAAAGTCCCACCAAAGGTATCCGAAGATGCGGCGAAGGGAAGTCGTAACAAAGGAGTCCAGTCGTCGTCCAAGCTCAACCGTGAGCGTCCATGTCTCGCTTGAGTAGAGCAAGACAGGGAGCACAAGGGAACGAAATACTCGGGCTTTCGTCCGCCTGCTCAGATACCTCGACCGCCACACGGTCCTGTCCAGCGAGTTCATCGCCCCATAGGCTAGACCAAGTCGACGATTGATCTCGGCCCTGCAATCAGTGGAACGATGGACCACGCTGCCAAGTTAAGTGAAAGACTCCATGATCTCTAATCTTTCACAACCCACAGCGATCGAGTCAACAGCAGCATCCAAGAGGTCGCCGAAAGCCTGGATCTTGGTTTTGATCCAGGAGACTCGCAAACCAAGCGGTTCCGCCTCCTCATCCAGCGAACAGAGAGTCTCCGTCAGGACATCCACCGTTTCTGCGAAGATCACTGCGTCATCGGCAAAGTCCAGATCAGTAATCCAAACCTCACCGAACGACACACCGCAGGCTGATCCACCCGATACCGCCGCCATGATCCAGTCCATTGCAGTACTGAAGAGAGTGGGGGCCAGAACACACCCCTGCCTCACTACGGTCTCGACCGAAAAGAAGTCAGAGGTGGAGCCCCCACACCTCACAGCACTCTCTGTCCCAGAATACAGCAATGATATCAGCCGGACCAGAGCCGACTGGATGTCACGTAGACGAAGTGTGCCCCAAAGGGCCTCCCTATCCACTGAGTCGAATGCCTTGCGAAAATCTATATAGGCGGCAAGGAACTCCCCTATCAAACTCCCACAAGCGCTCAGATAGGACGAGGAGCGCCAGGATGCGGTCAACGGTAGATCTCTTCGGGGTAAACCCGGACTGTTCAGGGCGCTGGTGCGCTAGAAGCTGCTGTTGGATCCTGTCCAGTAGAATCCGTGCGAAGACCTTGCCCGGAACTGAGAGGAGAGTAACCCCCCGGTAACTGTTGCATTCTTGAGTTTCCTCAAGAGTTGGTGGGTCACAGCCTGGGGGAGGGTCAGCAACAAGAGTTTCAGCATCCCCAAAGGCCAGGCTCCAGGTGGGAGCATCAGCACGATACAACTCCTCAAAGTACTCTGCCCAACGAGTCCTCACTTCCAATTCTTCAGTAAGGACACTACCATCTGAAGCTTTCACCGTCTGACATCGGGATGTGGACCGAGAGGAACGGAGGCTCCACAACGCTCTGTAAGCTGGGCGAGAGTCACTCGAATTCATGTGGCCCTCGACCGTCTTACAGAGATCGCGGACCGCAGCCTCCCAATCTCTTCGCACTGCCTTGACGGCTTCGCGGTTCAGGTCCCTGGCCAGACCAACTCTGCCGTCAAGTCGAGCCTGTCTCACTCTCTTGATGATGTCGATGGTCTCAGAGGAGATGGCTATTCCCGGTCGTCTGGGTGACCCCGATATGCAGCCACAGGACACCTCCAGGATGCAGTCTCTGAAACCAGTCCAGAGAACCTCCGTGCCTGCACCCGCGTCCAGATCCTCCAGGGATTCCCCAAGCCTACCGGCGAACTCCGAAGCCACATCAGAGTCCCTGAGTCAGCTTACATCAAATCGCATTTTACGAGCCAGGGCTTTCTCAGGGCGCCTGAAGCGGATCTTCAGAGTCGCCACCAGAAGCCCGTGGTCTCCCGAGAATAGCTGGGCACTTCTGAAGACACGGCAGTTCTGGACCAGCCACCAGCGACTACCTACGAGAACATGGTCGATCTCCTTCCTAGTGATGCCGTCGTTGGAGTACCAAGTCCAGCGTCGCGGATCCGATCTCTGGAACCACGAGCCAGCAATCCTTAAGCCCCAACTTTTTGCAAAGTCAAGAAGCATTAAGTTGCTTTCATTGCGGTGTCCAGAGTCGTGGGGACCAACACATGCTTCGTAGCTATCCCGGTTAGTGCCAGTGGTCGCATTGAAGTCCCCCAGTATGATCAGGGTGTCCTTTCCCGGAACCCACAACACCACCGAGTTGAGGTGGTCATAGAAAGTTTCCTTCATAGATCGATCACCTACCCTGGTCGCAGCGTACACTGCGATGATAGAGAGCATCCCCACTGTGTGAGTCACCCTCAGTCGCATAATACCCTCATTGACTGGGACCATCTCCGATACCAAAGGAGCCAATCAATCAGCGACGGCAACTCCCTGAATGTGAAGACCGTCGGCCCGGTCAGACTAGTAGTAGGTGTACATTCCGACACCTGTCTCACCAGACCCAGGCCTCCGCACCTCAGAGAGGGCCGCAATGCCGATGCAAAGCAGACTAAGCTCCCTTGATACCAGAGGCAGGTGAGAGTCGTCCCGCAGGGAAGTCACGTTCCATGCGCCGACCCGGACCGACCGCCTCAGATTCAACCGAGGCGACAAAAAGCAGCTGGTGTCCGACACCTTTGCACCGTCCGCGTCACCCACCCTATCACGCCCGACCTGGTTGCTCCAGGATTTCACCCCCATCATGGAGTAGGGGTCCCAGAGTCTTTTCCCCATCCCCCTCATACGACACCGCCTAAGGCAGGCATCGGGGTTACTCCCCCGGAACAAACTCCAGCGTTTAGTAGTGCCTTTTGCTGGTGTTTTTTAAGAGGGCGGGGGTGCAAACCCCACCCTCTGAGGCTCCCCTCGGGCAGGGGCGCAGCTCCCTGACAGGCAAATGCCCAGAGGTACCCTCTCAAGCTAGGATTTGTTGAAAAATTAAAGAGGCCTGTGTTTTAATGGATATGTGAAAAATCAAGTCTTATTCCCTTTAATTTATAAACCACCAGTACCGCTCACAATTTTCCTATTAACTACTGCAATATGCTTAAATCAGAAAAGGGAATATGTTCATCACGTGGGCCTGACTGTGAGACACACCATCTTGTTCACATTCTGCTCTTATTAAAACAGTGGGAATGCTATGCATGATGGGAGCTTTGCATTTTCCACTTTTATGTTTGTGATGAGGGATTAGTCAATACAATTTTTAAGAGTTCCAGAATCGATCAATCGTAAAATAATGTAAAGCTTTTCTGACATTTCTATCAGCACTATTAAGGAAAATGAAATGGATTCAGCATTAGTGAGCAACTGGAGAGATTCATTTACTCAGTTTTTTCTTGCTTGCACTGGATCACAGTTAAATTTTGAATCAAATATAAAATATAAATATCCTTTAAACATACATATATCTAGGTGGCACGGTGGCGTAGTGGTTAGCATGTCCACCTCACAGTTCGATTCCAAGCTCGGGTGTTTTTGTGTAGAATTCGCATGCTCTCCCCGTACTTATGTGGGTTTCCTCCCACAATTCAGGATTCAGGATTTTTAATAGCCAGGTGTGCTTTTACACACATAGGAATTCTTGTGCGGTTGTTCAAGGAGTCAAGTTACGTACAAACAGAAACATTCTATATTTAAAAGGACCTTACACAGACCCATTAAACAATATAGTACGACTAATAAAATTAATAAAAATAAAATTATGACAATAATAATAATAATCATCATCATCATCATCATCATCATTATAGTACAATAAAATCAGGACATAACTGCAATAAATTATATTATACTATACTATATTATATTATATTATATTATATTATATTAAGGCGGCACGGTGGCGTAGTGGTTAGCACGTCCGCCTCACAGCAAGAAGGCCCGGGTTCGATTCCCGGCCTGGGCGTTTCTGTGTGGAGTTTGCATGTTCTCCCTGTGCTTGTGCGGGTTTCCTCCGGGTGCTCCGGTTTCCCCCGCAATCCAAAGACGTGCACTGTAGGTTAATTGGCCGTTCTAAATTGACCGTAGTTTCTATCTTGCAGCGGCACTGGAACCCAGTCGTATCGGCACTTGCCTTTCCATTGGATCCTTCCGGTGGCGCCGAGACAGGGGGGGACTTGCTGCTTGGGTAACAGCCTGTCCCTCATTACTCCCTACCCAGGCTCTGTGCACTGGGGAGTATCACCAGTCGGGATACTGGCCAGAGCGCAGCCATAGTCCTTCGGGACTGACGGAGGCCTACGCTATATTATATTACATTATATTATATTATCTTCTTTTCCTTTCGGCTTTTGCCTTCAGGAGAACCATCCGCCTCAGACTCATCTCACCTTATCCTCTGCATCTTCTGCTCTTACTCCAACTACCTTCATGTCCTTCTTCACCACATCCATAAATCTCCGCTTTGGTCTTCCTGTAGGCCATCTGCCTGGTAGTTCCAACCTCAGCATCCTACTAAAAATATACTCACTATCCCTCCTCTGTACATGTCCAAACCATCTCAATCTAGCCTCTCTGACTTTGTCTTCAAAACCTCTAACATGTGCTGTCCCTCTGATGTACTCATTCCTGATCCTATCCATCCTCGTTACTCCCAAAGAGAACCTCAACATTTTCATCTCTGCTACCTCCAGCTCTGCCTCCTGTCTTTTCCCCAGTGCCACTGTCTCTAAACCATACAACATCGCTGGCCTCATCATCGTCTTGTACACTTTTCCTTTCATTCTTGCCGATACACTCTTATCACACATCACACCAGACACTTTTCCCCAACCATTCCTCTCTCGGCACCCTGTCATATGCTTTCTCCAGATCCATAAAGGCACAATGCAGCTCCTTCTGGCCTTCTATGTACTTCTCTATTAACATCCTCAAAACAAACACTGCATCTGTGGTGCTCTTTCTTGGCATGAAACCAAACTGTTGTTCACAGATTCTGACCTCTGCCCTTAGTCTAGCTTCCACTATTCGTTCCCATAACTTCATCGTATGGCTCATCAACTTTATCCCTCTGTAGTTGCCACAACTCTGCACATCTCCCTTGTTCTTAAAAATGACACACTTCTCCATTCCTCCAGCATCCTCTCACTCGCAAAGACCTTGTTGAATGTTCTTCTCAGATAATCTACTGCTACCTCTCCTGGACACTTCCATACCCCCCACCGGTATGTCATCAGGACCAACAGGCTTTCCACTCTTCATCCTCGTCAATACCCTCCTCACTTCTCCCTTACTGATCTTTGCTACTTCTTGGTCCTCAACAGTCACCTCTTCTACTCTTTCTCTCTCTCTCCTTTTCCTCATTCATCAGCTCTTCAAAGTACTCTTTCCATCTTCCCAGCACACTTCTGTCATCAGTCAATACATTACCCTCTCTGTCCTTTATCACTCTAACTTGCTGCATGTCCTTCCCATCTCTATTTCTTTGCTGTGCCAATCTGTATAGATCATTTTCTCCCTCCTTATTGTCCAACCTATCATACAAGCCATCATACGTCCTCTGTTTGCCTTTGACACTGCTACCTTCGCCTTACACTGTGTCTCCATTTACTCCTGTTTACTCTCTTCGGTCCTCTCTATGTCCCACTCTTTCATCTTTGGGGTTACTCTGCATCACTTCAACTAACTCACTCCAGAATCTCTCCTTCTCTTCTCGCTCATATCCTGCCTGTGGGGCATAAGCACTAACAACATTGAACATCACGCCTTCAATTTCTAACTTGAGACTCATCACTCTGTCTGACACTCTTTTCACTTCTAGAACATTCCTGACAAACTCCTCCTTCAAGATGACTCCTACTCCATTTCTCTTCCCATCCACACCGTGATAAAACAGTTTAAACCCTGCTCCTAAACTTCTCGCCTTGCTACCTTTCCACCTGGTCTCCTGAACACACAGTATGTCCACCGTCCTCCTCTGCATCATGTCAGCCAGCTCGCTAGCTTTTCCTGTCATAGTTCCAACATTTAACATCCAGTACAGTAGGTCCTTGTTATCTGTAGGGGGTTGTTCCGGCCCCTCCGCGAATGAAGATAGTCCGCAAGCTCTTTACCTGGAAGTAAAACCCCATGTATCATATTACAGGCGTGAATGATCAACCGGAAGGAAAATACTATGTATCTCTTACGTGCGCTAAAATATTCTTCTTAAACATATTCTATAGACAGACTTACTCATTAATACAGTATTAATGGAGTAAAATGTTGTAATGATTAACTGTCAACCATATCAACCCATCTACTCTGCCCTCGGATACATATACACTTGAATATAGGCCAGTCTACAAAGTTGTTCCCTTCTTTTCTTTTATTGTTTATTAATTTATACTATTTATGTATCTATTTATTTATTTACTTCTATAATATATATGTATGTGTGTATGTTTGTATCTGTATCTATTTTTGCTCCCCCTACTGATGGTACCTCAAGAGCCTGTAACAGTGAATTTCTCCATTGTGAAATTAATAAAGCTGTATCTTATCTTATCTTATCTTATCTTATCTTATCTTAAGAAAAAGTTATTTTTTAACTGTGATGATCTATATACTATTTTATATATAAGAGGACACGAACTGAGTATAATAAATTCCATTAAACATACTGCACTGTAGTTTTCAAAAATGCCCACTAAGGAAGGTATTGCATTATATTGTACTTTGCATTGCATTCTATCAGGGGTCGGCAACCCATGCATCTGACTCTTTCACCTCTCTGGCTTTCAGGGGTTTGAGAGTTAAACCAGATTTCACCTGAATGATGGGAGAATTTGCCTAAGGCAGAGTCCTGCAACGGTCCTGCATTTTGGCCCTTTCCAAAAATGCTCTTTCAGGGTTGAAAATTACATCAATGAAAATTAACAGTCACGGGTGTGGGCAGATATTTATTTGGTGTGGGCGGGGTGATTTTGTGTGTGTGTTCTTGTGGACATGCCTATCAACTACATTGAGAGTCTCAGTGCTTTTTATCTGCTCTGTGGGTGGATTTCCAAATTCTTGGGTCATGGCAGTGTTCTCAGCAGCAGCAGCACGGCAAAAGAAAAAGATTTTTCCACCGCCGGAGTTTGTAATCCAGGAACGTAAATCACAGCTGATATAGAGACGGTGGATGAGATTTGTTTATACACAGCACTCACCGAATTAAATAACTCTCCCACTGACAATTCATTGCATTTTCACACAGCTCATTTCAGCCACTTGTATCCGTGATCTTATTCTTTCGGTCACTACCCTAAGCTCGTGACCATAGGTGAGGGTGGGAAGATAGATCAACTGGTAAATTGAGAGCTTCGCCTTATGGTTCAGCTCCTTCTTCACCACAATGGATTGGTACAGGCTCCCATTTAACAGCAGAGGCTGCAGCAGACTGTCTGTCGATCTCCCGCTCCATCCTTCCCTCACTCATGAAGAAGAGCCCAAGATACTTAAACTCCTCCACATGGGGCAGGACCTCATTCCTGACCCATAGGGTGCATGCCACCCTTGTTCGACTGAGAACTATAACCTCAGATTTGGAGGTGCTGATTTTCATCCTGGCCACTTTGCACTCAACTGCGAATTGCTCCAATAGGAGCTGCAGGTTCCAGCTTGATGAAGCCAAAAGGACAACATCATCCACAAAAAGCAGAGACGAGATCCGATGGCCACCAAACCAGAACCCCTCAACACCTGTCCATAAAAAATTATGAACAGAATCGGTGACAAATGACAGCCTTGGTGGACTCCAACCCTCACCGGAAATGAATTCAACCTGTTGTTACCAATATGGACCAAACTCTGGCTCCAGTGATACAGTGTATAATGGACCATAGCAATGAGTCCAGAACGCCATACGCCTCATACAACCCCGGAGCCCAATTACCAAGGACCTTTTTGACTACCTCAGTGACCTCCACTCCACTGAAGGGCAGAACCCCGCCAAAACCCCCAGGGTCTTCCTCCTCCATGGATGGTGTGCCGGTGGGATTGAGGAGGTCCTCAAAGTTTTCTTTCCACCTCTCGACTACATCCCCAGTTAGGGCGATGTAAACACTGTACTCCAAACAGTGTTTGTGAAGAACTGCTTCCCCCTCCAGAGGCGTCAGATGGTGGTGCAGAATCTTTTTGAGGCAAACTGATAATCACTCTCCGGGCCCTCACCGAACTCCTCCCACATCCGAGATTTTGCATCTGCAACAGCCTCGGCTGCAGCACGTTTGGCCTGCCAGTACTGTAAAAGTGTATCACATTATCATGTTCTCTGGTGCACATACTGTTTCATATAACTGTATAATGGTGCTTTATTTTTCTGTCTTTTGCTATACTTAAATGTTGGTTGAGAATAATTAAATGGAATGCTTAAGGGGCCTTCTTTATGTCGGTTGTAAAAGTGCATACTTAAACAGAAGTGCAGGTGGGGCACCCGTGATACACCGAGCCTTTCACAGCCAGCATGACCTTCAACAGGCTCGATAGTGTCCAGCTGCAGATTGTTTCGAGGTCAGGAGATGGGGGGTGTTTGGGGATTGTGATGCGCCTGGAAAGAGCCCAGATTTATCGCATCCTGCCAAGATAACAACGTAACAAAGGCTTAGTCACAAACCGGAAGGAGGAACCTGCTCTGAAGCCCATAAAGGTACCCCTCGAGAGGGAGGGGTCAGACCTTAACTAGCGTGTCTTTTATGCATGTTTGTTGGGTCTCCGTCCTTTGCAAACGACGCAATAAAGCTTCTCATATTCAACTCAAAACCAGTCTCCAGTCGTCTTCTTCCACATTCAACGGATCTTAACAGTTTTGGGGGCTCGTCCGGGATGTGGTAGAGGAACGCGAGTTGAGGAAATTCGACCCAAACTTTTCCTCGTGAACCAAGGAGAAAGACACAGGCCGGCAATCAATAACAGGTAAGCAGAACCTGTTTAAACCGAACTCTGCATATTGACTAAACTAAAAACTGTGTCCTCTCCGGAAGTTTGAAGGAAAATGATTAAAAGAGTTGTATGAGAACCTAATTTTAAGATTAAAAAATAAAAAATAAATAAAAAATAAAAAATAAAAAAAATAAAAATAAAAAAAAAGAGATAAGAGAAAATAGACGCGCCTTGGTGGTGGCGTACCCTCCCGGTCTCTGACGAGGGGCCGTGGTAAAGGCTGGGTTGGAGTCCCGGGGGATTGAAGGCTCCCCAAAGTACCACGTCAGTGCTATATAAAACTGTACGTCGTAGTCGGGTGAAAGGCCCTCAACGGATTAGCCGTTGAAAGCATGCGTCTATTTGGGTGAAAGGCCCCCAATACGCTGAGGTATTGGAAGCATTAGTAATTGGGTGAAAGGCCCTCAACGGATTAGCCGTTGAAAGCATAATTTGGGTGAAAGGCCCCCAACACGCTGAGGTGTTGGAAGCATTAAAGAGAATAATAGAGTGTGATATTAATTGTAGTGTTTTCTGTTTTATGTGTGTGTTCTGTGGCCACATGTGTGACGTTAATTGTATTGTTTTCAATTACATGTATGTATTGTATTGCAACGTGCGTGACGTTAATCGTATTGTTTTCTATTTCATGTATGTACTGTGTTGCAACGTGTGCTGTGTGTGAGGGAAAGTGGGAAGTGGGAAGAATAAAATTCAGAGGTGTCAAGAGGGACGCTGACGTTTGACAGTGTCTTAACTGGGCAGAGAAACAGACAGAGGAAACCTAGCGGTGTTAACATAATCTGTCTGTGCGGTGGAAACCTAACGGTGACAACACAAGCCGCCTGCCGTGGTTAATTGGGTCATTCGTTCAGCCTAGTGCTGACAGACTGACTGGCTGTGAGCGTCTAAACAGTCCCGATCCGGGAGAGTGAACGGGTGTACCCGCGCTCTCTGGCCTCTGAGTTAAGAAATATGGAGGGTGAATTTGATAAAGAAATAAATGAACGGGGCGAGGTGATGAACCCCTGAAGCCATTATATGCACAGATTGAGAACACCTTGAGATCAGTGGAGCTGAAGAGCACACTGAAACAGAAAAATAAAGTTTTAGATGAAGCCAGACGAAAGCTGCATGAGCTGGTGACGTCTAAAAATAAACAGTTGGGGGACAGTGGCCACTTAGGATCCTGGTTATGGGAAAAGGTTAAAGAATACTCAAAAAAAAAAAGAGAGCAGGGAGAGAAGGCGAATTTAATGTCTAGACCCAAGTTGAAAAAAGAAGGTGGAGGAAATGGAGAACGCACAGCAGGGCTGGATGGATCTCGCGGTCTGCTGGCAGAGTGTCCCGCATCTTCATCATTTCCAGTTGAAGGAGACGAACCCGAAAGTCAAAGGAGCGGTAACAGCATCTGACACTGCACCTACGCGCCCTCCACCATACGCACCCCCGACACCCAGCGTTAACAGTGGAGATCACACTCTGTATATCACCTCGGGCTCTCTACGAACTGAGGGCGGCGAGACTTGCGAGCGCCCGCGCGCACCATCCCCGCCGATTGCAGACACACCCACCCCCGATCATGCACACACACCGACCGTCCACCGAGAAGGTAAAACAGTATAGAAAGCAGTATAGAGTCAATTAGCAGCAACGTCACTAAAGGCTTTTCAAAATCCACTGCACTAGACATGTTATTAGCAGAGAAAGGAGGTGTATGCGCAATGTTCGGGGAACAATGTTGTACTTTTATTCCAAACAACACTGCATCAGATGGAAGTTTAACACGAGCAACAGAAGACCTAAAATCTCTTAATAAAAAGATGAAAGAACATTCGGGGGTAGATATATCCATATGGGATTCATGGTTCAGTGTGTTCAGAAAATATAGTCCCCTTGTATCATCTGTAGTAAAATCTGTGTAGTTTTTGCAACTTTTTTACACTCTGTGGTTGTTGTTGTATTCCATGTTTATGTTCTATGCTGAATCGACTCATCGTCACTGCCCTGGGTTTTAAGATCCGGAATGCTACTAAAAAAAGATAACATTTCTGTCGGAGTGTAAACAGTTCCGAATGAAATTAATGAATTTACGAATCTAAAATCTGTTTGAAGTGTTAGTAAATGATATCTTTTGTTCGAGCTGTGATAAACAGGAGGGAAATGTTAGAATAATTGTTTGAATTATCACAGCTCTAACCTGTTTTGTTACTCGCCAAGTATAAATGTTGGAAACTGCTTGTTGAGGTATTTTGCAGAAACATCTCTATCTCCATGGGAGGCAGCCAAGTGGACACAACCTTGAAGTTCTCACACAACAACAGGACGATTCCCTAACTGCAGCTGGAGAGAGAGCTGAAATGAACATTCTAAACTAGACAAAGTAGATAAGCACAGAACAATGATGGTCATGATGCTGATTTACATGCACCCCTCCCCTCTAGGAAATCAATATGACATGTGTAATTAGAAAAAGTAAAGAGACAGTTAAATTCCGTGGGAAGAGGAAAAAAAAAAAAAAAAAAAAAAAAGTGAATGAGCTCGGTTTATTAGGGAAAGAAGGGAGGGACGGACTCCCCTGTCTATAGACTGAACAGCCGTGGATGAATGAACGTGTGTGTGAATGGAGGATGTAATCCTTGATTAACCTCCTCATATAAACAACTGTGGGATCAATATGAGTTTTTGTTGATGCAGAGGCAAGAACCCTCCGCCAGAAAAGGTAGAAGCTTGAGGGTTACCACAGAAATAATTAATCTTTGTCCCATAGGAAAAGATAAACCAGTGTTAGGACACCCTTGGTGCAACAAACCACTGGTCCAAATTGGGTTAAAACGGGGGGTAAAAACTGTAAACCTAGAGATGAATTAGAATGTGGAGATTGGAAAGCAGTAGAAAAACAGGCACCTGATAGAAATAAATATTTAGATTTATGGGTTAGTAAGTATGGATTCAACGGACAGTTAAAGGTAACAAAATTAATAGAATTACAGGGAGCTATTAGACGGAACTGTAAAAATAATACAGAAAAAGAAAGCATTCCGATTACAAGTGGATGACAGGCCAACAGGGGGCCAAACATTTGCAATACACCGGAAAAATGGTCTGCATGGTGCAGCACAAGAAAGAGTAATGCAGCTGGATGGACTGAAGGGCTCCCTCAGATTCCAAGCTATCCCCGCCGAGGGACATTTGATGCCAGATATTTGATTTCGGCCCATAGAATGATTTGGGAGGGAATACTCAGGTGCTCTCTCCTCTCGGTCAACTAGCTTTGTGGGTATTGATGGGGTTCCTTTCTCGTCACAGCTTACACCCCCACTCCCTCTGCGTTGTCCCGACGACCCCTCTCTCGATGCATTATAAATCACTTATTTTTGTGTATATGCAGGAATGTCCGTTTAATTTACCCGGTCATGATCTGATGAGTCTCCTCGGTTTACAAATTTCTTTTCATGGTTCGAGCATGATCATCTCCACGTCAGAATCTCTGTCCCCTTTTTTGATTGCAATAACCTCCTGTGAATTACCTTTTAATGTTAACGCAGCATGTGCAGTGAGTGAGGTGGCAGAGCAGTGTTCGCCCCTGGATCAACTGCCCAGGACATTATGGGTCGAACATAAGAATGATGTGGGCTGCGTCAATTGTACTCCTTATGAGGCTAAGCGTCCCTGTAGAACCAGACACTCGGCCTCTGTTTGCATTGACACATGGGCAGCAGCAGTACACATGGACACGCCTCTCACAGGGTTTCATTGATTCTCCCGCGGTGTTTGCCACCGTTGTACGGGACGCACTAGGGTGCTTTGTTCCCCCTGATGGTTCCTGTGTCCACTCCTATGGAGATGACTTCGCATCAAGCTCCGTGATCTGTTTTCAAGCCACACTCGCTGTCCTTCAGCTCTCTCGGGTCTCAAAGAAATTGAGCCAAGATCGTGTCAAGATCATCATCAACACCCAGCGACCTGCTACCAAGCATGCCTTACTTGCTTTCCTGGGGTTGATCAAGTACTGCAGGCAGTGGATCCCAGACTGCTCTCTCTCTATGACAAGTGCCTCCGGTCCGCAATACACCACACGGACCCACTCCAGCAACCACTCGTATGGACTGAGGACATGCAAAATGCCTTTGCAGCCCTCAAAACGGCCCTCTGCTCGGCTCCAGCTCTGGGCCTGACGAACTATGAACTGCCCTTTCACCGTTACGTTGCTCACCAAGGGGGAACTGCCTCTGGGGTGTTGGCTCAGGAGCATGGCGGGGGGATGAGGCCCTGTGCTTTCCTTTCAAAACACTAGACACTGTAGCTCAAGGTTTATCTGCGTGTCTTTGTGCTGTGGCTGCCTGTGCGTTAATGGTTTTAGACGCCGAGAGGATCGTCTTGTCGCACCCTTTGATTTTACTCTCACAACATCAGGTCCAACAGATCCTACGAAATTTAAATACACAACACATGTCATAACAGCGCAGGTCAGGATACGAGGTCAATTCTATGCGCCATTGATAACCTCACGATTAAATCTACTTCTTCTCTTGATACCGTGGCTCACGCCTTACAGCGTCTGCTTAATACTCAAAATGACTGTGAGCCCTGTCCTCACGGCTGTTTGCAAGAAATTGTTGTTGCTACAAGTATTAGGTCTGATTTGTGTTCTACACCTTTACCTACAGGTGAGGCTCTGTTTGTGGATGGGTCATGCTCTAAACCTGTCGACGGTACCTTTCACTGTGGATATGCCGTCTGCCGCCTTTCAGATATAGTGATCGAATCTCATTCACTCCCTTTACGTCTGCTCAAGCTGCAGAATTGTTTGCTCTTACTGCGCGTACATCTTATCTGCTGACCAAGAGGTAGACAGATGCTTAACATGCACACAGAATAATTCTTCTAAGCCGCTGGCAGTGCATCGACATCTGCCACAACCAAATACACCATTCCAGGAATGGCAAATTGATTATACCCACATGCCAAGACAGAGACCATACAAATATCTATTGGTAATGGTTGATAAATTCTCACTCTGGGTGGAAGCTTTCCCATGCAGCAATGAGAATGCTAGAGTGGTGGTTCAGAAATTGACACAAGAAATTATCCCGTGATATGGAATTCCGGTGGGACTAGACTCGGACAGAGGGATCCCCTTCACGCCCAAGGTATCCCAACTGCTCGCAACAGCACACACATGACTCCACACGAACTACAGACCGGTAGACCATTTCCTGGACCACACATAGCACCGGACACTGACCCACAAAACCTAACTCATAAACAATACTGTCGTGAATTGCAAAGTCTCGTTGCAGCCTTTTCAGATCAAGTGAGGGAGCAGCACCAGGCATCTACCGGCGGCTTTTCAGACACAGAGTGGGTCCTCCTGAAAGTCCTCAAGCGAAAGTGGACGGAGCCAAGGTGGACAGGACCCTACAAGATCAAAGAGCGCACCACGCACGCCGTCCGGCTGGACAGCAAGGGTGACACCTGGTATCACTGGAGCCAGTGCGCAGCGGCAGAAGCTCCCAACAGATCACTCGTCAACACACACAGGGACCTGTGTGAAGCAGCAACCTCATCACCGGCCGGTGACGAAGAAAAAGACCACCAACAACGCAGGGCAGAATAATCCCTGGGTGGCAAAAGGGGGTGAGGTAGTCTAACCCTCACCCTCACGGCAAGGCGGAGGAACAACGCGCCCCTGCAACAAGTAGCATGCCAAGCTACCAACGCAAGTTTGAAGAGTGTTATCCCAATTATATTGTTTTTAATTATCGTGTAATGTGCTTTTGCTTTGAGTTGTGTGACAGAGTACTGAAGGTCGTAAGCTCTTTAAGGTGTAGCGCGTGACCCTCCCTTGAATACAGTGAAGAATTTACTCTGTCATATTGAAGGTTTAGCTTGCTAGTTTCTACTAGGTAAAGCCAGATGGGGTCTCTCCTAGAGTTCACTAATGTGTATTTCTTTTTAGTCTCCTTGTTGGTAGTGCTCCCCATCCTGTGGGTACTTGACCCGCCCCTTACTCCCTCACAGAACGATACAACCACCACAGCCCACAGCAGACGCCGATGATTAGTCACACAAACTAGATTCACCTCGCGCAGCCTGGACAAGTGCCTGGTCAAATATGGGGGTATAGAAATTAAGTACGTCAAAGGCACTAAAGCCACATTTACTTTTGACCTTTGTACTGTTATAAACTGCGCAGGTAAGAACACCACGTGGCAGGGATACGACATCTATCTCTGTGCGGCCTTGAGTTATGCGGCGCATGCCCGATGGTGCCCTTTCTGGGGGAACATTATAGCGTACACCGGGGCACGGACACCGGAAGTCCATACCGCCGAGAGATTACGCGGACGAGTTACAATACAGCGCGACTTTCACATAAGCCAGAATCCTATCTCCCTGTCCATCAATAACATGTACACCTGTCTCGGGGAACGAGCGGATCAGTGGGGTCTCCGGGGTTGTATTGGGGGCGAATGCATCATCACTCTAGGAGTATCGATATCTGGATCCGACCCCTTGGGCCTCATCAAAATTACTCTGGTGGACCCTTTCAAAGTCACAACTTTGAAATCACATTCACCCAAGTACCCAGCGATTAATGCGACCCTTTCCCCTCAAATGGACGGCGTAAAGGTTCATGATTTTTCAAAAGATTCCCCGATTCAGATTATTCGGATCACTATTGTACCAGCCTCAGCATCAAACCTAGTAGGTGTCCTTTCATGCACACGTGTAAAGTCCATCTCCTCGTTCGACATTAAGCACACGCACCGGTCGATTCCCGCGCTTGGGAAGCAAGGCTTTCAAGGGTCTCCCACTTATATCGATGCAATCGGCGTTCCTCGCGGCGTACCGGACGAATATAAATTAGTAGACCAGATTGCGGGTGGGTTTGAATCTTACATTTGCTGGTGGTGCACTATCAACAAGAATGTCGATAGGATCAATTATATTCATTATAATGTTCAACGCTTAACCAATCTTACCAGGGATGCCGTGGAAGGACTGGCAGCCGAGCTCAGGGCCAATTCACTTATGACATATCAAAACCGCATGGCTATAGATTTTTTACTTAGTGCCCATGGTGGCGTTTGCTCCATGTTTGGGGAAGAGTGCTGCACCTTCATACCCAATAACACCGCGCCAGACGGGTCTGTCACGAAGGCCTTGGATGGGCTACGGACTCTGGCCACCGAACTGAAGGAACACTCAGGTGTTGATAATCTCATACTTGATTGGCTGGACAGACACTTCGGTAAGTGGAAAGGTTTGATCATTTCAGTTGTGATATCCATCATCTCGGTGGACGGACTCCTCGCCCTATGTGGGTGCTGTTGCATCCCCTGCATTCGTTCCCTATGTATTAGGTGCATCTCTTTCACTCTGGAAAAAGGGGGCTCTCTTCCTCCCCCTCCATATCAATTTCCTCAGTTGTTAGCCGAGTCGGAAGCTGTCCTTTCGCCGAGGTCTCTGGTGGATGAAGTCGCACTTAGACCCCAGCTCTGATTAGATTTTACTATGGGCAATTTTGCATGCAGTTAGAGTTTTTTATAGATATCATATTTGCTTAGATCTTTACGGATTTTATAATTATCTTTTATATAGCCTTTCTATTGCTTGTGTACGTTTTCTCTGCTGTTCTATTTTTGTTATGAATGGTTCCTTGGTTGATCTCCTAAAGGAGATCAAAAGGGGGAATTGTAAAAGTGTATCACATTATCATGTTCTCTGGTGCACATACTGTTTCATATAACTGTATAATGGTGCTTTATTTTTCTGTCTTTTGCTATACTTAAATGTTGGTTGAGAATAATTAAATGGAATGCTTAAGGGGCCTTCTTTATGTCGGTTGTAAAAGTGCATACTTAAACAGAAGTGCAGGTGGGGCACCCGTGATACACCGAGCCTTTCACAGCCAGCATGACCTTCAACAGGCTCGATAGTGTCCAGCTGCAGATTGTTTCGAGGTCAGGAGATGGGGGGTGTTTGGGGATTGTGATGCGCCTGGAAAGAGCCCAGATTTATCGCATCCTGCCAAGATAACAACGTAACAAAGGCTTAGTCACAAACCCGGAAGGAGGAACCTGCTCTGAAGCCCATAAAGGTACCCCCTCGAGAGGGAGGGGTCAGACCTTAACTAGCGTGTCTTTTATGCATGTTTGTTGGGTCTCCGTCCTTTGCAAACGACGCAATAAAGCTTCTCATATTCAACTCAAAACCAGTCTCCAGTCGTCTTCTTCCACATTCAACGGATCTTAACAGTACCTATCTGCTGCCTCAAAAGTCCCACAGGCTAATAAGGCCCCATAGGCCTCTTTTTCAACTAGACGGCCTCTTAACCACAGGTGTCCATATGGGCATTGAAGTCTTCCAAGACAACGAGTGAGTCTCCAGATGGAGAATTCTCCAACACACTCCCTAAAGACTCCAATAAGTGTGAGTACTCTGAACTGTCTGTAACACCAGCTTGATATAGCTGTGCTAGATTATATGCTAGGTTCTAGAGGAGTAAAATGAATTGTGGAGATTTAAAGTTGAACAGCCGGCAGATTTATTACAATTAACAATATCACAAGAACAGTGCAAACAATGCTGTAGAGCACTCTTTACAAAACAAAAATAAAATAAAATAAGCTTAAGTCTCTAAGGTTCGATTCGTGTGAACCCGGGAGTCTTTTCCAGGATTTTGATCCGTTTGGGATAAAGGTGTTTTTATTTGTTCTTATCTGGGATCCTGTGATTTGAAGTGGTTGGGTCTACTCTCGCATCCAGAGAACAGTTGGCCACACTGCGTCTGGATCCACCAAGAGTTCTCACTGGATTTGGCTCGCCATCCGTGTCCGAAACCAGCTTCAAGATCAAATCCAGATCCACTAAAAAACCAGTCTGCACATGCAGTACAGACACAATGAATAAAATATTTAACAACAATAATTCCTAAATAAAATGACAAAAGTGCATGAAAGGCACTGAATGGAATGTAATACAAAACAGCTTATCTGCACTACTTTAGTGCATTAGCAAAAGTGCTTTCAACAAAACATTTTAGAAAAATAAAATGTAAGGTTCATTTTGTGCACAGCACAATCTTTGTTATGTACTCCGACTGGTCTTAGCCTTTTAAAGACAAAAATAGTGCACACAGCTTTAAAAGTCACCACGTGTAAAGTTAGCATAGGTTCTTAAACTAGCTCAGTGCTTCTCAAATAGTGGGGCGCGCCCCCCTGGGGGGGCGCGATGGGATGCTGATGGGGGCGCGTGTGACCCAGGAGAACATGTTTTTTTTCCGCCGTACTACAAGAAAGTGTAATTGCACATCCACTCCAGTAGTTGGCAGTGGCGCCCTCATTGCACATTGAGCAGGAGCTGAGAGTTGCAGTGTCATGCTTCAAACCTCGCTTTGAGAAGCTGTGCGCTGCAAAACGTGCTCATTGCAGCCATTAATCTTGGCTTCCTCATTTTGAGAAAAAAAAAATCAGCACAAATTGTTCTATTTGTTCTTGTTTTGTAGGTTAAAGTGTTCATATATTGTGCTCCTGAGTTAATGTTTCTGAAGTCAATTTGAATTAATTATTTATTGATTTTATTTTCAGCAGCAAATGGTGTGGTAAGTTTGTCAAAAATGTAACAAGGATATTATTATTTTTAAATTTAAGGCAAATTGATGCACTTTCTTTTACAGACTAATAAAAATGTTAAAAGTTATTCTTGTAAGTTGAACTATATCTCTTTCTTTTTGTTTTATTTATGTTAACAAGGATACGATATAATGAAGAGCTATACCTGTAACTATATTATAGAAAAAAGTTATAATTTATAGTTGCGGCGGAAAGTGGGTGGTGGGGGGGCGCGAATTGTTTTCTTCTTGCTAGGGGGGGGGCGTAACAGAAAATAATTGAGAAGCACTGAACTAGCTTCATATTGCAATGACTCACCGGAGCTTCCAAGAAAACAAACTCTCTCCACCCGGTTTGATTGAGAGAGAACAAAACACATACAAGGCTCTGAAAAGCACATAACTTAGTTAAACTTGTTAAAAGTTTACTTAATCACATTTTTGATCGTTGACTCACTCGTGTCGCTTTTCGAGGGCTCTGTATGCGTCCTGCTCCTCACGCTCTCCTACACGCTCTGCTGGTCGCATGCAGCACGTGCCTATGATGCGTTCAAGGGGACTAGGAAACAAGTGCTTTCAGGGAGTGTTGGAAACTAGGGTTTTTTCCAATAAAATTAGTAACCATGTGTTTACATGTGTTACATGTCATTTGGTGCATGAGCACAAATAACAGTCAGGACATGTCCTCCCACCCGAAGGCGGAGAGAAGCTACAGCATTTGGGCACCGAGACAGGGGGCAGCAAGGATGCCCACACCGGCTTGCCGCCTCTCCCTATGAGCAATTTCAGAATGGAATAAGGTCCAACTTCTCCCGAGATGGGTAGTTCCAGAGCCCAAGCTATGCATCAAGGTGAGCCTGACTATATCTAGTCGGTATCTCTCCACCTCACGCACTAGCTCAGGTTCATTCCCAGCCAGAGAAGTGATATTCCATGTCCCAAGAGTCAGAGTCAGAAACCGAGGATTGGTCCGACAGAACCCATACCTTCGGCTCCACCCAACTCTTATTGCACCTAGCGCCTATGGCCCCTCCCATAGGTGGTGGGTCCATGGGAGGGCGGACCCATGTTTCCTTTTCGGGCTGGGCCCGGCCGGGCATCATGGGCAGAAGCCTGACCACCAGGCGCTCACCTTCAAGGTATTTCCCCAGGCCTGGCTCCAAACGGGGGGACCCGGTGACCTGTGTCCCAGCAAGAGAAACTGTGTCCATGCTTTTGCCATCATCGAGGTCTTCTGAAATGCACTTCATCTGAACCCTCACCCAAGACCTGTTTGCCTTGGGTTGACCCTACCAGGGGCATTATGCCCCCGACAACATAGCTCCTGGGATCATTACGTCATGCAAACTCCTCCACCACGATCAGGTGGCGATTCAGGGAGGGGTTCTTCTTTTCAATTATATTATTATTAGTCTCTCTCTCTTTCTCTCTCTTGTATTTTTATGGTTCCACCCAAATGAGGATGGGTTTCCTTTTGGGCCTGCATGGTTCCTCTCAAGGTTTCTTCCTCATGTCAATTTAGGGAGTTTTTCCTTGCCACAGTTGCCATGGGCGACGCCCATTAGAGATGTGTTAGGGTTGTAGAAAATGTTTAAACTATTCTTTACTCTTACATTTATCGTGTAAAGCTACTTTGCAACAATGCCAATTGTATAAAAAAAAAAAAAAAGCTAAAATCAAATCAAACTGAATAAATGGGAGAAAGAAGTAAAATATCAGTGTTAATTTAGATTCATTCTGGTCACCAAAAAAAATGATATATGTATATAGATATGGAGTAGGAGTCATCTTGAAGTTGGTCAGGAATGTTCTAGAAGTGAAAAGAGTGTCAGACTGAGTGATGAGTCTCAAGTTAGAAATTGAAGGTGTGATGTTGAATGTTGTTAGTGCTTATGCCCCACAGGCAGGATGTGAGCTAGAAGAGAAGGAGAGATTCTGGAGTGAGTGAGATGAAGTGATGCAGAGTACCCCCAGAGGTTAGTGGTCATTGGTGCAGACTTCAATGGTCATGTTGGTGCAGGAACCAGAGAGAATGAGGAAGTGATGAAAGTAAGAGAAGAATTTTTTATGGTTCCACCCAAATGAAGATGGGTTTCCCTTTTGGGTCTGGTTCATCTCAAGGTTTCTTCCTCGTGTTAACTTAGGGATTTTTTCCTCGCCAGATTTGGGATGGGCAATGCTCATTAGGGACGCGTTAAGGTTGTAGAAATTGTTTAAATCATTTCGTACTTTGCAAACTCTTACTTTTACCATGTAAAGCTACTTTGCGGCAATGTCAATTGTAAAAAGATAAAAAAAACAAATCAAACTGAATTGGAGAAATAAGTGAAATATCAGTGTTACTTTTGATTCATTCTGGTCACCAGAAAAAAAAAAAGATATGTGTACATTGCAGATACATAAAGATCATATGTGACTTTTCCTGATCTTGCCACACTTTGTTTGCAGTGATGTCATGATGATGCTCTTAGGCTTTTTTGCACGTGATTTAAATTAATTTTAAAATCCTAAAACTGTGAGCTGAGCTGGCAGAGAGACAAATAAAGGTATCCTGATCTTAGACACAACACAGCAGTGATGAAATCTCTCCTTTTTATTTGTTGCCTTTTGGTACTTTATGGGACGGCTGTCAGTCTGGTAAAAGACTACTTTTATAATTCTAATGAAGTGAATATCTCTACAGCTCTGAAACAATGCAAAAGGAAATATGGGAATCTGGCAAGCATCACTACCGAAGAAGAACACCAGAAAGCTTTGGAGGTTTCCAGAGAAAAATTCAGTTGGATTGGGCTTATAAGGACTCAACCACATGTAAACAAGTGGAAGTGGACTAACAAAGAAAATGTAATGATTGAAAAGTGGAATTCTGGTGAGCCCAATGATGGACGTTTAGGGGAAAATTGTGTTTCTATGAATCAAAATGGATGGTATGATATTGACTGTGCTCTGAGTTTACCTTCAATCTGTGTGACGAGGTTCACATTGGTGAAGGAGAATAAAAACTGGGAAGAGGCTCTCAAGCATTGCAGGAGTCTCTACACTGACTTGACCTTCGTGGATTCTACAGCACTGCTAGAACTTCTTAAAATAGAAACCAAACAAACCCAAACAGCCAGTGTGTGGACAGGCCTGCGTTTCCTGGATGGAAAATGGTTCTGGGTGAATGAGATGGAGCTGGGCAGCATGGTATCACTGCCTTCATGCCCAGTCCTGCCCTATCGCTGTGGGGCGTACAACTTCAACACGGCCGTCTGGGAGAACAGAGACTGCAACGAGGAGCTTAATTTCCTCTGTTATGACTGAAGGTGAGAAATAAACATCCACAACATTCACTAGGATTGTGGAAGTTTTAATATTCATCTCATAATCTTATGATAATCACTAAAATTTTAACGTCAGCACTGAATACTTAATAATAGAAGTGTCCACCGCATTCACTTTCTCCATCAACATAAATTACATCCAAAAACTCCATTTTTTTTCCTAAACAGATGGACTCTCTACAACTGAAATAAGAAGAAGATCTTCCTCAAACATATATCGGATCTGGATATAATGTAGTCTGTTTAACCCGGGATCATCACTCAAGCTGTAATATAACAGCAAAAAAGTTTCAAATCAATGAAAATTACAGCAGATGATGTCTCTTTAGATATTGTTCTCTTTATTCCATACTAAAATATTATTAATTTATCAATAAATGCTTGTTTGTTTTTGTTTTGTTTTTTTGTTTTGTTTGTTTTTTGTTTGTTTGTTTTGTGGTTTGTTTTTTTTTGGTCTTTTGAATAATTTCATCTTTAAATATATTTTTTATTAACAAGCAATAATTTGGTTTCAGTTGTTTCTTGAATAATTTCATTGTAAAATATTACTTTTTGTTTTTTCTTCAAGTTTTATTTATTTTTAGGATCTGTTTGGTTTTCAATCCTACTTAAATGATTTCTATTAAAACAATATTCACTAAATGTTTTTTTTTTTTTTTTGGTGAAAAGTTTGTGTTCCACATTATTTCTTTACTCGGAGGTGGCTGGTTTGGGGTTTTCTATGTCTAAGAAATAAACATAGCAAGTGATTAAAATGTAAATTTAATAAAGGGAAATTTCAGTTTGTTATTTCTTTAATATAGAAATAAGGTTTATTTTTAATATTAATTTAATTTTTTTTATTTTTTGGTGGTAGTTGCAAATGTCTATGAGTATTTAAAATATATATATACATATATACAATATAAAATATTCTGAGTTGATGTTAAAAAATGTGAGTATATTTATTGTTTTTGTCTTTTGATAATAATATATTACTATATTTTAATAATATTAATAAAAATAAAAACAGAATCTGGTGTTTCATAAGATATGAATAAATAAAATGTTTGTCATTCATTCATTCATTTTTTTTTCTGAACTGCTTAAACCTAATTAGGATTGTGGGGAGGCTGGCGCCCATATCAGCCGACTCTGGGTGAAAACAGTGTACACGTTGGTGTGCTTACCATGCCAGTGCACAGGGCCAACCCTCATACAAACATTTACACTCACTCTCACACCTAGGGGTGACATGAAACAAACAATTAGCCAACTGTGCAGGTTTTTGCACTACAGAAGGAAACTAGAGTACGCAGAGGAAACCAACAGGAGTGTGGTGAGAACATGCACACTCACAAAGAAATGACCAATCTGGAAATCAAGCTCAGGTGTTCTTGCTGTGAGGAGGACATGCTAACCACTATGCTGCCATGCCACCCAGAAAATGTTTAATACTTGTTTATTCTTATTTATTTATCTATTTATTTATTGCATGAAGCTTTTTTATTTCGCTTTTCAGAGATTTGAATTGGAAATCTGATTTGCTTTCCTGACATTTCTTCACACTGCTCGTGAGCCTGCAGAGATCTTTAGTGTGCAGTACTTCTTGAATCACTGGTATCACAAATATAATAAATGTTATAAATGTTATGAGTATGTAATTAATAAAGGTATAAATCTAAATCTAAATCTAGTATATCAAATATATACTTATATCTGGTTAGTGTGCTGTCACACACTGTATTAGTTGTAGCTATTTTTGGGTCACAGTTGTTTTTGCTGACATAATCAAATTGAGTCTAGAACGTTCCATCATATTTGGAAACTCTGAGATGGACCTATTTGCGCAAGCATCCTGTGCCTGGTGACGGGATTAAAACATTTGGAAAAAAGGAACATTCTCAAATTTTCCATCATATTCTGGAAACTCTGAGATTGATCTATTCCCAGCTAACATGCAATGCTTTGCAACATTTTTACAACGTTGCAGAAAGATTGTAATTTAGTTATGTTACATGTAACGCTATGTGAATGTTGTAGAGACGTTATATCAAACGTTTACTGAGAACCTATCTGACATATAATCACTACGTGGTTCAGACGCCTAAACATCGCACATATCCAGGCTGTGCGAGGTCTGCTACAGTAAACTGTGTGCATGCGTGTGAAGTCTTTCTGGTTTGGCGAGCTTGCTTGAACAGACAAAGATATTTCCTTTCGGCTTTGTCCTTTCTTCAGGAGTCACCACATCGAATGAGGATCTCTTAATCTTGGCCATCAATATTTCCTCTGAGATTTAACCGTAATCTGAGGCAAGATCACAAGGTAAGATATATGTACATAAAGCTACTTCACAGCCAGATGAATGTTATAGATTCCCAGCAAGCAATGTTTCATTGTAACAACAGCCCTACAATTTTACACAGAAGTCCCAACAACGTTGTTATAAAACATTGCAATGATATAAATTTGTAGACTCCCAAAAACATTGCTGCAACATCACAAGCGAAGTTGTGATGAATGTGGCAAAAACGTTGTAAGTAATGTCATCAAGAATGTGGCAAAAACGTGTTGTAGTAACATCAACAAATACTTTATTCACACAGAACATACACTCGAGGTATCTGGGGTTGGGTAGCCCCAGCCTATACCCCTTACAAAATTTACAGTAGAGAAAATTAAATTATTAATAAAATGATTAATTATTAAGAATGGTCTTCTTCTTCTTCTTCTTCTTTTACTTTCGGCTGCTCCCTTCAGGGGTCGCCACAGCAAATCATCCGCCTCCACCTCACCCTGTCCTCCGCATCTTCTTTTCTGACTCCAACGACCTTCATGTCTTCCTTCACCACGTCCATAAATCTCTTCTTCGGTCTTCCTCGAGGCCTTCTGCCTGGTAGTTCCAACCTCAGCATCCTACTGCCAATATACTCACTATCCCTCCTCTGTACATGTCCAAACCATCTCAATCTCGCCTCTCTGACTTTGTCTCCAAAACATCTTACGTGGGCTGTCCCTCTGATATACTCATTTCTGATCCTATCCATCCTCGTTACTCCCAGGGAGAACCTCAACATTTTCATCTCCGCTACCTCCAGCTCTGCCTCCTGCCTTTTCCTCAGCGCCACTGTTTCTAAGCCATACAACATCGCTGGCCTCACCACCATCTTGTACACTTTTCCCTTCATTCTTGCTGAAACTCTCCTATCGCACATCACACGGATACTTTTCTCCAACCATTCCAGCCTGCCTGCACACGCTTCTTCACCTCTTTTCCACACTCTCCATTGCTCTGGATTGTTGAGCCTAAGTACTTAAAATCCTCCACCTTCGTTATCTCTGCTCCCTGTAACATCACCGTTCCTCCTGGGTCCTTCTCATTCACACACATGTATTCTGATTTTCTGAGGCTAACCTTCATTCCTCTCCTTTCCAGGGCATACCTCCACCTCTCTAGATTTTCCTGCACTTGTTCTCTGCTCTCACTACAGATCACGATGTCATCTGCAAACATCATAGTCCATGGAGATTCTTGTCTCACCTCGTCTGTCAGCCTGTCCATTACCATAGCAAACAAGAAGGGGCTCAGAGCTGACCCTTGATGCAGTCCCACCTCAACCTTGAATTCGTCGGTCACACCGACAGCACACCTCACCACTGTCTTACATCTCTCATACATGTCCTGCACCACTCTAACATACTTCTCTGCCACTCCAGACTTCCTCATGCAATACCACAGTTCTTCTCTTGGCACCCTGTCATATGCTTTTTCCAGATCTACAAAGGCACAATGTAGCTCCCTCTGACCTTCTCTGTACTTCTCTATTAACATCCTCAAGGCAAACATTGCATCTGTGGTGCTCTTTCTTGGCATGAAACCAAACTGTTGTTCACAAATGCTGACCTCTGCCCTTAGTCTAGCTTCCACTATTCTTTCCCATAACTTCATCGTATGGCTCATCAACTTTATCCCTCTGTAGTTGCTGCAACTCTGCACGTCTCCCTTGTTCTTAAAAATGGGCACCAGCACACTTCTCCTCCACTCCTCCGGCATCTGCTCACTCTCTAGTACCGTGTTGAATGTTCTTGTCAGAAAATCTACTGCTACCTCTCCTAGACACTTCCATACCTCCACAGGTATATCATCAGGACCAACTGCCTTTCCATTCTTCATCCTCTTCAATGCCCTTCTCACTTCACCCTTACTGATCTTTGCTACATCCTGCTCCTCAATGGTTACCTCTTCTACTCTTTTTTCTCTCTCATTTTCCTCATTCATCAGCTCTTCAAAGTACTCTTTCCATCTTCCCAGCACACTTCTGTCATTAGTCAATAGAGTTCCCTCTCTGTCCTTTATCAATCTAACTTGCTGCACGTCCTTCCCATCTCTATTTCTCTGCTGTGCCAACCTGTATAGATCATTTTCTCCCTCTTTACTATCCAACCTATCATACAAGTCATCATATGCCCTCTGTTTGGCCTTAGCCACTGCTACTTTCGCCTTATGCTGTGTCTCCCTGTACTCCTGTTTACTCTCTTCGGTCCTCTCAATGTCCCACTTCTTCTTGGCTAACCTCTTCCTTTGTACACAATTAATTATTAAGAATGGTCACAAGTCATTATCATCATCATTTGAGGTGCCATCCTTAGCACTTTCTGCAGTACTGGACTTCACCTGGAAAAGAAAAAAAATAAAACAAGTAAAAACCTCATGTTGCTGCGTATCCTGTCATTCTGGCAAAAGTTTTATTTCTCATACAAAGAATACATTTACATTTCTATCCTGCTGATCACACCCTTCCAATTCACACTATCATTGCCCACATGGGCGTTGAAGTCTCCCAAGACAAACGAGTGAGTCTCCCGAGGGAGCGTTCTCCAACACACCCCTTAATGACTCCAAGAAGTGTGAGTACTCTGAACTGTCATCTGGTGCACAAGCACAAATAACAGTTAGGACCCATCTCCCCCACCCAAAGGCGTCCTAGGCGTCCTACCCTTTCATCGACCAGGGAGAACCCTAATGTTTGGGCACTGAGATGGGGGGGCAACAAGGCCTCTCCCCATGAGCAACTCCAGAATGGAATAAGGTCCAGCCTCTCTCAAGATGGGTGGATCCAGAGCCCAAGCTATGCGTGATCTGAGCCCGACTATATCTAGCCGGTATCTCTCCACCTCACACACCAGCTCAGGCTCCATTCCCACCAGAGAGGTGACATTCCATGTCCCAAGAGTCAGAGTCAGTCTGTCAGGATCGGTCTGACAGAACCCATGCTTTTGGCTGCCACCCAACTCACATTGCACCGACCACCAGGCGCTCGCCTTCGAGCCCCTCCCCCAGGCCTGGCTCCAGGGGGACCCCAGTGACCCACGTCTGGGCAAGAGAAACTGTATGGTTTTATTTTTTATTATTCATAGAGGTCCGCCGACAACATAGCTCATAAGATCATTAGGGCACCCAAACTCCTCCACCATGATAAGGTGGCGATTCATGAGGAGCAGGTATTTTGTGTGGGAGTAAATGTTTGGATTAATTGAGCACAATCTGTACTTTCTCATGCTGAGCAAAGCATACAATTACGGAGCAATCAAACAACATATACAGTATTTCATGATGCAGCATTGCACAGAAGTTGAGACTGGAAATGAAATGTGAGGTCAGTCAATTGTAAAGGGTGCCTCTCATGCATGCATATTGGGGTCAGAGGGCGCATTGGAGCATCAAGCTTGAGGGGAATTTTGTATGGAGAATTAGCTCAAATGGTAGCTCTTGCTTAATATGCGAGAGGTAGCGAGATCAATTCATGAATTCTATAACTTTGCTGGGATTTTTGTGAGATTCCCTTGAGATAAATTTCTCAATTTCAACCAACACTGTATTTTTAATTTCTGGATACAGCATCAAGTTGCTTTGAATTCGGTGAACCCCTTTCAAATTTAAAAACTTCTAGTGAGTGAGTGCTTCTCTGGCGATGCTCATCCTGTCATTCTGGGGAAAAAGTTGTATTTCTCATACAAAGAATCATTTATATTTCTATATTTGAAACCAAAGAAGCAGGTTGGTTGAGAATATTTCCCAGTTTAAAACCTGCAAAATCACCAATTCTCATTAGTATATTTTGGAGTCAAAGGCTCACAATAGCAGTCAAATTTAAACATTGAATCATTTTCAAATAAACTGATTTGACATAGCCATTTTATCCCTAACACAAAGTGACATATTGTGATTCTTGCCAGGGATGTAAATTTGAAGAAACTTGACAGGTATGTAGTGTGGGACAATTTGATAGATTAGTTGAGCACACTCTGGACTTTCTCATGCTGAGCAAAGAATACATTTACTGAGCAATTAAACAACATATATTTGTTGATGCATCATTGCACAAAAGTTGAGGCTGGAAATGAAATGTGAGGTCAGTCAATTGCAAAGGGTGCAAAAATTGAGCCGTGAAGACACCTCTCGTGTGCATGCATATTGGGATGGGATGACACATTGGCGCTCAAATGCTAGACTCCTTGCCTAGTATGTGAGCAGTTTTGGGATCAATACCCATAATGAATCCCATCATACCAATAATGAATCTCCAAATTTGCTGGGAATTTGGTCAGACTCCATCAAGGTGAATTTTTCAATTCCACACAACACCGTGTCTTTCATTTTTGGATACAACACCACGTTGCTTTGAGTTGGGTGAGCACCTTTCAACTTTCAGGACTTCAGCTTCTTCTGGTAAGTTAGTTCCTCACTGGTGACGCACATCCAGGCATTCTGGCAAAAGTTGTATTTACTGTATCATACTAAAAAACATTGATATTTCTAGATGTGAAACCATGGAGTCAGGTTGGTTGGGAAACTTACACAATCTGAACCCTCCAATATCACCAGTTGTAATTAGTACATTTTGAGGTAAAAGGCACACAAGTCAAGTCAAATTTCCACTGCGAACCATTTTTAACTCAAGCGATTTAATGGACCCATTTAATCCCCGCATGATTTTTGGATTAGTTGAGCATAATCTGGACTTTCTCATGAAGATCAAACAATACAATTACTGAGAAATCAAACAACATAAATTGGTGATGATTCACTGCACAGAAGTTGAAGCTGGAAATGAAATGTGAGGTCAGTCACTTGGAAAAAAGTGAAAAAACTGAGCAATGAAGACATGACTCTCATATGCATATATGTGGGGGTCAGATGGCACCCAGTCTGTGGGGAACTTGCTGAAATGGTATAGCGCTTGCTTAGCATGTGAGAAGTAGCAGGATAGATACCTGTACTCTCTGATTTTGCTGGGAATTTTATCAGACTCCCTCAAGATGAAGTTGTCAATTTCCTACAACATTGTCTTTATCATCTTTGGATACAACATCAACGTGCTTTGAGTTGGGCGAGCACCTGTCAACTTTAAGAAATTCAGCTTCTTATAGTAAGTGAGTGCCTCACTGGTCATGCACATCCTGTCATTCTGGGAAAAGTTGTCTTTCTCATTAAAAGAAACATTTATAATTCTATATTTGAAATCAAGGAGTCAGGTCGGTTGAGAATATTTCCCCATTTGAACCCTACAAAATCCCCAGTTGTCATTATTATATATTTGGGAGTCTAAAGCTATGAATGCCAATCAAATTTTCACTGCGAAACATTTTCAAATACACTGATTTGACAAATCAGATTTATCCCAAAAAGACAACGACATCACATGATTTTTGCCAGGGATCTCAAATTTCAAGAAACTTCACAGGTATTTAGCGTGGGAGAATTTGTTTGGATAAGTTGAGCACAATCTGGAGCTTTCTCGTAGAGAGCTTAAAGTACAATTACTGATCAATAAAAAAACATAAATTGCTGATGCATCATTTCACAATCTTTGAAGCTGGAAAATAAATATAAGGTCAGACACTTGGAAAAGGTGAAAAAAAATTGAGCAATGACGACATTCCTCTCATGTGCATTGACATTGGAGTCGAATGGCAGTCCTCATTATCATATATTTGGGAGTCAAAAGCTCACAATACCAGTCAAATTTGCACTGTCAATCATTTTTACGTGAACTGATTTTACGGACCGATTTTATCCCAAATAGACAGAGACATAGCAGAATTTTTGCCAGGGATCACAGATTTTAAAATACATCACAGGTATTTAGCGTAGTAGAATTTATTTGGATTTTTTGAGCAGACTCTGGAGCTTTCTTACGTTGATCAAAGAATGCAATTGCTGAGCCATCAAACAAGATATATTTGTTGATGCATCATTGCACAGAAGTTGAGAATGGAAGTGAAATGTGAGGTCAGTCAATTGGAAAGAGAGAAAAAACTGAGCAATGAAGACATGCCTCTCATGTACATGCATATTGGGGTCAGATGGCACATTGGGGCATGATGCCTGGTAGCCATTCTGTGTGGGGAATTAGCTGAAATGGTAGACTGCTAGCTTAGCTTGAGAGAGGTAGAAGAATCAAGACCCGCGTTTTCCAATTTTACTGGGAATTTTATCAGACTCCCTTAAGATGGATTTTCCAATTTCACACAATTTGGATAGTACATTGGAGTTTAAGGCAGGCGTGGTATTGTTTGTGGGATGTTGGCTCAAATGGTAGAGTGCTTGCTTCACATGTGAGAATTAGCTGGAACGATACCTGCATTCTACAACTTTGCTGGGATTTTTTGTCAGACTCCCACGAGATGATTTCTCAATTTTGCCCAACACTGTCTTTTTCATCTTTAAATACAACCTCACATTGCTTTGAGTTGGGTTAACACCTTTTAACTTGAAGGACTTCAGCTTCTTCTAGTAGGTGAGCTCCTCACTGGTGATGTCAATCCTGTGATTCTGGAAAAAGCTGTCTTTCTCATTCAAAGAAACACTTGTAATTCCAATCCAAAGTGTAAGATTGGTTTAGAATATTTCCCAGTTTGAACACGTCAAATCCCCTTGTTCTTATTATTATAAAATAGGGAGTCAAAAGTTCATGATACCAGTCAAATGTCCACTGTCAATCATTTTCTCATAAACGGATGAGACAGACTGATTTAATCCTAAATACACAGTGACAGTGGCATGATTTTTGCCAGGGATCTCAAATTTCAAGAATCTTCACAGGTATTTACAATGGGAGAATTTGTTTGGATTTGTTCAGCACAATCTAGAGGTTTCTCATGTTGAGCTAAGAATACAATTATTGAGCAATCAAACAATATAAATTGTTGATGCTTCATTGCACAGAAGTTGAGGCTGGAAATGAAATGTGAGGTCAGTCACGTGGAAAAGGTGAAAAAACTGAGCAATGAAGACACGCCTCTCATGTGCATGCATATTGGCATCGGACGGCACACTGGTGCATTAGGCCTGTAGGGTGTTTTGTGTCGGGAATTACCTCAAATGGTAGCATGTTTTCCTAAACATGCGAGAGGTAGTCGGATCGATATCTGCATTGTTCAATTTTGCTGGGAATTTTATCAGACAATACTTTCTTCCAGAAGAGACAGGAGCATAGGGTGACTTATGAAAGTGGAGGTAGGAGCACACAGGTAGACTACATCTTGTGTAGGCGATGTAATTTGAAGGAAGTCAGTGACTGCAAAGTAGTAGGTGGGTGAAAGTGTTGCCAAACAGCATAGGATGGTGGCGTGTAGGATGACGCTGATGGTGAGGAAGGTGAAGAAAGCAAAGGCAGAGCAGAAGACAAAGTAGTGGAAGCCGAAAAAGGAAGAGTGTTATGTTGTTTTCAAGGAGGAGTTGAAGTGCTTCCAGATGACTGGACAACTATAGCTAATGTGATCATGGAGACAGGTAGGAGAGTACATGGTGTGTCATCTGTAAGAAAAGTAGAAAAGGAGACTTGGCGGTGGAATGAGGAAGTGCAGGAGTGTGTACAAAGGAAGAGGTTAACTTAGAAGAAATGGGACATTGAGAGGACCGAAGAGAGTAAACAGGAGTACAGGTAGACACAGCTTAAAGTGAAAGTAACGGTGTCAAAGGCCAAACAGAGGGCATATGATGACGTTTATGCTAGGTTAGTCAGTAAAGAGGGAGAATATGATTTATACAGGATGGCACAGCAGAGAAAAAGATGGGAAGGATGTGCACCAAGTTAGAGTGATAAAGGACAGAGAGGGAAATGTATTGACTGATGGCAGAACTGTGCTGGGAAGATGGAAAGAGTACTTTGAAGAGCTGATGAATGAAGAAAATGATAGAGAAAAAATAATTGAATTGGTGACTGTTGAGGACCAGGAAGTTGCAAAGGTTAGTAAGGGTGAAGTGAGGAGAGTGGAGAGCATTGAAAAGAATGAAGAGTGGAGAGGCGTTTGGTCCTGACAAAATACCTGTGTAGGTATGAATATGTCTAGGTGAGGTAGCAGTAGATTTTCTGACATGGACATCCAACAAGGTCTTAGAAAGTGAGAGGATGTCCGAGGAATGTAGGAGAAGTGTGATGGTGCCCATTTTTAAGAATAAGGGAGACGTGCAGAGTTGTGGCAACTACAGAGGGATAAAGTTGATGAGGCATACGATGAAGTTATGGGAAAGAATAGTGGAAGCTAAACTAAGAGCAGAGGTCAGTATTTGTAAACAACAGTTTGGTTTCATGCCAAGAAAGAGCACCACAGATGCAGTGTTTGCTTTGAGGATGTTAATAGAGAAGTACAGAGAAGGTCAGAAGGAGCTGCATTGTGTCTTTGTGGACCTGGAGACAGCATATGACAGGTTCTGAGAGAGGAACTGTGGTATTGCATGAGAAAGTCTGGAGTGACAGAGAAGTATGTTAGAGTGGTGCAGGACATTTCTGAGAGATGTAACACGGTGGTGAGGTTTGCTGTCGGTGTGACCGATGAATTCAAGGTGGAGGTAGGACTGCATCAAGGGTCATTTGCTATGGTGATGGACAGGCTGACAGACAAGGTTAGACAAGGTTCCCCATGGACAATGATATTTGCAGATGACATTGTGATCTGTAGTGAGACCAGAAAACAAGTGCTGGAAAATCTAGAGAGGTGGAGGTATGCATTGGGAAGGAGAGAAGCCTCAGGAAGACAGAATACAGGTGTGTAAACAACAAGGACCCAAGAGGAACGGTGAGGTTAAAGGGAGCAGAGGTTAAGAGGGTGGAGGATCTTAAGTACTTCAGCTCAACATTCGAGAGCAAAGGAGAGTGTGGAAAAGAGGTGAAGCATTTGCAGGCAGGTTGGAATGCTTGGAGAAAAGTGTCCGGTGTGTGTGTGTGTGTGTGTGTTTGTGTGTGTGTGTGTGTGTGTGTGTGTATATATATATATATATCTTCTTTTACTTTCGGCTGCTCCCTTCAGGGGTCGCCACAGCAAATCATCCGCCTCCACCTCACCCTGTCCTCCGTGATCTTCTTTTCTGACTCCAACAACCTTCATGTCTTCCTTCACCACATCCATAACCCTTCTTCGGTCTTCCTCGAGGCCTTCTGCCTGGTAGTTCCAACCTCAGCATCCTACTGCCAATATACTCACTATCCCTCCTCTGTACATGTCCAAACCATCTCAATCTAGCCTCTCTGACTTTGTCTCCAAAACATCTTACGTGGGCTGTCCCTCTGATATACTCATTTCTGATCCTATCCCTCCTCGCTTTCTCCCAGGAGAACCTCAACATTTTCATCTCCGCTACCTCCAGCTCTGCCTCCTGCCTTTTCCTCAGCGCCACTGTTTCTAAACCATACAACATCGCTGGCCTCACCACCATCTTGTACACTTTTCCCTTCATTCTTGCTGACACTCTCCTATCGCACATCACACCGGACACTTTTCTCCAACCATTCCAGCCTGCCTGCACACGCTTCTTCACCTCTTTTCCACACTCTCCATTGCTCTGGATTGTTGAGCCTAAGTACTTAAAATCCTCCTATATATATATATACACACACACAGTTGCCTCTCAATATTCGTGGGGTTTGGTTCCGGCCCCTCCCGCGAATGAAGATAATCCGTGATTTCTGTACCCGGAAGTAAGTGTGTATCCCACCTTCTCCCGGCGTTGGCTGAGGTAGGGTCCCCTCTCTAGGATACAGGATAAATGACTGACAAGTATGATGAAGAATGAGAAAATACACACATTCTAATTCCGGCTAAATAACTGCTATATAAGTTTTTTTTTTTTTTAAGTTATGTTTGTGCCACTTTAACCCACTGGTGACGCAAGACCACTTGAGATGCAAATATGAAGCCTCGTGGAACAATATGGGGGTGTTTCTTATCATTCTGCAAAATTTCAACCCCGCGGTTCTGTGGTCTGGCTGTAGAAACTGAGCCAGAAGAAAAGGAAGCTTCACTGTTTGGGTCCAAATCTGAGGTAGAAATTCGAGGTATATCTCAACTCTCTATCTGTAGGTTCAGCCCACTCACCCTCAATTGGACTTACTGGTCCACTCCTTACTCCCCCTTGGAATCATGTATCCTTCTGTCACACTGAGAGGTTGCCAAACCCCATGCACATTGGTTTCCATCGGCCTTTTGCCTGGTAGTTCCAACCTCAGCATCCTAATCACAATTTATTCACTATCCCTCCTCTGCACATGTCCAAACCATCTCAATCTACCCTCTCTGACTGTGTCTGCAATACCTCTAACATGTGCTGTCCTTCTGATGGACAGAGGCTCCCCGACTTACATTTTTTAATTGGTTCCAGATGGCCGAACATAAGTTGATAGTGAACGTAAATTGTTAAAGTGACATATGACGTTCATACTGCACTATACATCCATAAATACCATTACTCTATCTCATAAAACACCCCTAAATCAATTATTATAACCACAACATTGTAAAATAATATCAAATAATGTCAACATTAATTTCAAATGAAGTAAATTCAAGCAAAATAATTTTAAATAGATTAATTTTAATCAAATTCACTCATCAAATACAGTCTAAAATATAACCTTTAACATTCTCTATGATGCGATTTTTTTTTGCTTGTGAATGGTTCCACTGGTCAACGGATGGTCACATTCCATGAAGCTGAGCCGAGTCACTTTACATGAAGCTTAAAACAGCCAATCAACACTTACAATATGTGAGGTGCTCAGCACCAAAAGTAGTTTACTTTTTGTGCTTGACACAAAGTGCGGGTTATACGGACTTCCGATCTTTCAAGAGAGGCAGGGCACCACTGAATACTGGTTACGTCCTCAGCCCGCACTGATGTGAATCACCAGCACAGCAGAGAGTTCTCTGCCTTTTCTGGATTCAGGTTTTCATTCATTTTACAACTCTCTTTGCTTAACTGAGTATGCATGGGGGATCGCGCTGATCTGAGCAGATAGATAATTCATCTCTGTGTATGAGACTTGCACCCATGCTAGTAGGCTTACGCTTCTGACGAACCATATTTGCTTAGGGTTACAAAATATCATCTTTGGATACAACATCACGTTGCTTTGAGTTGGGAAAGCACCTTTCAAATAGAAATATTTCAGCTTTTTGTTTTAAGTGACTGTTTCACTGGTGAGGTGCATCCTGTCATTCTGGAAAAAGCTAAATTTCTCATACAAAGAAACAGTTATATTTCGATATTTGAAACCCTGAAATCAGGATTGTTGAGAATATTTCACAGTTTGAAAACTGCAAAATCTTCAGGTCTCATTTCTATATTTTGGAGTCAAAGGCTCACAACATCAGTCAAATTTTCACTGTGAACCATTTTTTCTGAATTGATTTGACAGACACATTTTCTCACAATTAGAGGATGAGATAGCATGATTTTTTCCCAAGCATGTCAAATTTCAAAAAAGCTCAACAGGCATATCTTGTGGGAGGATTTATTTGGATTAGATGAGAACAATCTAAACTTTCTCATGGTGAGCAAAAAATTTAGTATTATTGACATTTCTGAAACTCAAATTACAAAGTCAAATTCGGAATCACTGAGCTTCAAGTCCAACATTTCAGGGTATTGTTTCGAATACGTCCCTATTACCCTCAGTGTGGGAGGTGTCAGGATGTGCAGAAACAAGGCAATGAACCATAGTATAATTGGAAAAAAAAGACATCTAATGAATCTTTCCAGGCACTATGGATAGAAATTCAGTTCCCAAAGAAAGCAAACATAACATGTGCAGTAATTTATAGACAACACAATAAGCCGGGGAAGTTCCAGGATTATATCAATCTCAGCCTAGAAAAATATAGTGCACGCGGTAAACCAGTTTTTATTCTGGCCGACTTTAACGTGAATCTCCTCCACTCCAGTACTTTTTTTTTTTATCTCTTCAAAGTTATGGATTCATCCCAATAATTGATAAACCCAACCCGGGTACACAATGGATCAGCCACTCCAATTGATAATATCTTAATTAATGATATGGCTAACAGTTCCGTTGTTAGCGTTAACATCATCTCGGACATCACGATAATTTTTCTCAATTCTGTGTTCTCCCTGGCCACAATTATAAACTGTCAGAAGAACTAACAAGGGAAAAAATTTGTGATTTCACAAACTTTTCTGAACGAGACTTTCTATCCGATCTTGCAGAAATTGATTAGGATAATATAAAAGCAGTAAATGGAAATGTGGATATTAATTTCTATGTGGATATTAATACGATAAATAAAGTCTTTAACAAACATGCTCCATTTAAAAGCAAATCTTAGAGGAAGACTTAAGCTAGTTAAAAAACCATGGATAACCCCAGGTATCTTAAGAATCAATTAAACTAAAAAACAAATATTTTTCATCTGGTCATACAGAGAAATACAAATTGTAAAGAAATAAAATATCAAATCTTACACGACTAAGCATGAGAAATCATTTCCATAAGTTTTTCTTTTAAAATCTGAATAGTAAAAAGAAAACCTGGGAAGGGATTAACAACCTAATTCAAGATAGCAAGAGAAGTAGAAAAATGTCTCATTTCTGTTATTAAGAAACCACAAGACAGCTATGTTACGAACAAACCCAAAGAAATGCCTGATGGCCTCAATGAATACTTTGCAACTGTGGGGGCTACACTAGCATCTAGAATGCCGCAAGGGTCAAGTAACTTTAAAGAATATCTCCTGTCTCCTCTCCTTTCTTCATTTTTCTTTTGATTCTGTTACATCTCAAGAAATAATGCCTTACCCCCAAACAAAGTCCATGGTTTATACTCCCGCCCCGTGCATATTTTAAAGCAGGGGTGCTCAATCCTGCTCCTGGAGATCAACCTTCCAGATGACTTTATCTCCAACCCTAATGTGGCCAATGTTACATGTAAGATCCAGTCAGGTCTTGATTAGATGATTGGATGGTTAGGTGGGCATGATTAGGGTTGGAGCGAATGTCTTCTGGAAGGTAAATCTCCAGGAGCAGGATTGAGCACCCCCTGTTCTAAAGTGTGCGAGGTCTATCATATCAGAACCCATTGCTAATTTGATAAATAAATCCATAAGTACCGGAGTATTCCCATTAAAATAAGCTAAGATAATTCCCATATTTAAAGGGGGGGAGAGGAGACAGATCCCGGAAACTAGCGACCGATTTCCCTTCTTTCCATTCTTAATTGTATTGCGAAGCAAGCACACTACCAGTTGAGCTAATTCCCCACATGAAAGCCCTTTTGTGCCTGATACTCCAATGTGCCATCGGACCCCAATATGAATGCACATTAGAGGCATGTCTTCATTGCTTAATTTTTCCTCCCTTTCAAAGTGACTGACACCAGATTTCATTTCCAGCCTCAACTTATGTGCAATGATGAATAAGAAAATTATATTGTTTGATTGATCAGTAATTGTATTCTTTACTCACCATAAGAAAGTTCAGATTGTTCTCATCTAATCCAAATAAATTTTCCAACACTCTAAACCTTTTAAGTTTCTTGAAATTTGACATCCTTGGCAAAGCATCACGCTATCTCACCCTCTAAATGGAAGAACATGGGTCTGTCAAATCAATTCAGAAGAAAATGGTTCACAGTGAAAATTTGGTTGATACTGTGAGCCTTTGACTTCAAAATATAGAAGTGAGACCTGAAGATTTTGCAGTTTTCAAGTGGTGAAATGTTCTCAACAATCCTGATATCTAGGGTTTCAAAAATCGAAATACAACTGTTTCTTTGTGTGAAAAATTTAACTTTTACCAGAATGACAGGATGCGCCTCACCAGTGAGGCACTCACTTAAAAGAAGAAGTTGGAGTATTGCAAGTTGAAAGGTGCTCGCTCAACTCAAAGCAACGTGATGTTGTATCCAAAATGAAAAAGTGAAATTGCATGAAATCCATCTTGACGGAGTTTGACAAGAATCCCTGCAATTTGCAATATTTTGTCATTCTGGCAAAAGTTGTCTTTCTCCTTCAAAGAAAGATTTATAATTCAAGATGTGAAACCAAGGAGTCAGGTTGGTTGTGGATATTTCCAAATTTGAACCCTGCAAAATCACCAGTTCTCATTATTACAGTAGGCCATCGACATTCGCGGGGGTTCAGTTCCGAGCCCTCCCGCGAATCGAGATAATCCGTGAGTTCTGTACTCGGAAGTAAAGCCCCATGTATTACGTCACCTACGTGAATGAGCAGCTGTAAGTAAAATACTATGTATCTATTACATGCGCTAAAATATGCTTCTTAAACACATTCTATCAACAGTCGACAGTCTTACTCATTAATACAGTATTAATGTAGTAAAATATAGTCATGATTAAGAAAAACATTTTAATTTTTACTCTTATTTTTATTAATGATAAAATATAAACATTATACAGCATATACTGTTGTAAAGCACTCGTTTTAAAGTCTTTTCCAATTATTATTCCAGTACAGTACCTCAGTTAATTCTGAGAATGTTTGTGTGTGAGATTTTATGTTCTGTCGCATGTTTAACAAATGATACCAAAAGGATAAACTTAATTACGCTTCATGTCCTTTTACAATGAACTTGGAGTGACGTCTTGGAGTGACGTCTCCAAGATGACGCTGCCTAGAGGTCAACGTCGCGGAGTTCTCAGAGTCAAATTGTTTCTCTGTTCGTTTTAATTTGTTTTATTTGTTTGTTCATGTTTTGCACTATGCTCCTCTATGATCGGTCGACCCTATTACAGCTATGAGCAGCTTCATTCTTCAAGCAATTAAGCACGCAACAACTTCTATCGTGAGCTGCTATGCTATGGCAGCTACATACTAGTGGTTACCGGCTAAGCCCAGGCGGAGTTCTCAGAGGCTTGGTTAGCACTTCTGACCATACTACTTGAAAATGTTCAGTCCCTGCCAAACGAGATGGACGAGCTTCATGCTCAGATTGCAGCGCAGAGGGATCTACAGCACTGTGTTTCTGTGAAACATGGCTCGAGGAGAGTACACCTGAAAAGGCGATGATACCATCCGGCTACACGGTCTTCATCCCCAGCTATCCCAAATCGCCGGAGTCGTCGTTCGGCCCCTTCCCGCCTAGGCTTCTTGTCCGCTGGGGTGCGGCTCGCATTGAGCTGCCTACCATAGCATATTAGCTCTGCTAGCCGCATCCCGGCTAACAAGCCCGGTTGAGCGTGCTTAGTTATACACACCCGAAGATACTCCCATCTTATAGCTGTATAGTGCAAAACATGAACAAACAATACAACAAATAAATCAAATTAAAACGAACCATAGCATGTTAGCCCTGCTAATAGCATGTTCGCTCCGCTAATAGCATGTTCGCTCCGCTAATAGCATGTTAGCTCTGCTTAGTTATACACGCCCGAAGATACTCCAATATTATAGCTATAGTAGAGTCGACTGGTCGTAGATGAGCATAGTGCAAAACATGAACAAACAAAACAACAAATAAAACAAATTAAAACGAACAAAGAATCAATTTGACTCTGAGAACTCTGCGACATCGCCCTCTGGGCAGTGCCATCTTGGAGACGTCACTCCAACTTGAATGTAAAAGGACATGAAGAGTACTGGAACAAAGTTTATCCTTTTGGTATCGTTTGTTAAACATGCTACAGAACATGAAATCAAATTAATATACATGAACTTAGGTACTGTACTGGAATAATAATTAAAAAACATTTTAATACAACAGTTCAGAGAAAGGAGAAAATCTTATTTCTTCAGAAGAGACATCCAGCATTTTCTATGGCTTAGCCAGAGAAGATGCACAGTGTTTGAGTGGTATAGAACTTAACTGGTAATTAAAACACACACAAAAAAAGAGGCTCCTTGACAACTTGTGTGAGAATGAGGAAAAAGGGCGGGACATCAGCTCAACCAATCAGGAGAAAGGAGAGCAGCCATTGGCTGAATTTGAATCACGTGCCGGTTGCTCGGAAGTCAGTGAATACTCAAACTGTGGGTGCAAAACCGCGCATCCTGTCCTTCTGGTAAAAGTTAAATTTCTCAGACAAAGAAACAGTTATGTTTCGATATTTGAAACCCAGGAATCAAGACTGATGAGAATATTCAACAGTTTCAAAACTTCAAAATCTTCTGGTATCATTACTATACAGGTCCTTCTCAAAAAATTAGCATATTGTGATAAAGTTCATTATTTTTTCACTAAGCTCATACGTTTGTGTGTGTGTGTGTGTGTGTGTGTGTGTGTGTGTGTAGAGTGATTGTGGGGATGGTCACACTGGGTAACATGCTGTCCTCTGTGCTCGCTGGGAAGGTCAAACCATCCGACCCTGTGATCAACGTCCTGTATAAGCAGTTCAAACAGGTCAGTGACACACACACACACACACACACACAGTGTGCGGCATCATACAATCAAGATAATCAGCTTCCTCATTTGCAGCTTATCATCGAGTGCCTCAAAAATATTTGAGCAGGATCTTGCATGCCCCTCAGATATTTATACAGGCTGACCTGATGAAATAAACACTGTACACACACACACACACACACACACACACACACACACACACACAGGTATATTAATAATTACAGATGCAGGTGTTACATGTTGATATATTTTAATAGGGTTTTTTTGGGTGGGGGGGTATTTAATGCTGCACCTCACATCTGGAGTTTAAAGGTACAGTGTGTACAATCTCTCTGAGCTCCTGTTCGAATCCCACTGCTTTGAAGAAATGTGTAAAAAAAATCAGAAGTCACAGTGTTGCCATGCACTGCACTCTCTACACTCATAAGGCATCTGATCACATTTTTCTGGCAAGGAAATGATGCCCAAGTCCACGGGAGTGATGCAACTTAGCCCCGCCTCCATCTCTGCTTAAAAAGGTTAATGAGACACTTGTTGATCGATGATGGGTTTTGCAGTAATTTCATTGGCTGTTGTTACACACTGCACCTTTAATTATGACGGGATTATTCGTGCACTTTCACCTCGCTTGTTTTTCTGAATGCAATAAAGATCAAAGTGCTGAATTATTATTAAACTTTCTGCAGTATGTACATTCTGGAGCTGAGAGTGTTTTATGATAGCGTTACATGAACGCTGCTGCTTTTCATCTGGTTTGGAAGTACGTATGTATGAGGCTGGAATGTCACGTCGTGGCCACACGGGGTCACTGCAGATGTCTTTGTACCAATATTTAAAGACTTGTGATCGTCGTTATTAACATCAGAAGAAACATTTTTACAATGTAGGACTGCAGAGAATTTCGATCTTTTGAGTCGCACCGGTATTTGCATACCAGGAGGAAGTGGGAGTGGAAGACACCATTAAAGACTGGAACTCGCTACCACCAGACCTGATCAACACCATATCAGCAGCTAAGGAGCCAGCTAAATCTTTTGCTGAAATAGTAAGGGGGTCCTGCTAATCAGATTGACACTTGCGCGGTGAATTAATGTCCTTGCGACGTATCACCTAACCGATCAAGATCAAGATCAAGATCAAGGAAGATAAGATGATCTATCTGCTTCACTGATCCCTCTCTCTCCGGAATGGGGCAGCAGTGCTGTATGAATGAACCGGGTTTGCATTCACTCACCTTGAGCATCACAGTGGGTCCAGAAGTCATGATGTTATCAGTATCACTCAAGTTGTGAAAACCTGTAAGCACCCAATTTCCTTACCTCGTTTCGATCTGAAATAGTCAAAGACTTCTAGAAAGAACTTGTGCTCTTGAGCTTCATCGCAAAATATCAATAAAGACTCAGATTCCCGTCACACACATTCAGATTCACCTGATTATTGATCATGCACACCTGGGTCATTGTCATTCAACTCATTCTAGTCTACATGCTGTGTATTTGTACCATTTCTACCAAACCTTATATTTAGTCATAGTTTCTAACTGAATCTGATGTTGTTTATGTTTTTCTCTTATTTGCCCTTGTTGGTATAAAGTTTAGAATTTGCCTGTTTGTATTTGCAAGATTATTTACATGAAGTATTTCCTTATCTGCATCTATGTCAAAGTCTGCTTTTCAACAAAAACAACCACCAACATCTGTTTAAGCTTACTTTGTTCTAATTTTTTAAAAGTAATTTTTCGTTCACTTTTACCAAATAATTGAACAATTTCATAAATTAAGAGTTCAAGATGTGACTGATCCTGAGATCTGATTCAAAACATATTTTATATACATTAACATATTATTATCTTTTATTTATCTAATATTAAAGAGAAATATTAATTCACATATCATTGACAAGAAAAACACAATAATCTCTGTGCTCAACAAAGTACTCTGATTCTGATTCTGAAGAAAATAAAGGAGCCATGCCTTCTCTGTTTGCCTGAAGAGATCACACAACACCAGGAGCAAGGTAGAATGTGCGAGATGGATTCTGTTCCTCGCACATAGCAATGTCAGACGGACAATAAATTTCATTGATTGGCAATTTGTTTCTGGATAGTTATGGCATAGTGGTGAAGTCCTGGTGTTACTGATCACAAGGTTGACGTTCAAACTTCAGTATCACCAAACTGCCACCGTCAGCCCTTCAGCAAGACCTTTAACCCATTGTGTTACAGTGGCATGACTGGCACCCAGTCATGGCTGATGTCAGTATCTGTCAGCTTTTCTGAGACATTTATCAGCACCATTAAGGAAAATGAAATGAATTCACTATTAGCGAGCAACCGGAGAGATTCATTTACTCAGTGTTTTCTTGTTTGCACTGGATCCCAGTTAAATTTTGAATCGAATATAAAATATAAATATTCTTTAAACATACGTATACCTAGGTGGCATGGTGATGCAGCAGTGAGGGAAGGGCACAAGCCAGTGTCTCTCCCCCACACCGGTCCCAAGCCCGGATAAATGCAGAGGGTTGCGTCAAGAAGGGCATCCAGCGTAAAACAAATGCCAAATAAAACATGCGAGTCATATCAAGAAAATTCAGACCGGATCGGTCGAAGCCCGGGTTAACAATGACCGCCATCAGTGCTGTTAACCAACAGAATTCAGAAGTGAAAAGAGTGTCAGACAGAGTGATGAGTCTCAAGTTAGAAATTGAAGGTGTGATGTTGAATGTTGTTAGTGCTTATGTCCCACAGGCAGGATGTGAGCTAGAAGAGAAGGAGAGATTCTGGAGTGAGTGAGATGAAGTGATGCAGAGTACCCACAGAGGTTAGTGGTCATTGGTGCAGACTTCAGTGGTCATGTTGGTGCAGGAACCAGAGAGAATGAGGAAGTGATGAAAGTAAGAGAATAAATTTTTATGGTTCCACCCAAATGAAGATGGGTTTCCCTTTTGGGTCTGGTTCAGACTTCAATGGTCATGTTGGTGCAGGAAACAGAGGGGATGAAGAAGGGATGAAAGTAAGAGAAGAATTTTTTATGGTTACACCCAAATGAGGATGTGTTTCTCTTCTGGGTCTGGTTCCTCTCAAGGTTTCTTCCTCGTGTTAACTTAGGGATTTTTTCCTCGCCAGATTTGGGATGGGCAATGCTCATTAGGGATGCGTTAAGGTTGTAGAAAATGTTTAAACCATTTCGTACTTTGCAAACTCTTACTTTTACCATGTAAAGCTACTTTGCGGCAATGTCAATCGTAAAAAGATAAAAAACAAATCAAACTGAATTGGACAAATAAGTAAAATATCAGTGTTACTTTTGATTCATTCTGGTCACCAGAAGAAAAAAGATATGTGTATATTGCAGATACATAAAGATCATACGTGACTTTCCCTGATCTTGCCACACTTTGTTTGCAGTGATGTCATGATGATGCTCTTAGGCTTTTTTGCATGTGATTTAAATTGATTTTTTAAAACCTGAAAACTGTGAGCTGAGCTGGCAGAGACACAAATAAAGGTATCCTGAGCTTAGACACAACACAGCAGTGATGAAATCTCTCCTTCTTATTTGTTACCTGTTGGTACTTTATGGGACGGCTCTCAGTCTGGTAAAAGACTACTTTTATAATTCTAATGAAGTGAATATGTCTACAGCTCTGAAACAATGCAAAAGGAAATATGGGAATTTGGCAAGCATCACTACCGAAGAAGAACACCACAAAGCTGTGGAGGTTTACAGAGAAAAATTCAGTTGGATTGGGCTTATAAGGACTCAACCACATGTAAACAAGTGGAAGTGGACTAACAAAGAAAATGTAATGATTGAAAAGTGGAATACTGATGAGCCCAATGATGGAGGTTTAGGACAGAATTGTGTTGCTATGGATCAAAATGGATGGTATGATGTAAACTGTGCTCAGAATTTACCTTCAATCTGTGTGACGAGGTTCACATTGGTGAAGGAGAATAAAACCTGGGAAGAGGCTCTCAAGCATTGCAGGAGTCTTTACACTGACTTGACCTTTGTGGATTCTACAGCACTGCTAGAACTTCTTAAAATAGAAACCAAACAAACCCAAACAGCCAGTGTGTGGACAGGCCTGCGTTTCCTGGATGGAAAATGGTTCTGGGTGAATGAGATGGAGCTGGGGAGCATGGTATCACTGCCTTCATGCCCAGTCCTGCCCTATCGCTGTGGGGCGTACAACTTCAACACGGCTGTCTGGGAGAACAGAGACTGCAACGAGGAGCTTAATTTCCTCTGTTATGACTGAAGGTGAGAAATAAACATCCACAACATTCACTAGGATTGTGGAAGTTTTAATATTCATCTCATAATCATATGATAATTACTCGAATTTTCACATCAGCACTGAATACTTAATAATAGCAGTTTCCATCACATTCTTTTTCATGAACATGAATACATCAAATATCCATTTTTTTTTTGTTTGTTTTCCTAAATAGAGGACTCTCTACAACTGGAATATGAAGAAGATCTTCCTCAAGCATTGTTGTCCGAGATTTCCTTTGCACATAGATATAATGTAGTCTGTTTAACCCAGGATTATTACCCAAGCTGTAATCTTACAGCAGAATAGTTTCAAATCAGAGGGAAATTACAGCAGGTAATGGTACTTTAGATACTTTCCTCTTCATTCCATGTTAAATATTATTAATTTATCAATAAATGCTTGGTGGGTTTTTTGTTTTTTTTGTGGGTTGGTGTTTTTTAAATACTGGGATCCCTCATTACTTCCCGCTTCAATTCATGCAACTTCAGTGCAAAAAATAAATAAATAAATAAATATGCACCGAATAAAAAAATAAATAAATAAGGAACTTAAGGAAGAATAGAGGGGAAAGTTAAGGAAAATTCCACAAAAACAAGGCCAATTATGAAACAAAAAAACCCTAAACCAACACAAAACAAACAAAAAAACAATAAAAAATTTACCATTTATTATTTTATTTACATCTTATGTTATTTTTTTAATGTTTAATTGTTATTATAAGCATTGAATATGTATTTATTGATATTATATACACATATGCATGTACTCATGTGTCAGACCGGGGGAGGGGGGGGGGGATCCTACTTTGCGGATTTCGATGGTAGTGAGGGGATCTCGGTCCCAATTAACTGTGGAAAGTGAGGGATCACTGTAATTTCATCTTTAAATATTGTTATTCACAAGCAATTGTTTAATTTCAGCTGTTTCTTGAATAAATTCATGGTAAAATAGTACTTTTGGTGTTTTCTTAAAGTTTCATTTGTTTTTAGTAACTGTTTGTTTTTCCCCTGAGTTCTAAGGATAAAAGAACAATTGGCTAGACAGGACACACTGGTAGGTGCCAGAAGCTGATTACAAGAGCAGCCGGTTATTTCCCATTTGTTAACAGTTTCTCCTGAGAAGAGGAACAACATCTGGGATACAACACTTATAAGAATACTTTGTGCTTTTCCATGGGGAAACAAATATGAATACATAGTTAAAGGATATCAAACACAGAAATAGAAATCAATGCAATTCTGAAAATATATTTCAAATAGTCATGACACAATTTCATATTAAAACAATATTCACTAAATATTTGTTGTTGTTCTTGTTGTTGTTGTTGTTGTTGTTGTTGTCTTTCCTTTTCCACATTATTTCTTTACTCGAAGGTGGCTGGTTTGGGGTTTTCTGTCTATAAGAAATAATGATAGCAAGTGATTAAAATGTAAATGTAATAAGGGGAAATTTCAGGTTGTTATTTGTTTAATTTCGAAAAAAAGGGTTTATTTTATTTTATTTTTGTTTTAATTTTATTTTATTTTATTTTATTTTAATTAATAAATAATTAATTCGTTTTTGTTGTTGGTTCCAGGTGCCTATAAGTCTAATAAGTCAAATTTGTTTTTTTGATATTTTTCTGAGTTTATGTGTAAACATGATGAGTAAATGTATTGGTTTTGGCTTATAATAATATATTGTTATAATATTTTAATAAAATTAATAAAAAAAAACATAATCTGGTGTTTGATAAAATAGGAATAGTGGAAATGTTTATCATTCATTCTTTTTTTCTGAACCACTTAATGATTGCACTGTGAGTGGTCAGCAGAGTGGAGGAGGTAATGTCATTCGGGTCAAAAACAGGTGGGTGGAGTTGTGAACCGGAAAGTGAACTGTGTGCTGTTGGACTCAAACCATATTATTTTCCAAGGGCATTTTCCTATATCATCTTAATTGCTATTAATGCTCCTCCTTCTGCCAACCTCAATGCTGCTTGTGACAATATTCAAGCCCAGTTACAGCCTCAGTACCCAAGTGATTTCATTGTGATCTCAGGTGACTTCAACCATGTCACCATGGAGAACACACTGCTGAACATTATGCAGTATGTGGACTGTGCCACCAGAGTGGAGAGAACTTTAGATCAGCTGTATGCAAACACTAAGGACACTGACAGTTCCTCCCCCCTCCGCAACTGGGAAGATTAGACCACAACTTAATTTATCTTTCTTCATGCTATGTACCTGTTATGAAGAGGCATCACATGACTAAAAGGACTGTTAGAAGACAGAGGAGGTCATTGAGGAACTCCAATACACATTTCAAATTATGGATTGGCCGGTCATCTGTGAGCTACACGATGATGTAATTAATGGGCTTACAGTGTACATTCCACATTACATTAATTACTGCACGGACACCATTATCACAGCATGTTTCTATGATGTAGACCACATTCCAGAAAGTGAGTTCCTCAATGGTGAAGTAAATCCAATAAATCTTGTTAAAAGGGATATTTCTGAGACAAAGAAACATTTATATTTCTATATTTGAAACTGATCAGACAAGTTTGTTTAGAATATTTCACAGTTTAAAGCCTGCAAAGTCACCAAATCTCAAGACAGACACTCCCCGATTTACGTTCGTTCATTTTACGTATTTTTCGATTTTACATTTAAAAAAAAAAAACAAAAATTGAGTTTAGCCTGCTCTCTGTAGTACGAGACGTACCTATGTAGTGCGTTATGTAATACGCTACTTACGGATGACACTGCATCCATTGTTTACAAACGACAGACTGAACATGCCCTCCTTCTTCCCAGTTCACCGGGTGTTACCCTTGTGCTAAGACATCGTCTCTATGATCTTTGTGTTTACACTGTTTTGCGGAAAATATGGTTGGTCTGAAGTGTAAGCCTACTAGTGATAGTGGTAATCAGAAAAAGCTGCAAGCCATCTCGTTAGAAACGAAGATGGCTATAATCAAGAAAATCGATGCTGGTGAAAAACGTGACTGTGGCACGTTTCTTCCAAATGGCTCCGTCGACCATCGGAACCAGTTACAAGCAGAAAGATCTCATGATAGAGCATGTTAAAGGTTATATTTGATACTGTATTTTATACTTGATGAGTGAATTTGATTCAAATGTATCTATTTGAAATTATTTTGCTTGAATGTAATTTATTTAAAATTAATGTTGATATTATTTGATATATTTTATGTTATTTTACAATGTTATGTTTATAATGACTGATTTAGGGGTGTTTTATGAGATACGGTAATGGTAGTTATGAATGTATAGTACAGTCTGAACGTTATATGTCACTGGAACATACAGTAACAACTTACAGTTTTTCTCACCTTACGTTTATAGTCCATGGGGAATCTTGTCTAACCTCGTCTGTCAGCCTGTCCATCACCAAAGCAAACAAGAAGGGGCTGAGAGCTGATCCTTGATGCAGTTCCATCTGCACGGTGAACTCGTCTGTCACACCTACAGCACAGCTCACCACTGTCTTACATCTCTCATACATGTCCTGCACCACTCTAACATACTTCTCAGACTTCCTCATGCAATACCACAATTCCTCTCTCGGCACCCTGTCGTATGCTTTCTCCAGATCCACAAAGGCACAATGCAGCTCCCTCTGACCTTCTCTGTACTTCCCTATTAACATCCTCAGAGCAAACACTGCATCTGTGGTGCTCTTTCTTGGCATGAAATGATGACTACATTTTTGCTTCCACGAGTCTGCCGTGCTCCAGTGAAATGGTGGTATAAGCCAGGTCAGACACATGCCTGTTGACAAACCTTTTCTAAAGCCTGGCTGATGTTCAAATAATGAGTTGCTCTCAGTTAAGTACTTTGCAATTTGATAATGTACACTTTTTTTTCTAATATTTTAGAAAGACAACCTAATATGCTTATTGGTCTATAGTTTCCTACATTTAGAGTACTATTTTTTTATGTAAAGGACTAACTCTAGCTGATTTTCACTCGTCTGGTACAGTATTTGTACAAATGCTGCCGTGAAGTAGGGGCACAAGCCAGTGTGTCTACCTCACGCCGGTCTCAAGTCCGGATAAATGCAGAGGGTTACGTTAGGAAGGGCATCCGGCATAAAACATATGCCAAACAAAATATGCGAGTCACAACATGTGCGTGCAGGCAGGTTGGAATGGTTGGAGAAAAGTGTCCCGTATGATATGTGATAGGAAGGTATCAGCAAAAATGGAAGGAAAAGTGTACAAGACGGTGTTGAGGCCAGCTATGTTGGATGGTTTAAAAACAGTGGCCCTGGGGAAAAGACAGAAAGCAGAGCTGGAAGTAGCAGAGATGAAAATGTTGAGGTTCTCTTTGTGAGTAACGAGAATGGATAGGATCAGGAATGAGCACATCAGAAGGACAGCACATGTAAGATGTTTTGGAGACAAAGTCAGAGAGGCTAGATTGAGATGGTTTGGACATGTACAGAGGAGGGATAGTGAGTATATTGGTAGTAAGATGCTGAGGTTGGAACTACCAGTCAGAAGGCCTAGAGGAAGATCAAAGAGACGATTCATGGACAGTGGTGAAGGAGGACATGTAGGCAGTTGGTGTAAAAGAAGAAGATGCAGAGAATAGGGTGAGATGGAGGCAGATGATTTGCTGTGGCGACCCCTGAAGGGAACAGCTGAAAGGAAAAGAACAAGAAGGTACAGTATTTGTACAAATTGATAAGTTTACAATACTAGTTACAGGAACCTTTAACGCTTCTGCACCAGCTTTTTATTAATCATTATTACATTTTACTTTATTAATACTGTATTAATGAGTAAGACTGTCTATAGAATGTGTTTAAAAAGCATATTTTAGCCCATGTAATAGATAGACAGTATTTTACTTACGGCTGGTCATTCGTGCATGTAATATGATACACGGGGTTTTACTTCTGGGGACAGAACTAGCAGATTATCTTCATTTGCGGGAGGGGCCGGAACCAAACCCCCATGAATAAGGAGGCCCTACTGTATAGTGGTCAACAAATGTACCTCACAGCAAGAAAGTTTTAGGTTTGACTCCGAGACCCAGGCATTTGTTGTTGAGTTTGCATGTTCTCTGTATACTTCTATGAGTCGCCTCTGGATATTCCAGATTTCTATTACAGTCCAAAGACATGCACATTAGCTTCAAATTGCCTCAGATGTGAGTGTGTGTGCGTGTGTGTGTGTGTGTGTGAATGGGTGTGTGTGTTGCACTTCGATGGTCTCATTGAGCATGTCTTCTGCCTTTGCTCAGTGTCAGCTGAGATTGGATTCAGCCTTATTGCGACTCTAATATGGTAAGATAATCCGGCAAAGGAGTGAGCGAGTTAACATTTAAAATAGGGAAGAGACCAGAGTGTGTGCATGTGTTAGCCCCGCCACATGCTGTTCAAGGTGCACCCTGCTTTCGCCATAGTCAGATAAAACAGGGCTCCAGCCTCCCTGCAATGCTGTCAGGCCTCAATGCGGGATACAGGCCCAGCACATCACCAGAAACATCACCTCTAAGACTCTATAGCTGATCTTTGAAGGATAGTTGTTTTGGGACAACATTAGTTTTTGAAAATTTCAAAATTTTCTGTGACCCCATTTTAAAATTACAAGTTATCTAACTTTAAATAAGATTTTTTTTTTCGGCCATGCACTACTACTCAAAATCTTTCTAAGATCTCCGCTTTTTTTTTTAATAAAATGTTTGCAGTTTCGTGTATCAGTGTGGTCTGCAATTAAAGCATAGAACTAAAAACATTCATAAGCAACTTAGAAGTTGTGGTTTTGCCCTGTTTGACAATTTAATCCCAAATTTGGAGTGATTCCCTTCGAGTCCTTTTGCAAATATTCCAGCAGAAGACAATTTTTCTTAAATTTAACTCATTTCCCAAAATTTACCTCATGGTATTATTTCGATGATGGAAATCAAATATTCTTGGTGGAAGTTTCTTCCCAAGTCTGTTACTGAAGTATGTGTAAACATATTGTGCTTGTTGGTTGCTTTTGTCCCTTCTGTTCACTGCATCCCTAATTAGTTAGATGGGGTTTATCTGGAGACCATGCTGGGGCCATTCAGTTTGCTCTTTTCTTCTTGGGTAGTACTAATACACTGCTCACTTTTTTCCCTTTGTTTTTAATAACTCTTTATTGTCAAAGTACATTGAAATATGATTTGTGTTTGGGCACCTGTTGCCATTTTGCAGCACCAGGTATTGTGTTGTTCTACCCTTTGATGCTGAGCGCCAAGCATGAAGCAACAACTGCAAAATTTTAATGTCCTCTGGTATGGCACAGCCAGGATTTATTCCTTTTCCGGTCGTTCCCTGGACTTGAAATGTTGAGATTCCAATAAAACTGAAAAATTTTATTAAATAAATAAAATCGGGGTGTTCTAAAACCTCTCACTTGTGATGTATATATATATATATATATATATATATATATATATATATATATATATATATATATATATATATATATATATATATATAAACACACACACACACACACACACCATATTCAACGTATCGATGTAGTAAATGTCCTGGTCCAATAAGCAACCACCCTCCGTGTTTTTGATCTTATGTCTAATAACAGCCCATGTGCACTGTTAGTCCTCCTTAGACTAAATTCCCATCACTTTCAAGCAAGACTCGACTCGACCTTTGTCATAAAGATAGGTGTGTGGTAAGATGAGCAGCTTCACGGCTAAATGAGCCAAACATGTCAATGGCACTTGAAAGCAAAGTAACCTTTTCCTTTCTATTTGCAAAGCAAATCTATGGCTGATTATTTAAAAGATAGAATAGTCTGTGTTCTCCCTTAAGGAGACTCAATTGTCATTAAATATAAATATTATAAATATTAATATTACACAGTGGTACATTGACTTACAATTGTCTTTTATGATGCCTTTTCCATAATATGAACTTCAATCCCACCAAAAATTTGCCCCATCCAATGAGCAAAATTTTGATTTATAAGCATCGCTGGGGAAATGGCTTTTCTGGCCTTTTATTCTTCCACGTGTATTCCTCTGCATTCCAAGAATGCCTTGTGCAGTGCTTCTCAATTATTTTCTGTGATTAACCCTATAAGAAGCAACAAAAACATTTCATGACCACCACCCCTTCCCCAGCGCTCCACGTGTGACTATAAATAGTGTTTACTGTATTTCATGCTTTTCTCCTACACCATAGAGAGACAATGAGAGTGCCACTGCCACTTAATATAATTGTGCATTATCTACAGTAGGTGGCAGTCGTGCACTCACTGTCTTCTTACACCATAAGAACCATAAAATAGCTTCTTTTCCTTTTGGCTTTTCCCTTTAGGGGTCGCCACAGCAAACCATCCACCTCCATCTCACCCTATCATCTGCATCTTCTGCTCTTGCGCCAACGACCTTCATGTCCTCCTTCACCATATCCATAAATCTCTTCTTTGGTTTTCTTCTAGGCCTTCTGCCTGGTAGTTCCAACCTCAGCATCCTACTACCAATATACTCACTATCCCTCCTCTGCACATGTCCAAACCATCTCAATCTAGCCTCTCTGACTTTGTCTCCAAAACCTCTAACATGTGCTTTCCCTCTGATGTACTCATTCCTGATCCTATCTATCCTTGTTACTCCCAAGGAGAACCTCAACCTTTTCAGCTCTGCCTCCTGTCTTTTCCTCAGTGTCACTGTTTCTAAACTATAGAACATCACTGGCCTCATCACCGTCTTGTACACTTTTTCTTTCATTTTTGCTGACACCTTCCTATCACACATCATACAGGACACATTTTTCCAACCATGCCAACCAGCTTGCACACACTTCTTTACCTCTTTTCTACACTCTCCACTGCTCTGGATTGTTGAGCCTAGGTAAATCTTCCACCTTCTTTATCTCTGCTCCCTGTAACCTCACCGTTCCTCTTGGGTCCTTGCTGTTCACACACATGTATTCTGTTTTACACCGCTCTAGGTTTTCCTTAACTTGTTCTCTGCTCTCACTACAGCTCACAATGCCATCAGCAAACATCATAATACATGGAGATTCTTGTTTCATCTCTTTTGTCAGCCTGTCCATCACCATAGCAAACAAGAAGGGGCTCAGAGCTGATCCTTGACGCAGTCCTACCTCCACCTTGAATTCTTCAGTCACGCCGACAGCACACCTCACCAGTCTTACATCTCTCATACATGTCCTGCACCACTCTAACATACTTCTCTGCCACTCCAGACTTCCTCATGCAATACCACAGTTCCTCTCTCGGCACCCTGTCATATGCTTTCTCCAGATCCACAAAGGCACAATGCAGCTCCCTCTGACCTTCTCTGTACTTCTCTATTAACATCCTCAAAGCAAACACTGCATCTGTGATGCTCTTTCTTGGCATGAAACCAAACTGTTGTTTACAAATGCTGACCCCTGCCCTTAGTCTAGCTTCCACTATTCTTTCCCATAACTTCATCATATGGCTCATCAACTTTATCCCTCTGTAGTTGCCACAATTCTGCACATCTCTCTTATTCTTAAAAATGGGCAAAAGCACACTTCTGCTCACTCTCTAAGACCTTGTTGAATGTTCTTGTCAGAAAATCTACTGCTTCCTCCCCTAGACACTTCCATACCTCCACAGGTATATCATCAGGACCAACTGCCTTTCCACTCTTCATCCTCTTCAGTGCCCTCCTCAATTCATCCTTACTAATCTTTGCTACTTCCTGGTCCTCGACAGTCACCTCTTCTACTCTTTTTTTTCTCTCATTTTCCTCATTCATCAGCTATTCAAAGTACTCTTTCCATCTTCCCAGCACACTTCTGTCATCAGTCAATACATTTCCCTCTCTGTCCTTTATCAGTCTAACTTGCTGCATGTCCTTCCCATCTCTATCTCTCTGCTGTGCCAACCTGTAACGATCATTTTCTCCCTCCTTACTGTCCATCCTATCATACAAGTCATCATACGCCCTCAGTTTGGCCTTTGACACCACTACCTTTGCCTTACGCTGTGTCTCCCTGTACTCTTGTTTACTCTCTTCGGTCCTCTCAATGTTCCACTTCTTCTTAACTAACCTCTTCCTTTATAGACACACATGCACTTCCTCATTCCACCACCAAGTCTCCTTATCTACTCTCCTTCCAGATGACTCACCAAGTACTCTCCTAACTGTGTCCCTAATCACATTAGCTGTAGTTGTCCAGTCATCTGGAAGCACTTCCTGACTTTCAACTCCTCCTTGAAGACAACACGACACTCTTCCTTTTTCAGTTTCCACCACTTTGTCTTCTGCTCTGCTTTTGTCTTTTTCACCTTCCTCACCATCAGTGTCATCCTGAACACTACCATCCAATGCTGTTTGGCAACACTCTCACCCACTACTACTTTGCAGTCACTGACTTCCTTCAAATTACATCATATACACAAGATGTCGTCTAACTGTGTGCTCCTACCTCTGCTTTTATAAGTCACCCTATGCTCTTGTCTCTTCTGTAAGAAAGTATTCACCATAGCCATTTTTGCACAATCTATCAAAATCTGTCCTGGCTACCAAACCTGCCCATCACTTCCTCGTCCCCTCTGTTGCTGCACCAACATGTCCATTGAAGTCTGCACCAATGACCACTCTTTCACCTCTGGGGGTATTCTGCAGCACTTCATTTAAGTCACTCCAGAATCTCTCCTTCTCTTCTAACTCACATGCTGCCTGTGGGGCATAAGCACTAACAACATTGACCATCACACCTTCAATTTCTAACTTGAGACTCATCACTCTGTCTGACACTCTTTTCACTTCTAGAACATTCCTGACCAACCCCTCCTTCAAGATGACTCCTACTCCATTTCTCTTCCCATCCACACCATGATAAAACAGCTTAAACCCTACTCATAAGCTTCTAGCTTTGCTACCTTTCTACCTGGTCTCCTGAACACACAGTATGTTCACCTTCCTCCTCTGCATCATGTCAGCCAGCTCTCTATCTTTTCTTTGCATAGTTCTAACATTCAAAGTCTATACTCTCAGTCCTAGACTTATGCCTTTCCTCTTCTCTCTCTCTGCTTACGGACACGCCTCCCGCCTCTCCTTCTTTGACCAACAGTAGTCCAATTTCCATCAGCACCCTGTTGGTTAACAGCACTGATGGCAGTCGTTGTTAACCTGTGGAGTGCCTCACAAATAATGGTGGGGAAAAGTTTCTTAAGTTCAACACTATGCTGATACACACAATGAAAAGAAATTCTTTAGTTCACTGAAGACAGTCTATGGACCATCTACATCGGGATGCTTTCCCTTACTATCTTCTGATGGCTCAACTCTGATCAAAGAGCAAGAAGGGTTGAGCAAACACTGGCAAGAACTCTTTAATAATCTGCTCAACCAGCCATCTTCAATCAACATGGAGGCACTCAATCAGATCCCTCAGCAACCGATACAAGATGCTCTTACTGAGCCTCCAAAAATGGTTGAAATCAGGAAAGCAATCCTCCAAACAAACTCAGGCACAGCATCTGGAAAGGATGGAATACCTGCTGAAATCTACAATGCTGCAGGCCCAAACACCCTCGAGGCCTTTTATGATGCACTGCAGATCATCTGAGAGAAGGAGAAGATGCCAGACGACTTTCGTGATGTCTTGATCGTCTCTCTGTATAAGAACAAGGGTAGCAAAACTGACTGTGGAAACTACAGAGGTATGTCACTTCTCTCCATCGCTGGGAAAATATTCGCCAGAGTCATTCTCAATCGACTCATTTCTGTCTCTGAAAAGAACTTGCCAAAGGCATAGTGCAGCTTTAGATCGGGGAGAAGTACCATTGATATGACTTTTGCCATGAGACAACTTCAAGAGAAATGTATAGAACAAAACATGCCTCTGTACTTTGTCTTCATTGACCTCACAAAGGCTTTTGACACAGTCAACAGGGAAGCACTCTGAGCTGTGCTTGAGCATATTGGATGTCCACCAAAATTTGTTTCAATGATTAGGCTCTTCCATGATGGCATGACAGGACAAGTTCTCTCCAGCGGCTATGTGTCTGAGACCTTTGAGATCAGCAATGGAGTGAAGCAGGGCTGTGTACTCGCACCAGTCCTTTTCAACATCTTCTTTACCTCCATGCTGTCCCATGCAGTGAAAGACCTCGAGCAAGGAGTCTGCATTCGCTATTGTCTAGATGGCGACCTCTTTGACCTATGTCAACTCAATGCTAAGACCAAAAGCCTTCTAGATCTCATCCAATAAGTCCTCTTTGCTGACTACTGTGCTCTAGTGGCGCATGCTGAATCCCATCTGCAACTGATGCTAGATCGCTTTTCAGAAGCCTCCCGACTGTTCAGCTTAACAATCAGCCTTGGTAAAAATGAGGGGCTTTGCCAACCTGCACCAACAGCAAACCTCCAAGCTCTGACAATCATCATTGAGAACACTCAGCTGAAGAATGTGGAACATTTCAAATATCTAGGAAGCACCATCTCCTCCAATGGCTCCTCAGACAAAGAAATCGATGCTCAGATCAGCAAAGCGAGCCAAGCTTCAGGAAGACTCCGAAACAAAGTGCTCAACCAACACAACATCTGATTGAATACAAAATTGAAAGTGTACAATGCAGTGGTTCTGCCCTCCCTCCTCTATGGCTGTGAGACTTGGACACTGTACTGTAAGCACATCAAGAAATTGGAGAAATTCCACATGCGTGCTTATTTGTTCCATCCTTGGAATCGGCTGGCAGGACTGCATTACCAATCTTGAGGTCCTGGACCAAGCTCAATCACCAAGCATAGAGTCCATGCTCATCATGGCCCAACTGCGATGGGTAGGATATGTCATCCACATGGAAGAATGCCGCTTGCCAGGGTGCTTTTTGTACGGAGAATTTCAGAAAGGAATGAGAAACCAAGGTCATCCAAAAAAGTGCGACACGGACTCAGTCAAAGCCAATCTCGAGTGGTATGAACTTAAACCAAAGGAATTGGAGGACTGTGCCAGTGATCAATCAAGCTGGCATGCCACCATCCACAAAGCTACTGTCACTTTCGTGGGTGCTCATCGCCAGAAGCTCACTGGCGTCAGAGAACAACACCACAGAGCATCAGCTGCAGTGATCCAAACTACGGACATTTGATGCCCCCACTGTTCCAGACTCTGCACCTCCAGCCTGGGGTTGAGCAGCCACCTCCGGAAACACAGATGAGTTGACCAAACGAAACGTTTTCTTTCGGTCGTGAAGGACTACCCATCAATGGCGCCACTTCAGCTCATTGCCTGCTAACTTTGACCAGGAATTTCACAAAGGGACTGAACTTCGCAAGCACAAGTTGTTCACTCCCAAAAGTAAGGCAGAAAAGCAGACACAGTTTTTTTCCAAAAAATTGCGCTCAGAGCCGTAACACTTTCATCGTATCAACTGGCTTGGAACAGTGCATTTGCCAAAATGCCATACAGTGAAGGAGAGTTCATTATAAAAACCCTCAGTGATGTTGTTGAAATTTTGTCTCCTGAAAACAACAAACTAAAACGAGTGGTATCGGCCGTCCGACTGTCCCGTCACACTGTTGAACACAGAATATTGGACATCAACATGGCTATTGAATCAGAATTGCACTTTGACCTCCAAAGATGTATTTTATCATGTTGGTGTGTGAATTTACAATTAATCTGGCTGAGGAGAGGTGTGTGTGTGTGTGTGTGTGTGTGTGTGTGTGTGTGTGTGTGTGTGTGTGTGTGTGTGTGTGTGTGTGTGTGTGTGTGTGTGTGTGTGTGTGTGTGAAAGGGATGGGTGATGCTCACGTGTGCCCATGTGTATGATGTGGCTCTTTGTGGTAACACAGTAAAAAAAATGTGGGTCTTGGTCTCTCATTGGTTGGCCGCCCCTGTTTTAAGCCTTTGGTTTAGGCTTGAATGCGTTCATTCCTAACACCATAAACTAATAAAGAAAAAAAAAAAACGTAATAAAAACAATGGCGCCAAAAGTTTGCATAAAGGCTGAGTTAAAGTCTTCCACACTCTCACATCCACTGAAATCGTTTATCTCGGGTTTACAGTTTCATTTCAAGTCCAGTGTGTGTTTTCTTTTGTTTATTAAAATACTGCTCTCTACTTGTTTTCTGGGGTTTGCATACACTCACCTTGAGCATCACAGTGGGTCCAGGAGACTTGATGTCATCAGTATTACTCAAGTTGTGAAAACCTGAAAGCACCCAATTTCCTTATCTCGCTTTGATCAGAAATATAATCAAAGACTTCGAGAAAGAACTTGTGCTCTTGAGCTTCATCACAAAATACCAACAAGGACTCAGATTCCCATCTCACATTCATATTCACCTGATTATTGATTACGCACACCTGGGCCACTGTCATTCAACTCATTCTAGTCTACAGGCTGTGTATTTGTACATCTTCTATGAAACCTTATATTTAGTCCCAGTCTCTAACTGAATCTGATGTTGTTTATGTTTTCCTCTTATTTGCCCTTGTTGATAAGAATTTGTCTGTTTGTATTTGCAAGATTATTTACATGAAGCATTTCCTTACCTACATCTATGTCAAAGTCTGCTGTTCAACAAACAACAACCACCAACATCTGTTTAAGCTTACTTTGTTATTTTTTTTTATCATTTTTCATTCACTTTTACTCAGTGTTTTCTTGTTTGCACAGTTAAATCAAACAGAAATTTCTATGTACACACACACACACATATATATGTGGTAGGCCTCCGTCAGTCCTGAAGGACTATGGCTGCGCTCTGGCTGATACCCCAGCTGGTGATACAGGGCAAATGCAAAGGGCAAATGCCGATACGACTGGGTTCCAGTGCCGCTGCAGGAGAGAATCTACGGTCAATTTAGAACGGCCAATTAACCTACAGTGCACGTCTTTGGACTGCGGGAGGAAACCGGAGCACCCGGAGGAAACCCACACAAGCACGGGGAGAACATGCAAACTCCACACAGAAACGCCCAGGCCGGGAATAGAACCCAGGCCTTCTTGCTGTGAGGCGGACATGCTAACCACTACGCCACCGTGCCGCCTATATATATATATATATATATATATATATATATATAGAGAGAGAGGATTTTCTGAGTAGATCCTTCCGTAGAAGAGTGCTCAATACTTTTTGGTAGAGCAAATAAACAATATATATATATATATATATATATATATATATATATATATATATATATATGTCTTCCTTTCGGCTTTTTCCCTTTTACTCGGGAGTCGCCACAGTGAATCATCTGATTCGCATGTTTGATTTGGCAGAGGGTTTTACGTCGGATGCCCTTCCTGTCACAACCCTTTTAGCAAGGGACAGAAACATGCTGACGACTTTGCAGCTCCTCTTTATGAAAGTCAGCAATGGTTCTTTTACATGAACCTCTCACCATAGACAGTGAGAGACATGGCCCGCCTTTGATGACCCAGTTAGCCGCACTGGGGGGACAGTGACAACCTTGTGGAGAGTGGGACTCGAACTCCCAACCTTTTGGATCAGCGATCCAAAGCCCTATACCACTTGACCATCACTGCCCCCTATATATATATATATATATATATATATATATATATATACATATATATATATATATATATATATATATATATATATACATATATATATATATTTGACTTGGGCAAAATTTAGAATTTCAGAATTCAATTCAATTCAGGAAGTGAATTTGAATTGAATTTGCATTGGCTCCACCCCCAGAGGATATGGAATTGAATGTGAATTGGAATTACAGAAAGTGGAATTTCAAACTCATTGCATTTCAGAGAAATTCATTCTAACCACATATCAGTGATAATGTGATACTTAACATGTATTTTTCTCACAGATTGTAATAATTGCATCTGAAACACAATAAATGCAATACAGAGACTATTATTAAGCATACATTCTTATATTGAAAAGCAATGTTTCCATTTTAAAGTATTCAAATAACACAGAGATGTGACGAATGCAATTATTATTTTATTTACGGGGTAACACTGTTGCATTTAATGATCATCAGCTCCTCAAACATTTTATCATTGAGGCGGCATCACTCTGGTCGGAATATATTTCCACCAACACTAAATATCCTCTCAACAGGTGCAGAGGAAGCAGGTATGGCCAGATATTTGCATGCAAGTCCAGCAAGGTTTGGGAAGCGATTTTGGTTTTCTTTCCAGAACAACAAAGGGTTGGTACCTTCTGCCACACATGGGGAACTCAAGTAAACTGGGAGCTCATGTGAGGATGCATCAATTAGCACAGAAGTTGTTGGGTATCCATGTAGGAAAAGAGTCTGGGGCGTTTGTGTGGTTGGATATTAATGGCAGAAGTGGCTTCTGGACGTATAGAATCAACTTTTGCAGCGAGGAGGTTTCTGATTGTGTTCTGTTCTTCACCGTTACACCAGTCTAGCTTAAATCTTGGATCAAGATAAGATAAGATAAGATAAGATACAGCTTTATTAATCTCACAATGGAGAAATTCACTGTTACCGGCTCTTGAGGTACCATCAGTAGGGGGAGCAAAAATAGATACAAATACAAACATACACACATACATATATATTATATAAGTAAATAAATAAATAGATACATAAATAGTATAAATTAATAAGCAATAAAAGAAAAGAAGGGAACGGCTTTATAGACTGGCCTATATTCAAGTGTATATGTATCTGAGTGCAGAGTAGATGGGTTGATATGGTTCACAGTCAGTGGGGTAGATGTGGTTGATTAAAGTGCACGGGGTTTTTATTGCACATATATATTAGAGATACATAAAGAGCATACGTGACTTTCCCTGGACTTGCCACACTTTGTTTGTAGTGATGTCATGATGATGCTCTTAGGCTCTTTTGCATGTGATTTCAATTAATTTTAAAACCTGAAAACTGTGAGCTGAGCTGGCAGAGACACAAATAAAGGTATCCTGAGCTTAGACACAACACAGCAGTTATGAAATCTCTCCTCGTTATTTGTTACCTGTTGGTACTTTATGGGACGGCTCTCAGTCTGGTAAAAGATTACTTTTATAATTCTAATGAAGTGAATATGTCTACAGCTCAGAAACAATGCAAAAGGAAATATGGGAATCTGGCAAGCATCACTACTGAAGAAGAACACCAGAAAGCCGTGGAGGTTTCCAGAGAAAAATTCAGTTGGATTGGGCTTATAAGGACTCAACCACATGTAAACAAGTGGAAGTGGACTAACAAAGAAAATGTAATGATTGAAAAGTGGAATACTGATGAGCCCAATGATGGAGGTTTAGGGGAAAATTGTGTTGCTATGAATCATAATGGATGGAATGATATTGACTGTGCTTTGAATTTACCTTCAATCTGTGTGACGAGGTTCACATTGGTGAAGGAGAATAAAAACTGGGAAGAGGCTCTCAAGCATTGCAGGAGTCTCTACACTGACTTGACCTTCGTGGATTCTACAGCACTGCTAGAACTTCTTAAAATAGAAACCAAACAAACCCAAACAGCCAGTGTGTGGACAGGCCTGCGTTTCCTGGATGGAAAATGGTTCTGGGTGAATGAGATGGAGCTGGGGAGCATGGTATCACTGCCTTCATGCCCAGTCCTGCCCTATCGCTGTGGGGCGTACAACTTCAACACGGCTGTCTGGGAGAACAGAGACTGCAATGAGGAGCTTAATTTCCTCTGTTATGACTGAAGGTGAGAAATAAACATCCACAACATTCACTAGGATTGTGGAAGTTTTAATATTCATCTCATAATCTTTTGATAATCACTAGAATTTTCACATCGGCACTGAATACTTAATATTAAACGTTTCCATCGCATTCACTTTCTACATAAACATGAATACATCCAAAGCGCCATATATTTTTTTTATTTTCTTTAACAGATGACTCTCTACAACTGGAATAAAAAGAATATCTTCCTCAAGCATCGTTCCCCGAAATTCCCTTCCCACCTGGATATAATGTAATCTAACCCTGGATCATCACTCACGCTGTAATATAACAGTAAAATAGTTTCAAATCGGAGAAAATTACAGCAGGTGATGTTTCTTTAGATACTTTTAATTCCATGTATTATTTTATTCATTTATCAGTAAATGATAGTTTTTTTGTGCTTTTTGAAGAATTTCATCTTAAAATATATTCACAACCAATTGTTTGGTTTCAGTTGTTTCTTGAATAATTTCATGGTAAAATATTTCCTTTGGTTATTTCTGAAAATGTCATTTATTTTTAGTAATTGTTTGGTTCTCAATAGTCCTTAATCAATGTCATATTAAAACAAACTTACTTTTTTCTTTTCTTTTCTTTTCTTTTTTCTTTTCTTTCTTTCTTTTTTTTTTGTTTTGAAAAGTTTGTGTACCACATTTTTTTTTTTTTGTTCGGAGGTGACTGGTTTGGAGTTTTCTGTCTCTAAGAAATAAAAATAGTAAGTGATTAAAATGTAAATGTAATAAGGGGAATCTTAAGTTTGTTATTTGTTTAATTTTGAAATAAAGTTTATTTTATTTTATTTGTTTTAATTTAATTAATTAATTAGTCAATTAATTAATTAATTAATCCATTCCTTTATTTATTTATTTATTTTTGTTGTTGGTGGTGGTGATTCAAAATGCCTACGAGTTAAATATTGTTTTATATATTTTTCTGAGTTAATGCTAAAAAATATGATTAAATTTATTGGTTGTGGCACATAATAATATATCATTATAATATTTTAATAATATTAATAAAAATGAAAACAGAATCTGGTGTTTGATAAAATAGGAATGAAGAAAATGTTTATCATTCATTCATTCTTTTTTTTCTGAACCGTTTAATCCTAATTAGGGTTGCGGGGAGGATGGTGCCCATCTCAGCTGACTCTGGGTGAAAGAGGTGTAGCCCTGGTGTGCTCACCATGCCAATGCGCAGGACCAACACTCATACAAACATCTACACTCACTCTCACACATAAGGGTGGCATTAAACAACCAATTAGCCAACTGTGCATGTTTTTGGACTACAGAAGGAAATTAGAGTACCCAGAGGAAACCTACATGAGCCTGGTGAGAACATGCACACCCTACAAAGAAACGACCAATCTGGAGATCAAACCCAGGTCTTCTTGCTGTGAGGAGGGCATGCTAACCGCTGTGCTGCTAAGGGAATGTTTAATACTTGTTTATTCTTACTGACTTATCTACTTATTTATTGACTGAAGCTCTGCTATTTTGCATTGAAGAGATTTGAATTGGAAATCTAATTTACTTTGTTGACATCCCTTTGCACTGCTCGTGAGCCTGCAGAGATCTTTAATGTGCAGTACTTCTTGAATCACTGTTATTGCTTATGTATATTATGTTTACTGTAATACGATGTGGATCGTCTGTCTCTGCAGCATACTGCTTTTCATTCACAATAGTAATAATAACAATAAGAAGGAGAATATGGAAGAGGAGAAGAAAAATATGATGTAGAAGAAGAAGGAAGAAGAAGGACTCTCTTTTTTCAAAGCACAGCAACTGCACATGCACTTTGTTTACTTCAGGGCCCAGCTGATCGCTTTGAAGTCAGCCAGATTAGCGGGCAGACCTACGGATATGCCAGCTGAACTTTCGAGAAAACCACACCATGGATGCATAGGTGGAGGACAGAAGAGGAGAAGCAAGGGGGAGGCAAGACAGCAGAGGCTTGCATAGAAAAAAATGTCCAAGCCGTTTCCTGTGTACTCTAATGGGGAATGTGAGGTCACTGGCAAATAAGATGAATGAGCTGAATCCCGGAGTCAGAGGGAGTATCAGGAGTGTGGTTTTAATGTGCTTCATGGAGACATGGACTTCAGGATATTCCAGATGACAAAGTATCCATTGCAGACTTTCACTTTGGACAGGCTGACAGAGATTGAACCTTGAGTTGTATGTGGAATGGAGGAGGTAACACAATTCAGGTCATAACCGGTGGGTGGAGTTGTGAATCGGAAAATGAACTGTGTGCTGTTGGACTCAAACCATATAACTTCCCGAGGGCATTTTCCCATGCCATCTTAATTGTTGTTAATGTTCATCCTTCTGCCAACCTCAATGCTGCTTGTGACACTATTCAAGCCCGATTACAGACTCAGCACCCAAGTTCTTTCATTGCGATCTCAGGTGACATAAACCAATTCACCATGGAGAACACACTGCAAAACTTTGTGCAGTATCTTGACTGTCCCACCAGTGAGGAGAAAATTTTAGATCAGCTGTATGCAAACACTAAGGATGCTGACAGTTCACCCCCCCTCCACAACTGGGAAGATCAGACCACAACTTAATTTATCTTTCTTCATGCTATGTACCTGTTATGATGAGGCAGCATGTGACTAAAAGGACTGCTAGAGAACCGAGGAGATCTTTGAGGAACTCCAATACACATTTCAACCTATGGATTGGCCTGTGCTCTGTGAGCTACACAATGATGTTATTTATGGACTTAAAGAGTACATTTGACACTCCATTATTTGCTGCACTGACACTATTATCACAGCAAGTATCTATGGTGAAGATCACATTTCTATAACTGAGTTCCTCACTGGTGAGGTGCATCCTGTCAATCTGGTTAAAAGTGATTTTCTGAGACAAAGAAACATTTATTTTTCTAGATTTTAAATTGAGGTTTTTTTGAGGTAGATTTGAAGTTTGTTGGGAACATTTCACAGTTTTAAGCCTGCAAAATCACCAAATCTCATTATTATATTTTAGAGTCAAAGGCTCACAATAGCTGTCAAATTTCCACCAGTCAAATGTTTAGTTGCGTACAATCTCAACTTTCTGGAGGCTGGAAATGAAATATGAGGTCAGTCACTAGGAAAAGGAGTAAAAATTGAGCAATGAAGACATGCCTCTCATGTGCATGTGTATTTGGGTCGGATAGAGGATTGGAATATAAAGTCTTAGGGGCATTTTGTGTGGTGGATGAGCTCAAATGGTAGAGCACTTGCTTTGCATGTGATATGGAGCTTTGAGTTTGGCAAGCACCTTTCAACGAAAAGTAATTCAGCTTCTTGTTATGACTGCCTCACTGGTGACGTCTATTCTTTCATCCTTTTAAAGCAGTGGTTCTCAAATAGTGGGGCGCACCCCCCTGGTGGAGCACGGTGCGATGCCTGGGGGGATGGGGGGTATCCCCAGGGAACAAGCTGTTTTTTTGTATTAGGAGAAAGTGTAATTCTACATCCACTACAGCAGGTGGCAGTGGCTTCCTCACTGTCAGAGTGTGCCCAGAGGTAAGCTAAAAAGTGAAGTTAATAAACCCACCATGGAAATTTTTAACAGGAATGGAAAGAGAGGCGGACAGAGACGGAGATGGTGAGAGAAACGAAAGTCTCCCAAAAGCTAAGTCGAGGAGGTATGATAAAGCGGATGTAGCACTTGGCTTCACTGTGCTGCGGTCAGAAACGAGGAAAGACCGCCGTGTTTACTGCGTTTACTCTGTATGAAAATACTGGCAGCGGACAGCATGAAGCCAAATAAATTCAGATGTCACTTAAAGACATCACACTCTGACCACAGTAATGAGCCACATGACTTTTTCTGCGAAAACGTGCCAAATATTGCCAACAACCATCCGACTTTGTGAATGCTACTCCAGCAAGCCAGCGAGCTCTGTTAGCAGTAGATAAGGTGGAGTACCAAAATGCTCAGTGCCAAAAACTCCACAGCACAGCGGAGGAACTGATCCTACCAGCAGCACACATGGTCTTGGTCATGCTGGATGACGTCATTGCTGTGAAAATAAGTCCAGGTCCCAGTTCAACATTAAGCAGGAGTCGAGAATTCAGTATCGGGCTTTAAACCCGCCTTCGAAAGCTGAGCACTGCAAATATGCTCATTCTTCTTCTTCTTTTCCTTTCGGCTGTTCACTTCAGGGGTCAGCACAGCGAATCATCTACCTCCATCTCACCCTGTCCTTTGCATCTTCTTCTCTTATACCAGCTACCTTCATGTCCTGCTTCACTACATCCATGAATCGTCTCTTTGGTCTTCCTCTAGGTCTTCTGCCTGGTAGTTCCAACCTCAGCATCCTACTGCCAATATACTCACTATCCCTCCTCTGTACATGTCCAAACCATCTCAATCTCGCCTCTCTGAATTTGTCTCCAAAACATCTTACATGGGCTGTCCCTCTGATGTGCTCATTCCTGATCCTATCCATCCTCGTTACTCCCAAAGAGAACCTCAATATTTTCATCTCTGCTACTTCCAGCTCTGCCTCCTGTCTTTTCTCCAGGGCCACTGTTTCTAAACCATACAACATCGCTGGCCTTACCACCGTCTTGTACACTTTTCCTTTCATTCTTGCCAATACCCTCCTATCACACATCACTCCGGACACTTTTCTCCAACCATTCCAGCCTGCCTGCACACGCTTCATCACCTCTTTTCCACAATCTCCATTGCTCTGGATTGTTGACCCTAAGTACTTAAAATCCTCCACATTCCTTATCTCTTCTCCCTGTAACCTCACCGTTCCTCTTGGGACCTTGTCATTCACACACATGTATTCTGTTTTACTGACGATAACCTTCATTCCCCTCCTTTCCAGGGCATACCTCCACCTCTCTAGATTTTCCTGCACTTGTTCTCTGCTCTCACTACAGATCACAATGTCATCTGCAAACATAATAGTCCATGGGGAATCTTGTCTAACCTCGTCTGTCAGCCTGTCCATCACCATAGCAAACAAGAAGGGGCTCAGAGCTGACACTTGATGCAGTCCCACCTCCACCTTGAACTCTTCTGTCACACCAACAGCACACCTTACCACTGTCTTACATCTCTCATACATGTCCTGCACCACTCTAACATACTTCTCTGCCACTCGAGACTTCCTCATGCAATAGCACAGTTCCTCTCTCGGCAACCTGTCATATGCTTTCTCCAGATCCACAAAGGCACAATGCAGCTCCATCTGACCTTCTCTGTATTTCTCTAATAACATACTCAAAGCAAACACTGCATCTGTGGTGCTCTTTCTTGGCATGAAACCAAACTGTTGTTCACAAACGCTGACCTCTGCCCTTAGTCTAGCTTCCACTATTCTTTCCCATATCTTCATCGTATGGCTCCTCAATTTTATCCCTCTGTAGTTGCCACAACTCGGCACGTCTCCCTTGTTCTTAAAAATGGGCACCAGCACACTTCTTCTCCATTCCTCTGGCATCCTCTCACTCTCTAAGACCTTGTTGAATGTTCTTGTCAAGAAATCTACTGCTACCTCTCCTCGGCACTTCCATACCTCCACCGGTATGTCATCAGGGCCAACTGCCTTTCCATTCTTCATCCTCTTCAATGCCCTCCTCACTTCACCCTTACTAATCTTTGCTACTTCCTGGTTCTCAACGGTCACCTCTTCTACTCTTTTTTCTCTCTCATTTTCCTCATTCATCAGCTCTTCAAAGTAGTCTTTTCATCTTCCCAGCACACTTCTGTCATCGGTCAATACATTTCCCTCTCTGTCCTTAATCACTCTAACTTGCTGCACGTCCTTTCCATCTCTATTTCTCTCCTGTGCCAACCTGTATAAATCATTTTCTCGCTCTTCACTTTCCAACCGAGCAAGTCATACGCCCTCAGTTTGGCCTTTGACACCGCTACCTTCACCTTACGCTGTGTCTCCCTGTACTCCTGTTTACTCTCTTCAGTCCTCTCAATGTCCCACTTCTTCTTAGCTAGCCTCTTCTTTTGTACACACTCCTGCACTTCCTCATTCCACCACCAAGTCTCCTTATCTACTTTCCTTTCAGATGACACACCAAGTACTCTCTTACCTGTCTCCCTGATCACATTAGCTGTAGTTGTCCAGTCATCTGGAAGCACTTCCTGGCCACCCAAAGCCTGTTTCAACTCCTCCTTGAAGACAACACGACACTCTTCCTTTTTCAGCTTCCACCACTTTGTCTTCTGCTCTGCCTTTGCCTTCTTCACCATCAGCGTCATCCTTCACACCACCATCCTATGCTGTTTGGCAACACTCTCACCCACTACTACTTTGCAGTCACTGACTTCCTTCAAATTACATCGCCTGCACAAGATGTAGTCTACTTGTGTACTCCTACCGCCGCTTTTATAAGTCACCCTATGCTCCTGTCTCTCCTGGAAGAAAGTATTTACCACAGCCATTTCCATCCTTTTTGCAAAATCTACCAACATCTGTCCTTCTGTGTTCCTGTCCTGGATACCAAACCTGCCCATCACTTCCTCGTCCCCTCTGTTTCCTGCACCAACATGTCCACTGAAGTCTGCACCAATGACCACTCTTTCACCTCTGGGGGTACTCTGCATCACTTCATCTAACTCACTCCAGAATCTATCCTTCTCGTTTTGCTCACATCCTGCCTGTGGGACATAAGCACTAACAACATTGAACATCACGCCTTCAATTTCTAACTTGAGACTCATCACTCTGTCTGACACTCTTTTCACTTCTCGAACATTCCGGACAAACTCCTCCTTCAAGATGACTCCTACTCCATTTCTCTTCCCATCCACATCATGATGAAACAGCTTAAACCCTGCTCCTAAGCTTCTCGCCTTGCTACCTTTCCACCTGGTCTCCTGAACATACAGTATGTCCACATTCCTCCTCTGCATCATGTCAGCCAGCCCTCTCCCTTTTCCTGCCATAGTTCCAACATTCAAAGTCCCTATTTTCAGTCCTAGACTCATGCCTTTCTTCTTCTCTCTCTGCCTACGGACACACCTCCCGCCTCTCCTTCTTTGACATCTTCGACCAACAGTAGTCCAATTTCCACCAGCACCCTGTTGGTTGACAGCACTGATGGTGGTCGTTGTTAACCCGGGCCTCGACCGATCCGGTATGACATTATTTGTAGTGACTCGCATGTTTTATTTGGCATTTGTTTTACGCCGGATGCCCTTCCTGACGCAACCCTCTGCATTTATCCGGGCTTGGGACCGGCGTAAGGGAGAGACACTGGCTTGTGCCCACCCCCACGGCTGCATTAGATAAGGTGGAGTACAAAAATGCTCAGTGCAGAAAATTCCACAGTACAGCGGAGGAACTGATCCTACCTGCAGCACTCATGGTCTCGGTCATGCTGGATGACGCCACTGTTGTGAAAATAGGTCCAGGTCCCAGTTCAACATTGAGCAGGAGCTGAGAATTCAGTATCGTGCTTTAAACTCGGCTTCGAAAGCTGAGCACTGCAAACATGCTCATTATAGTCATTAATCTGAACTTAATCATTTTGACAATAAATAAATAAATAAATAAGTAAATAATACAAATTGTTTTATTCATTTTTGTTTTGTAGGTTATAGTGTTTTGTCTATTGTGCTGCTGAATTAATATTGCTGATAATTTTGAATTTATTATTCTTCATTGATTTTATTTAATTTTATTTTTCAGTATCAATAGGTTCAAATTGCTGATGAAAAATGTTCACAGTTTGAATCAGGATTTTATTTTTATTTTTCTTTAATTTCAGGAAATCGATGCACTATTTGTTGAAAGACTAAAAAATTGTTGATAAAGTTATTCTTTGTTGGAAGTTGATCTATATTTCTTCCTTTTTTTTGTTTTCCATAATGTTAATAAGAATGGTGTCATGCAGAGGATTATTAATAATTTTTAGACAAATAACACTATTTATATTGGGGGGGGGGGTTCCTCTTCGTGTGGAGTGACAGAAAATATTTGAGAAACACTGTATTAAAGTTAAATTTCTCAGACAAAGAAACATTTATATTTCGATATTTGAAATCCAGGAATCAGGATTGTTGAGAATATTTCACAGTTTGTAAACTGCAAAATTTCCAGGTCTCACCGTATTTTGAAGTCAAAGGCTCACAATACCAGTCAAATTTCCACTATTATTCATTATCTTCTAAACTGTTTTGCCAGCCTCATTTTATCCCAAATAGACAGTGAGATAGCATGATTGTTTCCAGGGATCTTAAACCTCCTAAAACTTACCAGGTATTCACTGTGGGAGAGTTTATTTGGATTAGTTGAGCACAATCTGGATTTTCTCATGCTGTGCAAATAATACAATCACTGAGCAATCAAATAAGATAAATTGTTGATGCATCATTGCACAGAAGTTGAGGCTGGAATTGAAATATGAGGTCAGTCAATTGGAACAGGTGTTAAAATTGAGCAATGAAGTTACGCCTCTCGTGGGGATGCATATTGGGGTCAGATGGCGAATTGGAGGATAAGGCCTGAGTTGCATTTTGTGTGGGGAATTATCGCAAGAGGTAGAGTGCTTGCTTAGCATGTATGACGTAGCGGGTTCGACACCCGCATTCTCCAATTTTGCTGGAATTTTTGTTGGACTACCTCAAAATGGATTTCTAAATTTCAGACAACACTGTCTTTTTCATCTTTGGAAACAACATCACAGTGCTTTGAATTGGGCAAGCACCTTTAAATGATAAGTACTTCAGCTTCTTTTCATAAGTGACTGCTTCACTGGTGACGTGCATTCCGTCATTCTGGTGAAATTTAAATTTCTCGTACAAAGAAACATTTATTCGATATTTGAAACCCAGGAATCAGGATTGTTGAGAATATTTCACAGTTTGAAAACTGCCAAATCTCCAGGTCTCATTACTATATTTTAGACTCAAAGGCTCACAGTACAAGTCAAAATTGAGATAGCCTGATTTTTGTCAAGTACAGTGGTATCTCACTTTACGATAGTCTCAGCAAATGAAAAATCCAGGTCACGAAAAACATTTTCCAATTTTTTTTGTCTCTGTATATAAGACAAGTTCTCCTTACGAAATGCGTCAAACACACCATTCAAACATTCAAACGTGCCAGTCAAACAGTCAAACAATGCACAAGCTGCTCTCCCATTGCCTATCTTCCAACATCCTTCCATCATAGGAGGGATGACGCAGCTCCCTTGAGCAGCAACATGTTCATGAGTTTTTCAAGTGTGCTCATTGCAACTATTTTTTGGCTCAGGCTTTTAATCTTGCATAAACATTTGTAAGATTATAACTCTGCTAAGAAGACATAGTCAACCCAAAGTAAGTAGATTAAAAGGTATGCTTTTTGCTTTTATAATTTTTAAAGGGTAGTATGAGGGGCCTTGGAATGAATCATGCGTTTTACATGTAAAATGCGGTTCTACTTACGAAAAATCCAGGTTACAAAAAAGGCCCTGGAACGAATTCATTTTGTAAGGTGAGGTACGACTGTATCTCAAATTTCAAGAAACTTAATGGATATTTAGTGTGGGAGAATTTATATGGATTAGTTGAGCACTGAAAGGGGTTTTCAGAGTTGCAGTAATTTCTATTTTTGTGTTTGATATCCTTTAACTTCTTTTCGTTTCGGCTTTTCCCTTCAGGGGTTGCCACAGCAAACCATCCACCTCCATCTCACTCTATCCTCTGCATGTTCTACTCTTACTAAAACTACCTGTCACACTGACAACACACCTCACCACTGTCTTACATCTCTCATACATGTCCTGCACCACTCTAACATAATTCTCTGCCACTCCAGACTTCTTCATGCAATACCACAGTTCCTCTCTCGGCACCCTGTCATATGCTTTCTCCAGATCCACAAAGGCACAATGCAGCTCCCTCTGACCTTCTCTGTACTTCTCTATTAACATACTCAAAGCAAACACTGCATCTGTGGTGCTCTTTCTTGGCATGAAACCAAACTGTTGTTCACAAATGCTGACCTCTGCCCTTAGTCTTGCTTCCACTATTATTTTCTATAACTTCATCGTATGGCTCATCAACTTTATCCCTTTGTAGTTGCCACAACTCTGCACATCTCCCTTGTTCTTAAAATTGGGCACCAGCACACTTTACCTCCATTGTTCCAGCATCCTCTCACTCGCAAAGACCTTGTTGAATGTTCTTGCCAGAAACTCAGTGTGGCTTCAGCAGTTGCAGAGGAACATGTGGAATGTGGATTTGTGCATGGCTTTTCTTGACCTCACAAACGCTTTTGATACAGTCAGCAGAGAGGACTTGTGGAAAATCCTTGCCAAGCTGGGATGCCCAGGGCGATTCATCAAGATGATGATGCAATTCCACAATGGCATGATGGCTAAGGTAATGTCAGATGGCAACACATCAAATCAATCCCAAGTTACAAATGGCGTGAAGCAAGGCTGTGTCATGGCTCCAACATTGTTCAGTGTACTGTTTGCAGCCATGCTACTGGATGCCTTCCAAAACATGGACAGATGGGTGTACATACAGTTTCAGACAGATTGTAAGCTATTTAATCTCAAGAGACTCAAGGCCTCCACCAGGCTGGTTGAACATCTGGTGAGGGAACTCCTTTTTGCTGATTACTGTGCATTACTTGCCCACTCAGAAGAAGACCTCCAGCTGATAATGAACCATTTCTCTTCAGCATGTAGATTTGACTTCATTATCAGCCTCAAGAAGACTGAAGTGATGTATCAGCCAGCTCCTCAAAAAGTTGATGTCGAGCCCACCATCACTATCAAAGATGCAAGGCTAGATGTTATTGACAGATTCACTTATCTGGGAAGCATCCTGTCTTGATTACTCTCTGGATGATGAAGTGAACCATCACATTTCCAAAGCAAGTAGTGCTTTTGGGTGCCTTAGAGGAAAGTTTTGGGATAAGAGGGTTATAAAAGTTCAGACCAAACGTCAAGTATACAGAGCAGTCATCATACCCACACTCCTCTATGCCTGTAACACCTACAGACACCATATCAAGAAACTTGATCATTTCTATCTCGACTGCATCCGCAAAATCGTGGGTATCCGCTGGCAGGACAAAATTCCAAATACTGGAGTTCTGCATAGGGTAGGAATTCCTGGCATAGAATCCTTCCTAGAAAAAAAATCACAATTCAGATGGGCTGGACAACTAGTCCGTATATCTGACAATAGACTGCCAAAGGCAATCTTCTATGGACAGCTCAAAACTGGTCAACGCAGGGATGGTGGTCAATACAAATGGTATAAAGATATATTCAAGGCCAGCCTGAAGAAGTGCCACATAGATGATAGCCAATGGGAGGTCCTAGCAGAGAATCGAAAGAGCTGCAGATCCATGAGTCACAAGGGCATCAGGGAATTTGAACACGAGCATATCCAGGCTGCTCAAGAAAAACACCAACTGCTTAAAATGAGAAAACATGAGGCAGTTACATCAGGACCATCCTGTGATGTGTGTGGTCGTATATGTCGCTCCAAGCTAGGACTCATCAGCCATCAGAGGGTCCACAAATCAAGACAAGGAATGAATACATGAATAGGCGTTTTTTTGTCGTATCGACAGACAACCAAAAAGAATTTGTATGAATAGAATATGTTAGAGTAGATTTATTTTCTCAATTTTTCCCTTCTATAAGTTTTATAAATAGCATTTAAAAACAAAGCACACTGAAAAATATTGTAATTAAATATCTTGAGTTCCTGACTCAACAAACCAGGGCTTTAGTATAGGGTTTATATGATGTATTCATCACAAAAGCAGTGGTTTTACTTTTTACTATTTTTCAGACTCCCTTTCCTCCTCAGAGTGAGCACAACACTGCTCTGGCTGACAAGTGTCTCTAATGGTTCCCTAGATGGCAATGCTAGACTGAATTCTGAATTATTGTGAAGTAATTCAGTATCTCTATCTCCATCCTCAAATATTTTCTTTTTACTTCAGTGTCGGAGATGCTCTATGCAGGGGTCTGATGCTGAAGTGTTGCATGCTGCTTATGATAAAGCCATCATCAACTTATGGTGTAGAATAATTATGGATACAAGTTAAGCTGACCAATCTTAAACAAGTTTAAAGATCATAAATGCACAGTGTCTTGGAAATCTGAATTTTTAGAATGTTTAGAAGATTGATGTCATCGCAACTTTCTTCTCATTACAAAAAGAGAGTGGTTTCATGACTATATTGATATTTTGATCTGGGGTATATGGAGAGTTGAAGGACAACTTTTGGATTTATATATGCTAGGATTTATATCTGTTTGTCTATGAAGTCACTGTCTCTAAGTCCTCCTATGTCTGAATGCCCATCACTCTCAAGCCAGACTCCACATTTGTCATAAAGATGGGGAGTGTGGCTAGATGAGCGGCTTCGTGGCTGAATGAGCCAACCATGTCACTGGCACTTAAAAGTAAAGTAACCTTTTCCTTTCTATTTGCAAAGCAAATCGATGGCTGGTTATGTAGATAGAATAGTATGTGTTCTTCCAAAAGGAGATTCAACCGCTTCTTTTCGGCTTTTTCCCATTCTCGAGAATCGCCACAGCAAATGATCTGATTCGGCATGGGTTTTTACGTCGGATGCCCTTCCTGGCACAACCTTTTAGCAAGGGACAGAAACACGTTGACAGCTTTGCAGCCACTCTTTACGAAAGTCAGCAATGGTTCTTTTACATGCCTCTCACCATAGACAGTGAGAGACATAGCCCGCCTTTGATAACCCAGTTAGCTGCACTGGGGGGACAGTGACAACCTTGTGGGGACTCGAATCCCCAACCTTAGGATCAGCGATCCTGCACCCTATCCACTACACCACAACTGCCACCCATAAGGAGATTCAACCATAAATATAAATATTATACAGTGGTACCATCACTTACGAGCGTCTTTTATAACAAATTTTCGATGAAACGAGCTTCGGTTCCAGGAAAAATATTCCCATCCAACGAGCAAAATTTTGATTTCTGAGCTCTGCTGGGGAAATGGCTTTTCTGGACCGATTTACCTTGTATTCTTCCACATGTATTCCTCTGCACTCTGAGAATGTGTCAGTGCTTCTCAATTATTTTCTGTGATGCCCCCTATAGGAAGCAACATCACCCCCCCATCCCCGCCAGCGCCCCGTGCACAACTATAAATAGTGTTTACCGCACGTCATATTGTTTGCTCGGTGCTTTCTCCGTACACCATAGCACGACAATGAGACCTGCCACCTAATGTAATTGCACATCCTCTTAATTCAAGTACAGTATCGCAAAAAAGCATGTTCCCCAGTGCCCCCCCCCACACACACACACACAGACACAATTTGAGCACCCCACAATTTGAGAAGCACTGGCCTTGTGTGAGCTCATCACGAGCCTTTCCTCGCTGTCATTAGTAGTGTGCATATGCACAAAATCCTCCTCCTTCTCCTCCTCCTCCTTTTCTGTTACACACCACCTCATGCCTGCCCACTTGACATCTTTGGGCCCTCATGACATATTTGCCACAGTCAATGATCAGACGGGTTATTCGACTTATTGTTTATACTTGTTTTATTATTATTTATTATTAATTATTATTAATGTTAATATACATGCATTATTATGAAATATTGAATGTTTTTATATGTTTATCTTAAATATATTAGGTCAAATATATGTGTTTGTGTCAGGTTACATGTTTGGAAGGGGGTTGGAATGGATTAATGGTTTTCTATTATTTCTGATGGGAATTTTTGTGTCATCTGAAGAACGTTTTGACTTACGAGCTTGCCCTCAGAACAGATTAATTTCGTAAGTCAGGGTACCACTGTATTATATAATATTCACCTTGACATCATTTAATATATTAACATCAATTAAGATCTGTGAACCATTTTAAAGTAACATGGAACCCATGAAATTTCCATCGAATCAAGGCCGGAACAATAAAATATAAGAAGTGCAAGGTGTGAGATCAAGGTGGCAAATCATGTAATACAGATTAAGACTCTGCAACATGACAATGATATGATAATATACTTCGGTGATTCTGGATTCTGTACAATGGGCTGAATAAAATGGCTATTGCTCGTGCTGTGTTAGTGCTCCCACCCCATGTCAGTTAATTTCATATAGATCATCTTCTGGAAGGCAGAATGGTACCATAGATAGAATATCTGTTCATGTGGTTAACCTAAATATAGTTTCCTCTTCCCGTCAAAGTGAAAATTGTGCGATTTCAAATAAAGAACAATTTTATAATGCTCTCTCTCCAAGGCAGCAATATCAGTAAATTACCTATATTCATAACTGAAAGTGTGTGTGTGTGTGTGTGTGTGTGTGTGTGTGTGTGTGTGTGTGTGTGTGTGTGTGTGTGTGTGTGTGTGTGTGTGTGTGTGTGAAGACATCAATGCATCAATAGAGAATGATTGCCAAACTAAAATCGAGACTTTGTCGGCCATTTCAGTGAGAATGTGCCTCCATATTCTAAACGCTTGTTGAAGTTGTTGTGAACAATAGGCTGTAAACCTGAAACATTTTATTTGCAACCAGACACCTACTCAGGGACGGTATTGCAATTCCAATCTAGGTTACTATTGATGTCTTCATTGCAGAGTATTCACTGGCTAATGCCACTGTACCATTTGATTCAGCCCATCAAAGAGTGGTTTCTGATACCAGCTCAGGAAAAAGCATTAGAGCGAACTGCACAGCTGCAGAGGAAAAGATCCCAACATCCCATAGAAATGATAATGACAAAACTTTGATGAATGAAGTAATTGTAGCATTACTTGAGAGAGAAAAGATGAAAGTCAACAAGACACTGCTGAAAGAAAACTCAGTGAAAATATGCAAACTCCAGATTAAACTTAAAAGTGTGTACTACATGGGCAATGCTGAGAAAATTAGCCTTGCAAATGAACAAAGGAATACCAAAGAGGAATTCCAACTAACCTGGAGTTGGTAGACCCTGATAGGTTTCTGCACACCATCCTCCTATGAAAATCAAGAGACTACCAATGAAAGCCCCCTGAAGGTTCCACATTAGGAATGGCAGGTGCCAGTGAACCAACAGAGTATGCCGTGAACAACTTAAATACTCCAAATCACAATGACTCCTCCTCTTTCTGGTTCTGCTAATGTGAACAATTTGAAAATGTGTTGTAGTCCCAAGTACATGGCTGCAGTTGTCAATTTCAAGCTAAATACCTGTGATGTTTCTTGAAATATGACATCCCTGGCAAAAATCATGCTGTGTCACCATCTATTTGGGCTAAAATGGGTCTGTAAAATCAGTTTATTTGAAAATAATTTATGTGGAAATTTGACTGGTATTCTGAGCCTTTGACTGTGTCTTGCTTTCAGCTTTTTCCCTTTTACTCGGGAGTCGCCACAGCGAATCATCTGATTCGCATGTTTGATTTGGCAGAAGTTTTTATGTTAGATGCCCTTTCTGTCACAACCCTTGTACGCAAGGGACAGAAACATGCTGACGACTTAGCAGCCTACTCTTTACGAAAGTCAGCAATGGTTCTTTTACATGCCTCGCACCATAGACAGTGAGAGACATGGCCCGCCTTCGATAACCCAGTTAGCTGCACTGGGGGGGGGAGACAGTGACAACCTTGTGGAGAGTGGGACTCAAACCCCCAACCTTTGGATCAGCGATCCAGCGCCCTATACCACTAGACCACCACTGCCCCATTGTAAGCCTTTGACTATACTATATCGTTGGCGGCGGCAGCCGTATGTCTCGAGAGATGATGGTGGAGCCCTATGGTAGGCATTTGCGGGAGTGACTGTAAAGGCCCACCCTAGAGTGACAGTTTCTTAAACAATTACTGCATACAAAAGGGCTTTGAGGTGCCATGGAGGCTGCCCCTTCTTTCCTCTTTGCTCTTTTCTCAGCTAACTTGTTTATTCTGTTAGTTTCAGCTTTGTTGACCCCCTCATTTACAGTGGTCTTCCAGAGCTGGCGTGTTTCAGCAGTGCCTTCCCAGGGGTTGATGTCGATGCCAGATAATTCCATGTCCCGCTTGCACATGTCCTTGTACTGAAGCTGTGGTGTTCCTGTGTGGCAGGAGCCCTCACTCAGCTCTCCATACAACATGTCTTTAGGGATGTGCCCCTTGTCCATTCGCCGTACATGACCCAACCACGTAAGTCGTCTCTGGCTCAGCAGTGCGAGCAGACTTGGCATGCCAGCACGCTGTAGTACCTTGGTGTTGGTTACTTTGTCTTTCCATTTTATATGGAGCAGACGCCTGAGACAGCGGAGGTGGAAGCTGTTGAGCCGCTTTTCCTGACCAGCTTACGTGGACCAGGCCTCACTGCCATAAAGGAGTGTGCTGAGTAAACTGGCCTGGTAGACACGTAGCTTGGTGTTCTCCGTTATCTGGGTGTTACTCCATACACGCTTATTCAATTTGGACATCACTGCGGTAGCTTTCCCGATTCTGCATGAGATCTCTGTGTCAAGAGAGAGAGTGTTGGTGATAGTGGATCCCAGGTAGGTGAAGGAGTCCACGACCTCAAGCTGCGTGTTATTTATGTTGATGTTTGGGACTGTACTTGTGCCCTGGGCCAGGATGTTTGTCTTCTTCAGGCTGATGGTCAGTCCGAATTTATTACAGGCATGGGACAGGCGATTGACTAGCTCTTGAAGACCAGCCTCAGTGTGGGACGTCAGTGCAGCGTCATCCGCGAACAGCATCTCGCGGATGAGGATCTGCCTCACCTTTGTCTTAGCGCGCAGTCGAGCTATGTTAAACAGTTTGCCATCTGATCTGGTGTGGATATGGATCTTTTCCTCACTGTCAGAGAAGGCATACTGAAGAAGCATCGAAAAGAATATCCCAAAGAGTTTCAGAGCTAGGACGCAGCCTTGCTTCACACCACTGCTCACTGAGAAGGCTTCAGAAGTCCCACCATTGAAGCAGACTGTGCTGTGCATGTCCTCGTGAAAGGAGGTCATGATTTGGAGTAACCTTTGAGGGCATCCAATCTTCTGCAGGAGGCTGAAGAGTCCGCTTCTGCTGACAAGGTCGAATGCTTTAGTCAGGTCTATGAAGGCAATGTACAGGGGCTTCTGCTGCTCCTGACACTTCTCTTGCAGTTGACGAAGTGAGAAGATCATATCGACTGTGGATCGGCCTGCCCTGAAACCACACTGCGATTCTGGGTACACCCGGGAAGCAAGAATCTGAAGGCGAGTAAGGACAACACGAGCAAAGACTTTCCCTATGATGCTAAGGAGGGAGATGCCACGGTAGCTGTTACAGTCACTGCGGTCACCCTTGTTTTTGTAGAGGGTTACAATGTTTGCATCGCGTATGTCCTGGGGGATGAACCCTTCTTTCCAGCATAAGCACAGCTCATGAGCAACATAAGAAGCTCATGGAGGTGCTGCAGGAGTGCTGGCTTGCCACTCTTCAAGACTTCAGGGGGGATGCCATCCTTTCTAGGGGCTTTTCCACAGGCCAGACAATCAATGGCTTTGCCCAGTTCGTCCACTGAAGGCAGGTAAGCCAGATCCTCCATGATAGGTAAGTTTGGTAGGGCATTTAATGCTGCATCGGTCACCACATTCTTGGTTGCGTACAGCTCCAGGTAATGTTCCACCCAGCGTTCAAGCTGCTTGCCTTGGTCCGTGATCACCTCCCCGGTCTTGGTCTTGAGGGGTGCAGTCTTAATTGTGGTTGGGCCAGTAGTGTCTTGATGCCATTGTACATGGCCATTGCGTTGCCAGTGTCAGCTGCCATCTGGATCTTGCTGCAGAGGTTCAGCCAGAAGTTGTTTGCACAGTAGCGGGCTGTCTGCTGGGCCTTGTTTCGTGCAGCTTTGAGGGTGTCCTGAGTACTGGTGATGGGGTTTTGCCTGTATGCTAGGAGGGCTTCCCTCTTGGCTTCTGTCACAGGCTGCATCTCATCCCAGTGAGCCTCGTACCAGTCTACACTCCGACGCTCCTTTTTCCCAAATGTGGTGAGGGCTGTTGTGTAGATAGTATCTCTCAGGAAGCTCCACTTGCTGTTGATGTCTTTGTCAGGAGTCTGCAAAGCCAACTTCTCCTTGACTGTGTCATGAAACAATTGGATTCGCTGGGGATCCCTTGAGGAGCAGGTGTTGATGCGTGGGAGGCCTTTAGTTTTGGAGTGATGGATCCTCTTTGTTGTCAGCCTTATCCTGCTTCCAACGAGGGTGTGGTCTGTGTCGCAGTCTGCGCTATGGAAACTTCTAGTGTGGAGAACGCTGTTCAGATCTGTGCGCCTGGTAAGGATAAGGTCTAGCTGGTGCCAGTGGCAAGCTCTGGGGTGTCTCCAGGATACTTTGTAGCGGTCTTTGCACTTGAAGTATGTATTTGTTACACACAGGCCATGATGGCAGCTCAGTTCTAACAACCTCTGTCCATTCTCATTCATCCTGCCTATGCCGTGGTCCCAAGGCAGGAAGGCCAGGTGTCACAGTCAGCACCCACTCTAGCATTGAAGTCTCCTAGTAGGTAAAGTCCTTCAGTGCTGGGGATCCTGGAAATTGCATCATCCAGAGCCTCGTAAAACTGGTTCTTAGCCTCTGGGGTGGAACTGAGTGTTGGTGCATAGATGCTGAGGAGATTTACAAAGCCTGCAGTTGTAGAGAGGCGTAAAGCGAGGATTCTCTCTGATCCACTGGTAGGAGGTTCAATAGCTGTAGTCAGCGAGTTCTTCACAGCGAAACCTACACCATGCACTCTCGGGTCATCTTGTGGCAGGCCCTGCCACTAGAAGGTGTAGTTGGCCTCTTTGATAGTACCACTGTCAGCCAAGCATGTTTCCTGTAGACAAGCAATGTTGATAATCAGACGTGTCAGTTCATGGTCGATGACTGCAGTCTTGCGGGCATCGTCAATTTGCTGAAGATCACTTGTCAGTCCAGGACACATAGTCCGTACGTTCGGGACAGCACCTTACTAGATGGGGGCTGCCCAGCTTGGAGCGGGCGGTAGCTGTCCAGTGAGACACGATGGTCTCTCCCACTGTCGGAAGTAGCCTCAGGCGCCCATGTCCTACACCAATCGGAATGAGCTTTTAACTGGTAACTGCTACTTCCCATGTTGAGCCGAAGTCTTGCATCAACGCTGGAGTGTCCTCTCCAGTGTCCTCTCCAGTGCGCTACGAGCCTGGGCGGTAACTATGGAGAGCTTGGGTTGCCCAGACGTCAAGTCCCCCCTCTCGGCCTTGCTGATAGCATCCAAAGGAAGGGAAGATCCAGTACAATTTGGGACCAGCGCAGCTGCAGGAGTTGCCAGAAGGTAGGGGAATCCTCAGACCAACTGCCTTAGGGGCTCCACTCCAGATTTCTGTAGGGTTTACTCCTTAGCCTTTTCCCAACCAAGGGAATCCACAAGGCAGTGGGACTATTTAACCCATAGTTGGGGGTTTGGGTCATGGGGCATCAGGGCGTGTCCACACGCCGGTGGGCCTGCATGCCGCATGTCGGGGGCCAAACCTCCTCCGAGTCCCCTGTAGTTCAGCCTGAGTCTGTAAGGTACTCAGTTACCATGTGTCGCCGCGAGGAGGCACTACATGGGGCTTGATGGTGGAGAGGCTATGTACTGGCAGGGAGAGACTTACTCACACGGCTCCCCTTTTCACAGGCAAGCTGCTAGCCAGCGGTGTTAGTTGAAAGCGAGAGGTGACAAGCACTACTACTACGACCACAACTACCACACTTTGCGCATCACAACCTCCATTAGACCCACTACTATACTATATAATTGCTATATATATATATATATATATATATATATATATATATATATATATATATATATATATATATATATATGTATATATATATATATATATATATATATATATATAATTATACTAATGAGAACTTGTGATTTTGCAGGGATCAAACTGTGAATATTCTCAACCAACCTGAGTCCTTGGCTTTAGATATAGAAATACAAATGTTTCTTTGTATGAGAAATACAACTTGTGCCAGAATGACAGGATGTGCATCAGCAATAAGGGACACACTTACTAGAAGAAGCTGAGGTCGAAGTTGAAAGGCGCTTGCCCAACTCAAAGCTATGTGATATTGTATCCAAAAATGAACAAGTCAGTGTTAGGTGAAATTGAAAAGTCAATCTTGAGGGAGTCTGACAAAAATCTCAGCAAAGTTGGAGAATGCAGGCATTGATCCCGCTACCTCTCACATGCTAAACAAGCGGTCGATCATTTGAAATAATTCCCAACACATACTGTGGCTCAGGCCTGATGCCTCAATGTGCCACCCAACCCCATTATGAATGCACATGAGAGTTATATCTTCATTACTCACTTTTTTCACGTTTTACAGGCGACTGACCTCGCTCAACTTCTTTGCAATGATGCATCAACAAATAAATGTTGTTTGTTTGCTTAGTAATTGCATTCTTTGCTCAGTATGAGAAAGCTCCATATTGTGCTCAACTAATCCAAACAAATTCTCCCATGCCAAATACCTGTGAAGTTTGTTAAAATTTGAAGTCCCAGGCAAAAATCATGTCTCACCGTCTCTTCTTCTTCTTGTCCTTTCGGGTGTTCCCTTCAGGGGTCGCCACAGCGAATCATCTGCCTCCATCTCACCCTATCCTTTGCATCTTTTTCTCTTACACCAGCTGTCTTCATGTCCTCCTTCACCACATCCATGAATCGTCTCTTTGGTCTTCGTCTAGGCCTTCTGCCTGGTAGTTTGAACCTCAACATCCTACTACCAATATACTCACTATCCCTCCTCTGTACATGTCCAAACTATCTCAATCTAGCCTCTCTGACTTTGTCTCCAAAACATCTTACATGTGCTGTCCCTCTGATGTGCTCATTCCTGATCCTATCCATCCTCGTTACTCCCAAAGAGAACCTCAACATTTTCATCTCTGCTACCTCCAGCTGTACCTCCTGTCTTCTCCCCAGGGCCACTGTTTCTAAACCATCCAACATTGCTGGCCTCAACACCGTCTTGTACACTTTTCCTTCCATTTTTGCTGATACCTTCCTATCACACATCACACCGGACACTTTTCTCCAACCATTCCAACCAGCCTACATACGCTTCTTCACCTCTTTTCCACACTCTCCATTGCTCTGGATTGTTGACCCGAAGTACTTAAAATCCTCCACCTTCCTTATCTCTGCTCCTTGTAACCTCACCGTTCCTGTTGGGTCCTTGGCATCCATACACATGTATTCTGTCTTACTGAGGCTAACCTTCATTCCCCTCCTTTCCAGGGCACACCTCCACCTCTTTAGGTTTTTCTGCAGTTGTTCTATGCGCTCACTGCAGATCACAATGTCATCTGCAAACGTCATAGTCCATGGAGATTCTTACCGAACCTCGTCTGTCAGCCTGTCCATCACCATAGCAAACAAGAAGGGGCTCAGAGCTGACCCTTGATGCAGTCCCACCTCCACCTTGAACTCTTCTGTCACACCGAAAGCACACCTCACCACTGTCTAACATCGCTCATACATGTCCTGCACCACTCTAACATACTTCTCTGCCACTCCAGACTTCCTCATGCAATACCACAGTTCTTCTCTTGGCACCCTGTCATGTGCTTTCTCCAGATCCACAAAGGCACAATGCAGCTCCGTCTGACCTTCTCTGTACTTCTCCATTAACATCCTCAAGGCAAACACTGCATCTGTGGTGCTCTTTCTTGGCATGAAACCAAACTGTTGTTCACAAATGCTAACCTCTGCCCTTAGTCTTGCTTCCACTATTCTTTCCCATAACTTCATTGTATGGCTCATCAACTTTATCTCTCTGTAGTTGTCACAACTCTGCACATCTCCCTTGTTCTTAAAAATGGGCACCAGCACACTTCTCCTCCATTCCTCTGGCATCCTCTCACTCGCTAAGACCTTGTTGAATGTTCTTGTCTGGAAATCTACTGCTTCCTCTCCTAGACACTTCCATACCTCCACCAGTATATCATCAGGGCCAACTGCCTTTCCATTCTTCATCCTCTTCAATGCCCTCCTCACTTCACCCTTACTAATCTTTGCTACTTCCTGGTCCTCAACAGTCACCTCTTCTACTCTTTTTTCTCTCTCATCTTCCTCATTCATCAGCTCTTCAAAGTACCCTTTCCATCTTTCCAGCACACTTGTGTCATCAGTCAATACATTTCCCTCTCTGTCCTTAATCACTCTAACTTACTGCACATCCTTCCCATCTCTCTTTCTCTGCTGTGCTAACCTGTATAAATCATTTTCTCACTCTTTACTTTCCAACCGAGCATACAAGTCATCATATGCCCTCTGTTTGGCCTTTGACACCGCTACCTTCGCTTTACACTGTGTCTCCCTGTACTCTTGTTTACTCTCTTCAGTCCTCTTTGTGTCCCACTTCTTCTTAGCTAACCTCTTCCTTTGTACACAATCCTGCACTTCCTCATTCCACCACCAAGTTTCCTTATTTACTCTCCTTCCAGATGACACACCAAGTATTCTCCTACCTGTCTCCCTGATCACATTAGCTGTAGTTGTCCAGTCATCTGGAAGCACTTCCTGACCACCCAAAGCCTATTTCAACTCCTCCTCGAAGACAACACGACACTCCTCCTTTTTCAGCTTCCACCACTTTGTCTTCTGCTCTGCCTTTGTCTTCTTCACCTTCCTCACCATCAGCGTCATCCTGCACACCACCATCCTATGCTGTTTGGCAACACTCTCACCTGCTACTACTTTGCAGTCACTGACTTCCTTCAAATTACATTGCCTGCACAAGATGTAGTCTACCTATGTGCTCCTACCTCCGCTTTTATAAGTTCTATGCTCCTGTCTCTTCTTGAATAAAGTATTTACCACAGCCATTTCCATCCTTTTTGCAAAATCTACCAACATCTGTCCTTCTGTGTTCCTGTCCTGGATAGCAAACCTGCCCATCACTTCCTCGTCCCCTCTGTTTCCTACACCAACATGTCCATTGAAGTCTGCCCCAATGACTACTCTTTCATTTTTAGGGGTATTCTTCATCACTTCATCTAACTCACTCCAGAATCTATCTTTCTATTCTAGCTCACATCCTGCCTGTGGGGCATAAGCACTAACAACATTGAACATCATGCCTTCAATTTCTAACTTGAGACTCATCACTCTGTCTGACACTCTTTTCACTTCTAGAACATTCCTGACAAACTCCTCCTTCAAGATGACTCCTACTCCATTTCTCTTCCCATCCACACCATGAATAAACAGCTTAAACCCTGCTCCTAAGCTTCTATTCCTGCTACATTTCCACCTGGTCTCCTGAACACACAGTATGTCCACCTTCCTTCTCTGCATCATGTCAGCCAGCTCTCTACCTTTTCCTGTCTTAGTTCCAACATTCAAAGTCTCTACTTTCAGTACTAGACTCCTGCCTTTCCTCTTCTCTCTCTGCCTACGGACACGCCTCCCGCCTCTCCTTCTTCGACGTCTTCAACCAACAGTAGTCCAATTTCCACCAGCACCCTGTTGGTTAACAGCACTGATGGCGGTTGTTTTTAACCCGGGCCTTGACCGATCCAGTATGAATTTTCTTGATATGACTCGCATGTTTTATTTTGCATTTGTTTTACGCCGGATGCCCTTCCTGACCCAACCCTCTGCATTTATCCGGCCTTGGGACCGGCGTGAGGGAGAGACACTGGCTTGTGCCTCTCTCTCATGGCTGCATTGTTGTCTCACCGTCTATTTGGGATAAAATGGGTCAGTCAAATCAGTTTAGCTGAAAATAATTTGCAGTGGAAATTTGATTGGAATTGTAAACTTTTGACTTCAAAATATACGAAGGAGAATTGGTTATTTTGCAGTGTTCAACCTGTGAAATATTCTCAACCAACCTGAGTCCTATGTTTCAGATATAGAAATACAAATGTTTCTTTGTATAAGAAATACAACTTTTGCTAGACTGACAGAATGTGCATCAGCAGTGAAGCACTCACTTACCAACAAAAGCTGAAGTCCTTAAAGTTGAAAGGTGCTGGCCCAACTCAAAGTAACGATGTTGTATCCAAAAATGAAACATTAATGTGGGGTGAAATTGAGAAATCTATCTCAACTATCTTTACAAAAATCCCAGTAAAGTTTGAGAATGGTGGTATCGACCCTGCTACCTTGCTCATGCTAAACAAGTGCTTTACCATTTCATCTAATTCCCCACAAAAATGCCACTCAGGCCTCATTCCTTAATGTGCCATCTAACCCAATATGAATGCACATGCGTGTCTTCATTGCTCTATTTTTTTCACCCTTTACAAGTGACTGAACTCACATTTCATTTCCAGCCTTAAGTTCTGTGCAATGATGCTTCAACAAATAAATCTTGCATGATTGCGTAGTAATTGTGTTCTTTGTTCAGCATGAGAAAGCTTCATATTGTGCTTAACTAATTTAAACAAATTGTCCCACGCCAAATACCTGTGAAGTTTCTTGAAATTTGACATCCCTGGCAAAAATCATGCTTTGTCACCGTCTGTTTGGGATAAAATGGGTCTGTCAAATCAGTTTAGTTGAAAATAATTTGCAGTGCAAATTTGACTAATATTGTGAGCATTTGACTCAAAAATATAGCAATGATAACTGGTGATTTTGCAGGGTTCAAACTGTGAAATATTCTCAACCAACCTGACTATTTGGTTTCAGGTAAAGAACTATAAATGTTTCTTTGTATGAGAAATCCAACCTTTGCCAGAATGACAGGATGTGCATCAGCAATGAGGCACTCACTTACTAGAAGAAGCTGAAGTCCTGAAAGTCGAAAGGTGCTGGCCCAACTCAAAGCAACGTAATGTTGTATACAAAAATGGAAGAAAAAAAAAACAGTGTTGTGTGAAATTGAGAAATCTATCCCGAAAGAGATTGATACAATTTCCAGCAAAATTGGAGAATGCAGCTCTCAATCTTGCTACCTCTTGCATGCTAAGCAAATGATCTGCCATTTGAGCTTATTGCGCACACATAATGCTACTCAGGCCTTATGCTCCAATGTGCCATCCCACCGCAATATGCATGCACCTGAGAGGCATGTTTTCAGTGCTCAGTTTTTGCTTTTATTCCAAGCAACTTCCCTCACATTTAATTTCCAGATTCAACTTCTGTGCAATGATGCATCACAAATATATATTGTTTGATTGTTCAGTAATTGTATTCTTTGCTCAACATTAGAAAGTTGGGATTGTTCTCAAATAATCTAAACAAATTCTCCCGTGCTAAATACCTGGTAAATTTGTTTTGAAAGTTGACTGTTCTTTCAAATATCATTGTCTTTCATTGTCTATTTAGGAGAAATTGGGTCCATCAAATCAATTGAGTTGAAAATTGTTCGCGGTGGAAATTTCACTGTTATTGTGAGCCTTTGACTCGAACGTTTAATTATGAGATTTTTGTGACTTTGCAGGCTTCAAACTGTGAAATATTCCCAACAAACTTGACTCCTCAGTTTCAAATATAAACATATAAATGTTTCTTTGTCTCAGAAAATCACTTTTAACCAAATTGACAGGTTGCACCTCTCCAGTGAGGCACTCTTTTACCGGAATGTGCTCTGCACCATAGAAACTTGCTGTAATAATATTGACATCATTGTGTAGCTCACAGAGCACGGGCCAATCCATAGTTTAAATTGTGTATTGGAGTTCCTCAATGACCTCCTCTTTTTTCTAACATTCCTTTTAGTCACATACTGCCTCTTCATAACAGGTACATACCTTGACGAAAGATAAATTAAGTTGTGGTCTGATCTTCCCAGTGGTGGAGGTGGGGAGGAACTGTCAGCATCCTTAGAGTTTGCATACAGCTGATCTAAAATTCTCTCCTGTCTGGTGGGACAGTCAAGATACTGCACAAAGTTTTGCAGCGTGTTCTCCATGGTGATGTAGTTGATGTCACCTGAGATTGCAATGAAAGAACTTGGGTACTGAGTCTGTAACTGGGCTTGAATAGTGTCACAAGCAGCATTGAGGTTGACAGTTGAAGGAACATAAACAGCAATTAAGATGGTATGAGGAAATGTCCTCGGAAAATAATATGGTTTGAGTCCAACAGCACACAGTTCATTTTCTGATTCACAATTCCACCCACCTGTTTTTGACCAGAATGGCGTGAGGTTCAATCTCTGTCAGCCCAAACAGTGTAAAAATCTGCAATGGATACTTTGTCATCTAGAATATCCTGAAGTCCATGTCTCCATGAAGCTCATTAAAATTACACTTCTGACACTCCCTCTGACTCCGGGCTTCAGCTCATTCATCTTATTTGCCAGTGACCTCAAATTCGCCATTAGAATAGGCAGGAAACTCGGCTTGTACATTTTTTCTCTGTAAGGCTCTTCTGTCTTGCCTCCTCCTTGCTTCTCCTCTTCTGTCCTCCACCCCTGCATCCATGGTGGGGTTTTCTCTAGTGTTCAACTGGCAAGTCCATAGGTCCACTTGCTAATCTGGCTGAATTCAAGGCAATCAGCTGAGCCCTGAAATAAACAAAACCTGTTTGTAGTTGCTGCACTTTGAAAAAAGAGAGTCCTTCTTATTTTTATGATTACTATTGCTAAAATTCTCATGCAAATGGTCAAAACAGAATTCATACCAGATCGGTCGAGGCCCGGGTTAACAACAACCGCCATCAGTGCTGTTAACCAACAGGGTGCTGGTAGAAATTGGACTACTGTTGGTCGAGGAAATAGAGGCGGGAGGCATGTCCGTAGGCGTACAGAGAAGAGGAAAGGCGTGAGTCTAGGACTGGGAATAGGGACTTTGAATGTTGGAACTATAAAAGAAAAAGGTAGACAGCTGGCTGACATGATGCAGAGGAGGAAGGTGGACATACTGTTTCAATAGACAGGAAACCAGGTGGAAAGATAGCACGGCTAGAAGCTTAGGAGCAGGGTTTAAGCTGCTTTATCATGGTGTGGATGGGAGGAGAAATGGAGAAGGAGACATCTTGAAGGAGGGGTTTGTCAGGAATGTTCTAGAAGTGAAAAGAGTGTCAGGCAGAGTGATGAGTCTCAAATTAGAAATTGAAGGCATGATGTTCAATGTTGTTAGTGCTTATGCCCCACAGGCAGGATGTAAACTAGAAGAGAAGGAGAGATTCTGGAGTGAGTTAGATGAAGTACCCCCAGAGGTGAAAGAGTGGTCATTGGTGCAGACTTCAATGGACATGTTGGTGCAGGAAACAGAGGGGACGAGGAAGTGATGGGCAGGTTTGGTATCCAGGACAGGAACACAGAAGGACAGATATTGATTGATTTTGCAAAAAGGATGGAAATGGCTGTGGTGACTACTTTCTTCCAGAAGAAACAAGAGCGTAGGGTGACTTATGAAAGCGGCGGTAGGAGCACACAGGTAGACTACATCTTGTGTAGGCGATGTTATTTGAAGGAAGTCAGTGACTTCAAAGTATTAGTGGGTGAGAGTGTTGCCAAACAACATAAGATGATGGTGTGCAGCATGACGCTGATGGTGAGGAAGGTGAAAAAGGCAAAGGCAGAGCAGAAGACAAAGTGGTGGAAGTTGAAAAAGGAAGAGTGTCGTGTTGTCTTCAATGAGGAGTTAAAACAGGCTTTGGGTGGTCAGGAAGTGCTTCCAGATGACTGGACAACAACTGCCAATGTGATCAGGGGGACAGGTAGAAGAGTACTTGGTGTGTCCTCTGGAAGGAAAGTAGATAAGGAGACTTGGTGGTGGAATGAGGAAGTGCAGGAGTGTGTACAAAAGAGGAGGTTAGCCAAGAAGAAGTGGGACATAGAGAGGACTGAAGAGAGTAAACAAGAGTACAGGGAGACACAGCGAAAGGCAAAGGTAGTGGTGCCAAAGGCCAAACAGAGGGTGTATGATGACTTGTATGATAGGTTGGACAGTAAGGAGGGAGAAAATGATTTATACAGGTTGACACAGCAGAGAAATAGACATGGGAAAGACGTGCAGCAAGTTAGAGTAATTAAGGACAGAGGGGGAAATGTATTGACTGATGACACAAGTGTGCTGTGAAGATAGAAAGAGTACTTTGAAGGCTGATGAATGAGGAAAATGAGAGAGAAAAAAAGAGTAGAAGGGGTGTCCGTTGAGGACCAGGAAGTAGCAAAGATTCGTAAGGGTGAATTGAGGAGGGCATTGAAGAGGATGAAGAATGGAAAGGCAGGTTGTCCTGATGACACACCGGTTGATGTATGGAAGTGTCTAGGGGAGGTAGCAGTAGATTTTCTGACAAGAATATTCAACAAGGTCTTAGAAAGTGAGCAGATGCTGGAGAAATGGAGAAGTGTGCTGGTGCCCATTTTTAAGAACAAGAGTGCTGTGCAGAGTGGTGGCAACTACAGAAGGATAAAGTTGATGAGCCATACGATGAAGTTATGGGAGAGAATAGTGGAAGCTAGGCTAAGGGCAGAGGTCAGCATTTGTGAACAACAGTTTGGTTTCATGCCAAGAAAGATCACCACTGATGCAGTATTTGCTTTGGGGATGTTAATAGAGAAATACAGAGAAGGTCAGAAGGAGCTGCATTGTGCCTTTGTGGATCTGGAAAAAGCATATGACAGGGTGCCGAGAGAAGAATTGTGGTATTGTATGAGGAAGTCTGAAGTGGCAGAGAAGTATTATAGAGTGGTGCTGGACATGTATGAGAGATTTAAGACAGTGGTGAGGTGTGCTGTCGGTGTGACAGAAGAGTTCAAGGTGGAGGTGGAACTGCATCAAGGGTCAGCTCTGAGCCCCTTTTTGTTTGCTATGGTGATGGACAGGCTGACAGACGAGGTTAGACAAGACTCCCCATGGACAATGATGTTTGCAGATGACATTGTGATCTGTAGTGAGAACAGAGAACATGTGGAGGAAAATCTCGAGAGGTGGAGATATGCCCTGGAAAGGAGAGGAATGAAGGTTAACCTCAGAAAATCAGAATACATGTGTGTGAATGAGAAGGACCCAAGAGGAACGGTGATATTACAGGGAGCAGAGATAAGGAAGGTGGAGGATTTTAAGTACTTAGGCTCAACAATCCAGAGTAGTGGAGAGTGTGGAAAAGAGGTGAAGAAGCGTGTGCAGGCAGGTTGGAATGGTTGGAGAAAAGTGTCCTGTGTGATGTGTGATAGGAGGGTATTGGCAAGAAGGAAAGGAAAAGTGTACAAGAAAAATCATATTTTAAGCTGAGTTCGGAAAAATAATGACATCATGTGCATTTTAACATTAGTGCACACTCCAATACTACTTTAATCACAATTCTGAGTCAGGAAAGGGGGATGCAATACACACACACACACACACACACACACACACACACACACACACACACACACACACACACACACACACACGGAATGACATTTTT
>CM045729.1:5027662-5092662 GCA_024760905.1 Plotosus lineatus | reverse complement strand
GGAAGAGGCTGGACGAGACGGGAAGAGGCTGGAGCCAGTTGGCACCAGGTCCTTAATATAACCTCCACAAAGTTCTGGAAAGTTGCATTCTCTAAGTTTTTGAATCACCTGACCCAACACCAGTGCGCATGTGCAACCAGGTCCATCTAGAAATTTCCAGACCCCCTTACATCTGAGTCATACGATGGGACACTAGTTATAGCACACTCTGAATCTAATTATGTACACCGTTTACACAGTCACATTTATATACATGCTCCTAACACATTATATTTATATTTACACTTATACATTTATTATGTACATACCCAAAAAATTGTATAGATGTATGGTGAGTAATATGTATATAATCAGGTAGAGAATGAATGGCGTCAGTGAGGGATATGTACCGTTTTATTAATTTAATAAACAGTAGGATGTAGAACAGTGGATGCTGGTGCTGTATGGACAAGTTTTGTATAGTTTAATTTTCACAGGTACGAATGATTTCCTGTGTGGTTCAGTGGTACATTTTGGTGGTATCAGAGAGGTACTCTTCAGTACTGTACTCTTTAGTACTCCCTCACTCTCTCACTCACTCTGTCTCTATTTCATTTATCTATTTTATTTATCTATGTCTCTTTCTCTCTGTATTTTTCTCTCTATGTCACTATTTTTCCTTCGCTCCTTTTCCAAGCTGCCTCTCTCTCACTTTATCTACATTTGAAATGTTTCTAAAAAAAAATGCATGTGAAGAAAATTCTATTTTATAAATTAAGATTCTGTTTTCTGACCCCTCAGTCAAGGTGGGAGGAGGTCTGAACTGTCTGATACCAGTTCATCAGTTCATTTTCTGTAACTGCTTAATCCTAATTAGGGTCACAGGGAGGCTGGTGCCCATCCCATCTGACTGGGGGACAGTGACAACCTTGTGGAGAGTGAGACTCGAACCCCAACCTTTGGATCAGCGATCCAGCACTCTATACCACTGCCTCCTGTCTGATACCAGTGCAGTTAAATTCAATTCAATTTAAGTCATTAATTCATTTTCTGTAACCTCTCAATCCTCATTAGGGTTGCATGGAGGCTGGCGCCCATCCTGTGCGACTGCTGGCAAGGGCCGAGTGCACCCTGGATGTCTTGCCAGGCCATTGCAGGGCAGAAACACACTGACAGCTTGGTGGCTACTCTTGTCGAAAGTCAAAAGTGGTTATTTTACATGTCGCACACCATAGACAGTGAGAGACATTTCCGGAGGTCAATTCAATTCAATTCAATTCAGTTTTACCTAATTTGATTCAAATCAATTCAGTTTTATTTGTATGATTTTTTTACAGTTGGTATTGCTGCTAATCTGCTTTAAACAGTAAAAGTAGGAATTTACAAAGTACAGTATTAAATAATTTAAACATTTTCTACAACTGCTACACATCCCAAATGATTTTAGGTTTAGGGCTCTAGGGGAGAAGTTCCCAACCAAAACTTTCATAAGTGGTCCTAAATATAGCATTGTTGGCCGAGATGGGCACTAGCCTCTCCATAACCATAACAATTAGGATTAAGCGGTTCAGAAAGGGAAAGTTTATTCTCTGAATTTTTAATTTGGTTTAGCCGAACTATCCATGTGCAAAACCAGAAGGAAAAGTACATTCACACCAGGACAACAGATGTGCTGGGGATGATGAAGAGGATGTTGGGGGAACACTGAAGCTGGAATATTCGTCCTATGAGCATTTAATTGACAACGTTCACAGTGCAGTGTGGGGAACGTCAGATACCCGGTGTACGATAAATGAAGATGTAAAACTAATTTTTCATTTTTGACGATTCCCGGCTCACTTTTCTTATATTTTTTAAATTCGTAATATTTTTATTTACTGCTTTATTATTGACAGTTTTATGAGTACATCAGAGGGACAGCACATGTAAGATGTTTTGGAGACAAAGTCAGAGAGGCTAGATTGAGATGGTTTGGACATGTACAGAGGAGGGATAGTGAGTACATTGGTAGTAGGATGCTGAGATTGGAAATACCAGGCAGAAAGCCTAAAGGAAGACCAAAGAGAAGATTTATGGATGTGGTGAAGGAAGACATGAAGGTAGTTGGTGTAAGAGAAGAAGATGCAGAGGACAGGGTGAGATGGAGGCAGTTGATTTGCTGTGGCGACCCCTGAAGGGAACAGCCGAAAGGAAAAGAAGAAGAAGAAGATTATTGACAGTTTTACCATCAAGAGAAAATTCATAAAACATTCTTAAGGAGAGGGGTTCAAGCCCCACTATCACCGGGATGTCACTGTCCCCCCAGTGGAGCTAACCAGGCCGGGCGTATCTCTCACTGTCTGTGGTGGAGGTTTATGTAAAACAATCACTGTTGATTTTCCTAAAAAGGAGCTGCATAGCCGTCAGCATTTTTCTTCCCTGTGATGGCCTGGTGAGCACATGTACATTTACAGACCAGTTGCAATTTGTAAGAACCGGTACTGATTCAGGGCCGAGTCATTATTGTACTGGTTCAGGTTCCATGATTTTACCACATTGGTTTAGACCTAATGACACTAAAATTATTTTGCCACAATCTGATTAAAATACAAACATTCCTGATAAAATGGCAATGATAAAGTGTCTGGGTTCTGTGTGTGTGTGTGTGTGTGTGTGTGTGTGAGTGTGTGTGTGTGTGTGTGTGTGTGTGTGTGTGTGTGTGTGTGTGTGTGTGTGTTCTTTTTTACTTTATACTTTATGTACTGTTTATTTTTGTGTAATATTGAGGGGCTATGAGTTCGAGGATCTGATGAAATCGAGGAGCTGATGAATGAGGAAAATGAGAGAGAAAAAAGAATAGAAGAGGTGACCGTTGAGGAGCAGGAAGTAGCAAAGATTAGTAAGAGTGAAGTGAGGAGGGCACTAAAGAGGATGAAGAGTGAAAAGGCAGTTGATCCTAATAATATACTTGTGGTGGTATGGAAGCGTCTAGGCGAGATAGCAGTACATTTTCGAACAAGAACATTGTACAAGGTCTTAGAGAGTGAGAGGATGCCGGAGGAATGGATAAGTGTGCTGGTGCCCATGTTTAAGAACAAGGGAGATGTGCAGAGTTGTGGCAACTACTACAGAGGGATAAAGTTGATGAGCCATACAATGAAGTTATGGGAAAGAATAGTGGAAGCTAGACTAAGGGCAGAGGTCAGCATTTGTGAACAACAGTTTGGTTTCATGGCAAGAAAGAGCACCACAGATGCAGAGGAAGTCTGGAGTGGCAGAGAAGTATGTTAGAGTGGTGCAGGACATGTATGAGAGATGTAAGACAGTGGTGAGGTGTGCTGTCGCTGTGACAGAAGGGTTCAAGGTGGAGGTGGGACTGCATCAAGGGTCAGCTCTGAGTCCTTTTCCTGTTTGCGATGGTGATGAACAGGCTGACAGGCGAGGTTAGGCAAGAATCTCCATGGACTATGATGTTTGCAGATGATATTGTGATCTGTCGTGAGAGCAGAGAACAAGTGCAGGAAAATCTAGAGAGCTGGAGGTATGCCCTGGAAAGGAGAGGAATGAAGGTTAGCAGTAAGACAGAATAAATGTGTGTGAATAAGAATAACCCAAGAGGAACGGTGATGTTACAGGGAGCAGAGATAAGGAAGGTGGAGGATTTTAAGTACTGTGGCTCAACAATCCAGAGCAATGGAGAGTGTGGAAAAGAGGTGAAGAAGCGTGTGCAGGCAGGTTGGAATGGATGGAGAAAAGTGTCCTGTGTGATACGAGAGTATCAGCAAGAATGAAAGGAAAAGTGTACAAGACGGTGTTGAGGCCAGCGATGTTGTATGGTTTAGAAACAGTGGCGTTGAGGAACAGACAGGAGGCAGAGCTGGAGGTAGTGGAGATGAAAATGTTGAGGTTCTCTCTGGGAGTAACGAGGATGGATAGGATCAGAAATGAGTACATTAGAGGGACAGCCCATGTAAGATGTTTTGGAGACAAAGTCAGAGAGGCTAGATTGAGATGGTTTGGACATGTACAGAGGAGGGACAGTGACTATATTGGTAGTAGGACGCTGAGGTTGGAAACACCAGGCAGAAGGCCTCGAAGAAGACCAAATCAGAGATTTATGGAAGTGGTGAAGGAAGACATGAAGGTCATTGGCATAAGAGAAGATGCAGAGGACAGGGTGAGATGGAGGCAGATGATTTGCTGTGGCGACCCCTGAAGGGAACAGCCGAAAGGAAAAGAAGAAGAAGATGAGTTCGAGGATGTTCTTGAAGGTTGTGGTGTTTTATTGCTACCTGGAAATCACAAATAAATTTTTACTTCTCTCTCTCTCTCTCTCTCTCGCTCTCTCTCTCTCTCTCTCTCTCTCTCTCTCTTTCTCTCTCTTGCTCTCTCAGACAGTGTAAGGTTGGTGAATGGTGGAAGTCGGTGTGCTGGTAGAGTGGAGGTTTTTCATGATGAACAGTGGGGAACAGTGTGTGATGATGACTGGGATATGGTTGACGCTGCCGTGGTGTGTAGAGAACTGGGCTGTGGGGAGGCTGTAAAGGCACTACCATCAGCTCACTTTGGATTCGGATCAGAACCAACCTGGATGGATGATGTGGCTTGCATTGGATCAGAATTGACACTGAAGAACTGTCGATCAAATGGGTGGAGGGAAGAGAACTGTGGTCATAATGAAGATGCCGGAGTGATCTGTTCAGGTGAAATAATGCATGAAGATATATATCGTTGTTGTTGTTGTTGTTGTTGTTGTTGTTGTTGTTGTTGTTGTTGTTCTTGTTCTTGTTCTTGTTGTTCTTGTTGTTGCAGTTGATATTTGATTTTGTTGATAAAATTATCCCATTTAATTATTTGTTCAATTAAACTGGATTAAAATGTTGATCTTTGAATTTAAATGATTTGAAATGATTTGATTTTTGTTGTAAATCTGTATAATATTTACACACTGAAATTAACCACAGGTCAGAATGTGAGACTCTCCGCTGGTCCTCACCGATGTTCTGGGAGAGTCGAGGTGATTCTGGGAGGTTCCTGGTCCACAGTGTGTGATGCTGACTTTGACCATGACGCGGAGGTTGTGTGTCGAGAGCTGGACTGTGGGATTCCTGTGAAGGTTCTGGAATCATCTGCTTTTGGTGGAGGGGAGGGTCAGGTGTGGAGCAAGAAACTTCAGTGTAGAGGAAACGAATCTGATATCATCTTCTGTCCAACATCATCTTCACCCAAACACTCAACCTGCTCCCATTCCAACGATGTGGGATTAATATGTTCCGGTTAAGTATCGTGATTTAACTTCTGTTTCAACAGAGAACACACACCTGTCAATCAAACTTTAAGGCGCCTTTGTGCATTTTCCTCTTTCACTGAGCTCTCAGATGTTCGTTCAGGTCACACGGAGGCGCGGCTGGTGAACGGATCGGACTCCTGTTCTGGTCGGTTGGAGCTGCGGTACCTCAGTGAATGGAGAACAGTTTGCGCTGTGGGTTGGGATATGAGAGCTGCAGATGTTCTCTGTGCACAGCTGGGCTGTGGGAGTGCTGTGGTTGTGGTGGAGGGTGACTGGTTTGGGAAGGGTAGTGACAACAGCTGGGCTGATGTGTTTGATTGTCAGGGGAACGAGACGCACCTATCACAGTGTAACATCTCATCATGGAGTCGAGCTGCATGCTCTCATGAACACGATGCTGGAGTGATCTGTAACGGTGAGATATCAACATCACCTCCACTACGTTAGTGAATAAACTCAGGGATCAGGAGAAGATCTAAACTCTGTTCTTCTGCTTCAGGATCATCGGTGGCGCTCCATGAGGGCCGAGCGCGGTTGTCCGGAGAGAGCGAGTGTCGGGGGGAGGCGGAGGTTTACTTCGGGCGGGACTGGAGGAGACTTCTCCTGGACCAGTGGAGTCCGTCTGAGGCGTATGTGCTCTGCAGACAGCTGGGCTGTGGCTCCGTGCTGAACTTCCGCTCCTCTCCATCCACCACCGAACTCAATTGTGTAAAGGGTTTCATCTGCTCGGGGAGTGAAGCTCATCTGGGGAACTGCAGCGGTGCGCAACCTGTGACCTGCAGCTCCGGGGAACAGCTGTACATCACCTGCTCAGGTAAGCAGCACAACACACAGTAGGAAGTGTCAAAGTCAGGAACTGGTTCAGGAAATAAATGCGTCATTACATGTGTCATAAAGGTGTAATAACCTTAAAGATTTTATTTCTAAAGGATAAATTAGTCGGGCTGTGTATGTGTTGTCCCATCTTGCAGGTGTGTTTGACTCCGCCCACAGCTCCATCCGGCTGGTCGGTTCTGGGGGAGACTGTGCAGGGAGGCTGGAGGTTTTCCACAGCGGCTCGTGGGGGACGGTGTGTGATGACTCGTGGGGTATTGAGGACGCGCAGGTGGTGTGCAGACAGCTGCGGTGTGGAGCGGCCCTCGGTACCCACGTACCGGCCTGGTTCGGTCCCGGAACTGGGTCCATCTGGCTGAACGGGGTGGAGTGTGAGGGGAACGAGACGTCCCTGTGGAACTGCAGATATCGGCTGTGTGACCAGAGTGAATGTGGACACCAGGAGGACGTCGGAGTGGTGTGTTCAGGTACTGTGTGAGAAGTGAGAATAAACTGAAATAAATATAATATTACACTTATTTCACTGAGTCCCTGAAACAGGATCTTATCATTAAGATGAGTTCGTTCTTCTTCTACCAGAGTTTAAAGAGATCCGACTGACGGAGGGCTGTGAGGGGAATCTGGAAGTGTTCTACAATGGAACCTGGGGTAACGTGTGTTACAATCAGATGGATGATGAGACAGCGTCCACGGTGTGTCGAGAGCTGAACTGTGAAGGGCGTGGCACGGTCAGAAACACTGAACCACGAATCAGATCTGCTCGGAACTGGCTGGATTATCTGAAGTGTAGGAAACACGACTCTCATCTGTGGCAGTGTCCATCTTCAGCCTGGGGACAGACCAGTTGTGATGATGGTGATGAGATGGCTCGCATCACCTGTAAAGGTGGGCGGAGTCAGGCGTCCCTGATCAACTGCAGCGTTTTGTAGTGAATAGTGTAGAATGATGCTGCTGAAGTGGATTTTGGTGAAAATCAGATTAAAATTGCAAGAAAAATCTGCTGTGAGTGATAAAGCTGCATGTCAAGCGCATTATTTGATCCCTGCAGGTGATGGAAATTCTCTCCGTCCACAAGAGCAGTGGCCTTCATTTCCCTGTCAGAAGCACTGCACAGGTAGGAAAACAGTCTAGAAGGAAAAGATTTCACTTCTGTTCATTCGCATTCATCAGTGATAGAAGATTTTCCCCCATGAATTTCAAAAATAATTATCTGAGGACTTTAATGTATTTCCTCATTAAACCGTCCCGAGGGCATCGATCTTCCTCACATTTCATCAAAATTAACCCCACAGTGATAAAAGCACGATCCAGAACCCAAAACGAACATGTGATGGTGGTGCACTTTCCAGAACAAACACCAATCATACACGAGGGGATTTATAATAATCGACTTTGGAGTTGTATCATCAGACCCACAGCAGGATATCTTTCAGCCTCAGAGAAACAGATGGGCAGAGCTGCCAACAGATAGGCACCTGTGTGTGTGTGTGTGTGTGTGTGTGTGTGTGTGTGTGTGTGTGTGTGTGTGTGTGTGTGTGTGTGTGTGTGTGTGTGTGTGTGTGTGTGTAGAACGCTGGTCTCTCAGGGTAACTGAAGGAAAGGGAAGCTGCTCTGGGAGGTTGGAGGTGTATCATAACGCTACGTGGGGCTCCGTTTGTGGTGATCAGTGGAACATCAGGAACTCTCGGGTGGCGTGCAGACAGCTGGGCTGCGGGTCGGCGCTGAGCAACGATACTAAGGTTCCAGCCAGGGGCAGCGACGGGACGATGTGGCTGAACAGAGTGAAGTGTCGAGGGGATGAGATTCACCTGTGGGACTGCCATCATTCCCTGAAGAACCACACTGACTGCTCTCCTGTTTCAGTCACCTGTGCAGGTCAGAGGGCTTGTGTGAACTTCTCAGTTTCAATCTCCACTCATCGCACTCATCTCCAGAGTTGAGGCTCCATCACTTTTATTTCTGATCTTAGATGTCCGTTACAATCTCAGAGCAGAACCTGGAATACACTGATCAGCGTTTCTTCGTGAGAGTATATTTTTATTGAAGGATAAAACGTGATTTTTCTTTCTGTAAATACAGAACCCGACATGGTGTCTATGACTCCACCTACCACCACCTACATGACCCCCATCACCACACCAGGTCTGTATATTTATTATAATACAATATTTGTGACCCTTCAATATTTTTGTAAATAGTTATGATAACAGCATCGTATAAAGATTCTCTTCTGTGTTTCAACTCCAGTAAAAGTCTCTCCACCAAGAAATCGTCCATCAGCTGGAGCTCCATCCATCCATCCACTGATTCTGTTTGTGTTGGGAACGCTGCTCTTCCTGGCCTTAGTGCTTCTGCTGATCCTGTTTTACCAGAACAGAGCCTTCAGGAGAGGTATCACCCATTTACACATTGTCTTTCCTCTACAACAACAACCCCATTACTTACAATATCATCATCATCATCATCATCATCATCATCATCATCATCATCATCATCATCATCATCATTTTCTTTCACTGCTTAATCTGGGGTAGGGTCGAGGGGGCAGCGGCCTAAGCAATGAGGTCCAGATGTCCTTCTTCAGCCATTTCCTCCAGTTATTCCTGGACGGACACACACATACACACACCATGGTGTTCCCAGACCAAGGGAGAGAATTAATCTCGCCAGCGTGTTCTAGGTTAACCCCGGGGTCTCTTCCGAGTCAGACATGATTAAAAGACCACACGGGGAAGACAATCAGGTGGAATTCTCCCCAGATGCTTGAGCCACTTCAACTGACCTCTCTCAATGCGGAGAAGCAGCAGTTCTACTCTGAGCTCCTCCTGGATGGCTGAGATTCTCACCTTATCTCTAAGGGAGAAACCCTCCACCTGGTGAAGGAAGCTTATTTCAGCCACTCGTATCCACGATCTTGTTCTTTCTAAATCTACCCCAAGCTTGTGACCATCTGTGAGAGTTGGAATCCACTGGTAAATTGAGAAATTTGCTTTGTGTCTCAGTTCCATCTTCACCACGACAGACCTATACAGACTCCACCGGAGGGCATGTTGAACGGATTAAAGATGTCCTTAAAGTATTCCTTTCATCTCCCGATCACATCCCCAGTCAAGGTGAGCAGCTCCACACTTCCACTGTAAACAATATTTGTGGAGAATTGCTTCCCCCTCTTGAGGCATCGGCTGATGGTCCAGATGTGACGGAATGACTTTCAGCCAAATCCAGTAATGCAGAAAGATGACACAGAAGATGTAAGATGCCTCCCCTTTTTTGCCAGATGATCAAAAATCCTCTTCAGTTTCCAGCATGAAACAGTCATAGTGTGAGCATAAATCTGGGGTATGGGTGGCGACTGACAGCACCCACGACGAGGCTTGATCCGTGAGCAGGCTCTGCTTGGTCTGTGCTGGAGGTGAGCGGCTGCTGAATGAAGACAAGCGAACACTGGTGGAGGACCTGAACACATGTGCTGATTGTGCCTGAATACCTTGCCGGTGTCTAGATGAACGGGTCTTGACACGTGGTGATCAGGGCTGGTGATGCTGCTGGTGCGGAGAGTGGAGGGTTGGTGGGCAGGGGTGGGGCGGTGATTTGGGTAGCAATGGTGTCCTTCCTTCTGTTGAGTTGAACCATGCGGGTGGTCAATTTCTGGAGGCTGTGCATAACCCCGTGCAGACTGGAGTCGTGCTGGCCCAACAGGAACCCCTGAATGGACAACATCTGCCTCAGCTGCATGGATTTTTCATTTTTTATCTATATACATTAAAAACTGTGTACCAGTCCAAATTACAATCATTAGATATTGTTCCCATTTATTGCAGACTTCATGTTTGTCATTTGTAGCTATGAATTTTTCATTAAATAACCTTGAACCTTTGGAATTCTTGAAGATATTTCTGTGGTAGACACTGATGAACAGGTACACGAAAGGGAAATTTCTTAAGTTCTTAATAGCCTTTTTTCAATTATCAGGTATGATATAAAGCAGATCGTTATAATCTAATATTGTACCTCTTATATTGTATGTTGCCTTTAATAGTTCAAAGGGAATCAAGCCGTTTTCATCATACAAGTCTTGAACAGTCAATATGCTCTCATTAGCCCAGTGCTGAATAACATCAATGGGGTTTTTATAATTGTGATTGAGCCGTAATGGTTCAGCAAAGATGTCACCGATGTTGTCATCTTTGACCTGAATTTTTTACAAGAAGAACCCCAGGCTTTTATAGCCTCTCTCCAGCCTCTCTCCAGTGAGTGTTTTAAATGTTCAGTATATTCTCAATATTGGCTCCGTATCTGAAAATATCTTTACATTGCAGGAGTTTGCCGTAGTTGATTTTTTTGCAATACCTACTTAGAGTGGAAAGTTTTAATGCTTCAATAAATGTTGTTATATCAGCCATACCCACCCCACCTTCAGTCTTTGATCTTTTCACAGAAGTCATTTTTATTTATCATTTTTGTCATTCCAATTTAATTTGAAAAATATCTTTTCAAGGGATGTGATAAAGTCATTCGGTGGATTCGGGAGTGAACTGAGAATGTGAGCTCATTTTGAAAGGGCTGGGGTTTTTATTACAGTAATTTTACCAATCAAAGTCAAATTTCTTTTTCTCCAAACTGCTAATAATCTGTTTATTTCTTGTAGTCTTTTTCTTGCATTGATCACCCATAGATCATTAAGGCCTGAATTTAATTTGATTCCAAATACTTCAAAATCTCCATTTATACCACTTAATGTTCAAGGCTTTAGCTAACATCTCTTCACTTCCTGCCCTGGCACCAATCCAAATTGCTTTGGTCTTATCCATTTTCAGGCCCAACATCTTGTAAAAGGTATTTAATGTATCAATAGCTGCATATAAACTCTCTTCAGAACCATCAAGGAATAATTCAGTATCATCCGCATATTGACCTAATTTATATTCCTCTTTATCAATGCCTTTAATTCTGTCATTATTTCTAATCATACATCCTAAAATTTCAGCAACAGAGGATTGCCCTGCCTACAGCCTCTTTCATTATCAAAGAAATCAGATAAGTGTCCATTTTGTATCACACAAGAACTTGTATGATATGTCAATATATGAACGTATCTTATTATTTGTGGGCCAAAACCGAATTTAGTAAGTACTAAGTTAATGAAATCTTTGGAAACAAATGCCCTTTCAAAATCAATGAAAATAAGCAATCCTGACCTATTTCCTTGTTTAGTTTCAAATATGATGTCGTATCACAATCTTGTGCCTTATCCACTAAGCCACCACTGCCCCTGAAAGCTGTGTGCGCTCTTCTAAGCGGAGCTGAAGGAATGAATTAATGCTGCTTCTGTACTTCAACATCCTTCCCCTTCCTCCCCCCGCCCCGCCCTGCACCCTCCTCCTCCTCGGTCATGTTGCAGATTATGATCAGAATACAATATAGCATAGCTTGACGTGTTTTATAAAAGCCAGTGATGAAAGATGCTGCTATGTCCTTCAAGCGCTCCAAGTATCTACGTTCTCTCTTCATATATAATTACATACTTTTTTTTTTTTTTTTTTTTTTTTTTTTTTTAAGTAGTTTCGTTGTTTGGTCCTGTCTGTGGATAATGAGATAGATAGAGATGTAAATGAATCCTATCCTTGCAGTTTTACAGTGTTGAGGAAAAGTTCTGTGATTTCCTTTGGACTTCTCAATCTGGCTGAAGTAGACAAAGAATTAATTCATAAAGGCAGGCTGAGGTATGGAGTACATTGCCGATCCTCCTTGTACTACCCTGTCTCCTGTTGTCCACAGACCCCAGCCTGTCCTCGTCTGTTTATCATGGAATCTTGTAAATAGAATCAAACATGAAAGGAAGAGTGCTCATGAGAGCCCTTTAGGATTGGGTGGAAATGCGACAGTTCTGGAAACATTTAGCCTGTCATAGTTGCCTGCACTCTTCAAAGAGGAGCTGAAGGAATGAATTGATGTTGCTTCTGTACTAAACATCCTTCCCCTCCCTTCAACCTCCTCTTCCGTCATGTTGCAGATTATGATCAATAAAGTGTGTGTGTGTGTGTGTGTGTGTGTGTGTGTGTGTGTGTGTGTGTGTGTGTGTGTGTGTGTGTGTGTGTGTGTGTTTTCACTGATAGTTATAGGTGGAATAAAGCCTGTTTAATTTTCATGTATGAGCGAGTCGAATGTCTTTTTCAAGTGCTTGGTTATACAGGAGCTGATTATTTTATATAGTGCATTCAGAAGAGGAATTAGTTTCCAATTTTTCAACCTTGTTCTATCTTTGTTCGCTTTGGGTATGCAAGTGATAACTATCCACTTCATTGTCAAAGATAATTCATTTTTACTTTTTTTTACATTTTTACATTGTCAAAGACATCATTAATAAATCTAAAAATCCAAATTTTCAAATCTTTCCTAAAGAATTTAAAAAATCAATTGGAAATCCATCTAAACCAGAACTTTTATTATTTTTATTTTTTAAATCATCGTTTAGGATGGGTGTGGGAATATTGTCAAGATCAGCCTTCCGCTCGACATCATCATGCAATGAAAATAAGGTCTTATAAAATATTCTCAGCTGTTTTAAAATCGATGCGCTATTCGTTATTTCATCATTATTATCAGTTATGATTTTATTTATAGATTTGCTGACAAAAGATCTTTTTTCAAGGTTACAAAAATAATTTGTGGGTTTTTCGCCTTCTTCATACCATCAAATTCTATTTCTTATTGGAATACCTGTCATTTTCTCTTCTTTCAATTGCTCCAGTACTGTCTTATATTTTGAGAGTTCAGAAAGGCTGTTTTCATCAATATTTTGAACATTTTGTTTGATATTCTCTTCGCAGACTTTAATGTTTACTTTCATTTCTCTAGTCTTATGTTTACTCTTTTAAAAAAAAAAAAGATGCAAAAGAGATTGTTTTGCCTCTCACTTTCATCAAAAAGTTTCTAAAAATAGGCTGTCACTTATTTTAACTTTAATATTATCAGAATCCCGATCAATATTGTTAGAGCAAGAAGAGTCCATTTCAGAATATTCATCAATTGTTTCTTTTAGGATAGATTTGACTTGTTTGCTATTCAGGATGAAGCAGTAATAAAGTGTTAAATTTCCAATACCCTTTTCCCCTTGTTTAATTTATAGAGTTTGAAAGAGTTAAGGATATAGCTGAGTGCTCAGATTTATATCCTGGGAGGATCTCTGAATTCAGAGGAATATCAATGATATCTGATGATGAGTTAAACATTGGAATGCTTAGCTACAATCAGAGTCTGCTGGAACTACTCTTTGAGTCTTCTGAAACTTGTATCCTCCTTCCAAGCTGCTTGAAACTGAAGTGAGGATCCAGTGGAGGAGCAGGCTGACTCGCTGGTTGTTAATGTGCGTCCTTCTGTGTCATCAGCAGGTAGCTCAGGATCGTCAGTGTTTCGCCCCTTAACCTGGACACTTCACCTGAGTGGGGCAGTGAGGGCCAGTTGTGAAACCTAACCCTCACCCACAGAAGGACGCCAGTTGTTGTTACGCTTCAACCACAGCCATCTAGAACTGCTCTCTGCTGCTGCGCCAATCTCCTTGATAGCTTGCTTCACCTGCTTTGGGGGCATGCCTAGTTTCTGCAGGAAGTAACGTATTGATGAAGAAGGGAATCCTCTACATCCGACTTCCACAGGGAAGAGAACTGCGTGCCATCTTTTTGACTGTGCCTCATCGACCAGATCTTGGTATTTTGTTTTCTTTAGCTGATGGGCGATGTCGAGCCGGTCTTCCCAGGGAACTGTGAGCTCGATAATGAAGATGGACTTGGAGCTTTTGACAGAAGAACGGCATCTGGTCGTAGTGATGTTGTTGCCACCTCTTCTGGGAAAACCAGTCTTCTCTTTAGGTCAACCTGTAACTCCCAGTCTTGTGCCCCTTGAAGGATCGAGCGGATCTGGGTGGGTTTTACAGATCCTGTGGGTACCGGACTTCCCTCTTTAACAAAGCTCACGGGTTGTGGTGGTAATGTCACTCTCTTGTTTGCCTTCAATCTCTCCAGGTCTATCCACTTTGCTATCTCTGTTAGAACTTTGTCATGTCTCCATCTGTATCTTCCATCCCCAAGTGCCTTTGGACATGCTGATAGGATGTGGTTCAGTGTACAAGAGTTCGTACCACATAGTTTGCATGTTGCACTGTCTTCTATTCCCCAGGTCATCAGGTTGCTTGGAGTTGGTAAGAGATCGGAGATGGCTCGGAGAAGGAAGCTAAGTTTGCCCTGATCAGTTCCCCAGAGTTCCTTCCATGATAGGGGTCGATCTAGGGCAGCATCCCACTGGACCCAGCTGCCCTGTTTTGCAAGCCCTACTGCTTTGACTCTACGTTCCTCTTCTTCCGATTCCCGGATCCTCTGCACGACTAGCTCTCTCTTCTGCTTGTTGTTGGCTTGGCTCCAATGCTGGGAATGGTAGTTTCCCAGGCCAAGACGACCCTTGCACACAGTGCCAACTATTTCTTGATGTTTTAGTAGTTCTTCAGCATCTGTAACTGCTCTCTGGGGCTTCCACTTCCTTCCACTCTTGATGGTTTCTGCTGATAGGTTTACCTTCTTGTCTTTGGATGTGCGTAGTGTGGTGACAGCTCGTGCTTTTGCGACCTTGAATTCTTCCACTACGGATGTCACTGGTAGTGTTAGTTTGGCAGTCTTGCTGTAGATGTTGATTGCACTAAAGCTGGGTGGCACCCCCAACCATCTTCTAAGAAACTTGCTGCAGAGTCTCTCCATGGCTTCAACTGCAGACATGGGAATGTCGTACAACAAGAAGGGCCACTGCAGTCTTGGTATAATGCCAAACTGGAAGCACCACACCTTGAACCTTCCCTGCAATTGGCTGTTGTCTATCGCTTGAAGCCAGTTCTTTACTTGTTGTTTAACAGCCTTGATGTTGCTGGTGTCTTTCAGGGAGCTATCGTAGTTCTTCCCAAGGCACTTGATCTGTTCATCTTGTATGGTTGGGATCTTTTCCCCTTGGATGCTGAAGGTGTTCTTGGACAGCACTCCATTCTGTAAGCATAGGCTTCTTGATTTTGAAGGCTTGAATTTCATTCTTGCCCAGTTAGTTGCTCTTGCAATATCAAGAAAAAAAATCTAATTTTGGATGAATCTTTGGATTCTTTTTCCACCGTGTATATTTTCTGGAGTTTCCATTCAATTTCCTCCACATGTCTATAAGATTGAGGTTTTGTGAGATTTCTATGACGATGTCCCTAGATTTAGGATTGTTTACATGCTTATCGTTTTCCAGATCCATAGAAGGGTCTGGGATCAGATTCCAATCACCTACAATAATTACAGAATCGTTGTCAAAAGAGGATATATTTTCATAAAGCCTGATATAGAAATTTGGATCATCCATATTTGGACCATATAAATTTGTAAGTGTAAATCTTTTTTCCTCTCCTGAGATATCAGCGATGATGAAATGACCATTTTCATCTTGGATGGTTCTGTGGATATTGAGATCTATATCATTATTAAATAGTATAGCTACTCCTCTAGCATTTGGTCTAAATGGATGAAATTATGCATTCTAGACCCCATTCGTTTTTCATAATATTGATGTCTCCCTTAGCTAAATGAATATCTTGTAGACATATGATAGGGCACCTCCGGGCATCTGCCTGTCAGGGAGCAGCACCCTTGCCCCAGAGAAGCCTCAGGGGTGGGGTTTGCACCCCCACCCTCTTAAAAAACGCCAGCAAAACACACAACTAAACCCTGCAGTCCGCTCCAGGGGAGTAGCCCTGACGCCTGCCTCAGGCGGCGTCATTTGAGGAGGTGGGGCAAAGCCTCCGGGACCCCACTCCATGATAGGGGTAAAATCCTGGAGCAACCAGGTTGGATGTGATAGGATGAGCGACGCGGGCGGTACAAAGGTGTCGGACAACAGCTGCTTTTGATCGCCTCGGTTGAATCGGTCCGGGTTGGATTTCCATCTTTTGAGAATTTCTTCTTTGGTCTGTGAGAACTGGCCATTATGGACGTTGATGGTCCCCTGTCTGGGTTGATATTTCCTGTTAAGGTCTCTGATTAGTTTATAAGTTGCTCTGCTCTGGTTTTGGCTAGCACTATGTCCGATCAAGCTGCATTGCTGTTTAAGCCAGTTCTCTTCATCCTTTCTTGCTGCTCTTCTGACTTCGTTGCACTGTTTGCGGTATATGTTTCGATTGCTATTAGAATGGGACATCCTATTTTTCATTTGTTGTTTCCTATCTGCTAGATTGAGAACTTCATTTGTGATCCAGGTTTTCCATGGTTTGCGAGTGATAGAGATGATTTCTTCAATGGTGCTGTTGATGGCTGCATAGATGTTGTATGCATACTGGTTTATGTTGGTGATATCCTATTAGATAATTTTTTTTCTAGTGCATCTTGGAAATTTGTGCGTGTATTAGGGTTGTTGAGACTGGTGGTGTCTGTTTTGGGTTTGATCCTATGTTTGGCATTGATCTTGAACTCAATCCGTATCTTGCATATAACGAGGTTGTGGTCAGAAGAGATGTCAGCGCCTTGGTAAATTCTTCAGTTTCTGCTGGCTGTTTTCCAGCATTTATCATTGAGGGTCATATTGATCATATTGTGATAAGTTCCATCAGGTGATGTCCAGGTTCATTTTCTACGGCCTTTCTGTTGGAAGAGAGAGTTGCAGATGTAGAGTTTGTTTTTAATAGCGAGTTCAAGAAGCATGAAACCACAATCGTTCTGGTCTCCATATCTATGTTTGCCCATTGCTTGTTCAAAGCCTGTGTTGTCACTGCCAATTTTGGCATTCCAGTCTCCCATGATGAGTGCATATCTTTTTTAGGACACAGATGAAGTGTGTCCTCTAGTTGCTGGTAAAATTGTTGGATTTCCTCTTCGGGGCATTCCGCAGTGGGAGCGTGCACTTGGATGACTGTAATGTTGATTGGTTGGCCTTTGAATATTGCTGTTCTGATACATGGGCTAATGGGATTGTAGCCAATCAGGGCGCTCCTGGCTTTCTTACTGAGAATGAAGCCGACTCCTCTTCTGTGAGCGTTTTCTTCGCCGGACCAGATGATTTTGCAGTTGTTCATGTCACTTTTGCCTGGCCAGTGTGTTTATGCCAAGCCTAAGATATCACAGTTGTAAGGTTTGATCTCATGTTTCAGGAGGTTCAGGTTTCCTGGGCTATTAAGAGTGCAGACATTCCATGTGGCAAGCTTGAGGGTCTCTTTTGCAGTCTTAATAGGGTTTGTTCCAGGGGCATATTTTTCGACCCAACCCTGGTTCCACAGTTGGGGACGTGGACCTTGTTTGACCGGGCGACGTCTGAGCTGGCATGAGATTGAGTGATTGCTGCAAGCCATAGATTTCAAACTTTTTTGTTTTTTACAGCCTTGGCATCTGCACTCCGAGGCCAACCTTCCTCTTTTTGCATCCGGGCTTAGGACCAGCATAGGCAGAGTATATATATATAATATACATACATATATAATTACATTCTTCTGTAATCACCTGAAGAGAGAGGATGGTTTCATCACCCCTCGAAACAGATCTGTAGTGAAAAATGAAGTTTCAATAGAAAGTCTTTGTCCTGTCCTTTTATTTTTACTTATATTTGCTCTACGAAAAAGTATTGAGCACTCTCTTACGGAAGGCTCTACTCAGAAAAATAAATAAATAAATATATATATATATATAGATATAGATATACATATATACATATAAAGTTTCTTTTCTATTACTCTTGTTTCTAAGACCTTGACAGTTTGCTGAAATATGTTTTATCTTTTTAATATTCTCTATACTTGGAGTAATTGTATAATTTGTGTATAAGGCATTATGTAATAGATACATTCAATAATAGAATGGCAAAATCTAAGCCATTGTCTCAATTGTGCAAAAATCAAGGAAATAATAGAAATGATGTGGCTATTGGTACTAAGGAGCGAGAAAAGAATCTGGTTTAGCACCATGCCATTGTCAATATGAAAACCTTTGTGGGTAAAAGTGAGCATAATAAGAGCGTAGAAGGGGTAAGTACATGGGAACTTTTTTGGGATAGATAAAGACAAAAAATAAAATATAGGAAAAAGAAATTAGCTTTGGGAGAAGAAATGAATAAAGAAAAAGAAAAAAAGAAAAAAAAGGAAATGGTGACACTGCCAGTAGTTTCCAAAACTTGGTTTTTGAAATAAATTAATGTACGAATTTAAGGTGTCAATTAATTACAGTTCAAGTTCAACATCACACACGAAGATCTGAATTGGAGAAACATTATTACTTTTCAGTAAGCAAAGCTCTGCAATTTGAACACACGATCATGGAGTAACAGAGTCCACAGTCTTCCAGCTTTCCTTGGATTTTTTCCTTGTCTGCAGAGTCATCGTTAATCCTTGTCCCAGGATCTTGGTTTGGATTTTCTGTATTTCCCGGAGATCCCAACCTTTGTTCGCCAGTTTGCCCATCAATTCCTTAAGGACAATAGGAAGATCAGTATGGATACTAATCTTGTGAGCTCGCAGTTTAGGACCATCCCTTGCAGGTGGCATTGATAATGCGCTCCCTATTGGCCATTTTGACAAACTTTATTATGATGGGTTTTGACATATTGGGGCGGAAATTAGCTGGATCGGTGCTTGTTCATGGTAATCAGTGGATGTTGACACAGAGGATTTGCGCCGACTCTTTCACACCGAGGGAAGTACAAAGTTCCATAAGCATAGACCAAGGGTCTTTACTATCGGAAATACCATACACGAGCAGTTACTCTTCTGAAAATAAAGCTCTTGGGTAAGTAACTTGTTGTCACACACACACACACACACACACACGCACACACACACACACATCACACACATACATACATATACACACACACACACACCGTGTCTTTATTGCACCTTCCTCTTTATGACATGCCAAATGTTCTCTATAGGGGAAAGATCTGGACTGCAGGCTGGCCATTTCAATACCTGGAATTTTTTTCTACGCAACAATGATGTTATTAAATTAATGCTGCATGTGGTCTGGCTTATCATGTTGATGATGGGAGCATATGTTGTTCTAGAACCTGAATATACCTTTTGAAGGTGCCTTACGAGATGTGCAAGCTGCCCACGCTATACACACTCATGCAACCCCATATCACAGATGCAGACTTCTGAACTGAGCGCTGATAACAACTTGGAAGTATTTCTGAGCCCATCCTGTGATTTTCCTGTTTGTGGTGCAGTGTTTAAGGGCCTGAAGATCATAGGCATCCAGTATGATTTTTCTGGATTTGACCCTTACACACAGAGATTGTTCCAGATTCTTTTAATCTTTGGATGATTTATGCACTGTAGATGATGAGAACTTCAAACTCGTTGCTTTTTTTTTCTGGGAAACACCTTTCTGATAATGCCCCCATATATTTCTGTGCAACATTGGGGGAATTGGTGATCCTCTACCCATTTTTGCTTCCAAGAGACACTGCCACTCTGAGAAGTCTTTTTATGCTCAGTAATGTTGCCAATGAATCTCATTAGTGGTGATTGATCTTCCATCTGTTCGTTTTAAGTGCGACTGACTTTTCCAGCCTCTTATTGCTGCCTGCCCAACTTTTTTGAGATTTTTTGACACCATGAAAATTAAAATCAACAAAATTTTCTCTTAAAATTATACATTTTCTCAGTTAAAACTTTTGACCCCATCATCAATGTTCTATTCAGAATAAAATATTGAAATTTGGCACTTCCATATGATTGCATTCGGTTTTTATTCACAATTTGTATAGCGTGCCAACCTATTTGGAATCCGGTTTGTAGTAGTAGTAGTAATTATAATAATAAGAAGAAGAAGAAGAAGAAGAAGAAAAAGAAGAAGAAGAAGAATTCACTTATTCATTCATTTTCTGAGCCAATTAATCCAAATTAGCATCAGTGGGAGGCTGGTGGTAATCTCAGCTGATCCCGGGAAAGGCGGGTTCAACCTGGACATAATAATTATTGTTGTTTTTGTTGTAGTTGTTGATGATGATGATGATGATCATGAAATTATTATTATTATTATTATTATTATTATTATTGTAGTTTTTGTTGTTGTTGTTGATGATGATGATGATGTTGTTGTTATTGTTATGATGATTGTCTCAGTTGTATCTGAGACAAGACTGAAGACTCAGCCTGAAGCCATCTATGAGGAGATCAGCCGCGGATTCATCACTAGAAGAAGCAGGAGCTCCACTCAAACAGGTGAGTGATGTGTGGACTACTGGAGATCACACTGATTGTATTCTATTCAAACTTGTCGCTGAAATTCACTCCATGGAAATGATCGAATCTCTCAATACGAAATACACACCTCACTGAACACTCAATGATTAAGGCAACATCGCCACCAAAATTCAGTCGGATTTATTTCTTTTAAACAAATCAATAAAAGAAGTGAGATGTGTGTGAAAGGAAATGTGCAGTTAGAGAATATTTGGTACAGAGACACAAACCTGCTGATAAATATCTATTAAAGATTTATCATGAAATACATGTGCAGGGCTTCCTGTTCAGGTCCACCACCTTGATTCCCTTACTCTCTTCCTGTGAACGTGTGTGTGTGTGTGTGTGTGTGCGTGCGTGTGTGTGTGTGTGTTTGGGGTGAGGGGCTGGTTTGGAGAAGACATGCGCAGGTGTGTGTATTCTTGTACATGTGCACTCTTCCTTCCTCCAGTCTCCTCCTGTGTGTGTGTGTGTCTGCCTGCATACTTCTGCTCAGGAGAATCCTCCCTCCTTCTCACCCCACTTTCTTCCTGTGAACATGTGTGTGTGTGTGTGTGTGTGTGTGTGTGTGTGTGTGTGTGTGTGTGTGTGTGTGTTTGTGTGTGTGCGCGTACATGTGTGTGTGTATGCGTATGTGTGTCCGTGTGTGTGTGTGTGTGTGTGTGTGTGTGTGTGTGTGTGTGTGTGTGTTTATGTTTCTTCACACGTGCATCCCCTCTTCATCTCTCCTTCTCTCACTCTCATGTTTATATATCATGTTGTTTGAATCTAAGTCTGTTTAAAGAATGACATTATGGTAACGAAACATGAGTCGGCACCATATAAATAACAATATATTTAAATGAAGAATATTTCAAAGTTCAGAAATACATATCAGTGAATGTGTCCCTGCGGGGCAGTGGTCTAGTGGTATAAACCACCGGATCACTGATCCAAAGGTTAGGGGTTCGAGTCCCACTCTCCACAAGGTTGTCACTGTCCCCCCAGTGCAGCTAACTGGGTTATCAAAGGCCGGCCATGTCTCTCACCGTCTATGGTGTGAGGCATGTAAAAGAACCATTGCTGACTTTTGACAAGAGTAGGCTGCAAAGCCGTCGGCGTGTTTCTGCCCTGTGATGGCCTGGCGAGATGTCCAGGGTGTACTCTGCCCTCGCCCTGAGTTGGCTGGGATGGGCACCAGCCTCCCCGTGACCCTAATTAGGATGAAGCGGTTACAGAAAATGAACTGATGAATGCATCCCCTGAAGTGATTTAATGCAAGTGTGTGTGTGTGTGTTTTGCTTGTGTGTGTACGTGCGTGTGTGTTTGTGTGTGTGTGTTGCATGTGGGTGCATGCGTTGTCTGTGCGTGTGTGTGTGTGTGTGTGTCCGTGTGTGTGTTTGTGTGTGTGCTGCTCTCCTGTAACAGGAAGTCTCCTCTCTGAAGAAATGCATTCTGGGTATGAAGATGTGGATGATGAACTTCTTTCAGGTAAAACGGCCCAGCGTGTGAGTGAATTTAACTCCATTAACTGAACGAGATCAGAATGAGAATTAAAAATGAGACAAGACTACACGTGTCGTTTCTGAGATGTGATGATGACGTATTGTATAGAGGAAGTCCAGGAACTCCAGTGTTTTAATGCTGACCAACCACATCTCACATCAACCTGATCTTCCTCTCACTTTTCAAATCCCTGTGAGAAAATCCATCAGAGCTGCTCTGAAGGAGGATTTTGTTGAGTAGAAATGTGTTCAACTCCCTAAAGAAACCGATTGTTGTTTTTGCAGTGGATTCTGGGATGAGAGAGAAGGCGGAGTATTATGATGATGTCATAGACAACGGTGAGTGGATAAGTGCTGCAGGTGTTCAGTGAAGAGATGATTGTAGTGAGTTACTTTAAAGCGTGAGCTCAGAATGTGATGGAGATGTTTGTCCTGAGCTTCTACTTTTATTTCATTTCGGTGATACAGGAAGAGTCGAGCAACCAGAGGACTACGACGATGCCGCCGTCCCTGTCGGACCCATCCCCGGTAACGCCAATGGTGCGCTTGTGTTTTGGAATTTGCTTTAGAAAGCAGTAGAGATGAAACACACTCTGGAAATAAGCTTGTTTATGGGATTGTGTGGAGCCACATTGTTTCCATGGATACGATGATGTCATTTTGTGTTGTCTCATCAAACACACGGTGTACAAACCGCCACTTCAGGAAACCTTGACTCTGTTTAAATGTTTATGTTTTGGTGTAGACGATGAAGCTGACAATTATGATGACGCCGTTCCAGCTGATCAGAAGTCAGTTCGGCTGACAGGTTTGATAATCATGTGACTGTATTGCATCCACAACATCCAAATGATCATGAATTAACATTCGTGTGAATTTAACAGCTTTTATCTCCGCATTCTGACAGAGGGCTTGTCCCAGAACGACCATGATGTGGTTACCATGGAAACCAACTCAAAGCTGACCACAGGTTCCTAATTTATTAATTTAATTATGAAATAGTTTATTGAATGAAAAAGTGTAATAGTCGGTAACCCGCCATGGTACGAGAGGAATAAAAAAAACTTTGGGTCATGCTGTTGGAGAGCAATGATCAATGTTATGATAGTAGCAGTAACTCAGCAGTAACAGTAAAAAAAAAAAAAAAAAAAAAATGCGAGTCACTACAGACAATGTCATACCAAATCGGTTGAGGTCCGGGTTAACAACGACCACCATCAGTGCTGTTTCGGACTACTGTTGGTCGAAGATGTCGAAGAAGGAGAGGCGGGAGGCGTGTCCGTAGGCAGAAAGAGAAGAGGAAAAGCACGAGTCTAGGACTGAGAGTAAGGACTTTGAATGTTGGAACTATGGCAGGAAAAGGTAGAGAGCTGGCTGACATGATGCAGAGGAGGAAGGTGGACATACTGTGTGTTCAGGAGACCAGGTGGAAATGTAGCAGGACTAGAAGCTTAGGAGCAGGGTTTAAGCTGTTTTATCATGGTGTGGATGGGAAGAGAAATGGAGTAGGAGTCATCTTGAAGGAAGAGTTTGTCAGGAATGTTCTAGAAGTGAAAAGAGTGTCAGACAGAGTGATGAGTCTCAAGTTAGAAATTGAAGGTGTGATGTTCAATGTTGTTAGTGCTTATGCCCCACAGGTAGGATGTAAGCCAGATGACAAGGAGAGATTCTGGAGTGAGTTAGATGAAGTGATGCAGAGTACCCCCAAAGGTGAAAGGGTGGTCATTGAGGCAGACTTCAATGGAGATGTTGCTGCAGGAAACAGAGGGGACAAGGAAGTGATGGGCAGGTTTGGTCTCCAGGACAGGAACACAGAAGGACAGATGTTGGTAGATTTTGCAAAAAGGATGGAAATGGCTGTGGTAAATACGTTCTTCCAGAAGAGACAGGAGCATAGGGTGACTTATAAAAGCAGAGGTAGGAGCACACAGGTAGACTACATCTTGTGCAGGCGATGTAATTAAAGGAAGTCAGTGACTGCAAAGTAGTAGTGGGTGAGAGTGTTGCCAATTAGCATAGGATGGTGGTGTGCAGGATGATGCTGATGGTGAGGAATGTGAAGAAGGCAAAGGCAGAGCAGAACACAAAGTGGTAGAAGCTGAAAAAGGAAGAGTGTCGGGTTGTCTTCAAGGAGGAGTTGAAACAGGCTTTGAGTGGTCAGGAAGTGCTTCCAGATGACTGGACAACTACAGTTAATATGATCAGGGAGACAGGTAGGAGAATACTTGGTGTGTCATCTGGAAAGAGAGTAAATAAGGAGACTTGGTGGTGGAATGAGGAAGTGCAGGAGTGTGTACAAAGGAAGAGGTTAGCCAAGAAGAAGTGGGACATTGAGAGGACCGAAGAGAGTAAACAGAAGTACAGGGAGACACCGCGTAAGGCGAAGGTAGCAGTGTCAAAGGCCAAACAGAGGGCGTATGATGACTTGTATGCTCGGTTGGAAAGTAAAGAGGGAGAAAATGATTTATGCAGGTTGGCACAGCAGAGAAATAGAGATGGAAAGGACGTGCGGCAAGTTAGAGTGATTAAGGACAGAGAGGGAAATGTATTGACTGATGAGAGAAGTGTGCTGGGAAGATGGAAAGAGTACTTTGAAGAGCTGGTGAATGAGGAAAATGAGAGAGAAAAAAGAGTAGAAGAGGTGACCGTTGAGGACCAGGAAGTAGCAAAGATTAATAAGGGTGAAGTGAGGAGGGCATTGAAGAGGATGAAGAATGGAAAGGCAGTTAGTCCTGACAACATACCGGTGGAGGTATGGAAGTGTCCAGGAGAGGTAGCAGTAGATTTCCTGACAAGAACATTCAACAAGGTCTTAGAGAGTGAGAGGATGCCAGAGAAATGGAGAAGTGTGATGGTGCCCATTTTTAAGAACAAGTGAGACGAGCAGAGTTGTGGCAACTTCAGAGGGAAAAAGTTGATGAGCCATACAATGAAGTTATGGGAAAGAATAGTGGAAGCTAGACTAAGGGCAGAGGTCAGCATTTGTGAATAACAGTTTGGTTTCGTGCCAAGAAAGAGCACCACAGATTCAGTGTTTGCTTTGAGGATAGAGAAGTACAGAGAAGGTCAGAAGGAGCTGCATTGTGCCTTTGTGGATCTGGAGAAAGCATATGACAGGCTGCCGAGAGAGGAATTGTGATATTGCATGAGGAAGTCTGAAGTGGCAGAGAAGTAATATAGAGTGGTGCAGGACATGTATGAGAGATGTAAGGCAGTGGTGAGGTGTGCTGTCGGTGTGACAGGAGTTCGAGGTGGAGAGGTAGGACTGCATCAAGGGTCAGCTCTGAGCCCCTTCTTGTTTGCTATGGTGATGGACAGGCTCACAAACGAAGTTAGACAAGATTCCCCATGGACTATGATGTTTGCAGATGACATTGTGATCTGTAGTGAGCGCAGAGAACAAGTGCAGGAAAATCTAGAGAGGTGGAGGTATGCCCTGGAAAGGAGGGGAATGAAGATTAGCCTCAGTAAGACAGAATACATGTGTGTGAATGACAAGGACCCAAGAGGAATGGTGAGGTTACAGGGAGCAGAGATAAGGAAGGTGGAGGATTTTAAATACTTAGGCTCAACAATCCAGAGCAGTTGAGAGTGTGGAAAAGAGGTGAAGAAGCGTGTGCAGGCAGGTTGGAATGGTTGGAGAAAAGTGTCCTGTGTTATGTGTTATAGGAGGGTATCAGCAAGAATGAAAGGAAAAGTGTACAAGACGGTGATGAGGCCTGCGATGTTGTATGGTTTAGAGACAGTGGCCCTGGGGAAAAGACAGGAGGCAGAGCTGGAGGTAGCAGAGATGAAAATGTTGAGGTTCTCTTTGGGAGTAACAAGGATGGATAGGGTCAGGAATGAGTACATCAGAGGGACAGCACATGTAAGACGTTTTGGAGACAAAGTCAGAGAGGCTAGATTGAGATGGTTTGGACATGTACAGAGGAGGGATAGTGAGTATATTGGTAGTAGGATGCTGAGGTTGGAACTACCAGGCAGAAGGCCGAGAGGAATACCAAAGAGGAGATTTATGGATGTGGTGAAGGAGGACATGAAGGTCGTTGGTGTAAGAGAAGAAGATGCAAAGGATAGGGTGAGATGGAGGCAGATGATTCATTGTGGCGACCCCTGAAGGGAAAAGCCGTAAGGAAAAGAAGAAGAAGTAACTTGGCTTCTTCATACCACCCTGTACCTCAGTATTTTACTACAACACGCGCGCACACACACACACACACACACACACACACACACACACACACACACACTGCTTTATTACTTCTTCGTTTATTTCTTCACCAGACAGTCCAGAGGTGGTGGAGGAGCAGAAGAAGGAGGAGGAGCAGGTGGTCATCATTGAGGAACAGGATGGAGGAGAGGCAGAAGGTGATGTTGTTTATTCTGGTAAAGTACATGAATGCAATTGCAACATAGTTAAAGTTTGACTGTATTCTCTTATATAAATAATATAAATGTAGAATTTGTGTTAGGTAATCGCCGTTCTGTTCTTTATCAAGTGCAGCAATATTTATTCCACAGTTTCGAGAAGATCTCTATTTATCTCTCGTTTACCTCTCTATCTTATACACATTTTTTCTGCTCGAATATTAAATAGATTGATACACAGAGCTTTACACAACGACTCCAATAGTACAAAGAGATATTAATGAAGGAAATGGGTTTATGTTACAGAATATGATGACGTAGAGGAGAAATCTCAGGAACACGACAACCATGTGACTGAGATACACCCACAAACACCTTTTCTCAGGAAATTCCATTTCAACTGTTTTAAAGGCAAAAAATGATTTTATTCTGCTTCCAAAAATTGTGGTGTTTTATGCACCATGTTCATTTCCCCGAGTCATCAGAACAGATTGAGGAGAGTTCAGTCGGCTCTCATCCCACCAAATACAACGTCTCCAGCTTTTCTTTTACACTTGTAATCTTTGAAATCAGATGGAATCTCATTCACCAACCACACATCACTGATCTCAACAATTCTTTCCCCCAAATGACTCTCATCCTTATTTTTTACATCCACCAACCCGCTATTCACCACTTTTTCAAATGTGGGAGGAGCTATAAGGCACTTATAAAACAATAAAAACAAATATATATATCCAGCTCTCACTTGATCTTCTCATATTTTCATTTTTCATTCTCAGCTTTATTTCCTTATTTTCAGGATTTTGGTTTATAATCTCAGCTTTCGTTCCATATCCACACTTTTTAAATGAAAGGAGGCCAATTCATTTTAATATGACACCGAAATCAACAAAATACAAACAAATGTGACTTTTTATCTTTTCACAGTGACGACCAGGAAATATTTTACATTCTACAGTTTTATTTCTTGTGGAAAAACCATCTATTTTTGTCGAGTGAATGAAATAAAAGTGTTTGGAATAATTGGAGTGGAATGTGTGTGGAATTTAAATTTTCCTCTGAAACCACCTCAGATATTATAAAATAAATTAAGATTGATGAACCCATCAGGAGGGCATCGGGTGAAATCCCACACACTCGAGTTTCAATGTCGGTGCATTCACACATCGTTCATTTCTGAATGTTTTCTCTGTATTAACTGGATTTGATCGTGTTCCTCCTGGTTAGTATAGACATGTGTACAGTGGATGTGAATCTGTAAACCATCAGGAAGTGATTAAAACCAGAAGAAGCTGAGAGGAACTCAGGCCCCATCACTCTGAGAACATTCTTGCTGAGTTCATCGGAGCACCGACAGCTCCGCGGATCATCACATTGGCAGACAGGCTCTAAACGCGGGGTGGGGACAGTAAACAAAAGTAAGGCTGAGGCAGGAACATACAGGCCACGTTATGAAACAAGCAGCACGAACCCTCATCCTCCTCACGAATTGAGGACATTTCACTTAATCTGACTTCCCACAAGTAGATGAAGGCCTGACGGGCTTTCATTTGGACCAAAACCCATCTCATGCACATGATCCCTGGTTCTAATGAGTTACAGCCACTCAGTTCACTCTGCCGACCAAACAAGGGACTCCGAGAACAACAGAGGAGCATTATAAATTTAACCTGATCGGAAACTTCTGCTATATGCCAGTTTCAGAGCTACTTGGATTTTTTTTTAATAATTTTAATGATCTTGATTTATTTTATTAAAAAGAGGCACAAAACCAACCTTTACTTTTTTAGATTGACTGGTGGTTCACAACCAAAATCTTTAGGTGTTTATCACCACCAGCTGTACCGAAGTGGGAATCTTCTCCTCATTCCCTCAAATTCCCTGCAGATTCCATCCACGTCCCGGTGACTTTTCTCTTTCAGTGTATTTGTCTCTATACTGTGTTTCCTGCACCATAACAAAATACTGTAGGTTCTCAGGGACGCCACAGACCTCACATTGTTCTGATCCACAGTCAGATAGAAGATTTCATGCTGATTTTGGTCATGTATGTCCCAATCGGGAATAAATCGTCTTCTCTTTCCTGCATTTCCCTTTGGATGATTTCACCTTCACTGAGTTTTAAATCTTACAGGAATGTCTCATTCTACCACTTCAGCTTCACCAAAAGGAATCTGCAACATTTCTTCATCCTTTAATCTCAGTACACTTGCTGTGATCTCATCAGCTTTCCAATTGCCTTCCATCCCAACATGGTAGGAGCCCAGCATAATTACACCAAATTCCTTATCTTTGAATCTCCACAAAACTAATTTTACTGTCGGCATTAAATCCCCTTGACAGCAGATTAGTCTCGTATAGTAGATGCAGCGGGGTGTGTGTGTGTGGGGGGGGGGGGGGGGGGGGGCACAAGCCAGTGTTCACCCTCACGCAGGTCCCAAGCCCAAATAAACGCAGAGGGTTGCCACAAAAAGGGCATCTAGCGTAAAAGTTCTGCCAAAATCCAATTATGCAAATGATCAAAACGAAATTCATACCAGATTGGTCGAGGCCCGGGTTAACAACGACAGCCATCAGTGCTGTTAACCAATATGGTACTGATGCAAATTAGACTAGGAGTGGACCAACATCTGTCCTTCTGTGTTCCTGTCCTGGATGCCAAACCTACCCATCACTTCCTCGTCCTCTCTGTTTCCTGCACCAACATGTCCATTGAAGTTTGCACCAATGAGCACTCTTTCACCTCTGGGGGTACTCTGCATCACTTCATCTAACTCACTCCAGAATCTCTCCTTCTCTTCCTCTTCTCGCTCACATCCTGCCTGTGGGGCATAAGCACTAACAACATTGAACATCAAACTTTCAATTTCTAACTTGAGACTCATCACTCTGTCTGACACTCTTTTCACTTCTAGAACATTCCTGACAAACTCCTCCTTCAAGATGACTCCTCCACCATTTCTCTTCCCATCCACACCATGATAAAACAGCTTAAACCTGATCCTAAGCTTCTAGCCTTGCTACCTTTCCACCTGGTCTCCTGAACACACAGTATGTCCACCTTCCTCCTCTGCATCATGTCAGCCAGCTCTCTACCTTTTCCTGTCATCGTTCCAACATTCAAAGTCCCTACTCTCAGTCCTAGACTCATGCCTTTCCTCTTCTCACTCTACCTACGGACACGCCTCCCGCCTCTCCTTCTTCGACGTCTTTGACCAACAGTAGTCCAATTTCTACCAGCACCCTGTTGGTTAACAGCACTGATGGTGGTTGTTGTTAACCCGGGCCTCGACCGATCCGGTATGAAATTCTTTGTTGTGATTCGCATATTTTATTTGCCATTTGTTTTACGCCGGATGCCCTTCCTGACGCAACCCTCTGCATTTATCCGGGCTTGGGACCTGGTTTGTCCCCCCACCCCACCCCCTTTACAGCTGCATTAAATTCTTATGATATAAAATTCTTTATTCTTTCCTGAGGAGTTAGTTCCCTTTTTAGGAATTGTTTTGTGACAGTAGCTCCTCCCTCTCTAACACGTGCTTCTTCTCGTAACTGAGTGCCTCACTGCTGATCCGTATTCTGTCATTCTAGCAAAGTTGTATTTCTCATTCAAAGAAACATTTATATTTCTATGTCTGAAACCAAGGAGTCGGGTTGCTTGAGAATATTTCACAATTGTGAACCCTGCGAAATCACCAGTTCACTTTCTTGGAGTCAAAGGCTCACAATTCCAGTAAAATTTCCACTGCAAATTATTTTCAACTAAACTGATTTGGCGGACCCATTTTATCCCAAATAGACGGTGACACAGCATTATTTTTGCCAGGGATGTCAAATTTCAAGAACCTTCACAGGTATTTAGCGTGGGACAATTTGTTTGGATTAGTTGAGCTCAATCTTGGGCTTTCTCATGCTGAGCAAAGAATACAATTACTCCGCAATCAAACAACATTTATTTGTTAATGAATCATGGCATTGAAGTTGAGGCTGGACATGAAATGTGAGGTTAGTCACCTATCAAGCCTAAAAAAAAATTAAGCAATGAAGACAGACCTCTCGTGTGCATTCATTTTGGGGTTGGATGGCACATTGGGGCATCAGACCTGAGCATTATTTTTGTGTGGGGAATTAGCTCAAATGGTAGACTGCTTGCTTAGCATGTGAGAGGTAGCAGAATCAATACTTGCATTCTCCAACTCTCATGGGATTGCTGTCAGACTTCCTTGAGATGGATTTCTCAATTTCACCCAACACTGAGGTTTCATTTTTGGACACATCTTCGCATTACTTTGAGTTGGGAAGGCACATTTCAACTTTAAGGACTTCAACTTCTTCAAGTCACTGAGTCCGTCACTGCTTCTCCGTATTTTGTCATTCTGGCGAAAGTTGTATTTCGCATACAAAGAAACATTTATATTTCTAAATTTGAAACCAATGAGTCAGGTTGCTTGAGAACAATTCACAGTTTGAACTCTGCAAAATCACCAATTCTCTTTTGTATATTTTGGAGTCAAAGGCTCACAAGTCCAGTCAAATTTCCACTGCAACTTATTTTCAACTAAACTGATTTGACGGACCCATTTTATCCCAAATAAATGGTGACACAGCATTGTTTTTGCCAGGGATGTCAAATTTCAAGAAACTTCACAGGTATTTAGTGTGGGACAATTTGTTTTGATTAGTTGAGCACAATCTGGAGCTCTGATGTACTTCATTGCTCAATTTTTGCAGACATTCCATGCAACTTACTTGACATTCCCTTTCAAGTCTCAACTTCTGTGCAATGATGCATCAACAAATAAAGGGGTCCCTCACTTTCTGTGGTTAATGTGGATCGACATACCCACCTTCCTCGCGACCGCCGATTTCCGTGCAGTAGGATTGACCCCTCCTTGACTGATGTACATATATATATATATATATATATATATATATATATATATATATATATATATATATATATATATATATATAATGTGTGTGTGTGTGTGTGTGTGTGTGTACAATATCAATAAATACACATTGAATGCTATAAATGCTTATGATAACAATTAAACATTCAAAAATAATGTATAAGATGTAAATAAAATATAAATACAGACACATACAGATGCATGCACGCACGCTCACACACACACACACACACACACACACACACGCTCAATTCACATAAAAATGTAAGTAATTTTGTTGGGGGGGGGGCTTGGTTTGTTTTTTTTGTTTTGTTTTTGTTTCTTTAGGTTTTGGTTTTTTGCATAATTGGACTTGTTTTGTGGCATTTACCTTAACCTTCTCCCCATTTTTCCTTAATTTCCTTATTTTTTGTATTTTTCAATGAATATTTTTGAAAAACCCGCGATGCACTGAAGCCACATAAACTGAAGCATGAATTAGTTTGAGATCATGATATATGTTGTTTGATTGCTCAGTAATTGCATGATAAGCTCAACTTGAGAAAGTCTAGATTGTACTCAACTAATCCAACCAAATTCTCCCATGCTATATATATATACATATATATATATATACATACATACCTGTCAACCCTAGGCCGTTGGCGATCTTACAAATTGGCTACTTATGCCCTTACAAAATAGCAACTAATCTTACGCGTCTTATTATCGCGTGCAATATGAAACAAAAATTAAACTCTATTTTTAATATAATATGAATTTATTGGTAATGTTGTAACATATAACCTGGTGCAATCAAATAAAAGAGTAATATCTTCAGCTGCATGATTAAGAAAATTTAACAGTGATCTTTATTATAACTATATGTAGCACTTTTGGCACTTTCAATCATTTCTTTTGATGGCTTCACTTCATGGCACTTGAGCTCGCAATTAAGTTTGACTTGAAAGTAATTTGTAAGTGTGTCCACTCCAAGAGATTTCCTGTACTCCGTGTTGATCTTTCGGACATGTGAAAATGCACGTTCACTGTCTGCATTGCTGTGTGGTAGACAAAGGAGACTTGAAAACAATACCTTCAGCTGTTCCATCCATATTGTTATCACGTTTGTATCAACTGTATCCACTGCGAGTCACGAAAACTAACTGGGAATGATGGCGGAAGTGAAAGTGCGGTCACGTGGTCGGAAAGAGCAGACGATAAACGCAACGCAGCGATTCTCGCGAAAACGGCTACAGACCACCCGGCGTATCGTCTCTTTACCAAACGGTGACACAAAAACGGAGTTAAAAAAGACGAAATGATCGAAAAACGTACAGATTTCGGACGTACGGCGTACACATTTAAAAATCAGTGCTCACTTGTACAAATTACGCCAAAACCGTACAACTTGACAGGTATGTGTATATATATATATATATATATATATATATATATATATATATATATATATATGCTATGTTTGTTGAAATTTGACATCTCTAGGAAGAAAAAAAGCAAACAAAAAAAAAACCCATCATGCTATCTAATACCCCCATTTCACTGAAGCACGGCAGACTCGCGGAAGCAAAACCCTCGTCATCCTCCAACGTTCATCAGTCATTCCGTCATCTTCCATGTCCTTCCATATGATTCCGAAGGTATTCCTCCTCTTCGGTCAGTCCAAAATCTTCCGACAGTGTTCCCTCAAGTTCTGCAGTTCTTCCGCAAACATTCCATCCTTTCCACAAAAGTTCTGTGATCATTCCTTTTATTTCGCAAGACTTCCATGAACGTTCCGCGAACATTCCTTCTTCTTCCGGGTAGTCAAAAGCAGCCACAAAATCCCCACGGAACACTCACGGAAGGTTTGCGGAATACATGCAGAACGTTTGCGCAATGGTTGCAGATAACATGGAAGACTTGCAGAACACTCAAGGAAGCCACTTCCACTATAAATTATTCCAGTTCATTCACTTTATTTTTTCTGTTTTCCTGTTCATGCAATAAAGTTTTGAAGTTATAATCATTGGGGTTTGGACTTGTGTGCATGGTTTTTAGTCTGGCATGATTCATTGAGGTGCAAATAAAAGGAACGTATTGTCATTGTTATTAAACGTATTAACATATGTTAAATTTTAAATTTATTGTAAATTATAAACATACAGTAGGCCCTTGACTATTCACGGTTTTGCATTTGCGGTTTGAGTATTCATGGACTTTCCGAGCAGCTCACACGTGATTCAGATTCAGCCAATGGCTGACCTCCTTCCTGCTGATTGGTTGAGGTGATGTAACTCCCCTTGTTCCTCATTCGCGCACAACTTGGCAATGAGCCTTTTTTAGTGTGTTTTAATTACCAGTTAAGTTCTATAATGTCACTCAAACACCTGCTTAAGCACCAGAAAAAGGTAATGAAGTTGGATGTCTCTTCTGAAGAAATAAGACTTTCTCCAGAAGAAACGACAGTTTCCTCTGTAGTCACTTCATTACTGAAGAGTAAAACACTCCACTATTAAAGTTCTTTTTTAATTATTATTCCAGTACATGACCTAAGGTAATGTTTGTGTGTTATATTTTATTTACTGTGGTGTAGCATGTTTCTCGTTGTGTTTTGTTTATCCAATTTATTACATTTCTTGTTCTTTTATGTCCTTTTTGTTATGGTCTGTGTTTTGGGGGACTTTGATTTTGGTGCTGTGCCTCTCACTAACTGTTTACTTCCTGAGGGGCGTGGCTGAGCTGCTCACACACACACCTGGATTCACTATTCTCATTTACTCCCAATAAACAAAAGCACGCTCAGCTCTGCGCCAGATAATGAACTCACATCAACATCACCGTCGTGTCATGCCTTATGCAATACAGGACGTTCCTCTAGTGGGCATTTTTGAAAACTACAGTGCTGTATGTTTATAAACAGAATGCACTGAAAGGTGTTTTATACGGATGCTGTATAATGTTTATATTTTAGCATCAATAAATATCTTCTTCTTTTCCTTTCGGCTGCTCCCTTCAGGGGTCGCCACAGCAAATCATCCGTCTCTATCTCACCCTGTCCTCTGCATCCTCTTTTCTGACTCTATCCTCTTTTCTGACTCTTTAGCATCAATAAATATAACAGTAAAAATTGAAACATTTTTCTTAATCATGACTAAATTTTACTACATTAATACTGTATTAATGACGTCATAAATGGGGTTTTACTTCCGGGTACAGAACTCGCGGATTACCTCGAGTCGCAGGAAGGCCCGGAACCGTATCCCCGCGAATGTCAAGGGCCTACTGTATTGCACATTTGAAACATATGGTAAATTAGAAACATATTTTAAATTTATTTTACATTATAAACATATCATATGAATGAGAGAATAGGCTTCCTTGATTGATTCCCCGTATTTATAGGTGGAAACAGGAGCAAATCCTTTGATCTTTGCCGATTTTTCCTTGTTGAAACATGGTTACGCTGGGTATTCCTCAGTCATTCCTCAGTTATTCCGTAGTCATTCCGTGTTGAACATGAATGTTCCACCTTCATTCCGCCTGTTCCGCAATCATTCCGTAGCTCTTCCTTCTAAAATGGAGTAGTGCCATAGTCATTCCTCGAGTGTTCCGTGCTTTCCATGAACATTCAATGAATTATCCGATGGTCTTCCTTTGCGATCCGCACTGGTTCCAAAGGTAATACAAGCGCTTTTACGCAAGTACAGTCAGCCCCCAACTTACAAAATTAATCAGTTCCAGAGCTCTTTTCGTAATGCGGGGATTTCGTTTGTAGGGGTGGCATCTTACATGTTAAACGCCTAATTCGTTCCAAGGCCCCAGTCTTTGGACTGGATAAACCCCATAAACCCTTTAAAAACGATAAACGTACACCAATTTTGTATGAAATATGTGTTAAATATGTGTTAAAAGTAAAAGAAAATTATTTATTAAAACATTTAAACATCTTATTAACATATTTATTAATTAAACTATTATTAAACATTTTTTAGTAACACACACACACACACACACACACATACACCTCTCTCTCTCTCTCTCTCTCTCTCGTGCACGCGCTGCAGACCACGCCCACAAGACGTGGAATTCAAAGCGCATTCCCTGCTTGACAAACTCAACTTTAATTTGATTCCTTGAGGGATCGGAATTCCAGATGAGCTCAAATGCGCCCACATTTATTAAACATTTACTGAATTTACTTAAAAAAAAAACTAAAGCGTTATTCCTTCTCTCTCCCCCCCCCCCTTCTCTCTCGTGCGCGCGTGCTGCAAGCCACGCCCATAAGACATGAATTCAAAGCGCATTCCCTGCTTGACCATTCACTGAATTAAAACAACTTAAAAAACTAAACTAAAAACTAAAGCATGATTCATTCTCTCTCTCTCTCTCTCTCTCGTGCGCGCGCTGCGGGCCACACCCACAAGACGTGAATTCAGAGCACATTCCCTGCTTGACAAACTCAACTTTAATTTGATTCCTTGAGGGATCGGAATTCCAAATGAGCTCAAATGCACCCACATTTATTAAACATTTACTGAATTAAACAACTTAAAAAAAATAAAACTAAAGCATTATTCCTTCTCTCTCGCTCTCTCTCTCTCTCTCTCTCTCTCTCTCTCTCTCTCTTTCTCTCGCTTGTGGGCCACGCAACATTTACTGAATTAAAACAACTTAAAAACTAAAAACTAAAGAGTGACGCTTCCTTCTATCTCTATCTGGGAGACCAGTGGGGGATGTTGAGAGACAGCCAATCAGAGAACAACTCACGCGTTGTGTGAAATTTTGATTGGCGGGTTTGATATAATAAGAGGGGCTTGCTTCGTATCTCGGGACAATTTTTTTCGTAACCTGGGGATTTCGCACACAGGGGTCTTCGTAAGTTAGGGGCAGACTGTATTCCAACATTGTACGTCTTTAAGTGTCTTTTCTGCACATTCCCTGAATGTTCCAAAGGTGTTCCGAAGGTACAATTTTCCGTAGGATTTTGACCCACTGTCCATGTAAAAATGCTGAAGCTCCTCGATAGAGTGAGTTCCGTGCCTTTCCGCCACGATCATTGCATTCTGCAATCCAGTGAAAAGGGGGTGTAACTGTCTATTTCAAAGAAAATTGGTCAGTCAAATAAGTTTTTAGAAAATGGTTCACAGTGAAAATTTGATTGCTTTTGGGAGCCCCAGACTCCAAAAAAATAATAATGAGAACTGGTGATTTCACAGGCTTCAAACTGTGAAATATTTTCAAGAAATATGACACCTTGGTTCAAAATATAGGAATATATGACCCCTGAAGGGAACAGCCAAAAGGAAAAAAGATGTCTTCTGATCTGAGAAATTTTATTTTTTGACAGAATGACAGGATGTACCTCACCAGTGAGGCAGTCACTTACTAGAAGTAGCTGAAACACTTAAAACCGTTACTAATCTTTGCTACTTCCTGGTCCTCAACAGTCACCTCTTCTACTTTTTTTTCTCTCTCATTTTCTTCATTCATTAGCTCTTCAAACTACTCTTTCCATCTTCCCAGCACATTTCTGTCATCAGTCAATACAGTTCCCTCTCTGTCCTCAATCACTCTATCTTGCTGCACGTACTTCCCATCTCTATTTCTCTGCTGTGCCAACCTGTATAAATCATTTTCTCCCTCTTTACTTTCCAACCTATCATACAAGTCCTCATACACCCTCTGTTTGGTCTTTGACACCGCTACCATTGCCTTAAGCTGTGTTTCCCTGTTCTCCTGTTTACTCTCTTAAGTCCTCTCTATGTCCCACTTCTTAGCTAACCTCTTCCTTTGTACACACTCCTGCACTTCCTCATTCCACCACCAAGTCTCCTTATTTACTCTCCTTCCAGATGACACACCAAGTATTCTCCTGCCTGTCTCCCTGATCACATTGGCTGTGGTTGTCCAGTCATCTGAAAGCACTTCCTGAGCACCCAAAGCCATTTTCAACTCCTCCTTGAAGTCAACACGACACTCTTCCTTTTTCAGCTTCCACCATTTTGTCTTCTGCCCCACCTTTGCCTTCTTCACCTTCCTCACCATCAGCATCATCCTGCACACCACCATCCTATGCTGTTTGGCAACACTCTAACCCGCTACTACTTTGCAGTCACTGACTTCTCTCAAATTACATAATCTACACAAGATGTAGTCTACCTGTGTGTTGCTACCTCCGCTTTTATAAGTCACCCTGTGCTCCTGTCTTTTCTGGAAGAAAGTATTTACCACAGCAATTTCCATCCTTTTTTCAAAATCTACGAACAGCTGTCCTTCTGTGTTCCTGTCCTGGATACCAAGCCTGCCCTGCACGTCCTCGTTCCCTCTGTTTCCTGCACCAACATGTCCATTGAAGTCTGTCCCGATGACCACTCTTTCACCTCTGGGGGTATTCTGCATCACTTCATCTAACTCACTACAGAATCTTTCCTTCTCTTCTAGTTCACATCCTGCCTGTGGGGCATAAGCCCTAACAACATTGAACATCACGCCTTCAATTTTTAACTTGAAACGCATCACTCTGTCTGACACTCTTTTCACTTCTAGAACATTCCTGACAAACTCATCCTTCAAGATGACTCCTACTCCATTTCTCTTCCCATCCACACCATGAAAAAATAGCTTAAACCCTGCTCCTAAGCTTCTCGCCTTGCTACCTTTCCACCTGGTGTCCTGAACACACAGTATGTCCACCTTCCTCCTCTGCGTGATGTCAGATGTCAGTTCATAGTTCCAACATTCAAAGTCCCTACTCTCAGTTCTAGACTCATGCCTTTCCTCTTCTCTCTCTAGCTAAGGACACGCCTCCCGCCTGTCCTTCGATGTCTTCGACCAACAGTAGTCCAATTTCCACCAGCACCCTGTTGGTTAACAGCACTGATGGTGGTCGTTGTTAACCTGGGCCTCGACTGAGCCGGTATGAATTTTTTTGTTGTGACTCGCATATTTTATTTGCCATTTGTTTTACGCCGGATGCCCTTCCTGACGCAACCCTCTGCATTTATCCGTGCTTGGGACCGGCGTGAGGGAGAGACACTGGCTTGTGCCCCTCCCTCACAGTTGCATTCAACCTCAGCATCCTATTACCAATATATTCACTATCCCTCCTCTGTGCATGTCCAAACCATGTCAATCTTCCCTTTCTGACATTGTCTCCAAGACATCTTACATGTGCTGCCCCTCTGCTAACATATGCACACACTCTGGTCTCTTCCCTATTTTAAAAGTTAACTTGCTTACTCCTACATTTTTACTGATAACAACCTCCAAATAAAATCAGAGTTTTAGCAGATATATTCTTATTACCACTGTTTGTGTGTTTCTGTTGGTTTGTCATTCTGTTTTGAAACATCATCATCTTCTTTTGCTTCTTCCGTGGTTGGGGGGGAGGGGCAGAAACCTAAGCAAAGAGGCCCAGACGTCCCTCTCCCCAGCCACTTCCTCCAGCTGTTCCAGTGTTCGAGGCGTTCCCAGACAAACCAAGAGACATAGTCCCTCCAGCCTTTTCTAGGTCGACCCTGGGGTCTCTTTCCAGTTTGGCATGCCTGAAACACCACACCAGGGAGGCGTTCAGGAGGTATTCTGACCAGATGGCTGAGCCACCTCAAGTGGGCCCTCTCTATGTGGAGGAGCAACGCAGCTACTCTTAGCTCTCCCTTGATGGTAGAGCTCCTCACCTTATCTCTAAGGGATAGCCCCACCACCCGGCAAAGGAAGCTCATTTCAGTTGCTTGTATCCACGATCTTGTTTTTTTGGTCATTACCCAAAGCTCGTGACCATAGATCGACTGGTAAATTGAGAGCTTTGCCTTGTGGATCAGCTCTTTCTTCACCACGATGGACCGGTACAAGCTCCGTTTAACAGCAGAGGCTGCAGTGATCGTGAACAAGACCCCAAGATACTTAAATCCCTCCACTTGGGCCAGAACCTCATTCCCGACCTGGACGGTGCATTCCATCCATGTCTGACTGAGAACCATGGCCTTGGACTTGGAGGTGCTGATTTTCATCCCGGCCGCTTTGCACTCGACTGCAAATTGCTCCAATGTCCAAAAAGTACAGCCTTGGCGGACTCCAACCCTCACCTGAAACAAATTCAACTTGTTGCTACCAATATGGACTAAACTCTGGCTCCGGTGATATAGCACTCAAATGGCCAATAGCAAAGGGTCCAGAACGCCTTACTCCAGGAGCATACCTCACAAGATGGCTCAACGGACACGGTCGAAAGCCTTCTCCAAATTCACAAACACACGTGAATAGATTTGGCAAACTCCCATCTACCCTCCAAGATCCTGTGGAGTGTATAGAGCTGGTCAAGAGTGCTATGACCAGGATGAAAACCACACTGTTCCTCTTGAAGCCGAGATTTGACTATCAGTAGGATCCTCCTCTCCAGTACCCCTGCATAGACTTTCCCGGGTAGGTTGAGGAGTGTGATTCCCCAATAATTGGTATACATCCTCCGGTCCTCCTTTTTACAAAAGGGTAATGACCACGCCGGTTTGCAAACCAGAGGTACAGCCCCTGATGACCATGCAATGTTGCAGAGATGTGTCAATTAAGAATGTCTTACAGCAGCCAAAGCCCTGAGATATTCAGGGCAGATCTCATCCATACCCTGAGCTCGAGCACCGAAGAGCTTTTTGACTACTTCAGTGGCCTCCACTCCAGTGATGGGCAAACCCCTGCACAAACTCCCATGGTCTTCCTCCTCCATGGAGGGTGTGTTGATGGGATTGAGAAGGTCCTCAAAGTACTCCCTCCACCTCCCGACAACATCGCCAGTCTTGGTGAGCAGCTCCCTACCTCCACTGTAAACAGTGTTTGTGGAGAACTGCTTACCCCTCCTGAGGCGTTGGATGGTGGTCCAGAACCTTTTTGAGGTTTACCGAGAAGCACTCTCCAGGCCCTCACCGAACTCCTCCAGCGCCCGGGATTTTGAAAGCACATTTGGTCTGCCGGTACCTGTCTGCCCCCTCGGGAGTCCCACAGGCCAATAAGACCTGATAGGCCTCCATTTTCAGATGGACGGCCTCCACCACCGGGTTTGGGGGTTTTCGCCAAGATAAGCACCGACGACCTTCCGACCACAGGTATGGGCTGCTGCATCAGCAATGGAGGCAAGAAACATAGCCCATTCAGATTCCATGTCACCCCCCTTCTCCGGGATGTGGTGGTAGCTCTGCTGGAGGTGGGAGTTAAAGGCCTCTCGGACACGAGACTCTGCCAAAAGTTCCCAGTAGACCCTGATTACACTCTTGGGCCTGCCGGGTCTGGAAAGCAGCCTCTTCTGCTATCGAAGCCAGTTCACCACCAGGTGGTGATCGGTTGACAGCTCAGCTCTCCTCTTCACTCCAGTGTCCAGAACATATGGCTGCATTCAATTACAAAACTACAAAGTCGATCATTGAACTGCAACCTCGGGTGTCCTGGTGCCAAGTACATTTATGTTCAAACATTGTGTTCATGATAGACAAACTGTGACGAGCAGAGAAGTCCAACAATGAAACACCATTCGGGTTCAGACTGGAGAGACCATACCTACCAATCACACCCTTCCAGATCACACTATCATTGCCCACATGGGCGTTGAAGTCTCCCAATACAATGAGTGAGTCTCCTGAGGAAGTGTTCTCCAACACACCCCCTGAAGACCCCAAAAGGGGTGGGTACTGTGAAGTGTCATTTGGTGCATAAGCACAAATTACAGTCAGCACTCATCCTCAATCCGAAGGCGGAGGGAAGCTACCCTTTCGTCGACTGGGTAGGACCCCAACATTTGGGCACTGAGATGAGGGGCAACAAGGATGCCCACACCGGCTCGCCGCCTCTCCCCACGAGCAACTCCAGAATGGAATAAGGGCCAGCCTCTCTCGAGACGGGTGATTCCAGAGCCCAAGCTATCCGTTGAGGTGAGCCCGACTATATGTTGTCGGTATCGCCACCGTTCACAGATTCTTCGCTATGCATTAATCAGAAAAGGCCTTTCAATCTGACTGCTGGTAACACTCGCTCTGGCTTCTCACTCGTGATGTAAATGTTCTCTCCCGAGTAGATACGCTGGTAACATTTGAGATTACCGGTTCTTGTGAAGTCCTACCCACAATCCAAGCATTTATACAGCTTTGATCCAGAAGCAGCAGGAGTCTGTGGAGATTCTCCTCTAGATCATGGACTGGACTCGGATTTCATCATAAAGGGTGTACAGAATCAGGACCCTACAATGATGATCTCCTCAGGTTCGGTCTCAAAAGTCTATATAAAGCAAGCACACATACTTTCACGTGAACCTCATTTTCCAATCAGTGTCCACACACCCATCTTCTTCTTCATATTCATCTGAGATAATTAAGGATAACAAACAAAACAGCTAATGCATCATCGCCCCTACTAGTGCCCAACAGGCAACAAGCCCTATACATCTGAGCTCAGCTATGCTGGCACCCAGCCTAAATCTTTATCACAACAAATACATGCAACAGGAGACATGGCCGGCTTTTGATAGTTAGCTCTACTTGGGGCGACACTAGTGTAAACCATTGACAGTGGGGCTTGAACACCCAACCTTAGAATCAGTAATTCAGCACCTTACCACTGCCCCCATAAAACCCATCCATTTATTCATTCATTTTCTTAACCACTTAATCCTATTTAGGGTGACGGGGAGACTGGCGCGCATCTCAGCCGACTCCGGGGGAGGGTGGGGTACACCTGAAACAGCTCACCAGGCCATCGCAGGGCCAACACTCACACTCATAGCTATGGTCTATTTGGAACATTCATTGAACCAACTGTGCATGCTTTTGGCCTCTGAGAGGAAACCCAAACATGGGGAGAACATGAAAACTCAACACAGAAACACCCTCAGCAAACTCGAGAATTTAACCCAAGATCTTCTAGATGTAAGGCAAATGTTCCAAACTGAATTCGACCATGTCGCCCATACTACTACTACTACTACTACTACTACTGCCCCAACTATTACCGGTACAACTTCTACTATTATTACTACTACTTGTGCTCTGACAACTACTATTACTACTACTACTGCTACTACTACTTCAACTATTACTACTATCACTAGTACATGTGTTCTGACTACTACTACTACTATTAGTACTACCTGTACTACTGCTCCGACTAATACTACTATTACTACACGGTGGCGTAGTGGTTAGCACGCCCGCCTCACAGCAAGAAGGCCTGGGTTCAAATCCAAGCCTGGGCGTTTCTGTGTGGAGTTTTCATGTTCTTCCTGTGCTTGTGTGGGTTTCCTCCGGGTACTCTGGTTTCCTCCCACAGTCCAAAAACATGCACAGTAGGTTAATTGGCTAAATAATCTGTGAAGAGGGCTTCACTAAATTGGATAACTTGTGCCCAATCCCTTTCTTCAATGAATAAAATATATTTCAATCAATCAATACTGCAATTACTACCACTACTACTGCTGCTCAAACTACTTCTTCTACAACTTGCTGCGACTACTATTACTAATAAAAAGTCATAGAAGTGCTAAATGTCTCAATTAAGGTTTATGATAATTTCTATACCCTTTACAATAATTGTATTGCCCTAGAATCCCTATCAATTAACCTCTGATGCAATACAATTATAAACATATGGTATTTACTGTTTATTGTGTACATAGTGGACAGCACAGTGGTGTGGTGGTTAGCATGTCCGCCTCACAGCAAGTTGGTCCTGGATTTCAGTCCTTTCTGTATGGAGTTTGCTGCTGGCATTGGTTTTCTCTGTGCAATCTGGTTTCTTCCCACTGTCTAAAGACACGTGCATTTTGCTAATTGGCTGTAGGTGTGTGTGTGTGTGTATGTGTGGGGGGTGTTGGCCCTGCAATGTAACTGCCATAGGTTGTAACCTCCTAGCAACCCTGATAGGATTAAATGGTTCAGCTGTGGTTATGATAAGTGAGAGAGTACATAGTACCACCAAGTGGATATTTGAAGGGAGGCTTCCAAGCAGAATGTTTCAATACTCCTGTTTCATCAGATTCTGATAGTAACCCATTAAAGTGATAATAAATAGTTATAATAAAACTTATGACTAAAATCCATTCTGATAAACTAGACCATGCTGATCTATTCTATCAAGGAAAAAATTCATATGCGCTCTAATCCACAACACTGTTTTAATTTGCCACAGTAAACCTTTTATATTCTACCTTACTCTCTTCCAGACATGTTCTCCTCTGACAAAATGATTGTAATGATTGTAACATTTAATGATGAGAAAACTCCATTCCAGTCAATACTATTCTAATAAATAATAATATTTACTTCAGATAGATAGATAGTACAGACTTAATATAGCATTTTACTCTCTTGTAAAATATACACCTTGAATTATACTTTACATTTTTTAAATAATATGGATACTAATAGGGTGGTGGTGGCTGCCTGGTGGTAAAAGGTGATGAATCACTGATTCCAAGGTTGGGGGTTCAAGCCCCACTCTCAACGGGTTGTCAAAGGCTGACCATGTCTCTCACTGTCTATGGTGGAGGTTCATGTAAAAGAACCATTGCTGACTTTTGACAAGAATAGCTGCATAGCCATCAGTGTGTTCCCGCCCTGCGACGGCCTGGCGAGCCGTTTATGGTGTACTCTGCCCTCGCCTGGAGTCGGCTGGGATGGCGCCAGCATCCCCACAACCCTAATTAGGATTAAGCGGTTACAGAAAATGAATGAATGAATGGATAATAATAATTACACAATACAGTTATTAATAATTCACTCATTTGCTGAACCACTTAATCCTACTACAGTTGTAGGGAGGCTCGTGACTATCTCAGCTGATACTGGATGAAGGTAGAGTACACCCTGAACAGCTTGCCAGTCCATCAAAGAGCAATCACACTCATAACTATGAACATTCACACCTTGGAGCAATTTGGAACACTCAGTTAGACTGAAATGCATGTCCTTGGACTATGGAAGGAAACAAGAATACCTTGAGGAAATCCACGTAAGCATGGGGGAGAACATGCAAAATGAACACAGAAACACCCTCGCCGAGCCTAGGACTTAAACCCTATACCTTCTTGATGTAAGGTATAAAACAAACAAACAAACAAACAAAAAACTACAGCACCATGCCACCCATTTTATTATGTTAATTTTATTAAACAATGTATAGTTTTTAGGATTGAATCTGATTTTTTTCAATTAAACCAGCATTAAACATTTTACTTTTATTTTCTCTCTCTCTCTCTCTCTCTCTCTCTATATATATATATATATATATATATACAACTTGTGAAATTAATCCATTCCAGGAGCAAGCTCGTAGGTCGAAACATTTATTAGATGAAACAAAAATTCCCATCGGAAACAGTAAAAAACAATTAATCCATACCAACATATCAACCCACTCCCAAACTCATATAACCTGACACAAACATGTATTTCTAGTGCAATATATTTAAGATAAACCTGTAAGAATAAACATTTCAAAATAATAACACATGTACAGTATCATTAATAATACTGTAATTAACAATAAATAATCATAAATCAAGAATAAAGAATAAGTCATGAAACAATACAGTGGGTGCATCTGAACTTAAGAATAGCACTAAACATTAACTTACTCGACTATTTATTTTTTTTTTTTAATTATTTTTTGGATTTTTAACTCTTTTAACAATGTTAATTGGATAGGGCGCAGGATCACTGATCCTAGGGTTGGAGGGTTCAAGTCCCCACAAGGTTGTCACTGTCCCCCAGTGCAGCGAACTGGGTTATCAAAGGCGGGCCATGTCTCTCACTGTCTATGGTGTGAGGCATGTAAAAGAACCATTGCTAACTTTCGTAAAAGAGTAGCTGCAAAGCCGTCAGCGTGTCGTGTAGTCCCTTGCTAAAGGGTTGTGAGAGGAAGGGCATCCGACTTAAAATCCTATGCCAAATCAAATGTGCGAATCAGATGATTCGCTGTGGCGACTCCTGAGAACGGAAAAAAGCTGAAAAGAAAAGAAGAAATGGCATGTTGACCCTGGGAACATGTTTTTTTTAACACAATGGACCAGCTTTAAGTGTAACTGCACATCCTCTACACCAGGTGGCAGTGGCGCTCTTACTGTGTTCCCGATGGTGTACGTGTGTGTATGGAGGGGGGGGGGCACCGAGCAAATGAAATGAAGTGCAGTAAACACTATCTGTAGGCGCTTGGGGGGGGGGTGTTCCTATAGGGAGCAACACAGAAAATAATTGAGAAGCACTGCACGAGGCATTCTTGGAGCGCAGAATACACGCTGAACAATACAAAGCTAATTGGCCCGGAAAACCCCTTTCCCCAGCAGAGCTCGTAAGGCAAAAAATTTGCTTGTTGAATGGGGCAGATTTCTGGTGGGATCGAAGCTCATGTCATGGAACATTCATTATAAGGGACACTCGGAAGTCGAGATACCACTGTGTGTGTGTGTGTGTGTGTGTGTGTGTGTGTGTGTGTGTGTAAATATATGTACACAGTATATATTTGTCTCTATCTTTCATTCTTACTCATTCTCATTCACTCTGTCTCAAATCTCATCTGTTGAAGCTGTTGTAGATAGTATGTGGTATTATTGAAATTAATATCTGAAGCAAGACATTGAACCATGACCCTCAGGTCATTATCCCATTGGTTTAACCACTATTATTATTATTACTGTTATAATTATTTATTTGTTCACTGCAGCCGTGGGGGGGGGGGGGGGGGGCACAAGCCAGTGTCTCTCCCTCATGCCGGTTCCAAGCCCGGATAAATGCGGAGGGTTGCGTCAGGAAGGACATCCGGCGTAAAACAAATGCCAAATAAAAAATGCGAGTCACAACAAAAAAATTCATACCGGATCGGTCGAGGCCCGGGTTAACAACGACCGCCATCAGGGCTGTTAACCAACAGGGTGCTGGTGGAAATTGGAATACTGTTGTTTAGGCAGTGGTGGTCTAGTGGTATAGGGCGCTGGATCACTGATCCAAAGGTTGGGGGTTCAAGTCCCACTCTCCACAAGATTGTCACTGTCCCCCCCCAGTGTAGCTAACTGGGTTATCAAAGGCGGGCCATGTCTCTCACTGTCTATGGTGAGAGGCATGTAAAAGAACCATTGCTGACTTTCGTAAAGAGTAGGCTGCAAAGTCGTCAGCGTGTTTCTGTCCCTTGCTGAAAAGGGTTGTGACAGGAAGGGCATCCGACGTAAAAACCTCTGCCAAATCAAACATGCGAATCAGATGATTCGCTGTGGCGACTCCCGAGTAAAAAGGGAAAAAGCCGAAAGGAAGACAGACAGTTGGTCGAAGACGTCGAAGACGTCGAAGAAGGAGAGGCGGGAGGCGTGTCCGTAGGCAGAGAGAGCAGAGGAAAGGCACGAGTCTAGGACTGAGAGTAGGGACTTTAAATGTTGTAACTATGACCGGAAAAGGTAGAAAGCTGGCTGACATGATGCAGAGGAGGAAGGTGGACATACTGTGTGTTCAGGAGACCAGGTGGAATGGTAGCAAGGCTCCAAGCTTAGGAGCAGGGTTTAAACTGTTTTATCACTGTGTGGATGGGAAGAGAAATGGAGTAGAAGTCATCTTAAAGGAGGAGTTTGTCAGGAGTGTTCTAGAAATGAAAAGTGTGTCAGACAGAGTGATAAGTCTCAAGTTAGAAATTGAAGGCATGATGTTCAATGTTGTTAGTGCTTATGCCCCACAGGCAGGATGTGAGCTAGAAGAGAAGGAGAGATACTGGAGTGAGTGAGATTGGGTGATGCAGAGTACCCCCAGAAGTGAAAGAGTAGTCATTGGAGCAGACTTCAATGGACATGTTGGTGCAGGAAACAGAGGGGATGATGAAGTGATGGGCAGGTTTGGTATCCAGGACAGGAACGCAGAAGGACAGCTGTTGGTAGATTTTGCAAAAAGGATGGAAATGGCTGTGGTAAATACTCTCTTCCAGAAGAGAGAGGAGCATAGGGTGACTTATGAAAGCGGAGGTAGGAGCACACAGGTAGACTACATCTTGTGTAGGTGATGTAATTTGAAGGAAGTCAGTGACTGCAAAGTAGTAGCGGGTAAGAGTATTGCCAAACAGCGTAGGATGGTGGTGTGCAGGATGACGCTGATGGTGAGGAAGGTGAAGAAGGCAAAGGCAGAGCAGAAGGCAAAGTGGCGAAAGCTGAAAACGGAAGAGTGTCGTGTTGTCTTCAAGGAGGAGTTGAAAATGGCTTTGGGTGCTCAGGAAGTGCTTCCAGATGACTGGACAACTACAGCTAATGTGATCAGGGAGACAGGTTGGAGAATACTTGGTGTGTCATCTGGAAGGAGAGGAGATAAGGGGACTTGATGGTGGAATGAGGAAGTGCAGGAGTGTGTACAAAGGAAGAGGTGAGCTAAGAAGAAGTGGGACATAGAGAGGACTGAAGAGAGTAAACAGTAGTACAGCAAGACACAGCGTAAGGCAATAGTAGCAGTGTCAAAGGCCAAACAGAGGGCATATGATGACTTGTATGCTCGGTTGGAAAGTAAAGAGGGAGAAAATGATTTATACAGGTTGGCACAGCAGAGAGCTAGAGATGGGAAGGATGTGCAGCCAGTTAGAGTGATTAAGGACAAAGAGGGAAATGTGTTGACTGATGACAGAAGTGTGCTGGGAAGATGGAAAGAGTACTTTGAAGAGCTGATGAATGAGGAAAATGAGAGAGAAAAAAGAGTAGAAGACGTGACTGTTGACGACCAGGAAGTAGCAAAGATTAGTAAGGGTGAAGTGAGGAGGACATTGAAGAGGATGAAGAATGGAAAGGCAGTTGGTCCTGATGACATACCGGTGGAGGTATGGAAGTGTCTAGGAGAGGTAGCAGTAGATTTTCTGACAAGAACATTCAACAGGGTCTTAGAGAGTGAGCAGATGCCAGAGGAATGGAGGAGAAGTGTGCTGGTGCCCATTTTTAAGAACAAGGGAGACGTGCAGAGTTGTGGCAACTACAGAGGGATAAAGTTGATGAGAGCAGATGCAGATCATAGGGCAAGATGGAGGCAGATGATTCACTGTGGCGACCCCTGAAGGGAAAAGCCGAAAGGAAAAGAAGAATTATTCATTCGTTCTTCAATGTCTCTGATCCTGAACATGCTGGAGGGGCTGTCTCTCAGCTGGTCTGGCGATGCCTTGGTTTCCCCCCAAGGAAGAGCTGAAGTAAGCTTAGGCTGCTGCCCTCATGACCTGACCCAACTCCAGAACAAGTGGAAGAAGGTGAAGATGAAGACAGAAATTCGTTCATTCATTTGCCGAACTATTTAATCATACTGAAGTGTATCTCAGTTGACTCTTTGTGAAGCCAGGATACACCCTGAACTGCTTGCCAGTCCATCACAGAAGTGTATGGAGGAAACCAAGATGAAACCCAGACAATCAGGGGAAGAACATGCAAACTTCACACAGAAACAGCTTCGCTGTAAGGCCAGGACTTAATAACTGAGATGTGACCACATTAATAAAGCGTGGAAATGGTGTACCTTGCCCTGCAATGGCCTGGGGCGCTATCCAGGGTGCACGCTGCCCTCCGATAGCCTGGCAAGCTGACCAGATTGTACCCTGCCCTGCAATGGCCTGGGGAGTTATCCAGGGTGTACCCTTTCCCTGCAGTGGCCTGGCAAGCTGTCCATTGAGTACTCTGCCCTCGATCAGAGTCGGCAGAAATGGGCTCCAGCCTCCCCGCGACCATAATTCGGATCAAGCGGTTAAGAGAATGAACGATCATGAGCAATGTTCGCAGTGTGTTCTGGAGAGTCCAGTCCAGGATTTGTTTCTGGTCGTGAGAGCCGATCTCCCGGAAATCCGGTCCTGGTTTTATTTGGATTCCTTTCTCTTCTGCTCAGTTTGGTTCTCTGTTGAAGTTCCGTGTGTCGCGCGCTTTTGTATTTAGAATCGGAGCGCGACAAAACACCTCAACCTGGATTTACTGTTTGTTTATAATAATAATAATAATTTATTTAATATCTATTCCGTTGTACGTGGATTGTTCGGAGAGATCCGTGACTCCGCTCCCGGCGTGTGTGTGTGTGTGTGTGTGGTATGTTTGAGTGAGTGAGTGAGTGAGTGTGTTTGTGTGTGTGTGTGTGTGTGTGGGTGTGTGAGAGAGAGAGAGAGAAAAACCCAGTGATGTCGGTGGTCGGAGAGTGCGGTTTTTCCAGTGAGGAGGTGCTGAACGTGCGCTTCCCGTTGCACCGCGCTTGCAGGGACGGGGACGCGCTCGTGCTGCACTCTCTACTCCAGAGCGACTCTTACGGATCAATGCGGCTCACTGAAGAGGACTCGTTCTACGGCTGGACACCCATCCACTGGGCCGCTCACTTCGGCAGGGTAGAACACACACACACACACACACACACAGACAGACACACACCCACCCATAAAAATACACTGAGCCTGCATATCAGCTAACTGAGAAGATGGCGAAATGCTAGCATGCTAACTGCTAACCACTAACATTCACCTAGCGACAGATTCCGCACATTACACTTTATTTTATAAACATTCACCCTGTCTACTTTCGTCATTTTCACTGAAGCTTCATTTTGTGAGCGATGGAAACACACCACTGAAGGTTACCACATTCCGGTTTTGAGAAGATTTAGCATCCAGATTCAACCGTCGGTCTGACTGGACTACATAAATCAAACCCAGCAGAACAAAATAAAATATTCTAGTACATGGTTCACTTGGGCAGTTGTGGCCTGGTGGTAATGGTGCTGGATCAGTGATCCTAAGGTTGGGGGTTCAAGCCCCACTCTTACTGGGTTGTCTCTGCCCCCCCCCCCCCCCACACACACACACACACACACACACACACAATGGTGCTAACTGGGTCATCAATGGCTGGCCGTGTCTTTCACTGTCTATGGTGAGAGGTTCATGTAAAAGAACCATATGACCTTCAACAAGAGTAGCTGCCTAGCCGTCAGCATGTTTCTGCCCCTGTAATGGGCCGGCGATCTGTCCAGAGTGTACTCTGCCCTCGCCTGAAGTTGGCTGGGATGGGCGCCAGCCTCCCTGCTTTTCTAATTAGGATTAGAATAACATGGGGCACATTTACCTAAATGTACTAGTTTAATCAGCAGTTGAATGTCAGAAGTCACCATCTGTCAGTGTATGTATAGCTGTGATAGTCACTTCTAATTGCTCTGAGAAGTATTTCAATAAAATTATGTTACATGTGAACAAGCTAAACGATTCATCCGTTCATCTTCTGTAACTGCTTAATCCTAATAATGGTCACGGGGAGGCTGGCGCCCATCCCAGCCAACTCCGGGCGAGGGCAGAGCACACCCTGGACATCTTGCCAGGCCATCGCAGGGTGGAAACACGCTGATGGCTATGAAGCTACTCTTGCCGAAAGTCAGCAATGGTTCTTTTACACGAACCTCCACCATAGACAGTGAGAGACATGGCCAGCCTTTGAAAACCACATCTACCCCACTGACTGTGAACCATATCAACCCATCCAATCTGCCCTCAGATACATGTACACTTGAAAATAGGCCAGTCTATAACGTGTTCTTTTCTTTTTCTTTTTTTATTACATATTAATTTATACTATTTATGTATCTATTTATTTATTTATTTACTTATATAATATATATGTATGTGTGTATGTATGTATGTATATGTATTATTGTACTGACGGTACCTCAAGAGCCTGTAACAGTGAATTTCTCCATTGTGAGATTAATAAAGCTGTATCTATCTATCTAAACCCAGTTACTTCACTGGGGGGGGGACAGTGACAATCCGTGGAGAGTTGGGCTTGAACCCCCAACCTTAGAATCAGTGATCCATCACATTTATCACCAGGCCACCACTGCCCTTAGTTAAATAATTAAATAAACAAAAAAATAACAATATTAATAGTAGGAAAAATGTTCATTCATTCATTTTCAGAAGCACTTAATCCTAATTCGGGTTCAGGGAATCCTGCCGCCTATCTCAGCCGACTCAGAGTACACCCTGTACAGCATGCTGGGCCATCGCAGAGCAGAAACATGCTGATGGCTATTCAGCTCCTCTTGACGAAAGTCAGCAGTGGTTCTTTTACATGAACCAATCACCACAGACAGTGAGCTGCACTGGGTTGATTTTTGTTAATAATTGTTTCATGGATTCTACAGCTTTTTGTTTTTAATCAGAATAATGTTTTTTAATCACGAGGCTGTTAATGAAATCTTTCAGGATAATCAGTAATACATATTGGAATTTAAAACACCCTAAAAGTGGAGCTTCCATAGGATTTCTCTTACTTGACGAGTTCTTGGTTGGATTCTCGACCCTCGTCCATGTCTCCTACTTATATCAAGATGAATTAATTTGAATAATTTGTTTATAGAAAAGAATAAAAATGAGGGAACCAAACATGCAATTTTAGTCTCGACAGTGTCTTGCCCTCACGCCGGTCCCAAGCCCAGATAAATGCAGAGGGTTGCGTCAGGAAGGGCATCTGGCGTAAAACAAATGTGAGTCACATCAAAGAATGTCATACCGGATCGGTCGAGGCCCGGGTTAACAACGACCGCCACCAGTGCTATTAACCAACAGGGTGCTGGTGGAAATTGGACTATTGTTGGTCGAAGAAGGAGAGGTGGGAGGCGTGTCCGTAGGCAAAGGCAGAGCAGAAGACAAAGTGTTAGAAGCTGAAAAAGGAGGAGTGTCGTGTTGTCTTCAAGGAGGAGTTGAAACAGGCTTTGGGTGGTCAGGAAGCGCTTCCAGATGACTGGACAACTACAGCTAAAGTGATCAGGGAGACAGGTAGGAGAATACTTGGTGTGTCATCTGGAAGGAGAGTAGATAAGGAAACTTGGTGGTGGAATGAGGAAGTGCATGAGTGTGTACAAAGGAAGAGGTTAGCTAAGAAGAAGTGGGACATTGAGAGGATCGAAGAGAGTAAACAGGAGTACAGGGAGACACAGCGTAAGGCGAAGGTAGCGGTGTCGAAGGCCAAACAGAGTGCGTTTGATGACTTGTATGCTAAGTTGGACAGTAAGGAAGGAGAAAATGATTTATACAGGTTGGCACAGCAGAATAATAGAGATGGGAAGGATGTGCAGCAAGTTAGAGTGATTGAGGACAGAGAGGGAAATGTATTGACTGATGACAGACATGTGCTGGGAAGATGGAAAGAGTACTTTGAAGAGCTGATGAATGAGGAAAATGAGAGAGAAAAAAAGAGTACAAGAGGTGACTGTTGAGGACCAGGAAGTAGCAAGGGTGAAGGGAGGAGGGCATTGAAGAGGATGAAGAATGGAAAGGCAGTTGGTCCTGATGACATACCGGTGGAGGTATGGACATGTCTAGGAGAGGTAGCAGTAGATCTTCTGACAAGAATATTCAACAAGGTCTTAGAGAGTGAGAGGATGCCAGAGGAATGAAGAAGTGTGCTGGTGCCCATTTTTAAGAACAAGTGAGACGTGCAGAGTTGTGGCAACTACAGAGGGATAAAGTTGATGAGCCATATGATGAAGTTATGGGAAAGAATAGTGGAAGCTAGACTAAGGGCAGAGGTCAGCATCTGTGAACAACAGTTTGGTTTCATGCCAAGAAAGAGCACCACAGATTCAGTGTTTGCTTTGAGGATAGAGAAGTACAGAGAAGGTCAGACGGAGCTGCATTGTGCCTTTGTGGATCTGGAGAAAGCTTATGACAGGTTGCCGAGAGAGGAAATGTGGTATTGCATGAGGAATGTTGGAGTGGCAGAGAAGTATGTTAGAGTGGTGCAGGACATGTATAAAAGATGTAAGACAGTGGTGAGGTGTGCTGTCGGTGTGACAAGAGTTCAAGGTGGAGGTGGGACTGCATCAAGGGTCAGCTCTGAGCCCCTTCTTGTTTGCTACGGCGATGGACAGGCTGACAGACGAGGTTCGACAAGATTCCCCATGGACTATGATGTTTGCAGATGACATTGTGATCTGTAGTGAGAGCAGAGAACAAGTGGAGGAAAATCTAGAGAGGTGGAGGTATGCCCTGGAAAGGCAGGGAATGAAGGTTAGTCTCAGTAAGACAGAATACATGTGTATGAATGACAAGGACCCAAGAGGAACGGTGAGGTTACAGGGAGCAGAGATAAGGAAGGTGGAGGATTTTAAGTACTTAGACTCAACAATCCAGAGCAGTGGAGAGTGTGGAAAAGAGGTGAAGAAGCGTGTGCAGGCAGGTTGGAATGGTTGGAGAAAAGTGTCCGGAGTGATGTGTGATAGGAGGGTATCGGCAAGAATGAAAGGAAAAGTGTACAAGACGGTGTTGAGGCCCGCGATGTTGTTTGGTTTAGAAACAGTGGCCCTTGGGAAAAGACAGGAGGCAGAGCTGGAGGTAGCAGAGATGAAAATGTTGAGGTTCTCTTTTGGAGTAACGAGGATGGATAGGATCAGGAATGACTACATCAGAGGGACAGCACATGTAAGAGGTTTTGGAGACAACGTCAGAGAGGCTAGATTGAGATGGTTTGGACATGTACAGAGGAGGGATAGTGAGTATATTGGTAGTAGGATGCTGAGGTTGGAACTACCAGGCAGAAGGCCTCGAGGAAGACCAAAGAGACGATTCATGGACGTGGTGAATGAAGGTAGTTGGTGGAAGAGATGATGATGCAAAGGATCGGGTGAGATGGAGGCAGATGATTTGCTGTGGCGACCCCTGAAGGGAAAAATTGAAAGGAAAAAAAGATGTTAAGGCCACCATTTAGAACCCGAAGCTTTACAGAACATTTGCATAACATAACACAACAATGTCATTACATCTTTATTCATCTCACATCATTAACGATGACATGACATCACGTGACTCGACATTTTCTTTTTTTCCCTTTTCAAGATAAACATTTTTTCAAGAATAACACAGGGTTGCCATGTGTACTTGTACACTATTGAGATGGATGTGTGCTGCTGGTTTTTCTTAATGTTCCAAAAAAACCAGCTCGATGGCTAAATGTTTTTTCCTTGTCAACAGTGCTCTGATTGCCGCCTGCTCCATTAACTGATTAATATGGGATGGACATTCAATATTTTTAAATGATTTGATATTTTTATGGCACCACAGATTTTGGGATCGTGGTAAAATTAGCATGGTGAGAATATGAATAGGAATATACCTGAAATTGCCTCATGCTGGGTGTGTTTACATCCTTGGGTAAACAGCAATGTATCAGACATCCTTAACCTCCCGACCTCATCACCCGCAGCATGGCCCTTCAAGCCCAACAGTTGATACTGTACCCAGAAAGTGGGTAAATCTCTCTCTCTCTCTCTCTCTCTCTCTCTCTCTCTCTCTCTCTCTCTCTCTCTCTCCCTCTCTCTCCCTCTCTCTCCCTCTCCCTCACTACCCAAAGACAGGTTCAACCTTTTACATTCAACTCTATGACATTTGGAAGAGATGCCCCTTTGCAGAGTTTTGTGTCATTTACAGAACTGAGTAGTTGAGGGTTAAGGACCTCCCATTGTTAGTCCTGGGGCTGGACCCCAACTTTCTGATCAATACAAAAGCACCTCAGCCAATAAGTAACTGCTTCCATTTTGAAAATGTATTCTTCATCTTTCCTGGTGCATCATGTGGGCATCTATAAATAAGTTTCAAAAACATCGCAAGCGGTACAGAGCTTAGTATTTGTTTATTTAAATGCTGGAAAACACAATCTTGCAAATTTATGCAAATTAAAATTCTTGCATAAATTTGCATGCAAACCAACATGCATTGGAATGTTGTCTCTGTATGAAAAACATCTGCTGACATTTCTGCTGACAGAATAGGTTCACGAACATATTTGTGTGTGTGTGTGTGTGTGTGTGTGTGTGTGTGTGTGTGTGTGTGTGTATATATATATATATATATATATATATACACACTGCGTCTGTGAATGCCCAGACATGGTTTTTATCTACAGCAGGCATGTGATTTTTCCACAAATTCATGGAATTCCGATTTTTTTCATTGGCCCAGTTTAAAAAATATATATTTTTTTTTTCACGCCAAATATGTCAAAATAACCTTTCCCACTTTTATTCCATTCCGAGTTTTCCATAAAATGACCTCTCTTGAAACGTTACTGCTGATTGGCTGATGGCTTTCTAATAGCCATTCGCTGATGTTGAAACATGTACGTAGACATTCGCGCCATTTCCGATCTGTTCAGCTATCGAAAGCATGTCGGTGATCCAGAGAAAAGATTCTGCTGGAATCAAAGAAATAGACAAAGTCATGAAAAACAAGTTTAGGTGGGAATGGATGGGAAAGGGAACCGTAGCATTCAATTGCAGGAACATTTGGTGTTCAAGCGAAGATTCCATAACCCTACAGACTTGACCCTTTGTTTGCCGTTCGACCAGAAACTTCGGTGCAAAGAAGAGAGCCAGTGAAACAACCAGTTTCTGTCGCCGATCGAGTAGTTAATTTTGAGGTATGTTTGAGAGTTTTGTTGTCCAGTTTCCGATTAAATTTTTCAAATTATTGTGAGTGCATGCATGTTTTAGGTGGAGGACGTTCACGTGTTTATTCCGTGAACTGAATCAAATGAGCCGACTCTATGGTCACTGAACCATTTTTCTGCTGTTAGAATAAATAAATTATTGCCGCATTAACTCACCAGTTTTTCATAATTAACTGATTGTAAATATGCATTTACAGCGGCGGGAGTGTGGGCTCGTGTAAGTCGCTCATTAATATTGGAAACGTAAAACTATGAATCAACCTCAACCGAAACGCCTCAGCATCCAGAAGGACAACAAACTTTCTAAGGCGGCCTCCAGAAGGACAGTTCAGGCTGCACAAAAGGAAGCAAGAAAGTGTCATGCTAAAGCGCTGAAGATAAAGAAACATTAATTCTAAAAACTTATGTCATGTATAGCATGTCGTGTGTATAGTTTGTTTCCAGATTGTGTTTAAAGACAATGACTGTTGATAATAGTGTTGTGAGGCAGGACATATCTATAAGAGGGACTGTTTGATTTGTGACTGTGACACTTTTATTAGTGGTGGAATCCCACATGATAAACCCACAAGTTGAGCTACAGTATGTATATGGAGATTAGAAATTAAACTTTCTAGAACTCTTTCAGTGTCATGAAATAGCCTTTTTTCCCCCCTTCTGAAATGCTTAAAACCTAGACGCTTCGGGGGTGGTGGTGGTGGTGGTGGTGGTGGTGGGGGGGGGGGGGGGGTGGGCTTCGCCCCCACAGACCCTGGCTGATTTTCAGATATTTTGTTGACGGTCAAATCACATGCCTGCTACAATTTCGGCCCAACTGACCATGCTACTGCCAACAAAGATATTTTTAAGGCTGACCTAACACCCTTGCTGAGTCTGGGACATGTACCCATGACTTTTTTGATGTGAGGCGGACACACTAACCGCCGTGCCGCATTATAAAATCCTTTTAGTCTAGTGTAGCCTTAGTGTAGTAGATTTTATACAACACACTTCGAGCGTGGCAGTGGGTATGTGTGAAAAATCTCACATATGATCAGACTTGAATTTCTTTTCTAGACGGATGTGTTGAACTGGTGTGACTTGTCCTAGACAGCTTTCCATCTCGATTACGTAATTAGTTTGATTTTGATTTGCATGGCGCTTCTCCCACATTTGATTAATTGTCTGTTTAATTAATCACACATCTGACTGATTTCCCCCAGGTGGAGTGCTTGGTGCAGCTGGTGCAGGCGGGTTCTGGCGTGAACTCCTTGACGTCACGTTTTGCACAGACTCCGGCTCACATTGCAGCATTCGGCGGACATCCCCAGTGCCTGATGTGGCTCTTGCAGGCTGGTGCTGACCTCAACAGGCAGGTAGGTCATCTGTAATGAAGCCACGCCCACCTGACTGTTGTCTTTCCTTTCATCGTGATGTTATCATGACCACTTCACTCGGTTCCTAGCGTTTGGCTGTGGATAAAGAAGTAACCAACATTCAGTCCCTCCATAAATCATTACTCGCACTGTGTCTCAGTTAGGGATGCAACTAACAATTATTTTAATAACAGATGAATCGGTTGATTGGTTTTTCGATTCTTTGGATAGACCACAAACATTTTTTAATTTCCATTTGTTTTCAAATTGCCAGTCCATGTGTGAGTAACTAAGTGTATATCTAGTCATTTGTTAATTCTGAGCGGTAGCTAATTAGTAGTTCAACATATTCATATAAATAATCTACTAATATTTTATATATATATATATATATCTCTCTCTCTCACTCACTCACTCACTCTGTCTCTCGCACTGTCACTCTGGCTTACTCACTCTCACACTCTCTCGGCCTCTCTCTCTCTCTCTCTCTCTCTCTCTCTCTCTCTCTCTCTCTCTCTCTCTCTCTCTGTCTGTCTCCCTGTTGCTCCCACTCTCTCGCTCTGATTTTCTCTCTTTCTCTCAGGACTATGTTGGAGAAACCCCTCTCCACAAGGCAGCGCGAGCGGGTAGCCTCGAGTGTATTAATGCTCTCCTGATCCAGGGAGCGAAAGCTGAGTAAGTGTGAACTCTTTTTCACTCCATATTTCCTGTTATTTATTTATTTATTTATTTTTTATTTTATTTTATTTTATTTTTTTTTTTTTAGATCAATTTTTTTATTTGTTTTTTTTTTTTTTGTTTTTTTAAACATTACCCTCAGCCTTTCTGAAAACGCTCCACTGACACTTTTTATTCACTCAGGACTCTCATCAAAAGCACCTCAGTGTTAATATCAACCAGAGTTCAATAATAACCCAGAGTACAGGGGTGACCCAGGTGTTCCTAGGTATACGAATGTAATGTTTACCTGTATGCTAGATTTAAAGCCTCTTCAGCATCAACACCACTTCCCTCAGCCGAAAACTACTCAACATACTTTATACTCGGAATAAATAGCTAGACGTTTATTACAGTTATTATTACTATCATTTTTACAGTTATTTGAAGGTTATACTGTACTATGCAGAAGTCTGGAGATGAATTTACACCACAAGGGATAAGTGATGTGTAAAGTTTTATGATGGAATTCTATCTGAAGGACTGGGTCAGACAAATGCCTCCAACAAATGCCTTAAAAATGCCTCCAACACTTCCAGTGTAAGTCAGTCTTTTGGTACTAAAACATTTACAAATGTTACTCTTTTAACAAAAACAAATTTAATGTTCCAAAAGACTTGATTTAGTATCAATAATATTAATAGTTATTTATTTTTAGATTTTTATTTATTAGATTAGGTAAAATCTGCTCTTTGAGCCTAGTGGCTCATCAGGCTGGTGCTTATTTCTAGTTTCTGTAGCGTGAGGCTACCAGGAGTTCAAGTTCATCTGGATGGAATGCTGGTCCATCGCAGGTTACCTTCCCAGTATTTTGATTGGTACCTATTAATACTGCTGGATGGACAGAGGTACACTTGTGGTTAAGACATTGCCCAGGGGTCTTAGCACAGTGGGGGTCTAACTGGGATTCAAACCCACCACCTCCTGATCATAAGCCCAGCACCCTAACCACGATGCCACCGGCCCCATTTATTATATTCGATTCAACTTTGTCATTACACATGTATAAATACAAGGTAACAAAATACAGTTTAGCTTCCAATCAGAAGTACATTATTATCATTAGAATTATTATTGCGATTAACAGCTTATTTTTATATTGATGATGGAAAGATGCAACATGTTTTGTTGGTGCACCACTTTAAAACTGTGATGTACGTTTGCTGATTAAAAACGTGTAATGGATAACTTACAAAATGCATTGTTTCTGTTGTCTGTGCATTGGTGTAATTTGATTTAATAAGATATAATTATTAACGACTGCTGGAGGCACTGTGCTTTTTGGACATGACTTGTATTTTTTTAGGTTACATTTCTTTAAAATAAAAGTTCCTTGATTTGAGGCACCTCCGGGTGATGGGACTTCTAGAAGCACATCCCGTAGAAGGCTAGAGGAGGAGGGATTGAGAAAAAGAGAGAGCTTGATTCATACCGCTTTCATTCGGATCACATTACAGTAAGGGAAAAGATTATATATTACTTTACTAGTAACTGCATATGTATCTTATTGGGTTGTTGGGAATGTAGTAATGCATACCCCATAATCCCAGTGATCAACAAGCACATCCTTCATATAGCAGATATAATAATTATTCAACAAAGGTGAGATGGTTTTCGTTAAACAGCAATATCCAATCTGCCGGTGGTGAATAATTGTTTAGCATATATGACATAAGAACATTAAAAAAGCAAACAAACTTGGTTTTACAACTTTAATTGATTTAATGCAATATTTCAAATTTGTGGGCTGGACAGTGTTGATTATCCACTTATAAGGAAATTACAGAAAAAAGGGGGGAAAGGTAAGGCCAAAGCAAGTCCAATTATGCAAAAAAAAAACCAACAAAACTACTTCCATTTTTATGTGAGGTGTGCATCTCTGTGTGCGCACGCGTGTCTGTATGTGTGTATTTATATTTTATTTACATCTTATGCATTATTTTTGAATGGGTAATTATTATCAGCATTTATAGCGTTTATGTATTTATTGATATTATATACATATATATATATATATATATATATATATATATATATATATATACATGCACATATACGTCAGTCAGGGGAGTCGATTCTACTTTGCGGAATTCTGTGGTCAGGGGGGGTGGCCTCGGTCCCCATTAAACATGGGAAGTGAGAGATCCCTGTATGTAAAAAATATATATATATATACAGTATTCGACGTGATAAGCGCCCAGTGCGCTTTTAAAATTGGAGTAAGTGGGAGCTTATTAAAATGTTACCGGTGGAATGAAACAGTAAGTGCTTATTACCATCAAGGTGGAAAACATGAATAATAACAGAACAATAAAACGGTTTTACTGGTATTTGTGTTATTCATTTTGTAGTAAAATAAACAGAAAACAGCCTACTTTTTTTTAAAAAGATTAGTTTTCCCTCCCGGTGCTCTTCCTTTAAATATTTTCCCAGAAGTAAAATCGAGCCAGTCAACACAAATGTCAACTTTAGCACATGGCACTTTGAACCAATCAACACAAACGTAAACAAAAGCACATGAAGTCCGTGAGCAGGAAATATATATATATATATATATATATATATATATATATATATATATATATATATGTGTGTGTGTGTGTGTGTGTGTAAGTATCTATATGTATCTGTTTCTATATAATACCACACAATCTCAAGTGTTTTCAGACACCATTACACAGCTTTCAGACTTTACAACTGCCTACACTCGCAGCTTGCATAATTTTTGTAAAATAATAAAAACCTAATGCTTTTTTTTTTAGGTCCTCCTGTGGTATATGCTAAAACAATTATTCACCTCAGAGTTGGTGGATGTCAGTCAATTGAGTAATATTCAATTTGGAGTTTTCGAACCTCGGCCTCTTTGCATGGTGGCAGACACTTCTTTTGTCACAGTTAACATAATAAATATTAATAATATATTTTATTAACATAATGTAGTTAATATAAATCATATATTTATTTTTAAATTCTTATTATTGATTTATTGGAAACAGCCTTCGTGTTAAAATTTAATGTATTTTTGATGAGAGTCCTTTTCGAATATTTGTTCAGATGGAAATTTATTTAAAAATCTTTTTTTTTTTTTTTTTTTTTTTTTTTTTTTAATATTTGTGTTTTGGTTAAATATGTAACGATTTGGAAAGTGTGATTGGTTTAATATCGTTTATGATGTCATCATGTGCTGAGGAAATGCTATTTTTTTGTTTTATTTTTGCTAAAATTTGTTTTTATTTATTTAATAAATATTCAAGTTTTGGTAAGTATGATTCAACAATTAAGCACTGCAGAGTGAAATATACATTTCCTCATTGTTTCAAACCACAAATGCCTTTCTAGAGCCCGAGAGAGTCCTTTACATTGTCGAGAGATACAAAATAGGTGGGATGCTGAAATTATTGTAGTAATATTCATCTTTTGTAGGCAGCTTATTGTAGGGCATTGTTAGATTTTGAAGGTGGTGCTTTAAACAAATAAAAATCTCATTTACCTCCAGGCGGTAATAACCTACTGCTGTAAAAGAATATATCAAAAGTTAAAGATAAAATTTAATGAAAAGTTTGTTACGTTTTCTGATGACATTAATACCACTGTAGTAATTGGGATAGTTTAAACTTTCTAACATTAGAATGCACTTTTTCAACATGAATTCTAAAATAGTTTTTACCAAGATGGATTTGTTAAAAGTTTCTATAAGATGTACAGACAGAGAATTTTTAGTGTATTATGATCCCTTAGTTGATTCCAGCAAGGCATCCATAATGTGATATTTGATCCTGGAAAACTACAGACACACCTGTTACTGTTGATGCTTATTTTTAGGGCCTAGTGCAGACGTTGCGATGTGTGTACTAATATCTTACCATGTTGTATCTCTTCACAATGAGAAATGACAAGTTTTTAAATTCTTTAACACTATTTTTCATTGTCTGCTGTTTCACAGAAGACTTTTTGTACCTACCTAGTTGAAATTACTGTGAATTTCATAGGTAAGAAATTACAAGTAACATATAATACCAAATGTTAAATATCCATATGACCATGATGTTGTAGCTGTGTGTAAATGTTAGAGAATGCAATATATGTGTAGTGCCGTGGAAGGAATCTTTTATTGTGTAATAGTACTATTTTAGACATAAATTTCAGTGCTGAATCTGTTATTTTATAAGTATACTAACAATAGAGTACATAAAATAATTAAGCAAATAAGGTTCTTTTTAAGTTTTCTAAAATATAGTGTAAGTGTACAAATTTAAACAAAAACTAAAAAAAAAAAATCAAATTTAGCAAAAAATTTGAATGTATATTTAATAACAATCATAACTTTTAGAAGAGAAAGAATACATAGTTTACATTCAACTGATTTTTAAACAAAAACCGATGCCAAACTAAATTTCCAACTTTAAAACTATCATAAAATTATTTTAGTGCCTCTATAATTACATAAAGTTTTGTGTTCATAATATGTCCTGTTAGTGTACTTATTGTTTTCCCAGTTCTTTAGTGATAGTAGTATAAGTAAATTACAAAGAATACAATAAGTAGAATAAAATGGGCTTATTTGGGCTTAGGACAATGGACTTTAAGTTTCAGTAGCAGATATTTTTATGGAAATGTGTGCTAATGAATCAAATATAAAACAGAAGGACGACATAGTCCAATATATATTCAAAGTAACATGTTTCATTACATAAAACAATAGTGAAATACTGTTCCATCATAGAAAAAAAAATATATATGTGTGTATATATATATATATATATATATATATATATATATGTGTGTATGTATGTGTGTATATATATATATATATATATATATATATATATATATATATATATATATATATATATATATATATTTACATAAACAAAATTTTGTTTATTTGCTCTACCAAAAAGTATTGAGCACTCTCCTACGGAAGGATCTACTCAGAAAATCCTCTATATATTTACATATATATATATATATATAAACACAATTGATTTTTGAACCTAAAGCTGACCCACACCCCTCTCATTTTTTTCATTCATTCATGTTCTGAGTTGCATAATCCTAATTAGTACACTGGGAGGCTGGAACCCATCTCGGCCGACTCTTGGCGAGGGCAGAGTACACCCTGGACAGCTCGCCCGACCATGGCAGTTCCCCTTTCGTTTCCAACTTTAAAAATTCAGAACAGTGTACCTAGAGTAATCTTATTTGAAAAATTATGCATATAATATGCACCATTATTGTGTTCTTTAAACTTAAATCTTGATTATCTTACCTTAAAATATAAAAAGTTAAACTAGTTTATTAAAGATATGAATTGTAGGTTCAGTCTATTAAGTTCCATGCAGATCTTGAAAACAAGAGCTGTTCTTGTTATTTAAAGTGTCAAAACAATGTTTAAAACAGGTTTAGGTAGGTAAAGCAAATTACCTGAATAAACATCTGTGTTTTTTTTTTTTTTTTCTTTAAATTACCCTCATTTTCAGGAATCTTCTGTGTACAATATGAATTAGACTGAAATGATGCAAATAAGTGAATACTTTTTTCCACGGCACCGTACAGTGTTTCTTCTTTTTAGCCTTAATTTCGTGTCTTCTCTGAAACAGCAGAGTTAGTCTAATGTTTTCAACTGCACAATAAATTACACAAATATACATTACTGACTTTGACTCTGAATGCCAAAAGGTGGTCATTTCCATTCATTTTGAATACATATTTTATGGTTTATTATTAAATTATATTTGGGATTAGGTGTAAGTTGATGTATGCATATATCTGTGTGTGATTAAGTTTGAAACTAAAATTAAGTTTAATTTTAGTTATAAATGAAAACAAATCATCAAATCCTGTTTTTTTTTTTTGTTTGTTTTTTTTTTCTATTTCATAATAAACTAATACATGAGACTTGAGGATATAAAGTGCAGAATATCAGACTATGCTATTTGATTTGACATTGGACCAGCGTCCATAAAAATGATCAATATTACCAATATCTCTGCATTTATACTGGGCTAAATGATTCTTTGATACTTTGAAACTTTGTAGTTTGCTCACTGATAAAGAAATGGTCTACAATTTTCATGGTGCTTATTTAACAGAGTTTAACAAAGAGAGACAGAATACCAAAGGGAGGGGGCAATACATAGTTGTACGTATATTAATGTGCATGTGATTGAGTGAAAAAAGTATTTGATCCCCAAGCAAAACATGACTTAGAATTTGGTGGAGAAACCCTTTTTGAAAGCTCAAGGACAGATACCAGATGTTTCTTGTTGTTCACCACATCTCTGGGGGGATTTTGATCCACTACTCTTTACAGATCTTCTACGAAACATTAAGAATTTGAAGGTGACACTTGGAAACTCAAAGCTTCAGTTTACTTCACAGATTTTCGATAGGATTAAAGGTCTGGAGACCGGCTGGACCATTCTGTGTCTTTCATGTGCTTTTTCTTGAGCCACTTTGTTGTTGCCTTGGACATATGTTTTGGATCACTGTAATGCTGGAATACCTGTCCATAATAAATCTTAAGTGTTCTGGCTGAGGGAAGACAACTCTTGTCCAAGATTTTATGGTGCATGCCGCCGTCTATTGTTCCCACAATGCGATAAAGTTTCATACCCTTAGCAGAAAAATTACCTCAAAGCATCATGTTTTTGACCTCAGTGCTTGAGGGCGAGGATGGAAATCTTGAGGTTATACTCAGTATTTTCTCTCGACAGTCAGTTGAATTCATGTCAACAAGCACAATTTTGGTGTCATCAGAACTTCCATTAGAATGTAGCCTTACAGGAGTCTCGGAGAGACTTTTTGTGTGTGTGTGTGTGTGCGCGCTTCCCACATACATTAAACTTAGAGGAAGGGACTCTCCCGCATAATACTCAAGTGTAAACTCGGATGAACAATCAAAAAGAATTGCGTAGAACCCGGATGTGGGTTAATACTTGGGCTAATCAGCAGTATCTGCTTTTAATAACAAATGGGAATTGCACCCTTCTCAGACATAGTTATATTATAATCGGCTATCATTACAATTTCTGGATCCTGTGCTTAGTTCATAATGTCTGCACATCAACAAACCATATTTAGGGACATAAATGAATCCAGCTGCACTGCTACACATGAAAACAACGTGGCTGGAAATAGAGCTGGTGCACACCAACATGCACATCCATCCGCAAAATGCTATCAGGAGAGGATACAGTGATACCTCAGCTCATGAACATAATTGGTTCCCAGAAAGTGTGTGTGAGGCGAAAAGTTCGTCTTCCGAACATTTATTTCCCATAAGAAACCATTAAAATGAGAATAATCCGTTCCCAGGTCCCCATAAAACATAATTTTCTACTAAATAAGCCTTAAAACTACACAAAAATATACCTTATTTTATGTATAATAAATGTCTATTGTATTGTAAT
>CM045729.1:5005162-5022662 GCA_024760905.1 Plotosus lineatus | reverse complement strand
GAGAGCATTCCAAATAGACACTGCTGACTCACTCCAAGTTCCCTCAACGAAACTGCACTGTTGTGGCATTAGGAGTGTTCTCACTATCGCTCCCTTCAGTATCTACACTCTGGCAAACTGTTGAGGTATTTCTTGCGGTGATTGGTTTTACTGATAGGAAGTTTTTTGTACATAGACAATTTTCAAAGGACAAGACTCTTTGAATTTAGTTGTAGTTTTGTATTTTAGTCCTGCATGCTTTGCTAAATTTATGCCCTTAAATCAAAGCTGTTGTTTTTTTTTCTTTGTATTTGTTTATTTTCTTTTTTCCTGTAAAAACTAACCGTAGGACTTTTTATGTTTAGAACAGGCCTAATCAGATCGCCTTTTCACGTTCCTCTATAAAAAGCATGGTTTAAAAGCTGATGTTAGGTCTAAGATGTGTTAGGCTGAAGTATTCCGAACAGGGAGATTGTCTGAATAGTAAAGCAAAAAAATTTTCAGGATGGGGGATGGGGGGGCACGAAACCGAATGCATCCATAAACCTGAACTTTTTACAGTTCAACAACATGAATTTATTTCAATCTATAAATTCAATTTCAGAAGTATTGCTGCTTGGTGGGTCTCATAATCCTGCCGTTTGAATTTAATTTCTTTGTATTTATAGTATTAATTAATTTAATAGCATCTCCCAGAAATTAATGTAAAATTTTCATATTTCACTTAAACTGAATGTTCTCAAGCAATGTACATAGATTTCCTTTTGGCTTTTTTCCTTTATCAGGGGTCGCCGCAGCGAATGATTCGCACATTTGAGTTGGCATAGGTTTACATTGGGTGCCCTTTCTGACACAATCCTTTTAGCAAGGGACAGAAACACGATGACGGCTTTGCAGCCAACGCTTCACTAAAGTCAGCAATGGTTCTTTTACATTCCTCTCAGCGTAGACAGTGAGAGACATGGCCCGTCTTCGATAACCCAGTTAGCTGCATCGTTTGGGGGGGGGCAGTGACAACCTTGTGGGGAGTGGAAATTGAACCCCCAACTTTAGGATCAGCGATCCAGCTCCCTATACCACTAGACCACCACTGCCCTGTTCTCAAGCAACATACACAAATATATGTAAATTCGTTTACGGTATTTACCGCTAGCTCACATTAGCTAAATCAAAAGGTAGATGTTTTTAAATCATTACTTAAATTATGATTATATATTATAGTATATATTATATGGTACTATAATATAAATTGAAATTATGCATGCAAAATATGTATGTATAAATATTAAATATTACGTATACACGTGTTTACTGTTCAAAACACTTATTATTTAATCACTTTGATTGATTTCAATTTCGCCAAATGGATAGCTTCTGTGGTTCCTAGGTAGTCTAATCTATTATGATTATTATAAATGAAAACGTGTAAAGATATTTCCTGAGCTGGTGTAAATGCTAAAATATAATAAATTAAATAAATATACACTTTATATCAGTCTATAAAAATTGTCCTCGGTATAATATACTATATATAGTTTAAATTCAAAGTCTTGAATCTGTGACATAAAATTTGTCCTTCAGTGGATTTTAAAAGACACAAGTATTAATTATGCGATACTGAGAAAATGTTACTAGGTCTGCAATTAATAAAGTGGGTAATGTACAAAAAAATTGGTGGTTAAAATAAATTTGCGAAAAAACAGCTAAATTAGGTTTTTTTTTTTGTTTGTTTGTTATAATCCAGTAATATAAGTGAGTCTCTTTTCATTAATTGTAAACTTGGTATAAAACTAAAGTATATCTCAATCAGATGAATTAAGTAGCTCTACATGACTTAAAGAGTAAGTAAGTGTTAAGTTTCAATATTATCATTTACATTAGTGGCATTTTTCTTGTAAATTCCTCCCTATTCCTATTTAATATCGCATAATCTGGATTCAAGCTATGTGCAAAAATAAGATGTTTATATCCCTATATTAAAACATTTCATTTTGGATCTGAGCTGGAAATTAAGACATTAAGAAGTCAAGGTCAAGCCAATTAAGTTATTTTTTTCAAACAAAATAGAAATCTGAGAAAAATGTAATTACTTACAGCAGTATGTATGTATATACTGGTTTTGACCTATTGATGTAATAACTTTAAAAATACACATTTGCATGTGCAAGATCAGGACTTATTTATAGGTAATTCTTAAAGGGGTTTTTTTTGTTTTGTTTTGTTTTGTTTTGTTTTGTTTTGGGGGTTTTTTTGTAGAAAGGTTTCAGCCATATATTTTAACCTTTTGCAATCCCTATGATTGATTAAGTAACAGCCTGAAGTAAGCCATTAAATAGAGTTTGAACTTTCAGATTTTATTTATTTTGAAAAGCTAATAAGTTGTTACAAACATTTTAGAAAGCTGGTGCGATTGTGTGAGTGCGTGCATGTGAAAAATGACAGTTTATTGTTTAAAGAAAATTTGCTGTGAGCTAAAACTTGCAAAATAAAAATATAGTATAAGTCATTCATTATTAGTGTTTTGTTGTTGTTGTTGTTGTTGTTGTTGTTAAACGGGCTTGTTCTTATCCTGAACAGAATGTTTGAAAATTTATTACTTAGTATTTTTCAGATAATGTTCTTCAGCCATCACGCATGACTGCAAATTGTTTTTAAGTATAAAAATACTACATATAATGAATATTTGACATGTAAAATAAATATAAATTTGCTCCTTTATGTATCATGTTTACATTTGGTTTTTAGCTGAAAAGCTAGCTAAAAATAATTGTAAACTTGGGAATTAATTCAACGTCTGGAGTTTAAAAAGTTAGCGCCAACTAGCACTTTGATCTTGCAATGCACATGTTTATGCCCCCACCCCCTCGTACACATTTACAAAATGCATTTTCCTCAGATTTCTTGTTAAATTTCTCTGCTGGTGAAATGAAACCCACCTTGCTAAATTTAACAGCTCTCAAAGTAAAGCTATTGCTTGCTGATGTGATTCTCATGTTTGAGTGCAGAACTGCGTTTACTGGATGCATTCGTCTTGTTTATTTTTGGTTTTTTTCCTCATCAGATGTGTTAGGACTCGAATGGAGAAAGTCTAATCAAGTGGGTCATGTTTGATGTTTTTAATTTCCATTCAAAATGTTTTGTTAGATATTCGATTTCATGGTGTGCGTGTGTGTGTGTGTGTGTGTGTGTGTGTGTGTGTGTGTGTGTGTGTGTGTGTGTGCGTACGTGCGTGTGCACGTGCATATTAGATGTGTGTGATGTGTGTTCAGAAAGTCAGATCTTTTGAAGAAATTTCAAAAAAGTGTATTTGTGTTAATAAATTCATGAATGAGCAAACATTTTTCCCCCAAGTTTGACTTTTGATCAATGCTAATCAATGTTAAATTATAAACTAATGCTGCATGGTTGCGATTCACAGGCATGAAAACAGCTTACAAAGCTCTGTTTTTAAAAGTAAACCTATTAGTACTCACTTTGTTTTGCCTTATTCATTAAAACAAGCCAGTTCTTGGTTTGAGATACAGGGAATGTCCAGTTTTTCTTTCTCCCTGATAAAATGCCAAAGTCTTAATGTGTGAGTGTTACAACAATGAATAGTTTGTTCCCTCAAACAACAAGTGTCACACAGTAGACATACCAGACTTGTCATGTTGGATCTGTTAATTTGTCAGTGGTGAAGTTGATTTACGAATCATGTTGGGAGAAAGAAAATCTGAGCATATGTTCTATTCTGTTATCAGCATAATCCAGACTAGTTTCGAATCAGATTTCAATAACCATGTTTCTATACTGTCTCCAGAAAGCACAGAAAAATAAAATATGACCAAGACATACGGAGATCGGGGTAAAGTGAGTGTCTGAGCGAGATGGACAATTATCAAGGAAATGACCGAGTCCTTCCTGTAGGTTTTGTAGCATTTGACTGAATCTGAGCAGAACGTACAACTCTATACACTTCATCTTGGCATTTCTATCAGTAGTAACATCAATGAATCTCAGTAACAAGATATGTTGGCAGCCATACAAGCTCATGTCTACCATGTTTGACCAGTGATGTGGTTGCTTTGAATCACAAGACATTCTTTCTTCCTGGTCCTCTGTTCCCATCATTCTCATACAAGTTCATCTTGGTTTCATCTGTCCAAATAATCTTGTTTCAGAGGTTTGTATTTTGAGGTAAACCATCTATCATTATGACAGATTATAAGTGTGGTCTTGATTATAGACTTTTTGGGAATCTTAACGAGGCCTCCTCAAGAGAGGTTTATTATTATTATTATTTAACGGGAGGTTTAAATTGAAGCATTGAAGGTGTTACAAAACTCACTGGCTGAAAAAGGAACGAAAAAACACTGGAGAGACTTCAACATTATCTTCACAGATGTATAGGAGAGCGAAGAGAGGGGAGCGACTTCTGGGAAACAACAATTTTGGAAGGGACTTCATAGTGGAAACATTTGGTCCACAGCTAATGCACGTTTGACACAAACCAAATACCAATGCTACACCATTCTTGGGATGACATATGCTGCTGGTAGCCTTGGACTCTGTGGTTGCTTTTCAGTCGGACGACCTGGAACTCTTGTCACCATCATATGTAACAGTACTCAAGCAAAATATAAACAAAGCCAGATATCAGCATTTAGTATGAAAATAAACAGGTCTTTGTGTTTGAAACTTGGGAGGAAACTGGAGTACCCAGAGGAAGCATGGGCCGCACAAGAAACCACATACAGAAAGACCCATCAGCTGAGATTTGAATCCTGAACCTTTGACACTGAGCCACTGTGCCTAATTGACATTACTATCTAATTTGAGAAAGTTTGCATTGAGAAATGGAAGAACATGAAGTCCACCATGACACAAAACAAAGACAACTCGGATTTCTAATCACTGCAGAAGAACAAGTCACACTGGGGGGGGGATACTGAGGCTGGAAGGACTTTTTATTTATTTATTTATTTATTTTCATTTTTCAAATATTTCTGAGGACATTTACTTATCCTCGTCATCATCAGCTTCCTCTGCTTATTTAGAGTCAGGTCATGGGGGCAGCAACCTTAAGTAATCAGGTCCAGAGTCTCTCTCCCTCAACCACTTCCTCCAGCTCTTTCGGGAGGACGAGGCCTTCCCAGACCAGTCGAGAGACATAATCCCTTCGATGTGTTTTGTGTTGACTGGGGTCTTTTCTCGGTTGGACATGCCTGAAACACTGCACCAGGAAGGTGGGGCATTCGGGAAGAATTCTAACCAGATGCCCCGTCACCCTGTGAAGGAAGTTCATTTCAGCTGCTTGTATTTGCGATCTTGTTCTTTCAGTCACTACTTAAAGCTTGTGACCAAAGGTGAGGGTTGGAACATGAATCGACTGGTAAATTGAGAGCTTTGCCTTGCGGCTCAACTCCCTCTTCACCCCGACGGACCGGTACAAGTACCGCTTTACAGCAGAGGCTGCAGCAATCCACCTGCTGATCTCCCGATCCACGCTTCCCTCACTTGTGAACAAGTCCCCGAGATACTTGAACTCCTCCACTTGGGGCAGGACCTCATTATAAGCCTGGAGGGTGCATTCCACCATTTTCTGGCTGAGAACCATGGCCTCGGACTTTGAGGAGAGTTGATTCTCATTCTGACCGCTTCACACTCTGCTGAAAATCACTTCAATGAAAGCTGGAGGTCCTGGATTGATGAAGCCAAAAGGACAACATCATCCGCAAAAAGCAGAGACGAGCTCCGATGGCCACCAAACAAGACGTCTCAACACCGTGGCTGCGCCTAGAAATTCTGTCCATAAAACTTGTCAACAGAATCGGTCACAAAATGACAGCCTTAGCGGACTCTAACTTCTTCTTCTTTTACTTTCGGCTGCTCCCTTCAGGGGTCGCCACAGCAAAATCATCCGCCTCCACCTCACCCTGTCCTCCGCATCTTCTTTTCTGACTCCAACGACCTTCATGTCTTTCCTTCCAGCTCTCTACCTTTTCTTTGCATAGTTCCGACATTCAAAGTCCCCACTCTCAGTCCTAGACTCATGCCTTTCCTCTTCTCTCTCTGCCTACGGACACGCCTCCCACCTCTCCTTCGACGTCTTCGACCAACAGTAGTCCAATTTCTATCAGCACCCTGTTCATTGACAGCACTGATGGCGGTCGTTGCTAACCCGGGCCTCGACCGATCCGGTATGGGGGTAATACTTCTGATTTGCATCATAAATGTTTGGCATTGGTTTTACGTCGGATGCCCTTCCTGACACAACCCTCTGCATTTCTCCGGGCTTGGGACCGGCATGAGGGGGAGAGACACTGGTTAGTGCCCCCCCACCTCATGGCTGCATTCCTTAGCGGACTCTAACCCTTACTGGAAATGAATTCAACCCAATGTTATCAATGCAGACCAAGTTCTGGGTCCTGTGATAGAGACCGAATGGCCCATAGCAACGAGTCCAGCACATTATTCTTCAAGAGCGCAACCCACAAGATAGCTCGAAGAACACAGTTGAGAGCCCTCCCTAAATTCACGAAACACATGTAGATTGGGCAAACTCCCATGCCCCCGCCGGATTCGGGAGAGTGTATAGAGCTAGTTGAGAGTGCTGCGGCTAGGACAAAAACCTCATTGTTCCTCCTGAATCCAAGGTTCAACCATCGGTCGGATCCTTCCCTCCAGCACCCCTGCATAGACTTCCTCTGGTGCGCTGAGATGTGTGTTTCCACAAGAGGTGGAACACAACCTCCGGTCACCATTTTTAAAAGGGGGATATCACCACGGTTTGCCAATCGAGAGCTGTGGCCCCCGATGACCACACAATATTGCAGAGACATGTTAACCAAGACAGTTAACAGGCGGCACGGTGGCGTAGTGGTTAGCACGTCCGCCTCACAGCAAGAAGGCCCGGGTTCGATTCCCGGCCTGGGCGTTTCTGTGTGGAGTTTGCATGTTCTCCCCGTGCTTGTGCGGGTTTCCTCCGGGTGCTCCGGTTTCCCCCGCAATCCAAAGACGTGCACTGTAGGTTAATTTAATTGGCTGTTCTAAATTGACCATAGTTTCTCTCCTGCAGCGGCACTGGAACCCAGTCGTATCGGCACTTGCCTTTCCATTGGATCCTTCCGGTGGCGCCGAGACAGGGGGGGACTTGCTGCTTGGGTAACAGCCTGTCCCTCATTACTCCCTACCCAGGCTCTGTGCACTGGGGAGTATCACCAGTCGGGATACTGGCCAGAGCGCAGCCATAGTCCTTCGGGACTGACGGAGGCCTACGATAACCAAGACAGTTCTACAACATTAGAGCCCTGAGATATTCAGGGTGGATTGCATCCACTCCTGGGGCATTACCACAGGAGCTTTTTGGTTACCTTGGCGACCTCAGCCCCAGTGATGGGTGGACCTAAACCCCCATGGTCTTCCTCTTCCACGGTGGGCATGTGAGTGGGATTAAGGAGTTCCTCAAAATATTCGTAACTTGCGGCAAGTTTAGTGATGTGACTACAAAGTTGACTATTGAAATGCGGCCTAGAGTGTCCTCGTGCCAAGTGCACTCATGGACACCTTTTTGTTCGAACATGGTGTTCATGATGGACAAACTGTGGCGAGCACAGAGTCCAACAATGAAGCACCATTCGGGTTCATAGTGGAGGAGCCGTAGTTACTTATCAAACCCTTATAGGCCACTCTATTGTTGTTCACATGGGTGTTGAGGTCGCCCAGGACAACAAGGGAGTCCCCAGAGAGAGCATTCTCCTATACCCCCCCCCCCCCCCCCCAACCCAAAAAAAAAAAGACTCCAAGAAGGGTGGGTACTTTGAATTGTCATTTGTTATTGACAAACACCAGTCAGGACCAGTGTTCCCATTAGACTAAATTGGCACGACAGTGGCACAATTTTATGATGACCCACATCCGGGCAAGGAAATCATGTTCTTTTATCTTTTTCCATAGATGTCTTTTGAATTGTGCTTCGTCTGGACCTTCATCGAGGACAGGCGTGTCAAACTCATGCCACAAAGGGCCATGTGGCTGCAGGTTTTTGTTTCAACCAAGCAGCAGCAAACCTGACTTGGCTCACTTTAAACAAATGATTTGAGTCTTTAGGCAGTTGATTGGTCAATCTTTGTGCTCTGTACAGAGACTGATCAATCAAATGCCTGAAGACTCAGATCTGTTCTTTAAATCAGCAAAATCAGGTGTGCTGCCATTGGTTGAAACAAAAACCTGCAGCCACATGACCTTTTGTGGCAAGAGTTTGACACCTGTGATCTAGGACCTGTTTGCCTGAGAAGACCCTACCAGGGGCATAATGCCCAGACAACATAGGTCCTAGGATCAATCTTCTTCTTCGTTTCCTTTCGGCTTTTCCCTTCAGGGGTCGCCACAGCGAATCATCTGCATCCATCTCACCCTATCCTTTGCATCTTCTTCTCTTACACCAACGACCTTCATGTCCTCCTTCACCACATCCATGAATCGTCTCTTTGGTCTTCCTTTAGGCCTTCTGCCTGGTAGTTCCAGCCTCAGCATCCTATTACCAATATACTCACTATCCCTCCTCTGTACATGTTCAAACCATCTCAATCTAGTCTCTCTGACTTTGTCTCCAAAACGTCTTACATGTGCTGTCCCTCTGATGTGCTCATTCCTAATCCTATTCATCCTCGTTACTCCCAAAGAGAACCTCAACATTCCTACATTCAACAGGTCCTAGGATCAATAGGACATGCAAATACCTCCACCACGATTTAAGGGGGGGGCACTTTGAATAATGAAAAACATTCTCATGGGGGTGTCTTTCTGGAGGCACAGTATATCGACTAATAAATTAGTACTGGGGGTTTTGTTTTTAAATATTTGATTTTTATAAATAATTTATATTTAGTAAATATAAATAATTTAATTTAAATTATGTAATTGAAAGACAATGCAATAAGGATAGAAAGATATATAAAATCAGGTAAATTTAAGAAAGGACATTGTTGAATTAGCTAAATTTGTTAAAAGGCCTGTGACGCGTAACCGTGTAAGCATGACTTGTGTATTTTGGATTGTGGAATAAACCAGGACTCACTGAATGTTGGGGTAAGTGCAGAAACTGGAGTTTGTTCATCCATGTGTCTTAGTTTGTTCCGTGACTGCAACAGAAAATAATTTTTATTTTAGATTTAGTATTAAACTGCAAGCCTGAGCCATGTTTATTTTAATGTCCTTGTTCTGAACTTGTTTCATTGTTGTTGCACAGGGAAAATTGGGATTTAATATTCTTCTCATGATTTTTTTTTTTTTTTTTTGCTCCGATATTCTACTCAATGATGCTTTTCTTCAACAGTTTATTGTCCTTTATCTTGGAAGTAAAGTAAGCAGTGTTCCTTTACTTGATGTCTATTCATGGATGGAGGCAAAAATCCTTTACCAAACATTTTCCATTTATTTTATTCCTTACTTCCTTGTTAAAGCACCTATTAGCATGATGGTAGCATAGGTGCTCATTTTCAGTGCGCATACATGGAACGGAAGCACCGTTTTAGAAATTAAGCAAAACAACTTTGGAACGTATGACTTTGAATAATTCCATCAACTAATTCTTCACCACATGTGGCTCAATATCCCGTATGTATAAAAGTGTACATGCACACATATAGTGTGTGTGTGCGTGTGTGTGTGTGTGTGTGTGTGTGTATATAGTGAGAACTTGCTCCTCGCCGCTGGCTGTAGGATCCACCTAGTGTGGATCTATCTGTGTTCTCAAGTAGCCACAGGGGCAAAAGTACATTTGGCTGTGAGGACTATGTTTGGGTTTCCCCAATTCCAGTGGTCAAAGGTATAAAGTATTTTGATCAAGAATTCCAGTTTATTTCTTGCCATGCACACCATGCCCAATGTATTCTGATGTGTATTTTCTTGTGTCCACATTTATGTTCAATACGTCCACACCATGCTTATACTATGCCGGTGAAGTCCCTACTTCTAGGTTTTAGTTGTGCTGTTACTATGTCAACAGCTTTGATAATACATCCTTATTAAGTTCTTCCTGCATCCTGATTCAGTCGTGTCCTCAGTATACTTATTTAACCTGTGCAGAGTCCAATCTTTTCTTTTGTGTCCATGCAAACAATACCACATCCTAATCATCTTGTTCCTTCAAGTTCTTACTGCATCCGAAACTAATATGAAGCATGTAGTACACCACACCTCCAATTTCTTTGAAATGTAATAAGCCTACTTGCTTCTCTGAACGCAGAGCAATTCAGCCTTTGATAAACGAGGAATCTCATTTGTGCTATGAAAAGAAACTGATTCCTGTTCAGCTTTTCTGACTGTGAGATCGGTCCGAGTTTTTTATTCGTCAGAGGCAATTTTTCAGACACTCATCATTTCGATGTTCTTGTTTGAAAGATGGTTCACACGAACCGCCAATCATTACTGGATTTGTTCTTTCTTTGTGTATCTTTCACGTTGCTTCATGCTTATTTTGAAAGAATTTGACTTTTCAGTAACGTGACCCTGTGCTTCACACTCCCTCTCTACAGACTTGTACATGGTTTCAGGCTTGCTCCAAATCCCACCTGTTGCAGTCAAATTTATTTGTTCAAAATTATGTTAAAACTGAGTTATTCCGAAAAGTAGAAAGGATCTGTGTGTGTGTGTGTGTGTGTGTGTGTGTGTGTGTGTGTGAGATCGGAGGTGTGATTGAGTCATGTATACACTAGGTAGCGAGCGCTAACACATAAATTTTATCGTTGCGCAGCTTGAGGAACGGAAGTGGACTGACCGGAGCCGACCTAGCCCACGCCCAGGGTTTCCACGAGTGCGCTCAACTGCTCGCCAATGCACAGAATCAGCAGCAGCTCAGTCATTTTAACGGCTTCTCCACCAATAACTCTGTGGTGCAGACGCGTGGCTTCCTTAACGGCACACCCAGTAGAAAACGCTCACTCGACTGCATGGAGTCCAGCCAGTTTAAAAAAGCAAGAACCAGCGGTAGGTCTGAGGAATCTCATGCCATTTATTAAATATGTTGGTGGTCTGGGGGAAACTTTTCACATGGTCTAATCTCAAAAGTCCAATCAGACGTTTCGAATCCTCCAGGAATAGCGGAGTGCTAGCACTAAATACGGGTTCTTTCTTTCTTTGTGTTTTTCATGTTCCTAGTTATTTACTTTAGTTATTTGACCTGGTTAATAACCCACAGTGTTTGACTGCAGATGTGGCTCTTCAAATGAAACTAATGAACGGCTCGGGCGGAGAGAACCTGATGGACACGGTGCATGCAGAGCTTGGACCGCCATCCATCAGTACCTCAGGTGGGAATGGATCCATAACCGGGTCATTTACCCCTGCCGGCTCGGTGCAGCAGGAAAAGAGCTTGCAGATGGAGGACTCCTCCACCTCAGTTCCTAAAGAGATGGAGATCTTTACTGTGGCCACAATGCAGATCCCCTGCCGCTGTACTAACTCCTACGCCTACCTGTAGTGACCTTGGCTGAGTTTATAACTGTGTGTGTGTGTGTGTGTGTGTGTGTGTGTGTGTGTGTGTGTGTGTGTGTGTGTGTGAGGTAGGGGTCAAATAGGTTTTCATTTGGAATGTGGTTTACCAAGATATAGGGACATGATTAACTCAGAAATCCAGGTTGGAAAAATGTATGAGTCCAGTGATGGTGTGTGTAAATTTTTATTTGGGTAAGAATTGAAATCATATCATTCATATATATATATATATATATATATATATATATATATATATATATATATATATATATATATAAAATCATTAGCATCTTATTATTACAAGGGATTTTCTGTGGAGGCTTAAAGGATTTGGGAAGCACTAATGAATAACTGATAAGGACAAAAGTAATGGCGCCCCTTGTGTCATCTCTTGTACACATGTGAGCGTGACGAGACTGACCTAATGAAGCTCCGGATTAGAAAATAACATCCCGCAGGATTACTGCTAACCATTCCCAATTTGTTTGTGTAGTTTTTGCACAATAATTTTCTTGAATTGCATATTTTTGGTGTTTTTTTCTTTGTTTTAGTGACATGTAAGGAACTTGTATAGCTTCACTTTAAATGCTCTTTCTATATACCGGAAATACTAGTCCCTTCTCAAAAAATTAGCATATTGTGATAAAGTTCATTATTTTCTGTAATGTACTGATAAAAATTAAACTTTCATATATTTTAGATTCATTGCACACCAACTGAAATATTTCAGGTCTTTTATTGTTTTAATTCTGATGATTTTGGCATACAGCTCATGAAACCCCAAAATTCCTATCTCAAAAAATTACCATATGATGTTCAGGTAGTGTAAACGAGCTATTAACCTAATCATCTGAATCAACCAATTAACTCTAAACACCTGCAAAAGATTCCTGAGGCTTTTAAAAACTCCCAGCCTGGTTCATTACTCAAAACCACAATCATGGGTAAGACTGCCAACCTGACTGCTGTCCAGAAGGACATCATTGACACCCACAAGCAAGAGGGTAAGACACAGAAAGAAATCTCTGAGCGAATCGGCTGTTCCCAGAGTGCTCGATCAAGCCACCTCAGTGGGACGTCTGTGGGAAGGAAAAGGTGAAAGAAGGGCCGATTCCAGACCTTGGGGGACCTGTGGAAGCAGTGGATTGAGTCTGGAGTAGAACCATCCAGAGCCACCGTGTGCAGGAAATGGGCTACAGGTGCCGCATTCCCCGGGTCAAGCCACTTTTGAAGCAGAAACAGCGGCAGAAGCGGCTGACCTGGGCTACAGAGAAGCAGCACTGGACTGTTGCTCAGTGGTCCAAACTACTTTTTTCATATGAAAGCAAATTTTGCATGTCATTGGGAAATCAAGGTGCCAGAGTCTGGAGGAAGACTGGGGACAAGGAAATGCCAAAATGCCTGAAGTCCAGTGTCAAGTACCCACAGTCAGTGATGGTCTGGGGTGCCATGTCAGCTGCTGGTGTTGGTCCACTGTGTTTTATCAAGGGCAGGGTCAATGCAGCTAGCTATCAGGAGATTTTGGAGCACTTCATGCTTCCATCTGCTGAAAAGCTTTATGGAGATGAAGATTTCATTTTTCAGCACGACCTGGCACCTGCTCACAGTGCCAACACCACTGCTAAATGGTTTACTGACCATGGTATTACTGGGCTCAATTGGCCTGCCAACTCTCCTGACCTGAAGCCCATAGAGAATCTGTGGGATATTGTGAAGAGAAAGTTGAGAGACACCAGACCCAACACTGTGGATGAGCTTAAGGCCGCTATCGAAGCATCCTGGGCCTCCGTAACACCTCAGCAGTGCCACAGGCTGATTGCCTCCATGCCACATCGCATTGAAGCAGTCATTTCTGCAAAAGGATTCCCGACCAAGTATTGAGTGCAGAACTGAACATCATTATTTGAAGGTTGACCTTTTTTTGCATTAAAAACACGTTTTTGTTTATTAGTTGGATGAAATATGCAAATTTTTTTTTGAGATAGAGATTTTTGGTTTTTCTTTACTTTTTTGCCAAAATGATCAATATTAAAACAATAAAATTCTTGGAACTACTTCAGTTGTGTGTACTGAATCTAAAATATATGAAAGTCTAATGTTTATCAGTACATTACAGAAAATAATGAACTTTATCACAATGTGCTAATTTTTTGAGAAGGACTAGTATCATCTCCAAGTATTGTTGTTAATGGATGCATGTTTTAGTCGTTTACGTTGATATTCACAGTGATGTTTACTCTGTGATCATCTCTTTACTTCTATTTTATTGATATTATTTTTTATATTTTTCTTTCGTGGTCATGTAAGGGAAGTGTATTATTATAGATTTGTGAGCTGTTTAATTCATGTGCAATGCTCGAGGATAGACATGTACATGAGCATGAAGTAGGTATATTCCAGGTTTTCAGTGCATAGTGGGTCGATGTGAGAAAGCAGGACGTACTCGCTGCATTGCATGGATGTTTATTATTGATGCACTCTGTTTTATCATTAAATCTCTCAACCTGACGTGTGATGTGTTCTATTTTTTTTCTTCTTATATTTTATCAGGTTATAATTATTTTGTAGTTGTGGAGTTACAACGGGGAGAAGTATAGTAAAGTCTGTTCAACTAAGATCCGTTTCGTGTTCATTTTTGAGCTAAAAGCCTAAATAAATCAATCTGACCATTGACAATTGATCAGGGAAATTCTCAGGAAAATTGTTGTGCAAAGGGGAAAAAAAAAAGAGTAAACAAACTTCTTTAAAAGGCTTTAAAGCTTGGTTTCTTCTTCCCAACGCCAGGAAGCACTGGTGTGAGCGAGAACAGGGGCGGGGCTGTATGGCTTAATGGATTTGAAGACGCGCCAGAGGAGGACATGGAGGACGAGAAGTCACTTGGTGCAGAAGAAGCGTATGATCACACGTTCTTCCACACCTTGCACCTCTTCCACGGGTCTTAAACGAGTAAAGAGATAAAGAGAAACAGCTCTATAAGAATCGGTGTGATGGAGATGAACTCATGTAAGGAAATGACATCAGCGTTTTTATTTTTATTTTTTTTTAAATGTGTTATGACTGAAAAGTGTGTGTCGATTATCATCAGTCATTTTTAAAAACGCGTATTAAAGATGAAATGATCTCCAAGTGTGGAGCTGAGACAGTTCACACCAGCGAGCACTGAGGCATGGTTCACTCCTTTCGTTTTAGTTCTTTCAACAGTAAATGACATCATAAATGAAACCGTCCGGGCCGCCTCTGATTAATATGTATGAAGTTTTGTTTACTAATTCTAGTGCTCTGTACTTGTTCTCCAGTCATCTTGTTTTGAGAAAAGGAGATTTGGCATAGATTGTTTTTCCCTTTGTACTATATCCATGCATACATTATCATTCTGCCTTTTTATTAGTCTTTTTGCTTTCTTTCTTTTCAAAATTTCTCTGTGTTCGGACACGTGTTCAGTCCAAATAAAAATGGTTTCTCTCATTCGAGTTGCAGTTTTTGAATTTTTTATTTTTTTTTTCCCCCTTATGTTTTGTGGTCTGAGTGAACATACCCATCTTCTCCACCAGCCGAAGAAGATGGATGATCAGGATCGTTTCACTCAGTGGTAGATGAAGGCCAGCAATGGCTGGTGATCTTGAGCTTCAGGACACTGTCCTCAGTGGTCCCAGGTTTCAGTTTAGTCCATTATAATAGTTTTTACTTCTATACACACAAATGCATTTGGAACACAACACATTCGATTCCAAATCAAAACGTCGAAAAATATCTCATTTGTGTTATTCCTTTAAAGAAACTGAAGAAAAGTGCATATTAGACTGTTTAAAAAAAAATAGCTGGATTTCTTGGTTTTTCCTCAGAAGCTACATTTTTGATGTCACCTTGCAAGTTTTCACTTGGATGAAGGTCTGGGGATGGACCGGCAGTGACATAAGCTCAATCTTGTCGTTCTGGAACCGAGCTGTTTCCCATTTCCTGGTGTGTTATGGGTCGTTGTAATGTTGGAACCCGTTTAAAGGGCATTTCCTCTTCAGCATAAGGCAACATGACCTCTTCAAGAATTCTGATGGATCCAAACCTATCTATGATGCCCGAGATATGATAACTAGACCTGACACCATAGAATGAGAAACATCCCCATATCATGATGCTGACACCACCAGGCTTCATTGTCTTCACAGTGGACTGTGACTTGAATTCAGTGTGTGGGGCTTGTATGATAAACTGTCTCCAGTCACGAGACCCAAATAGATCAATCTTACTTTCAACCGTCCACAGAATGTTGCTCCGTTTCTCTATTCCAGTCAATGTGCTCTTTGTTGAATTGTAACCTCGTCAGCACTTCTTTTTTCCAGCGGTGGGACTTTGCAGGGTTTCTTGCCAAGAGCTCGGCTTCCTAATGGCATCTTCTAATTGTAACAGGACTCACAGGTAACTTTAGACCTTCTCTGATTTTCCTGGAGCTGATTGTTGGCTGAGTCCACTTCTACCGCGATACAATAGAAACCACTCTGACTAACTGTGTTATAGTTTGGTATGGGACTTGCTCTGTCGCGGACCGCAAGGCACTGCAGCAGGTGGTGAAAACCGCCCGACACATCACACGGACTCCGCTTCCTGCTGTTGGCGTTGAAGAGACGTCTTCGCCGGGCGCGCAGCATTCTCGGATTCCTCTCATCCTACCAACAGACTTTTTCAGCTCCTCCCCTCCAGAAGGCGCTTAAGGAGCCTTCAGACAAAAAACAGCAGGTTTAGGAACAGCTTCTTTCTCGCAGCTGTCACCCAACTGAACTCAGTTCCCTGTTGAACCTTCCGTTCCTATCCACACTACACCACCCACACTACACCACCCACACTACACCATCCACACTACACCACCCACACTACACCATCCACACTGCACCATCCACACTACACCACCCACACTACACCACCCACACTACACCATCCACACTACACCACCCACACTGCACCATCCACACTACACCACCCACACTACACCACACACACTACACCATCCACACTGCACCATCCACACTGCACCATCCACACTGCACCACCCACACTGCACCAGCCACACTACACCATCCACACTACACCACCCACACTGCACCATCCACACTACACCACCCACACTACACCACACACACTGCACCATCCACACTGCACCATCCACACTGCACCATCCACACTGCACCATCCACACTACACCACCCACACTACACCACCCACACTACACCATCCACACTACACCACCCACACTACACCACCCACACTACACCATCCACACTACACCACCCACACTACACCATCCACACTGCACCATCCACACTACACCACCCACACTACACCACCCACACTACACCATCCACACTACACCACCCACACTGCACCATCCACACTACACCACCCACACTACACCACACACACTACACCATCCACACTGCACCATCCACACTGCACCATCCACACTGCACCACCCACACTGCACCAGCCACACTACACCACCCACACTACACCACACACACTGCACCATCCACACTACACCACACACATTACACCATCCACACTGCACCATCCACACTGCACCACCCACACTGCACCAGCCACACTACACCACCCACACAACACCACCCACACTACACCACCCACACTGCACCATCCACACTACACCACACACACTACACCACACACACTGCACCATCCACACTGCACCATCCACACTGCACCACCCACACTGCACCAGCCACACTACACCACCCACACTACACCACCCACACTACACCATCCACATTGCACCATCCACACTACACCATCCACACTGCACCATCCACACTACACCATCCACACTGCACCATCCACACTACACCATCCACACTACACCACCCACACTACACCACTGACACTACACTACCCACACTACACCATCCACACTACACCACACACACTACACCACACACACTATACCATCCACACTGCACCATCCACACTGCACCAGCCACACTACACCACCCACACTACACCACCCACACACTACACCACCCACACTGCACCATCCACATTG
>CM045729.1:4985162-5000162 GCA_024760905.1 Plotosus lineatus | reverse complement strand
TTCTCTCATCCTCTCTCTCTCTCTCTTTATCCCTGTCATATCTCATGGTCTCTCTCTCTCTCTCTCTCTCTCTCTCTCTCTCTCTCTCTCTCACTCTCTCTCTCTCCTTATCCCTGTCTTATCTCATCCTTTCTCACTCTCTTTATCCCTGTCTTATCACATCCTCTCTCTCTCTCTCTCTCTCTATCTCTCTCTCTCTCTCTCTCTCTCTCTCTCTCTCTCTTTATCCCTGTCTTATCTCATCCTCTCTCTCTCTTTATTGCTGTCTTATCTCATCCTCTCTCCTTCTCTCTCTCTTTATCTCCGTCTTATCTCATCCTCTCTCTCTCTCTCTCTCTCTTTTATCCCTGTCATCTCATCCTCTCTCTTTCTCTCTCTCTCTCCTTATCCCTCTTATCTCATCCTCTCTCTCGCTCCCTCTTTATCCCTGTCTTATCTCATCCTCTCTCTCTCTCTCTCTCTCTCTCTCTCTCTCTCTCGCTCTCTCTCTCTCTCTCTATCGCTACCTTATCTCATCCCCTCTCTCTCTCTCTCTCTCTCTCTCTCTCTCTCTCTCTCTCTCTCTCCGTATCCCTGTCTTATCTCATCCTCTCTCTCTCTCTTTATCCCGGTCTTATGTCATCCTTTCTCTCTCTCTCTCTCTCTCTCTCTCTCTCTCTCTCTCTCTCTCTCTCTCTCCTTATCCCTGTCTTATCTCATCATCTCTCTCTCTCTCTCTCTCTCTCTCCTTATCCCTGTCTTATCTCATCCTTTCTCTCTCTCTCTCTCTTTATCCCTGTCTTATCTCATCCTCTCTCTCTCTCTCTCTCTCTCTCTCTCTCTCTCTCTCTTTCTCTCTCTCTATCTCCTTCTTCTTCTTTTACTTTCGGCTGCTCCCTTCAGGGGTCGCCACAGCAAATCATCCGCCTCCATCTCACCCTGTCCTCCGCATCTTCTTTTCTGACTCCAACGACCTTCATGTCTTCCTTCACCACATCCATAAATCTCTTCTTCGGTCTTCCTCGAGGCCTTCTGCCTGGTAGTTCCAACCTCAGCATCCTACTGCCAATATACTCACTATCCCTCCTCTGTCCATGTCCAAACCATCTCAATCTAGCCTCTCTGACTTTGTCTCCAAAACATCTTACGTGGGCTGTCCCTCTGATATACTCATTTCTGATCCTATCCATCCTCGTTACTCCCAGGGAGAACCTCAACATTTTCATCTCCGCTACCTCCAGCTCTGCCTCCTGCCTTTTCCTCAGCGTCCCTGTTCCTAAGCCATACAACATCGCTGGCCTCACCACCATCTTGTACACTTTTCCCTTCATTCTTGCTGACACTCTCCTATCGCACATCACACCGGATACTTTTCTCCAACCATTCCAGCCTGCCTGCACACGCTTCTTCACCTCTTTTCCACACTCTCCATTGCTCTGGATTGTTGAGCCTAAGTACTTAAAATCCTCCACCTTCGTTATCTCTGCTCCCTGTAACATCACCGTTCCTCCTGGGTCCTTCTCATTCACACACATGTATTCTGATTTTCTGAGGCTAACCTTCATTCCTCTCCTTTCCAGGGCATACCTCCACCTCTCTAGATTTTCCTGCACTTGTTCTCTGCTCTCACTACAGATCACGATGTCATCTGCAAACATCATAGTCCATGGAGATTCTTGTCTCACCTCGTCTGTCAGCCTGTCCATCACCATAGCAAACAAGAAGGGGCTCAGAGCTGACCCTTGATGCAGTCCCACCTCCACCTTGAATTCGTCGGTCACACCGACAGCACACCTCACCACTGTCTTACATCTCTCATACATGTCCTGCACCACTCTAACATACTTCTCTGCCACTCCAGACTTCCTCATGCAATACCACAGTTCTTCTCTCAGCACCCTGTCATATGCTTTTTCCAGATCCACAAAGGCACAATGTAGCTCACTCTGACCTTCTCTGTACTTCTCTATTAACATCCTCAAGGCAAACATTGCATCTGTGGTGCTCTTTCTTGGCATGAAACCAAACTGTTGTTCACAAATGCTGACCTCTGCCCTTAGTCTAGCTTCCACTATTCTTTCCCATAACTTCATCGTATGGCTCATCAACTTTATCCCTCTGAATTTGCTGCAACTCTGCACGTCTCCCTTGTTCTTAAAAATGGGCACCAGCACACTTCTCCTCCACTCCTCCGGCATCTGCTCACTCTCTAGTACCTTGTTGAATGTTCTTGTCAGAAAATCTACTGCTACCTCTCCTAGACACTTCCATACCTCCACAAGTGTATCATCAGGACCAACTGCCTTTCCATTCTTCATCCTCTTCACTGCCCTTCTCACTTCACCCTTACTGATCTTTGCTACATCCTGCTCCTCAATGGTTACCTCTTCTACTCTTTTTTCTCTCTCATTTTCCTCATCCATCAGCTCTTCAAAGTACTCTTTCCATCTTCCCAGCACACTTCTGTCATTAGTCAATACAGTTCCCTCTCTGTCCTTTATCAATCTAACTTGCTGCACGTCCTTCCCATCTCTATTTCTCTGCTGTGCCAACCTGTATAGATCATTCTCTCCCTCTTTACTATCCAACCTATCATACAAGTCATCATACGCCCTCTGTTTGGCCTTAGCCACTGCTACTTTCGCCTTACGCTGTGTCTCCCTGTACTCCTGTTTACTCTTTTCGGTCCTTTCAATGTCCCACTTCTTCTTGGCTAACCTCTTCCTTTGTACACACTCCTGCACTTCCTCATTCCACCACCAAGTCTCCTTATCTACTTTCCTTCCAGAGGACACACCAAGTACTCTCCTACCTGTGTCCCTGATCACATTTGCTGTGGTTGTCCAGTCATTTGGAAGCACTTCCTGGCCACCCAAAGCCTGTTTCAACTCCTCCTTGAAGACAACTCGACACTCTTCCTTTTTCAGCTTCCACCACTTTGTCTTCTGCTCTGCCTTTGCCTTTTTCACCTTTCTCACCATCAGAGTCATCCTGCACACCACCATCCTATGCTGTTTGGCAACACTCTCACCCACGATGACTTTGCAGTCACTGACTTCCTTCAAATTACATCGCCTACACAAGATGTAGTCTACCTGTGTGCGCCTACCTCCGCTTTTATAAGGTCACCCTATGCTCCTGTTTCTTCTCAAAGAAAGTATTCACCACAGCCATTTCCATCCTTTTTGCAAAATCTATCAACATCTGTCCTTCTGCGTTCCTGTCCTGGATACCAAACCTGCCCATCACTTCCTCGTCCCCTCTGTTGCCTGCACAAACATGTCCATTGAAGTCTGCACCAATGACCACTCTTTCACCTCTGGGGGTACTCTGCATCACTTCATCTAAGTCACTCTAGAATCTCTCCTTCTCTTCTAGCTCACATCCTGCCTGTGGGGCATAAGCACTAACAACATTGAGCATTACACCTTCAATTTCTAACTTGAGATTCATCACTCTGTCTGACACTCTTTTCACTTTTAGAACATTCCTGACAAACTCCTCCTTCAAGATGACTCCGACTCCATTTCTCTTCCCATCCACACCGTGATAAAATAGCTTAAACCCTGCTCCTAAGCTTTTAGCTTTGCTACCTTTCCACCTGGTCTCCTGAACACACAGTATGTCCACCTTCCTCCTCTGCATCATGTCAACCAGCTCTCTACCGTTTCTGTGCATAGTTCCAACATTCAAAGTCCCCACTCTCTGTCCTAGACTCATGCCTTTCCTCTTCTCTCTCTGCCTACGGACACACCTCCCACCTCTCCTTCTTCGACGTCTTCGACCAACAGTAGTCCAATTTCCATCAGCGCCCTGTTGATTGACAGCACTGATGGCGGTCGTTGTTAATCCGGGCCTCGACCGATCCGGTATGGAGGTAATACTTTTGATTTGCATCATCAATAATTGGCATTGGTTTTACGTCGGATGCCCTTCCTGACACAACCCTCTGCATTTCTCCGGGCTTGGGACCGGCATGAGGGGGAGAGACACTGATTAGTGCCCCCCCACCTCATGGCTGCATTCTCTCTCTCTCTATCTCCTTATCCCTGTCTTATCTCATCATTCTCTCTCTCTCCTTCTCCCTGTCTTATGTCAGCCTCTCTCTGTCTCTCTCTCTCTCTCGCTCCCTCTCTCTCTCTCTCTCTCTCTCTCTCTCTGTCTCTCTCTCTCTCTCCCTACCTTATCTCATCCTCTCTCTCTCTCTCTCTCTCTCTCTCTCCGTATCCCTTTCTTATCTCATCCTCTCTCTCTCTCTCTTTATCCCGGTCTTATGTCATCCTTTCTCTCTCTCTCTCTCTCTCTCTCTCTCTCCTTATCCCTGTCTTATCTCATCATCTCTCTCTCTCTCTCTCTCTCTCTCTCCTTATCCCTGTCTTATCTCATCCTTTCTCTCTCTCTTTATCCCTGTCTTATCTCATCCTCTCTCTCTCTCTCTCTCTCTCTCTCTCTCTCTCTCTCTCTCTCTCTCTATCTCCTTATCCCTGTCTTATCTCATCATTCTCTCTCTCTCCTTATCCTTGTCTTATGTCAGCCTCTCTCTCTCTCTCTCTCTCTCTCTCTCCTTATCCCTGTCTTATCTAATCCTTTCTCTCTCTCTCTTTATCCCTGTCTTATCTCATCCTTTCTCTCTCTCTCTCTCTCGTTATCCCTGTCTTATCTCATCCTCTCTCTCTCTATCCCTGTCTTATCTCATCCTCTCTCTCTCTCTATCTCCTTTTCCCTGTCTCATCTCATCCTTTCTCTCTCTTTATCCGTCTTATCTCATCCTCTCTCTCTCTCTCTCTCCTTATCCCTGTCTTATCTAATCCTCTCTCTCTCTCTCTCTCTCTTTATCCCTGTCTTATCTCATCCTTTCTCTCTCTCTCTCTTTATCCCTGTCTTATCTCATCCTCTCTCTCTCTCCTTATCCCTATCTCATCTCATCCTCTCTCTCTCTCTCTCTATCCCTGTCTTATCTCATCCTTTCTCTCTCTCTCTCTCTCGCTCGTTATCCCTGTCTTATCTCATCCTTTCTCTCTCTCTCTCTCTCGCACGGTCTCCCTGTCTCATCTCATCCTTTCTCTCTCTCTCTCTCTCTCTCTCTCTCTCGTTATCACTGTCTTCTCTCATCCTCTCTCTCTCTCTCTCTCTCTCTCTCTCTCTCTCTCTCTTTATCCCGGTCTTATGTCATCCTCTCGCTCTCTCTCTCTTTCTCTCTCTCTCTCTCTCTCTCTCTCTCTCTCTCTCTCTCCCCTTATCCCTCTCTTATCTCATCCTCTCTCTCTCTCTCTCTCTCTCTCTCTCTCTTTATCCCTGTCTTATCTCATGGTCTCTCTCTCTCTCTCTCTCTCTCTCTCTCTCTCTCTCTCTCTCTCTCTCTCCTTATCCCTGTCTTATCTCATCCTTTCTCACTCTCTTTATCCCTGTCTTATCACATCCTCTCTCTCTCTCTCTCTCTCTATCCCAGTCTTATGTCATCCTCTCTCTCTCTCTCTCTCCTTATCCCTGTCTTATCTAATCCTTTCTCTCTCTCTCTTTATCCCTGTCTTATCTCATCCTTTCTCTCTCTCTCTCTCTCGTTATCCCTGTCTTATCTCATCCTCTCTCTCTCTATCCCTGTCTTATCTCATCCTTTCTCTCTCTCTCTCTTTATCCATCTTATCTCATCCTCTCTCTCTCTCTCTCCTTATCCCTGTGTTATCTAATCCTTTCTCTCTCTGTCTCTCTCTCTCTCTCTCTGTCTATCCCTGTCTTATCTCATCCTTTCTCTCTCTCTCTCTTTATCCCTGTCTTATATCATCCTTTCTCTCTCTCTCTCTCTCTCTCTCTCTCTCTCTCGTTATCCCTGTCTTATCTCATCCTCTCTCTCTCTATCCCTGTCTTATCTCATCCTCTCTCTCTCTCTCCTTATCCCTGTCTCATCTCATCCTTTCTCTCTCTCTCTCCTTATCCCTGTCTCATCTCATCCTCTCTCTCTCTCTCTCCTTATCCCTGTCTTATCTCATCATCTCTCTCTCTCTCTCTCTCTCTCTCCTTATCCCTGTCTTATCTCATCCTTTCTCTCTCTCTCTTTATCCCTGTCTTATCTCATCCTCTCTCTCTCTCTCTCTCTTTCTCTCTCTCTATCTCCTTATCCCTGTCTTATCTCATCATTCTCTCTCTCTCCTTATCCCTGTCTTATGTCAGCCTCTCTCTCTCTCTCTCTCTCTCTCTCTCTCTCTCTCTCTCCTTATCCCTGTCTTATCTAATCCTTTCTCTCTCTCTCTTTATCCCTGTCTTATCTCATCCTTTCTCTCTCTCTCTCTCTCGTTATCCCTGTCTTATCTCATCCTCTCTCTCTCTATCCCTGTCTTATCTCATCCTCTCTCTCTCTCTCTCTATCTCCTTATCCCTGTCTCATCTCATCCTTTCTCTCTCTTTATCCGTCTTATCTCATCCTCTCTCTCTCTCTCTATCCCTGTCTTATCTCATCCTTTCTCTCTCTCGCTCTTTATCCCTGTCTTATCTCATCCTCTCTCTCTCTATCCCTGTCTTATCTCATCCTCTCTCTCTCTCCTTATCCCTGTCTCATCTCATCCTCTCTCTCTCTCTCTCTCTATCCCTGTCTTATCTCATCCTTTCTCTCTCTCTCTCTCGTTATCCCTGTCTTATCTCATCCTTTCTCTCTCTCTCTCTCTCTCTCTCTCTCTCTCTCTCTCTCTCTCTCTCTCTCTTGTTATCACTGTCTTATCTCATCCTCTCTCTCTCTCTCTCTCTCTCTCTCTCTCTCTCTCTCTCTCTCTCTCTTTATCCCGGTCTTATGTCATCCTCTCGCTCTCTCTCTCTCTCTCTCTCTCTCTCTCTCTCTCTCTCCCCTTATCCCTGTCTTATCTCATCCTCTCCCTCTCTCTCTCCTTATCCCTGTCTTATCTCATCCTTTCTCACTCTCTTTATCCCTGTCTTATCACATCCTCTCTCTCTCTCTCTCTCTCTATCCCAGTCTTATGTCATCCTCTCTCTCTCTCTCTCTCTCTCTCTCTCTCTCCTTATCCCTGTCTTATCTAAGGGACTGTTTCCAGACCACAGACTGGAGCATGCTCTGTGACTCCTTTGGTGATGACATCGACGGCCTCACACACTGTATCACTGATTACATGAACTTCTGCGTGGACAGCACTGTGCCAACACGGAGGGTACGGTGCTTCTCCAACAACCACCCATGGGTCACCCCTGAGCTTAAAGTCCTCCTGAACAAGAAAAAGAGGGCTTTCATCTCGGGGGACAGAGAGGAGCAGAAGAAGGTCCAGCGTGAGCTCCAGTGGAGAATCAGGAGGGCAAAGAAGGACTATGGGAAGAAGATGGAGGAGAAGCTGGCTCAGAACAACGTGCGGGACGTCTGGAGAGGACTAAAGACCATGTCTGGATTTGGGCAGAGTGTCAGAGGGACAGCTGATGGTGACCAGCGCTGGGCGGATGAACTAAACTGTTACTTCAACAGGTTTGATTCTCCCCCCTCCCCCCCCGCCCCCCCCCCCCCTCCCCTCCCCTCTTCACACGTCTCCAGACCCGCTGACACATCCCCCCCCCAGGCCAACTTCACTTGACTGCTACAGCCCGACAGACACATCCCCCTCCCTCTGCAGCCCACCCCAGCCCCCCCTCTCCCTCACATCAGACCAGGTGAGGAGACAGCTGAGGCGACTAAATCAGAGGAAATCTGAAGGACCTGATGGCATCAGTCCCAGGTTGCTGAGGACCTGCGCAGACCAGCTCTGTGTGGTACTATGCTACCTGTACAACCTGAGCCTCAGCCTGGAGAAGGTTCCGTCCTATGGAAGACCTCCTGTGTGGTTCCGGTTCCCAAAACAGCACAAGCGAAGGAACCAGCCCACTACAGACCTGTCGCCCTGACCTCCCACCTCATTAAGACCATGGAAAGGCTCCTCCTTGAACACCTCCGCTCTATGGTGAGCCCCACCCTAGACCCGCTGCAGTTTGCCTACAGGCCCAACATCGGAGTAGAAGACGCCGTCATCTACCTTCTGCAGCGGGCACTAACCCACCTGGAGATCGCCCGGCAGCACTGTGAGGGTCATGTTCTTTGACTTCTCCAGCGCCTTCAACACCATCAGGCCAGCGGCGTCTGCGAGGAAGCTGGAGGACGTGGGAGTGGACGGGCATCTTGCTGCCTGGATTATTGACTACCTTACCAACCGTCCACAGTGCGTGCGGCTGCGCGCTGTAAGTCAAAGGTGGTAGTTTGCAGCACGGGGCACCGCAGGGCACCGTCCTCTCACCCTTCCTTTTCAATATCTATACCTCGGACTTCATATATAACACAAACAGCTGCCACCTCCAGAAGTTCTCGGACGACTCCGCCATCGTGGGCCGTGTGTCTGAGGGGAATGAGCTGGAGTACCGGTCGGTCATCATTGACTTCGTGGACTGGTGTGAGCGCAACCACCTGTGCTTGAACACTAGGAAGACGAAGGAGATGGTGATCGACTTCAGGAGAAACACTCAAACACACACACACACACACTTACTAGTGAACATCCAGGGACAGGACATTGAGACAGTGGACAGTTTCAAGTACCTGGGTGTTCACCTTAACAATAAACTGGACTGGTCCCACAACACCAACGCCCTGTACAAGAAGGGCCAGAGTCGCCTCCATCTTCTGAGGAGACTCAGGTCCTTCGGCGTATGCAGACCTCTGCTCAGGACATTTTATGACTCTGTGGTAGCCTCTGCAATCCTCTACGCTGCCATCTGCTGGGCCCCAGGCAGCACAGAGCGGGACAGAAAGAGACTGAACAAGCTGGTCAGGAGGGCCAGCTCTGTCCTCGGCTGCCCACTGGACTCTGTGGAGGAGGTGAGTGAGAGGAGGATAGTTGCAAAGCTCACATCCATCCTGTTCAACATCTATCACCCACTGCACCAGACTGTAGAGGAGCTGAGTAGCTCCTTCAGTGGACGACTGAGGCATCCTCAGTGCAGGAAGGAGCGCTACCGCAGGTCGTTCATTCCCACCGCTATCAGACTGTACAACGCCACTTTGTAACTGTCTGTGAAAATACTGGTTATGTGCAATAAAAACCCCCGCGCACTTTAATCAACCACATCTACCCCACTGACTGTCAACCATATCAACCCATCTCTGCCCTCAGATACATTACACTTTAATATAGGCCAGTGAACTCAGTTCACTGCAAACTAGTTGACACCAGATTGAACTGTGCTATGCGGACCATATCAGGTACACTAAAATCAACACATACAGACTGGCTGCCAGTTATGTGTAATCTTGCCCCGCCAGATATCCGCAGGGAAGCTGTCACTGCAAAGTTACTGGACTCTACACTCCAGATCCCAGACCTTCCCCTGCTGAATGATATTGAGCACCACCCACAATACCGACTGACCTCAAGAAAACCCATCTGGTCTAACCTGCCCACAACAAACTACTCCATGGTAGAAAACTGGCAATCCAGATGGAATAATGGAACAGCACCAAACAGGGACATCGTGAATGATCCAACAACTGCACTAAATGGTATGGATATTCGTCGAGACCTGTGGTGTAAATTGAATCGTTTTCGCTGCGGTACTGGCCCGTGCCGATACATGTTGGAAAAATGGGGATACATTGACTCACCAAATTGTGATTGTGGAGCTATCCAAACTATGCAGCACATACTACAAGAGTGCCCTGAAACACAACTGACAGGAGGCCTCTATGAACTACATGAGGCCACGGATGTCGCGGTTGAATGGCTGAGAAACAACAGCATACGATAGAAGAAGAATATAGGCCAGTCTATAAAGTTGCTCCATTCTTTTCTTTTATTGTTTATTAATTTATACTATTTATGTATCTACTTATTTATTTACTTATATAATATATATGTATGTGTGTATGTTTGTATTTGTATCTATTTTTGCACCCCCTACTGATGGTACCTCAAGAGCCTGTAACAGTGAATTTCTCCATTGTGAGATTAATAAAGCTGTATCTTATCTTATCTTATCTTAATCCTTTCTCTCTCTCTCTCTTTATCCCTGTCTTATCTCATCCTTTCTCTCTCTCTCTCTCTCTCGTTATCCCTGTCTTATCTCATCCTCTCTCTCTCTCTATCCCTGTCTTATCTCATCCTTTCTCTCTCTCTCTTTATCCATCTTATCTCATCCTCTCTCTCTCTCTCTCTCTCTCTCCTTATCCCTGTCTTCTCTAGTCCTCTCTGTCTCTCTCTCTCTTTCTCTCTCTCTCTCTCTCTCTCTCTCTCTCTTTATCCCTGTCTTATCTCATCCTTTCTCTCTCTCTCTCTTTATCCCTGTCTTATATCATCCTTTCTCTCTCTCTCTCTCTCTCTCTCTCGTTATCCCTGTCTTATCTCATCCTCTCTCTCTCTCCTTATCCCTGTCTCATCTCATCCTCTCTCTCTCTCTCTCTCTCTATCCCTGTCTTATCTCATGGTCTCTCTCTCTCTCTCTCTCTCTCTCTCACTCTCTCTCTCTCCTTATCCCTGTCTTATCTCATCCTTTTTCACTCTCTTTATCCCTGTCTTATCACATCCTCTCTCTCTCTCTCTCTCTATCCCAGTCTTATGTCATCTCTCTCTCTCTCTCTCTCTCTCTCCTTATCCCTGTCTTATCTAATCCTTTCTCTCTCTCTCTCTTTATCCCTGTCTTATCTCATCCTTTCTCTCTCTCTCTTTATCCCTGTCTTATATCATCCTTTCTCTCTCTCTCTCTCTCTCTCTCTCTCTCTCTCTCTCGTTATCCCTGTCTTATCTCATCCTCTCTCTCTCTATCCCTGTCTTATCTCATCCTCTCTCTCTCTCTCCTTATCCCTGTCTCATCTCATCCTTTCTCTCTCTCTCTCCTTATCCCTGTCTCATCTCATCCTCTCTCTCTCTCTCTCCTTATCCCTGTCTTATCTCATCATCTCTCTCTCTCTCTCTCTCTCTCTCTCTCTCTCCTTATCCCTGTCTTATCTCATCCTTTCTCTCTCTCTCTTTATCCCTGTCTTATCTCATCCTCTCTCTCTCTCTCTCTCTCTCTCTCTCTCTCCTTATCCCTGTCTTATGTCAGCCCCTCTCTCTCTCTCTCTCTCTCTCTCTCTCTCTCTCCTTATCCCTGTCTCATCTCATCCTTTCTCTCTCTTTATCCGTCTTATCTCCTCCTCTCTCTCTCTCCTTATCCCTGTCTCATCTCATCCTCTCTCTCTCTCTCTCTCTCTCTATCCCTGTCTTATCTCATCCTTTCTCTCTCTCTCTCTCTCTCTCTCTCTCTCTCTCTCTCTCTCGCTCGTTATCCCTGTCTTATCTCATCCTTTCTCTCTCTCTCTCTCTTTATCCCGGTCTTATGTCATCCTCTCGCTCTCTCTCTCTCTCTCTCTCTCTTTCTCTCTCTCCCCTTATCCCTGTCTTATCTCATCCTCTCTCTCTCTCTCTCTCTCTCTCTCTCCTTATCCCTGTCTTATCTCATCCTTTCTCACTCTCTTTATCCCTGTCTTATCACATCCTCTCTCTCTCTCTCTCTCTATCCCAGTCTTATGTCATCCTCTCTCTCTCTCTCTCTCTCTCTCTCTCTCTCTCTCTCTCTCCTTTTCCCTGTCTTATCTAATCCTTTCTCTCTCTCTCTCTTTATCCCTGTCTTATCTCATCCTTTCTCTCTCTCTCTCTCTCGTTATCCCTGTCTTATCTCATCCTCTCTCTCTCTCTATCCCTGTCTTATCTCATCCTTTCTCTCTCTCTCTTTATCCATCTTATCTCATCCTCTCTCTCTCTCTCTCTCCTTATCCCTGTCTTATCTAATCCTCTCTGTCTCTCTCTCTCTCTTTCTCTCTCTCTCTCTCTCTCTCTCTCTTTATCCCTGTCTTATCTCATCCTTTCTCTCTCTCTCTCTTTATCCCTGTCTTATATCATCCTTTCTCTCTCTCTCTCTCTCTCTAGTTATCCCTGTCTTATCTCATCCTCTCTCTCTCTCTCCTTATCCCTGTCTCATCTCATCCTTTCTCTCTCTCTCTCCTTATCCCTGTCTCATCTCATCCTCTCTCTCTCTCTCTCTCTATCCCTGTCTTATCTCATCCTTTCTCTCTCTCTCTCTCTCGCTCTTTATCCCTGTCTTATCTCATCCTTTCTCTCTCTCTCTCTCTCTCTCTCTCTCTCTTTATCACTGTCTTATCTCTCTCTCTCTCTCTCTCTCTCTCTCTCTCTCTCTCTCCTTACCCCTGCCTTATCTCATCCTCTCTCTCTCTCTCTCTCTCTCTCTCTCTTTATCCCGGTCTTATGTCATCCTCTCGCTCTCTCTCTCTCTCTCTCTCTCTCTCTCTCTCTCTCCTTATGCCTGTCTTATCTCATCCTCTCTCTCTCTCTCTCTTTATCCCTGTCTTATCTCATGGTCTCTCTCGCTCTCTCTCTCTCTCTCTCTCTCTCACTCTCTCTCTCTCCTTATCCCTGTCTTATCTCCTCCTCTCTCTCTCTCCTTATCCCTGTCTTATGTCATCCTCTCTCTCTCGCTCTCTCTCTCTCTCTCTCTCTCCTTATCCCTGTTTTATCTCATCCTTTCTCTCTCTCTCTCTCTCTCTCTCTTTATCCCTGTCTTATCTCATCCTCTCTCTCTTCTTATCCCTGTCTTATGTCATCCTCTCTCTCTCTCTGTCTCTCTCTCTCTCTCTTTATCCCTGTCTTATCTCATCGTCTCTCTCTCTCTCTCTCTCTCTCTCTCTCTCTCTCTCTTTATCCCTGTCTTATCTCATCCTCTCTCTCACTTCTTATCCCTGTCTTATGTCATCCTCTCTCTCTCTCTCTCTTTATCCCTGTCTTATCTCATCCTCTCTCTCTCTTTATTGCTGTCTTATCTCATCCTCTCTCCTTCTCTCTCTCTTTATCCCTGTCTTATCTCATCCGCTCCCTCTCTCTCCTTATCCCTGTCTTATCTCATCCTCTCTCTCTCTCTTTATCCGTCTTATCTCATCCTCTCTCTCTCCCTCTCTCTCTCCTTATCCCTGTCTTATCTAATCCTCTCTCTCTCTCTCTCTCTTTATCCCTTTCTTATCTCATCCTCTCTCTCTCTCTCGCTCTCTCTAAACCTGTCTTATCTCATCCTTTCTCTCTCTCTCTCTCTCCTTATCCCTGTCTTATCTCATTCTCTCTCTCTCTCTCTCTCTCTCTCTATCTCTCTCTCTCTCTTTATCCCTCTTATCTCATCCTCTCTCTCTCTCTCTATCCCTGTCTTATCTCATCCTCTCTCTCTCTCGCTCTTTATCCCTCTTATCTCATCCTCTCTCTCTCTCGCTCTTTATCCCTCTTATCTCATCCTCTCTTTCTCTCTCTATCCCTGTCTTATCTCATCCTCTCTCTCTCTCTCTTTATCCCTCTTATCTCATCCTCTCTCTCTCTCTCTCTCACTATCCCTGTCTTATCTCATTCTCTCTCTCTCTCTCTCTCTCTCTCTCTCTCTCTTTTTTTTTCCCTGTCTTTTCTCTTTCTCACTCTCTCTATCCCTGTCTTATCTCATCCTCTGTCTCTCTCTTTCTCTCCTTATCCCTGTCTTATCTCATCCTCTCTCTCTCTCTCTCTCTCGCTCTCTCACACACACACACACACACACACACACACACATTCATTCATTCATTCAGCACTATGTATCTGGAAAAGGGTTCATTGACCTCTTTGCCACAGCTCTTCCGCATTACCAGATAAAGAAACGCCAGTCAACGTCACTCGACGTCACTCCTGCGTCCCACATACAGACCGTACTAAGAAGGAGCCGGGGTAGGGGTAATTCCAGAAGATATACCGACTGCAGACGTTTCACTCACCGGTAATTGTAATCCACACATGTAAACATTTAACAGAAAAGTGCGCATTCTTTCATTAAATAACCCGAACTTCTGCTTTCTGGAACATGTTGTTTTACAGCATAAGCGTTTCCTTTGTGCGGTCTATGGTTGCGCCCACTTTGTTAACCTCCCCCCTGTTTGATCCCAAATGGATTATTCCGAGCTCTGTCACTCGTCAGGGAGAAGGATCGCTGTTAGTCGCTGTGTATGTCGTTGCTGTGGCTTTAGTTTTAGTTTTATTCGCTTATAAAATTGTTTACATCCGAATAAGCCTACAATGTCTACTCCAGCTAGAAGAAGACTTATGAGGGATTTTAAACGGTAAGGTTTTAGTTTTTATGAGAAGAAACGGGAAAGGTATCAGATCTATGGGTAGTAAATGGTTCTTTTTTTATTCCGCCTATATTCGGGAGGGGGAAAAAAAACATCCATCTTCTCTGTCGTGATTGGTTAGTCAGGAACGCCTAATGCCAATCAGAATCTTGTATGTAAATTATTAACCAATCATGTCACAGGAGGCGGGGTCTCCGGAATACATTTGGGAGGGGAAAGTATTTGACTAAAACTGGCTGTCATTGTAAAAAATATTCAGAATAGTGAAATGTATTTGTTTTATATTATTTAATTTTCTCAGGATTCGAAGAAGGACATCAAATGTATAACACAGTTATCCACTAGTTAGTTGAAGGTTATTTTATTTTATAATTTGATTAATGTACAGGGTACAGACTGAATCTCTGAGCTAAATTTTGATTTCTCTCTCTCTCTCTCTATATATATATATATATATATATATATATATAGATTATAGAAGATTCTATAATCACCTGAAGAGAGAGGATGGTTTCACCACCCCTCGAAACAGATCTGTAGTGATAAATGGAGTTTCAATAGAAAGTCTTTGTCCTGTCCTTGTGTATATATATATATATATATATATATATATATATATATATATATATATATACACACACACACACACATACATGTGTGTGTCTGTCTGTCTGTCTATCTAGAGAGAGAGAGGGAGAGATCTACATTTTGACTGTTATTCCAATGGACATATTCTCTAACATTATTATTATTATTATTATTATTATTGGGGCAGTGGTGGTCTAGTGGTATAGGGCGCTGGATCGCTGATCCAAAGGTTGGGGGTTCGAGTCCCACTCTCCACAAGGTTGTCCCTGTCCCCCCCAGTGCGGCTAACT
>CM045729.1:4960162-4980162 GCA_024760905.1 Plotosus lineatus | reverse complement strand
ATCAGAGGCTGCTCAACTAAAATGATCCCAAATGATTTACAACGCAACCAAAACTTGCAAGACGTGGAAACAAGTGAAAAACTACCATTCGAATGGATTGAAGAGCCAAAATGGCAAGAACTCAATCAACAATTCAATTCAGATTTTTTTTTTTTTTTTTTTTTTTTTTGCAGCTTTTACAGTTGACATTGTGGCAAAGCAGCTTTACACAGTAAAAGTCAGGGCTTACAAAGTACAAAAGAATTTAAACATTTCCTATAACCCCTACACATCCCCAATGAACGTCACCCGCAGTGACGGCGGCAAGGAAAAACTTGAAAGCTTGAGAAAAAACAGATCCAAAAGGGAAACCCATCCTCATTTGGTGGAACCATAAAGATACAAAACATACGAGGAACCAAAATGTTGGCCGTCTGGTTATAGAACTTCTTTTTCTTTCGGCTGTTCCCTTCAGGGGTCGCCACAGCAAATGGTCTGCCTCCATCTCTCCCTATCCTCTGCATCTTCTACTCTTACTCCAACGACCTTCATGTCCGCCTTCACCACATCCATGAATCTTCTCTTTGGTCTTCCTCTGGGCCTTCTGCCTGGTAGTTCCAACCTCAGCATCCTACTACCAATATACTCACTATCCCTCCTCTGTACATGTCCAAACCATCTCAATCTAGCCTCTCTGACTTTGTCTCCAAAACATCTAACATGTGCTGTCCCTCTGATGGACTCGTTCCTGATCATATCCATCCTCGTTACTCCCAGAGAGAACCTCAACATTTTCATCTGTGCTACCTCCAGCTCTGCCTCCTGTCTTTTCCCCAGGGCCACTGTTTCTAAACCATACAACATCGCTGGCCTCAACACCGTCTTGTACACTTTTCCCTTTCATTCTTGCCGATACTCTCCTATCACACATCACACCGGACACTTTTCTCCATCCATTCCAACCTGCCTGCACACGCTTCTTCACCTCTTTTCCACACTCTCCATTGCTCTGGATTGTTGAGCCTAAGTACTTAAAATCCTCCACCTTCTTTATCTCTGCTCCCTGTAATCTCACCGTTCCTCTTGGGTCCTTGTCGTTCACACACATGTATTCTGTCTTACTGAGACTAACCTTCATTCCTCTCCTTTCCAGGGCATACCTCCACCTCTCTAGATTTTCCTCCACTTGTTCTCTGCTCTCACTACAGATCACGATGTCATCTGCAAACATCATAGTCCATGGAGATTCTTGTCTAACCTCGTCTGTCAGCCTGTCCATCACCATAGCAAACAAGAAGGGGCTGAGAGCTGACCTTTGATGCAGTCCCACCTCCACCTTGAACTCTTCTGTCACACCGACAGCACACCTCTCCACTGTCTTACATCTCTCATACATGTCCTGCACCACTTTAACATACTTCTCTGCCCCTCCAGACTTCCTCATACAATACCACAGTTCTTCTCTCGGCACCCTGTCATATGCTTTCTCCAGATCCACAAAGGCACAATGCAGCTCCTTCTGACCTTCTCTGTACTTCTCTATTAACATCCTCAAAGCAAAAGCGTCTGGCTATAGAACTGCAAGTCTTAAATAACTGTGGGGAAGAGTTTATATCGCCAGCAGTGAAAAGTCATGTTCACAGTCTGTGAGGGCACATCTGGGCCCATTTAGATCTTCATCAGCAGTAAGGAGGGGCTTCCAAGATGAGAACTCCAGTTAGCATCAACACACCAGGACAAACAACAGGACATAGAAAGCAGAAGGTTTAAGATCACCGGCAACCCAGAAGCAGCTTATGCATTTCAGCAAAAACAGACGCTCAGATTAGCCTGTTTGTCTGCTCTCTGGCCTTTGCCCTGGATAGTGACTGACTGACTGATGACAGGTAGTGTTTGACTTACGACTGCATTTGGTTATGACCAACAGGCCGTAAGATGGTTTGGATGTAAGTCGGGTCTGTACATGCATTACTACTGGTATGTAATGTACCTTTCTACAAGTTCATGTCAGATTTTTGTTTGCAATCTTTTACCCTTTCTTGAGACATTAATATACAGAGCAAAAGGACTAGTATACTTGTATTTTCAACCTAAAGCACCTCTTTACAAAGGACGTGGGAGGAAGTTCTCATGAATCAGCTCATGGTTCAAAGAATCAAGAGTCGACTCCAGAGCATCGGAGTCATTATTGGGCTCAGACGATGGAAAGAGGAAGAGTACAGGACGTATATGTATATATGTGTGTATATGGTTTATCGCATTTGATCCTCACAAATAGGCTCGAATTAGCTTGGCTGGGCTGATGACATTCAATATACATGATACCCAAGTATATAAACTATTTATTATTATTATTATTAGTCATGGGTGGTCGTAAAGTCAAACAGTCGTAAGTCATGCAGGTCGTAGGTTGGTGACTACCTGTATTTCTGCTCTTAGACTATGTGCTATGCTGGGGAAGTGGTGGTCTAGTGGTATAGGGCGCTGGATCGCTTATCAAAGGTTGGGGGTTCGAGGCCCACTCTCCACAAGGTTGTCACTGTCCCCCCCAGTGCGGCTAACTGGGTTATCAAAGGCGGCCATGTCTGTCACTGTCTATGGTGAGAGGTTGATGTAAAAGAACCATTGCTGACTTTCGTAAAGAGGAGCTGCAAAGTCGTCAGCGTGTTTCTGTCCCTTAATAAAAGGGTTGTGACAGGAAGGGCATCCGACGTAAAAACCTCTGCCAAATCAAACGTGCGAATCAGATGATTTGCTGTGGCGACTCCCGAGTAAAAGGGAAAAAGCCGAAAGGAAGACAGACTATGTGCTATGCTGCAAGAAATGAGGCAAAGTCCCACTGCTGAAAAAAATACGTGCTGAAGAGGTCACAATTCAAAGAGCACTTTGACTGGCCTAAAGAGAAACAGAACAACATCTGTGGACTGATTGATAGTAAGATTGTTCTATTTGGGTCTAGTGGCTGGAGACAGTTTGTCAGACAACATCCAGACGCTGAATTCACGCCACAGTACACTGTGAAGACAGTGAAGCCTGGTGGCGCAAGCGTTATGATATGGGGATGTTTCTCGTACTACACCGTCGGAACTATTTATTGCATCCTGGATCATGGATCAGTTTGAATACTTGAAGAGGTAGTGCTGCCTCATGCTGAAGAGGAAATGCCCTTGAAATGGGTTCCAACAAGACAACGACCCCAAACACACCAGTAAACAGGCAACATCTTGGTTCCAGATCAACGAGATTGAGATTCTGGAGTGGTGGCCTGATCCCAGACCTTAATCCAATAGAAAACTTGCGGGGATGACATAAAAAAAAATGCAGCTTCTGAGGCAAAACCAAGAAATACAAATCTGTGACATGTAGTCCAATGATCCAGGGCTGGAACACCTGCTCACAGGTACCAGAAGTTGGTCAACTTCATGTAACACAAACGGAATCAATGTTTAGAGAACTAAATATTAGTTCAGTGATTCAAAGGGAAACAAACTTGAAATCATTTTTCAGTTTATAAAGCGAATGCTTGATTTCGTAAAGAAGAAATTGAGACACTGATTTTTTTTATAACAGTCCAATATCCACTTTTCTTCAATTTCTTTCAAGGAATAACACAAGGAATGACTTTCGGACGAAAGCCCGAGTCTTTCGCTCCCTTGTGCTCTCTGTCTTGCTCTATTCGAGCGAGACATGGACGCTCACGGTTGAGCTTGAACGACGACTGGACTCCTTCGGCGGGACTTTGTTACCAACCGGAAGGTGCTCGAGGATACGGGGATGGTAAGAGTAACCTGCTTGATCCGCGACCACCAGCTGGGCTACTACGGGCACTTGGCGCGTTTTCCGCCTTCGGACCCAGCACACCGGATCCCGTCCGTTCGGGATCCTCCGGATCCCGTCCGTTCGGGATCCTAGGGGCTTGAGCTGATCGCGGGGACGGCCGCGTGCGACATGGTTGTCGCTGCGCAGGCCTGGTCGATCGCCAGGAGATGGCCGGATGAGTGGAGGTGGCTGGTGGACGCAGCGAACTGACGTCCCGGCGCATGTCCTCATACCTGACCTGACCTGAATAACACAAATTTGATATTTTTTCTTCATTTTGTGATTTGGAATAGAATGTGTCATGTTCCCAATGCATTTGTGTGTATGGAAATAAAAGTGATTGCAACAGACTACTTGCTTTTGGAATGGAAACCTGGACATACTGAAACCTGGACATACTGCCGTGAAACTCAAGACCTTAGACATCACCAACCATCGCCGACCATCACCTACCACCTCTGGATCCTCATTACAACCAGCCAACGACCATCTCTCCAGTGGTCTACCGTGGTCCATGCTTGTATAATTTATACCTTCATTGGCGCAATTCAATAAACCGTCATACTGACTTCCTTCACCTGTTCCAAATATTTCTGAAGCACGTGTTAGTCCGTCAAACAGGGCTGAAGAGTGAACAACACCAAGGATTAGATTTAGACACTGCATTGAAAGTACAGTCGGCCCTCTACTTACGAAATTGATCCGTTCCAGAGCCTTTTTTCGGAACCTGGAGTTTTCGTAAGTAGAGGCACATTTTACATGTAAAACGCATGATTCGTTCCAAGGCTCCCAAGACTACCCCATAAACCCTTTAAAAATGATAAAAGTACACCAATTTTGTATGAAATATGTCTTAAAAGTAAAAGAAAATTATTTATTAAACCGTTTAAACATTTTATTAACATATTAAACCATTCTATTAACATATTTATTAATTAAACCATTATTAAACATTTTTTATTAACACACACACACAGAGCACTGTCTCTATCTCTATCTCTCTCTCTCTCTCACACACACACACACACACACACAGAATTCTCTCTCTCTCTCTCTCTCTCTCTCTGAGTGCGCACTCTGCCGAATGCGGGCTCCGCCCACAAGCAGCACGCAGCCGACGGAGCTTTTGAGATGGTGTTTTGTATTTACAGCAGAATTACCTGTTTGAAAGACCTGAGGTCCGGATTCAATATTAACTTGCTTCCTTACGAGATCGGAGGTCTTGTGGTGCCGCCCACTTCTGTGCACAAAAATGCTTAGTGGCTGAATGCAGAGCTTTTGAGATGGGGCGCGGCTCATCCAGACCTCCTCAAATAAGCTGCAATGAGTACAGTACTCGCAAAACTCTCAAAACTCACGAACCAACAATACATCTCTCCCTTAAGCGTGTGACACAAGCGTTTTTGGGTACAGTACTATGGAGATTCAGCTCCCTCCTGGCCAATGGGAGGCCAATGGGAGGCCAGCGTGGCGGGATGTTGGGAGACCGCCAATGAGAGAGCAACTTGCGCATTGTTTGAATTTTTGAATGGCACGTTTGAACTTTTGAATGGTGTGTTTGGCGCTTTTCGTAAGAAGAGGTTGTTTCTTATACAGAGGGTGAAAATTGAGGAAAATGTTTTTCGTAACCTGAATTTTTCGTATTGAGAGGTTTTCGTAAGTAGAGGACCGACTGTACATCACATAAAATGAAGGAAACATAATACAGGATACTCTGATTCCTGAGAGCAAGGGCATTAGTGTCAAGCTCGAGGCCTGCGGGTCGAGTCTGACCTGCCAACTCATTTGATGTTTAACGCAATAGCTTTCAAAGAGTATACTGAAAATGGCCATTACCATGAAACTTGATTCATAATCCTTCCACTAGGAGGCAGCAAGCCAGTTTCAAGTCAACAGCTACTCATTCAGTTGCTAGCTTGTCATTACTAAGCATCATCAGAAAATGCAAGTAAATAAAGGAAAACAGCACAAATACTTACAAAATCACTACGTCATGTGGATTTTATGGTTGGCCTTTTAGAATAAATGTTCAGTGATTGTTTCTCCCTTGATCACTTTTAAATTTAGTGATGTGGCCTTCAGTGAAGAGGAGTTTGAAACCCCTGCTCTCGAGCATGTGATTACTGTCAGTAATACAGCGGACATGGAAGATAGTTAGTCCACAACTTTGAACGGATAAAAATATTGATAGATTTCAGAGATATTCTGCAAAAGGATTCAAGAGCTTCGACTCAAAGGCCTATGATACAGTATCTCAGAAAAGGTGGGGAAAACACAACACAACAATGATGTGTATAATTCTGTACTTTATTCTAACTGTGGCACTGAATATGATGTAAAAACCTGTGCACAATATTGTCCTCGGATCACATTAATAGTTCTGAGCGCTGCAAATATCTGAATATAAGTGGAAAACACAAACACATTGAAAACCACACAATAAAATCTGTGGGTTTATCTGAACAAACATTTATGCGTTTTTCTAAGCAAAAAAAACAACAACATCTGAACTTGTATACGAAAAAGACCAAGGGTAGCTGCCATTAAACATTAACAAATCAATACACTGAAAAATACAAAAATAAAAAGTACAGAAACAAGCAAGCATGGATTTTAACTGTTAAATTACATGTAAATATACATACATTATATATATATATATATATATATATATATATATATATATACACACACACACACACACACACAGGGATCCCTCACTTTCCGCAGTTAATTGGAACCAAGATCCCCACACGACCACTGAAATCCACGAAGTAGGATCACCCCCCCCGACTGACGTGTACGTACATGTATATGTGTATATAATATCAATAAATACATATCCAATGCAATAAATGCTTATAATAACAATTAAACATTGAAAAAATAAAATATAAATACAGACGCTCTCCAACTTACCAACATTCATTTTGCAAACATCCGGAGATAGCAACATGTCCAAGGTCGAAAGTGAAATGAAGTTGAAGAACAAGTAGAAATTGAAATAGAATAAAATCTACAGAAAGATAGATCAGAAATATAAGTATGAAATATGATTAAACATAGAGGGAGGCGTGGCTGGATGCAACAATGTATCCAGTTTTGATGGGAGATCTTGGGTTGTTTTTTGTTTGTTTAGGGTTTTTTTTTTTTTTTTTTGCATAATTGGCCTTGTTTTTGTGACATTCTCCTTAACTTTTCTTCCTTAATTTCCTTATGTTTTAATTCAATGAATACTTACAGTGGGGCCAATAAGTATTGGGCAATGTAAAAATGTGCAAGTTGAGCCATTTAAAAAGATAAGAGAGGTTTGTAATTTTCATCGTAGGTACACATCAAGCTTGAGAGACAGAATGTAAAAAAAAAATCCAGGAAATCACATTGTATGATTTTTAAACAATTTATTTATGAAAATGGGAGGCCAATAAGTATTGGGCAGCTAGAAAACAAACATTATTTCTGCCCCCACTCGTTAACAGTATGAATGACACCTGTTTGAACTGCTTAGATGCATAAGAGACACCTTCAAACCTGCACACACCTTCAAACTGTCAGACTGCAGTCTTCACCATGACCCAGACCAGAGAGCTTCCCAAAGACACCAGAGATAAAATTGTACAACTGCACAAAGCTGGGATGAGTCAAACTGCGATTGGTAAACAACTTTGTGAGAAAAAAATCAACAGTTGGAAACATTATTAGAAAATGGAAGAAGTATAACATCACTGACAACCTCCCTAGGAGTGGAGCTCCATGCAAGATCTCACCTCGTGGGGTTCAAAGGATCCTGAGAACAGTGAGTAATCAGCCCAGAACTACACGGCAGGAACCGGTCAATGATTTGAAGACGGCAAGAACCACCGTCACAAAGATGACATCAATAACTAACACACTACGTCGTCATGAGATGAAATCCTGCATTGCCCGAAAGGTTCCCCTACTAAACAAAAACATGTAAAAGCCCGTCTGAAATATGCTAAAGACCATCTGGATGATCCAGAAGAGGATTGGGAGAATGTGATGTGGTCAGATGAGACCAAAATTGAACTTTTTGGTTTAAACAGCACTCGCCGTGTTTGGAGGAAGAAGAATGCCGAGTTGCATCCCAAGAACACCATACCTACTGTGAAGCCTGGGGGTGGACACATCATGCTTTGGGGATGCTTTTCCGCAAAAGGGACAGGAAGACTGCACCGTATCAATGGCAACATGAATGGGGTCATGTATTGTGACATTTTGGGTAAAAACCTCCTTCCCTCGGTCAGAGCATTAAAGATGAAACATGGCTGGGTCTTCCAGCATGATAACGATCCAACACACACAGCCAAGAAAACCAAGGAGTGGCTCCGTAAAAAGCAGATCAAGGTTCTGGAGTGGCCGAGCCAGTCTCCAGACCTCAACCCAATCGAAAACCTGTGGAGGGAGTTAAAACTTCGAGTTGCCAAGCGACAGCCCTCAAACATCACAGCGCTAGAGAAGATCTGTGCAGAGGAGTGGAACAAAATACCAACTAAAGTGTGTGTAGACCTGGTCAAGAACTACAGGAACCGTTTGAGCTCTGTCATTGCCAACCAAGGCGACATTACAAAGTATTAAAAGGAACTTTTGCTGGCTGCCCAATACCTATTGGTCTCCCATTTTCACAAATAAATTGTTTAAAATCATACAATGTGATTTCCTGGATTTTTTTTTACATTCTGTCTCTCAAGCGTGATTGTGTAACTATGATGAAAGTTATAAACCTCTCTTATCTTTTTAAATGGCTCAACTTGCACATTTTTATGTTTCCCAATACTTATTGGCCCCACTGTATTTATTTTTTTTTAAAAAAACTCGATGTACTGAAACCGCATTAATTGAAGTACAAAGTAGCGAGGGATCCCTGTGTGTGTGTATACTAGTCCTTCTCAAAAAATTAGCATATTGTGATAAAGTTCATTATTTTCTGTAATGTACTGATAAACATTAGACTTTCATATATTTTAGATTCATGACACACAACTGAAGTAGTTCAAGCCTTTTATTGTTTTAATATTGATAATTTTGGCAAAAAAAGTAAAGAAAAACCAAAAATTCCTATCTCAAAAAATTAGCATATTTCATCCGACCAATTAAAAAAAAAAGTGTTTTTAATACAAAAAAGTCAACCTTCAAATAATTATGTTCAGTTCTGCACTCAATACTTGGTCGGGAATCCTTTTGCAGAAATGACTGCTTCAATGCGGCGTGGCATGGAGCCAATCAGCCTGTGGCACTGCTGAGGTGTTACGGAGGCCCAGGATGCTTCGATAGCGGCCTTAAGCTCATCCACAGTGTCGGGTCTGGTGTCTCTCAACTTTCTCTTCACAATATCCCACAGATTCTCTATGGGGTTCAGGTCAGGAGCGTTGGCAGGCCAATTGAGCCCAGTAATACCATGGTCAGTAAACCATTTAGCAGTGGTTTTGGCACTGTGAGTAGGTGCCAGGTCGTGCTGAAAAATGAAATCTTCATCTCCATAAAGCTTTTCAGCAGATGGAAGCATGAAGTGCTCCAAAATCTCCTGATAACTAGCTGCATTGACCCCGCCCTTGATAAAACACAGTGGACCAACACCAGCAGCTGACATGGCACCCCAGACCATCACTAACTGTGGGTACATACATGACACTGGACTTCAGGCATTTCCTTGTCCCCAGTCTTCCTCCAGACTCTGGCACCTTGATTTCCGAATGACATGCAAAATTTGCTTTCATCCGAAAAGAGTACTTTGGACCACTGAGCAACAGTCCAGTGCTGCTTCTCTGTAGCCCAGCTCAGGCGCTTCTGCCGCTGTTTCTGCTTCAAAAGTGGCTTGACCTGGGGAATGCGGCACCTGTAGCCCAGTCCACTGCTTCCACAGGTCCCCCAAGGTCCGGAATCGGCCCTTTTCCACAATCTTCCTCAGGGTCCGGTCACCTCTTCTGGTTGTGCAGCGTTTTCTGCCACACTTTTTCCTTCCCACAGACGTCCCACTGAGGTGGCTTGATCGAGCACTCTGGGAACAGCCTATTCGCTCAGAGATTTCTTTCTGTGTCTTACCCTCTTGCTTGAGGGTGTCAATGATGTCCTTCTGGACAGCAGTCAGGTCGGCAGTCTTACCCATGATTGCGGTTTTGAGTAATGAACCAGGCTGGGAGTTTTTAAAAGCATCAGGAATCTTTTGCAGGTGTTTAGAGTTAATTGGTTGATTCAGATGATTAGGTTAATAGCTCGTTTACACTACCTGAACATCATATGCTCATTTTTTGAGATAGGAATTTTGGGTTTTCGTGAGCTGTATGCCAAAATCATCAGAATTAAAACAATAAAAGACCTGAAATATTTCAGTTGGTGTGCAATGAATGTAAAATATATGAAAGTTGAATTTTTATCAGTACATTACAGAAAATAATGAACTTTATCACAATATGATCATTTTTTTAGAAGGATTAGTGTATATATATATATATATATAGATAGATAGATAGATAGATAGATAGAGAGAGAGAGAGAGAGAGAGAGAGAGAGAGAGAGAGAGAGAGACAACAACCTTTAAACCTGCTCCACAGAACAAATTCACAGCTATCTTTTGTTTTCCCCCCAGACATTTTTTTTGTCTTGGATGGCTACATGATGTGTACCTGCAGCTTTGAACGCGAGTTAATGTGAACGTTTAAATGCTAGTGAAGAACGTAGTAACCAGTAAAAGCCAGTTGTCTGATTTGTAGTACACATTTGGCACTCACTTTTTCCTCAGATAAGCAAAGCAGACCAAGCTAGCAAGCTACCAGCGGTCTGTGCGCCATACTTCTGATACTCTTTGTAACATATCAAAAAACTTTGAATGATAAGTCTATCACATAATATAATAGAGCATAAAATTAACCTACAGTTATATGTGTGTGCACACACACACACACACACACACACACACACACAAATATACATACAAACAATAAATGGAGACAAAGTTGTGCACTGTAGAAAAGCTCAGAACGCGACAGTGAGAAATGATTGCTGGAAGGATTACTCCGGCTGAGTGTTTGGACTTGTCGTGTATTAAGCGAGGCACGGCTGATTTGCATAGATCTGTATGGATTTGTGAATGTACAGATTTGAGTGTCAGTTGTTAGTGAAATCCATGATGTGTTTACATTTGTTTATGATGCAACACCCGCAGGGGGAAAAAAATCCATCTCTTCAGTGCAAGGAAAGAAAGGTGTGGATTTCTCCTCGACAGTCTCTCACACACATAAACAGACGTACTGAAGAGTACGATAATGATCACGCTGGTGTTGTTCAATGCTTCTTTTAGGTGTAAAGTGAACTGAAGTCTGTGTTTATGATCGTCAGTCAAAAGGCACCCTGTGTTTCAGACACTTGTTGAGAGACTACCTGCTGTACGCTCGCTCCTTTTTAGCCCTCTCGAGGGTTCTGTCCATCGTCTTCTCGTTGTCCCCTCTGCACTTTGGACAGTACCACTTTCCCTTGGGCTTATGGTGCAGGTCGACGCAGGAGAAGTGGAACCACTCGATAGGACACTTGTCATTATCGCAGCAGATCATCTCTCCGTAGGAAACCTGCTCGCACAGGCAGTACGTGGGCTCGTTTGGGTCGATGGGAAGGTCTGTCGGAGACGCTTCTCTTTCCTGCTTGGCTTTGGACCTCTTTTTCTTTTTTGTAGAAGAAGTCGACGACGTCCTGGCCTTCTTTTCTTTCGGTATGGCAGAACTCACTGTGTCATCACCGTGTTCCAAACCATAATTGCTATTGTCGCGGTTTTCTGAGCCACTCTTTTGTCTCCGTGAGCGCTTCCCGCTCACCTTATCACCCAGCCCTGGGGTCTCCTCACGCTTTCTTTCTCCCCCTGTCTTGCCCAGAGCCATCAGCGGTGTAGATATTGGAGTCACGTCCATCGTTGGCATGACCGGTGGAGCAGTGCTTCCGACGGACACGGTGCTTTCTGGAGAACTCTGACAAGCCTGGAAAAGCTCCACCTGCCAGTCAAACTGACGAGTCCGGTTTTCCACCAGCTCCACCATCTGTCCTGCGATATGGAGCTTCTCATCTCCGAGCTCCTGTGTACGGATCAGAGAACGCTGGATGTGCTGGAGGAGACGCCGCCTCTGGACTGGATCCGTTTCCTGTCTGTGCTTCTCATAAACATCATTCAGCTCCTTCAGAATCTCTACAAACAATACAATTTGACAAATTAGGTTGCTGTGCACCAAATCTGAGTAAAGAATCTTTACCAATCTTCAGTGTTAACAGCTCAGAGTGTGTTCAACATATTTTACACTTCAAAATGCCTATTGAATTTATTATAATGTCTAATAATGAGTTGGTCTCATTTGATTGAAAAGTTTGTTTTCTATTTTGAAAGAAAAAGGCCAATGATGAGAAATCCAGTGCACACACAGTGGTACCTCGTCTAACGGGTGTCCTTTATAACATATTTTCCATGATATGAGCTTCGAACCCACCAAAAAACCTGCTCCATCCAACGAGCAAAAATTCACTTTACGAGCTCTCCTTGAAATCACGTTTCCGGGGCGAATAGCCTTGTATTCTTCCACGTGTATTCCTCCACGCTCCGAAAACGCCTTGTGCGGTGCTTCTCAATTATTTCCTGTGACACCGCCTCTAGAAAGAAAGGGAACCCCCACCAGCGCGCGACTATAAATGGTGTTTACTGCAGTTCATAACGTTTGCTCGGTGCTTTTTCCCTACACCACAGTGCAACAATGAGAGCGCCACTACCAACTACTGGAGTGGATATGCAACTACACTTAATTACAGTACAGTATGGCAAAAAAGCATGTTCCCCAGGGTCATACCCCCCCCCCCCCTGCATCACACCATTTGAAAAGCACTGGTCTTATGAGAGCTCACCATGAGCATTTTGTCACTGGCATTTGTAGCGTGTACATGCACAAAATTCTCCTCCTCCTCCTCCTCTTCTGTTATGCACCACCTCCTGTCTGCCCATGTGAGATCTTCGCCACGTGATCGGAAGGGTAAGTTGACTTATTGTTTATTCTTGTTTTATTATTATTTATTATTCATGTTGATGTACATATATTACTATTATTATGAAATATTTATTGTTTTTACATGCTTATCTATAACTATATTAGGTCAAAAATACATTTTTGTATCAGGTTATATGCGTTCGGGATGGGGTTGGGACAGATGATTAATTGGTTTTCCATTATTTCTTATGGGAATAATTGTTTCATCTAACGAACCTTTCGGCTTACGAGTTTGCCCTCGGAATGGATTTAATTCATTAGCTGAGGTATCACTGTATTAGTGGACAATGATGTCCTGGTGGTAAAAGGTGCTGGATCGCTGATCCTAGCATTGGGGATTCGAGTCGCATTTTCCACAAGATTGTCCCGGTCCCCCCAGTGCACCTAATGGGTTATCAAAGGCCGGCCATGTCTCTTACTGTCTATGGTGAGAGGTTCATGTAAAAGAAACATTGCTGACTTTCGACAAGAGTGTTTCCGCCCCTTGCTAAAAGGGTTGTGTCAGGAAGGGCATCCGACATCAAAACCTATGTCAAATTGGATATGCGGATCATTAATATGACTTCCATGAAGATGGAGGCAGATGATTTGCAGTGGCGACCCCTGAAAGGGAACAGTCGAAAGAAAAAAAGATGAAGAGGTATCACTGTATTGTGAAGCTGTGTATAAAGCTGGACCCTGACACCCAGAATGCAATGCAGGTACAACTCCAAGACTTATCTTGGATAGATATAACATCGCTGGCTTTACTGTTAGCATTAAAGCTCAGGATGCTGATATGTGCTATACAAATAAATAAAACCTGACTGAATTAAAATAATGAAAGCACCAATCTTATCTGGGCGAATACAAGACGCCATTAAAAGATCTTAACGGAGTTTTTTACTTTCTATTGAACTTATTTTGATTCAGAAATCGAGAAAATTGACAGACATTTGCAGAAATGTACATTTTTGAATCTGATAACCTGGATCATGAACATATTTTATATTAATGTTAATAATAATAATAATAATAATAATAATATATGACAGATTTCATGAGGTACATGAGATTTCCTTTCAGCTTTTTCCCTTTCTCAGGGGTCTCCACAGTGAATAATTCACACGTTTGATTTGTTTCATAGGTTTTTAGGTTGGATGCCCTTCCTGACACAACCCTTTAGCGGGACAGAAGCACGCTGACGGCTTTGCAGCTCATCTTTACCAAAGTCAGCAATGATGCTTTTACATCAACCTCTCACCAAAGACAGTGAGAGACATGGCCCGCCTTTGATAACCCAGTTAGCTGCATAGATATTATTATTATTATTATTATATTATGACAGATTCCATGTGGTACATATTTTATATTAATGTTATTATTATTATTATTATTATTATTATTGTGACAGATTCCATGAGGTACATATTTTAGGATGAACAGCTGGTAAGTTTTCACATCAAATTTCTGTTTGTACTCCACTTCTTGCATCTAATATTAATTTTAAAATTTACAAACAGCTAGTTTTCTTAATAATCCACTTTTCCAGCATATACTAATTTAAAAAAAACACCTGTTTTCTGCTCTTTTTATATATATATATATATATATATATATATATATATATATATACACAAAAACATGCTTTTGTTATTTTGAAATGCTAATGTATAAGCCATGCTAATTGCTAGCACAAACATCTAGCTGGCTAGCAAAGCTAGCAACAGTGACGTAGTGTTAGCATCCCTTGTGTTTTAGCGAACTATTTAACGTTATAGATAAATTTGCACCCCAATACACATCAATTAACTACATCACATTGTTTTCACATTAAATAATAAAGTGGAAAATGTTTTCGAGCTGCGGGTTGCAATTAGAAACTGTTGCTATGGTGACATCACTGCCATAAAAATAGCTAGCTCAGATAAACTAGCTTGGGCGGCTATCTTAGCCGACACAGAAGGCTTTGAGCTCGGATAATATAGTCGGGTATTAAAAAAAAACAAAACAAAAAAAACTGAGGAAAAAGGGAGAAATTTAAACGTAAAACTTTAGCTAGAACAGAAAAAAATAAATCCGCTAGCAATAGATCGGCTAATCAAGCTACTCTAACCTCACTGCAGAATGAGTGTTTACTTCAGAAACTACAAATTATATTAATCACACGAATAATTTAATGGCAGTTGTTATTTGTTTATTTACTTCCCACAGACACTTCTATAACTCTACTATACTACTATAGTGTAAATAACAACAATAATAATCACAACAACAACAACAATAATAATGCTATTCTGCAACTTGGCCACATTCATGATTCGAGCACAAATCGTTGAATCAAACAGTGAAATATGTGAGTTTCCCCCTTAACGGAAATGTCGGAAACTATATTAAGTGACATTTGTTTATTTCCGGGTTTGTTTATTTGCAGCCTGGCGTCGTCTTTGGCTGGAAAAGTGACCACGTGGTAAGATCGCAGAGCCCGATAAAGGTGTAATGTTGGGTGTGAATGAACCCACCTTGATATTTTGCGTCGATCTCCCTCATGATCGAGACCCATCTCTGCAGGTCCAGCGGGAGCGACTCCACCAGATCCAGGTATTCCTCCACGTAGTTCGCGAGCACATTCACAGACTCCCCGTTCGCAGCAGGGTTCAACATGCTGACCTCACACTTTACTCCTTGATTTTCTGCATTTACTTGATCAGTCCACAGTGGGATAAGGAGATCGCCGGGTTGCCCCCACGTCTATGATTTTTCGGTTTCGGAGGAAAAGTGTCCTGTTCTGTCGTTCCGACACAAACGCAGCGAGTTTCGCACTGCTGGAAGAATCGATTCATTTGCCATCCGAGTCTTTTAAACGACTCTTTTCAGCGAGTCGCACTCAAGAGTCGATTCCTTAGTCGTTCATTCATTCATTCATATTCCCAGCCGGTTAACGCTAATTCGAATCGCGGGAATGAGGTGAGCCGACTCTTGTACACCCCGAACAGCTCGCCAGGCCATTGCAGGGCCAACAAATATACAATTCATACTTTCACACCTAGGGGTGATTTGGAACAGCAAAACCCACACGCAAGCACGGGGGACAAGCAAACTCCACACTGACACACCCGAGCTCAGGACTCGAACCCAGGACCTTGTGGCTGTGAGACCGTGCTGCCTCAGGAACACTGGTGTACTTTTACTTTATTATCATTATTCATTCATTTCGTTCATTCACGAACCATTGCTGACTTTCGTCAAGAGGAGCTGCATAGCTGTCAGTGTGTTTCTGCCCTGTGATGGCCTGGCAATCTGTTCAGGGTGTACTCTGCCCTCGCCCAGAGTCGGCTGGGATGGGCGCCAGCCTCCCCCTGACCCTAATTAGGATTAAATGTCTCAGAAAATGAATGAATGAACGTCACTGGATAGCCTTAGGATAGTGGTGGCCTGTTGGTAAGCTGCTGGCTCACTGGTTTTAAAGATGGGGGTTCAAGCCCCACTATCAACGGGTTGTCACTGCCACCCCCAGTCCAGCTGACTGGATTATCGAAGGCTGGCTGCGTCTCTCACTGTCTGAGGTGCAGGTTCATGTAAAAGAACCATTGCTGACTTTCAACAAGACTAGCTCCATAGCATTCAGCATGTTTCTGCCCTGGGATGGGTGTTGGCCTCCCCGTGGCCCTGATTAGGATTCAGCGGTTACAGACGATGATGATGCATAGACTTAGACAGACTTTATTTCTGATTTATATTTACATCAAAATTAAATTTCAATGCAATCTTGAAACAGTCTGTGATGGGACCACAGCCTGGTCCAGTGAAGTGTTAAAAACGTTATAATGACATCTATATCAATAATAATAATAATAATAATAATAATAATAATAATGCCAGGACGGAAGATTAATCTGGTAAATGTTCTGAGACTTTGGGCCAAAGAAATTCTGAAATATTACATTTCTGGTAACCGGAGCTTCTTGTTGTGTCCACAGGAGGGCGCCATTGCTCTGTAAAAATGTCATTTTATCGGGGTTTCGCGTGTGTGTGTGTGTGTGTGTGTGTGTGTGTGTGTGTGTTCTCACTGTTCGTGTGTAAGCCTTGTTGACATATTTAAACGCCCTGAAAAGCAAAGTCCCTTTAACTTAATTACCACCTGCAGGGTTTTATTAGTGTTCAATTGTTCCTCTGATGTTTCTGGGTCATACCTGACTAATAGTTACTAAAGTTTAATAAACACTTATTTTTATACAGTCACACCTCACCTTACGAAATTCTGGCACAAACTGGAGTACCCTAAATAAACCTATACAAGCTCAGAGAAACTGCAAACTCCACACAGAAACGCTCTCATCGAGCCCGGGACTCGAACCCAGGTCGTTCTTAATGTGAGACGGCGGTGCTGACCACTCCGCCACCGTGTTGCCATTGGCTACATGTTAGTTCTGTGATATTCTGCAGTCCATGTGTTAACAGTAGCACTATACATACATAAGAACACAACATAAGAAGGCAAATTGTGTCCTGTTCTCACCTGCATCATCACACTCATACATGGCAGATGAAGCAATAGCATATGTAGTCTGGCACTGATCCAGCACTTCAGGCCGGGCCTGATTCTTACATCGGTCTCCACGCATCCTTGATTCGCCTGTGAAGATGAGACTTGTTCATACCGCTTTAATGAAGGACGAATAATTACAGTCATAATGACTGCAATTGTTTCTCATTTGAAAGCCATCAACCTGGGCGCGGCTCCTCATTAATGAGCTCGATCTCGCTCAAGCTGGCTTTGTTTATTTAAAAAGGCCGTAAACGCCTCAGTCAGGAATTAATGCAATGTTCAGTATTTGATATTAAAGCCCTTATGTCACAGCGTGGAGCAGCGGCTGGAGCGGGAACGACTGTACAGGAACATAAAAACAATCTGGGTGATGCAATGACTGCAGAGCCATCTCAACCTCACAGCAAGAAGGTCCCGGGTTCGTGTCCCGAGCTCGGGAATCAAACTCGGGACCTTGTTGCTGTGAGACCGACGTGATAACCACTGTGTCACCGTGACGCCTATATCGAACAAATGATTTGATGAATTTATTTTAAAGTTTTATTGACCTATTTAATTAAGATATTTCCATTACACATCTACTGTAAAGCAAAAGCAATGGGAGGAATGTTGTTTGCTTCCTATAATCAGCACGCATTGAAATGATACATCGTGTTGAACATGTGACCTAATTGGAATGTGGTCCCACTTATTTTGTACCCATGAACGTCATCCTGTAACAGGAGCCGGGTTAGAACACTTAACCTTCCATTAGTATGTCTCAGTCATCTGTTCTACACCTTGTTTTGGTTCTGTGTCTGTTTGCAATAACAAGATGGTGCGAAATAGCTTGTACATATCGCCCTCTAGGTGTGAATGTGAATGGTTTTGAGTGTTGGCCTTGCGATGGTCAGGCGAGCAATCCAGGCTGTACACCGCCCTTGCCCGAAGTCGGCTGAGATGGGCGCCAGCCTCCTCGCGACCCTAATCAGGATTAAGCGTTTCAGAAAATGAACGAATGAATGAATAAACGCTTCTGGCACAAAAGATGACTTTTAATTTTTAAAAGTCTGGTTAATTTGGACCGAGATCCTCTCGCGACTGCCGAATTCCGCGAAGTAGGATCAACCCCTCCCCCACCCCCCGACTGATGTATACGTCCATGTATGCGTGTATAATATCAATCAATACATATTCAACGCTAGAAATGCTTATAATAACAATTAAACATTAAAAAATAATGCATAAGATGTAAATAAAATATAAATACATACACACACACATAGATGCGCGCGTGCACACAGATGCGCGCACACACACACTTAGATACGCACCTCACGTAAAAATGTAAGGAGTTTTGTTGGGGGGGGGTTTGTTTGTTTAGGGATTTATTTATTTATTTTTTATTTTTTTTGCATAATTGGCCTTGTTTTTGTGGCATATTCCTTAACCTTTTCCCCTATTCTTCCTTAATCTCCTTATTTTTTAATTCAATGAATCTTAAATTTAAAAAAAAAAATGCGATGCACTGAAGCCGCAGGAATTGAAGTGTGATGAAGTAGCGAGGGATCCGTGCATCGCGTTTTTTTTTTTTTTTTTTTTTTTTTCGTGAAAGAAATGTAAAACACGGAGAAGAGTGTGTAGTCTGGAATCGTGGTTCAGTAGAACACTGTGCATCAGTTCTTCACGCCAGTGTTTCCATATACGTTATCAGGAACCTCGCCCTCATCTTCATCAGGGCCAGGAACTGCCTCTGGTCCTAATGCAGGGTGCACCCTAAACAGCTCACCACACTATCACAGACTATCAGACACAAGCATTCATACTCACACTCACACCGAGGGGCAATTTGGAACCGCCAGTGAGTCGAATGTGCTTGCCTTTGGGTTGTGGGAGGAAACCCGAGTATCCAGAGGAAACCCACACAAGTTGAACGTGGCTATGCGAACCACTATACTAATGTGTTGCAGGTACCAAATTCGAACTTTATTTATTTGTACAAAATACAATTAGGTTGATAAATAATAGTAAAGAAAATCTTTTACTTTGTGGAGGAGTTCAAGTATGTTGGGGTCTTGTTCACCCGTGACAGAAGGATGGAGCGGGAGACCGACAGGTGGAGCGCTGCAGCCTCTGCTGTAAAGCGGAGTCTGTAGCGGTCCATCATGGTGAAGATGGAGCTGAGCCACAAAGCAAAGCTCTCAGTCTACCAGTCGATCTGCGTTCCAACCCTCACCTACGGTCACGAGCTTTGGGTAGTGATGGAAAGAACAAGCTCACGGATAAAAGTGGCTGAAACGAGCTTCCTTCGCCTGGTGGCGGGGCTGTCTCTTAGAGATAAGGTGAAAAGCTCAGTCATCCAGGAGGAGTTTGGAGTAGAACCTCTGCTCCTCTGCATTGAGAGGAGCCAGCTGAGGCGGCTCGGCCCCCCCAAACGCCTCCCTGATGTGATGTTTCAGGCATGTCCGACCAGGTATAGACACCGGGGTTGACCTAGAACACGTCGCAAAGACTACGCCTGGTCTGGGAACACCTCAGTGACACCCCCCTCCCCCGGAAGAGCTGGACAAAGTGGCTGGGGAGAGGGATGTCTGGACCTCACTGCTTAGGCTGCTGCCCCTCGGACCCGACCCTGAATTAAGCGGAAGATGATGATGATGATC
>CM045729.1:4920162-4955162 GCA_024760905.1 Plotosus lineatus | reverse complement strand
TCCTGTTTCCTCTCTTCGGTTCTCTCAATGTCCCTCTTCTTCTTAGCTAACCTCCTCTTTTGTACACACTCCTGCACTTCCTCATTCCACCACCAAATCTCCTTATCTACTTTCCTTCCAGAGGACACACCAAATACTCTCCTACCGGTCTCCTTGATCACATTAGCTGTAGTTGTCCAGTCATCTGGAAGCACTTCCTGACCACCCAAAGCCTGTTTCAGCTGCTCCTTGACGACAACCCGACACTCTTCCTTTTTCAGCTTCCACCACTTTGTCTTCTGCTCTGCCTTCGCCTTCTTCACCTTCCTCACCATCAGCGTCATCCTGCACACCACCATCCTATGCTGTTTGGTAACACTCTCACCCACTACTACTTTGCAGTCACTGACTTCCTTCAAATTACATCGCCTACACAAGATGTAGTCTACCTGTGTGCTCCTACCTCCGCTTTTATAAGTCACCCTATGAAAGTATTCACCACAGCCATTTCCATCCTTTTTGCAAAATCTACCAACATTTGTCCTTCTGCGTTCCTGTCTTGGATACCAAACCCGTCCATCATGGTCTATACTCATCTCTTTCCTCTTTTTTCTCTGTCTACGGACACACCTCCTGCCTCTCCTTAGGCCAACAATAGCCCAGTTTCCACCAGCACCCTGTTGGTAAACAGCACTGATGGTGGTCATTGTTAACCCGGGCCTCAACTGATCCGGGATGAAATTCATTTTAATGACTCGCATTAGAAATTTTGACACGTATTTTAGGTCAGATGCCCTTCCTAACACAGCCCTCTGCATTTTGTCTCGGCTTGGGACCGGCGTGAGAAAGAAAACTAGTTTGTGACCCACTCACGACTACATTGGTTGATGCAAAGTATGATAATCATATCTTTTGAAGCCTTCAAGGATCCACATAAATCGAGCAGATGGCCTGGATTTGCCCCACAGGCCTTGAATTTGATGCCTCTACTTTTGTCTATCTGTTTTAGTGGGACACAAGCTACTGAAAACATTATATGTTTGGTTCGTGTGGTCAAGTGAGACCTGAGGAGTCATTCAGCACCACAGCACTTTTCAGGGTTTTGAATTTAGTTTTTTGTTTCCAATTTTGTTTTTAAATATTTTAAGGCAAAAATCAAGCTTTCATCGAATAACCTCAGGGTTAATGTTTACACATTTCATTCGCAGCTGTGTTCTGTGGACATTTTAAAAAAACTGCAGTGGAAGTTGAGGTTGTCACTGTCACTCTGGTACCTGAGTAACCATGACTCTCTCTCTCTCTCTGTGTGTGTGTGTGTGTGTGTGTGTGTGTGTGTGTGTGTGTGTATACAGTACAGATCTGATGCACGTCATCGACTGAGAATACGGTAACACTGATGTCAGCAATATACACACGTACACAAGGTCTCTCTCTCTCTCTCTCTCTCTCTCTCTCTCTCTCTCTCTCTCTCTCTCTCTCTTTCTTTCTCTCTCTTTCTAGCTGTGTGTGTGTGTGTGTGTAAAAGACATCCACGTTGCATCACTACACTGCTTGTAGTCATGTATAATGTACACTGAAAGGAAACTCATAATAATTCCCTCAGACTGTAATTACTCTTTCTCTCCTTTTCTCTCTCATTTTCTTCTCTCTCCCTGTCTCTTTCTCATCTTTCCTTCTCTCTTTCTCTCTATCTATCTCCTCATCTCTTTTTATTCTAAACCAGCCCCTACCCCCACACACATTTCTAATGACTTTTCCATTCGAAAAATGACCTTGCCAGAAAGAGAAACACCATAGGATCAGTGTGTGTGTGTGTGTGTGTGTGTGTGTGTGTGTGTGTGTGTGCGCGCGTGTGTTTGTGTGTGTGTGTGTGTGCGCGTGCACGCACTCATCACAGCACCATGAGCAATTCCACGAAAAGATGTCGAAAAAAAAAACTCCTGCTAGCCCCTTTCATTGACCTCAGATTTACCAACTCCTTGCTGCAATACATCACATTAGGACAACACACACACACACACACACACACACACACACACATTAAAGATTTACACACATGTTCAATGAGTCCTAGACACGCATGGTCTGTACCAGATGTGCACATTAACATTTCTACTGAGCCGCATATAATTTAAATTAACTGTACATGCATGAAAACACACACACACACACACACACACACACACACATACATGTCTACGTCATCCACTTCCATCATCTCACTCTGACTCACTGATGTCTGAGATTATGGACTGGTTCTCTCTCTCTCTCTCTCACACACACACACACACACACACACACATACACAATGTGTGTGTATGTGGAGACACACTGGTATGCGCCTTAATTCAATTCGTATAATTGTCGCTAAGTCCCTTTGATGTTACATATTAATGACTTGACAGAAATTAAAAACAAAAATGAAGAAACTGAAAGACCAGAAACTGAGGGAGATCAGAAGTAATCACCACCAATCAATTTCTGACTAATTATTTTCTGGGTGGGGTTTTTGGAGACAAGTGTTCACTCTGCAGCAGTGGGTTATTGTGCGTCTCAAAATTCTTCTTTTTCTTTCATCTGTTCCCATCAGGGGTCGCCACAGTGAATCATCTGCCTCCATCTCATCCTTTTTCTTTCACTGCATCTTCTTCTCTTACACCAACTACCTTCATGTCCTCCTTTACCACATAAACAAATCCTTACTTTCCTAGCACATAGCAAACATCACACCGGACACTTCTCTCCAACCATTCCAACCTGCCTGCACACGCTTCTTCAAAACAGGAAAAGAGGTGAAGAAGCGAGTGCAGGCAGGTTGGAATGGTTGGAAGTTTCTGGTGTGATAGGAAGATATTGGCAAGAATGAAAGGAAAAGTGTCCAAGACGGTGTTGAGGCCAGCGGTGTTGTATGGTTTAGAAACTGGGCTGCCACTGCCCATGAGTGCATTAATACAGAATTAACTATTGTTTTAAGCTGCTGGGATGTCTGGAGCTCACTGTGACCCGACCCCAGATCATGCCTAAGAAGAAGATGATGATGATGAAGCTGCTGGTGTTAGAAATTAATAAATACCTTCTGACCAATCACAGTGTACACTTTATGGTGGCACACCATTAATTTGACCAACACACGTGGTGTGCGTGCTACATCATCGGTCTGTGACGTCACTGTGAAATAAAAGATGGATGAAACTCTGTTTTGTAATTTTAATCTGATTCTGAGATGTGTATCAGAGTCCAATGTGAGTGATTTTCATATATAAGTATAAAATAATCCACTACATGCAACATAATCCAACCCCAAAAACTGTATAACACACAGTTCTGTACCAAATCTTTACACACACACACACACACACACACACACACACACACACACACTATTTGGGTGAGAAGAAGAGGTATACGTATCTCATTTTGTTCTTCCCTTTGTATAGAGAACAAAACAGTTCTTGTTTTAAAGGACTCGAATCACAGTTTGTCCTCAGAACTCAGTTTCAGGGTGAGCTTTTGCTCACTCAGGTCATTTCTAAGCAATGATGTAGGAACAGTTTGTATAAACAGCTGGATTTTTTTTTCTCTCTAAAAGCACGTCTGAGAATGTTGTGGAAATGCTTGTTCTGTATTTTCCAATTAAATGCAAATATTTTCAGTACGAACGTGGGGCCGGTGGTGTAGTGGCCAGGGTGCTGCGCTTATGATCGGGAGGTTGTGTGGTCAAATCCCAGTTAGACCCCCAATGTGCTAAGACCCCTGGGCAAGGTCCTAACCACAAGTGTGCCTCTGTTCAGCCAGCAGTATAAATGGGTACCAGTAAAATATACTGGGAAGGTAACCTGTGATGGACTAGTGTCCTATCCAGGAGGAGTTGTACTCCTAGTCGCCTCACGCTATGGAAACGAGGGATAAACACCTCCCTGATGGGCCTCTATGGCTCGTTAATAAAAAGCCCATTTTCTGTACGAATGTTATTGCCAGTAACACGGTGAGTTAGAAATGTTCAGTACTTGCTATGTCTTATTTTTGCTTTAATGACGGTGTGGACTCTGTGTAAAACCTGATGATTAAATCCAACCATGTGTCGTCTAAACAGGAGCTTCAGCATACAGGTAGAGACTCGAGGAAAGCGACCTTTTCCAGAAAACTGTTACAAATTCTGTTGCATGCCGGGGCGGGAGGCTGAGGCTCGGAGATGCAAACAGATGGAACGAACTGATCCGTGAGGCCAGTAACACTGTGGGGATTGAACTGGACTCTCTGACGGTGCTGATGGAGAGGAGAATGTTGTCCACAATAAAGATGATATTGAACAATGGGTTATCAAAGGCCGGCCATGTCTCTCACTGTCTATGGTGGAAACGAACCATTGCTGACTTTCGACAAGAGTAGGCTGCAAAGCCGTCAGCGTGTTTCCGCCCTGCGATGGCCTGGCGAGCTGTCCAGGGTGTACTCTGCCCTCACACTGAGTTGGCTGGGATGGGCACCAGCCTCCCTGCGACCATAATTAGGATGAAGCAGTTACAGAAAATGAACTGATGATGATGTTTATCATATTAATTATACCGTACATATCCCTCATTGACTCCATTCATTCTCCATCTGTTCATATACATATTACTCACCTCTCACTTCACACTTATATTTCTTCTTCTTTTCCTTTCGGCTGTTCCCTTCAGGAGTCGCCACAGCAAATAATCTGCCTCCATCTCACCCTATCCTCTACATCTTCTTCTCTTACTTCAACTACCTTCATGTCCTCCTTCACCACATCCTAAATCTTCTCTTTGGTCTTCCTCTAGGCCTTCTGCCTGGTGGTTCCAACCTCAGCATCCTACTACCAATATACTCACTATCCCGCCTCTGCACATGTCCAAACCATCTCAATCTAGCCTCTCTGACTTTGTCTCCAAAACATCTTATATGTGCTGTCCCTCTGATCTACTCATTCCTGATCCTATCCATCCTCGTTACTCCCAAATAGAACCTCAACATTTTCATCTCTGCTACCTCCAGCTCTGCCTTCTGTCTTTTCCCCAGTGCCACTGTTTCTAAACCATACAACATCGCTGGCCTCAACACCGTCTTGTACACTTTTCCCTTCATTTTTGCCACTACCCTCCTATCACACATCACACCGGACACTTTTCTCCAACCATTCCAACCAGCCTGCACACGCTTCTTCACCTCTTTTCCACACTCTCCATTGCTCTGGGTTGTTGAGCCTAAGTACTTAAAATCCTCCACCTTCTTTGTTTTCTGCTTCCTGTAACCTCACCGTTCCTCTTGGGTCCTTATCGTTCACACACATGTATTCTGTCTTATTGGGGCTAACCTTCATTCCCCTCCTTTCCAGGGCATACCTCCACCTCTCTAGATTTCCCCCCACTTGTTCTCTGCTCTCACTACAGATCACAATGTCATCTGCAAACATCATAGTCCATGGAGATTCTTGTCTAACCTCGTCTGTCAGCCTGTCCATGACCATAGCAAACAAGAAGGGGCTCAGAGCTGACCCTTGATTCAGTCCCACCTCCACCTTGAACTCTTCTGTCACACCGACAGCACACCTCACCACTGTCTTACATCTCTCATACATGTCCTGCACCACTCTAACATACTTCTCTGCCACTCCAGACTTCCTCATGCAATACCACGGGTCCTCCTTTGGCACTCTGTCATATGCTTTGTCCAGATCCACAAAGGCACAATGCAGCTCCCTCTGGTCTTCTCTGTACTTCTCTATTAACATCCTCAAAACAAACACTGCATCTGTGGTGCTCTTTCTTGGCATGAAACCAAACTGTTGTTCACAAATGCTGACCTCTGCCCTTAGTCTAGCTTCCACTATTTTTTCCCATAACTTCATCGTATGGCTCATCAACTTTATCCCTCTGTAGTTGCCACAACTCTGCACGTCTCCCTTGTCCTTAAAAATGGGCACCACCACAATTCTCCTCAATTCCTCCAGCATCCTCTCACTCTCTAGTACCTTGTTGAATGTTCTTGTCAGAAAATCTACTGCTACCTGTCCTAGACACTTCCATACCTCCACAGGTATGTCCTCAGAACCAACTGCCTTTCCACTCTTCATCCTGTTCAATGCCCTCCTCCCTTCACCCTTACTAATCTTTACTACTTCCTGGTCCTCAACGGTCACCCTTTCTATTCAAATAAGAATAGAAAAAAACTCTCTCATTTTCCTCATTCATCAGCTCTTCAAAGTAGTCTTTCCATCTTCCCAGCACACTTCTGTCATCAGTCAATACATTTCCCTCTCTGTCCTTAATCACTCTAACTTGCTGCACGTCCTTTCCATCTCTATTTCTCTGCTGTGCCAACCTGTATAAATCATTTTCTCCCTCTTTACTGTCCAACCTATCATTGAAGTCATCATATGCCCTCTGTTTGGCCTTTGACACCGCTACCTTCGCTTTACTTTGTGTCTCCCTGTACTCCTGTTTACTCTCTTTGGTCCTCTCTATGTCCTTCTTCTTCTTAGCTAACCTCCTCTTTTGTACACACTCCTGCACTTCCTCATTCCACCACCAAGTCTCCTTATCTACTGTCTTTACAAATGGCACACCAAGTACTCTCCTACCGGTCTCCCTGATCATTTTCCTGACTACCCAAAGCCTGTTTCAACTCCTCCTTGAAGACAACACAACACTCTTCCTTTTTCAGCTTCCACCACCTTGTCTTCTGCTCTGCCTTTGCCTTCTTCACCTTTCTTACCATCAGCATCATCCTGACACCACCATCCTATGCTGTTTGGTGACACTCTCACCCACTACTACTTTGCAGTCACTGACTTCCTTCAAATTACATCGCCTACACAAGATGTAGTCTACCTGTGTGTTCCTACCTCCACTTTTATAAGTCACTCTATACTCCTGTCTCTTTTGGAAGAAAGTATTCACCACAGCCATTTCCGTACTTTTTGCAAAATCTATCAACATCTGTCCTTCTGTGTTCCTTTCCTGAATACCAAACCTGCCCATCACGTCGTCATCCCCTCTGTTTCCTGCACCAACATGTCCATTGGAGTCTGCACCAATGACCACTTTTTCACCTCTGGGGGTACTCTGCATCACTTCATCTAACTCACTCCAGAATCTCTCCTTCTCTTCTAGCTCACATCCTGCCTGTGGGGCATAAACACTAACAACATTGAACATCACACCTTCAATTTCTAACTTGAGACTCATCACTGTCTGACACTCTTTTCACTTCTAGAATATTCCTGACAAACTCCTCCTTCAAGATGACTCCTACTCCATTTCTCTTCCCATCCACACCATGATAAAACAGCTTCAACCCTGCTCCTAAGCTTCTAGCCTTGCTACCTTTCCACCTGGTCTCCTGAACACACAGTATGTCCACCTTCCTCCTCTGCATCATGTCAGCCAGCTCTCTACCTTTTCCTGTCATAGTTCCAACATTCAAAGTCCCTACTTTCAGTCCTAGACTCATGCTTTCCTCTTCTCTCTCTGCCTACGGACACGCCTCCCACCTCTCCTTCTTCGACTTCTCCTTCTTCGACCAACAGTTGTCCAATTTCCACCAGCACCCTGTTGGTTAACAGCACTGATAGCGGTTGTTGTTAACCCGGGCCTTGATCCATCCGGTATGAAATGTGCATTCAGTTTTCGCATTATGTATTTTGGCAAAAGTTTTACGCCAGATGCCCTTCCTGTTGCAACCCTCTGCATTTATCCAGGCTTGGGACCGGCATGAGGGCAGACACTTGTTTGTGTCCCCTCTCACATCTGCATTCACTTCACACTTATATTTATATATTTAAATATATAAATATTTGTCGTTTTCTTAAATTTTTCTTTACCTTTATCTCACTGTTACTTATATGGAGCAACTGTGCATACACAATTTCCTCTGAGATAAATAGAGTATCCTGATTTTGATGATTCTGGTTGCGTTGATTCATTTTAATAAATGCTAGTCGGGTCGTGGGGAGGTTGGAGCCTATCTTTGCTGATGACGCAAAGGTGGGTGTACACCCTGAACCAGTCCATCAAGTGCAAATGGGAAATACAGATAAATACATACTCACACTGCCAGTTCGCCTAATGTGCATGTCATTGGACAGTGGGATGAAACTGGAGAACCCTGAGGAAACACACACACGGGAAGAACATGCAAACGCCACACAGAAATGGTCTCATATTTTCACTCCTTCTCCACCATGCAACTCATGTTAACATTACAAATGAGCATAATTTTATATAGTTGCGAAAAGTAGTGCAGAATCTTGAATAATAATTAACATTGCTTTCTTTCATCTTTTTTTTCACATTTGTTTTCAGAATCATTATTTATTAATTTATTTTCTAAGCTGCTGAATCCTAATAATTAGGGTCTCAGGGTGGTGGGTGCCCATCTTAACCTCCTCTGGGTGAAGGCTGGGTACACCATGAACAGCTCAACAGACCATTTCAAGGTCAACACACGTATACGCACACAGACACACACACACACACACACACACACACACACACACACACTGAATGAGAATTTGGAACAGCCAATCAACTCACACAGATTTTACCCACAATACACGAAAAATCCATGGATGTCCTTGACCAAAATTGAGTCAAGCCAAGAATGTACTCAGTGACCCTGATGGATAAAAGGTATAGATAATGGGCACTGGAAGGATGGATGTATGGATGGATAGATGGATGGATGTATAAATTGCTGAAAGGATGACTGAAGGCATGAATGGATGGATGGATAAATGATTGGCTACATGGATAAATGATTGGATGGATGGTTGAATGGATGTATAAATGGTTGGATGTATGGATGGATGTACGGTTAAATGGCTAGAAGGATGGATAGATGTACAAATTGCTGAATGGATGGTGGAATAGATGAATGGGTGGATGTTGGATGGATGGATGGATGGATAGCTAAATAAATAAATGGTTCAATGGATGGATGGGTAAATTATGGATGGATTGATGGATGAATGGATGGATGGATGGATAGATGGATTCATGGATAGATAAATGGTTGAATGGATAAGTGGGTAAATTGTTGGATATATGAGATGCATGGATGAAGAAATGGTTCAATGGATGGATGGGTAAGTTTTAGAAGGATGGTTGGATGGATGGATGGATGGATGGATGGATGGTTGGCTGGATAAATAAATGTTTGAATGGATGGATGGGTAAATTGTTGGATTAATGGGTGGATGGATGGATGGATAAATAAATAGTTCAATGGATAAGTGGGTAAATTGTATGGGTTGGATGGATAGATAAATTGTGGATGGATGGTTTGGATCGATGGATGGATGAATGGATGGCTGGATAAATAAATAAATGTTTGAATGGATGATTGGTTAAATTGTTGGATGGATGGATGGATGGATGGATGGATGGATGGATGGATGGATGGGTAAATTGTTGGATAGATGGTTGGATGAATGGATGGGGTAAATTGTTGGATGGATGGTTGGATGGATGCATGGATGAATGGATGCATGGATGGGGTAAATTGTTGGATGGAGGGTTGGATGGATGCATGGATGAATGGATGGGTGGGTAAAGTGTTGGATGGATGGATGGATGTATGTATGTATGAATAAATGGTTGAATGGATGAGTGGGTAAATTGTAGGATGGATAGATTAATGGATGGATGCATGGATTGGGTGGGTGGATAAATAAATGGTCCAATGGATTGGTAAATTATGGATGGATGGATAAATAAATAAATAAATCATTAAATGGATAAGTGGGTAAATTGTTGGATGGATGAGATGTATAGATAAATTGTGGATGGATGGATGGATGGATGGGTAAATTGTTGGATGGATGGATGGTTCAATGGATGATTGGGTAAATTGTAGAATGGATGGATGGATGGATGGATTGATGGATGGGTAAATTGTCAGATGGATGGGTGGACAGATGGATGGATGGATGAATGGATAGTTGGATGGATGGTTGGCAGGCTGCTTGGGGATTAATCCTGCCAGCACATGTAATCCAGGCGCAGCTGTTTGAGAATTCAAACCTTCAGAATCCTGGCTGTGTACCAGCGCACTTGGATCCCTTTGAGCATTGCAGCCCTTCACATGAGCTCAGGAATGTGTGTAAGCGCTCATTTTTCACCCCATTGTAACATGTTGAGTCTCCCCATGCTGGTCTCAGGTATCAGTCGGCAACGTGAATAGACAATGCTAGTTTTTTCTTTCCCCACATTTCACGTGTTAGTTTTTCATCTCTTTCACTTCGAGCTTCTTTCTTCCTCTTGTCTTATCTCTCCAGTGCACATGTTTCAGAACCAGACTTCATTTACTGACTGCATGGAAAGTGCACGTTTTAAAAAGAAAACCTACATGCACACCAACACCTGACATCGATCTTACACAGAGGATTCAATGTTCAAAAAGAAAAAAGCAACACACACGCACACACATATGAACAGCAGCATTTTGAGATGACATTAGCAGAGAGGAAACTCGTCAGTGAGGCAACAGGACTGCTGCGAATGAAAGGGAAGGAGTGGGAGAGGCAGGAAGCCCGTCCTGAAGACTCGCTGCTCCAAACTCAGCCGATCCAATTACACATGATGAACTAGCCTCCATATTCACTCAGAGTGAAAAATAATCAAGTGTGCACTGTATTTCTTGCTGCTTAGCCTAAAGCTGTTCATATGCATAATTTATAAGGTTTTTTTTTGTCTTATGATGCTTTTTCTTATTTAGTGCACATAAATTCACTCTGAAGAAAGAACAATAGCACATAAGTCGATAATAAGTCACGCTAAGTTTGCCGATGGTCCGTTGCATGACATTCATGCTTGTATTCCTTACAAAACACATACAATATATACAGTATAATCTTTAAAGACTGCAGGAAGGTTGAGTCTGAAATTCTGGGTTTCATTAAAAAAACTAAATAAAAGAGGTGTTCATATATGTTACGTATGCCAAATGTATTCCATCCCAGATGAGCCCCCAATTTTGTTACGTATGGAATTTAGAAGAATAAAATTGCCCTGGCAAAACACGACAGACCATTACATAAACTATATACAATTTAATAGTATGAACAAAGTGAGGCAAGATAATACTTAAATCTTAGAGCTAAACAACATACACATTAAACAAAGGGTCCCATAGTCACTAAGCACCTGCAGCAGGGTAAATTTAGAGAGGCGCTCGCGCTGGCGGAGAAAGGCTTGGAATCCCGCGTGTCAAAAGAAACAAATGATGAACATCCTCGTGTGGGCTGTGGGTGAACATGGATGATGGACTTTGGAGATGAGGTCCCGAATGACAAAACCTGGGTGACGCGTGTTCCATGATCCGCCTTGGATGAGATGATCCGCCATGATAAGTTTCCTTAGAGCATCCGTGCACCGAAGAGACCCGAAGAGACTCGAAGAGACTCCTCAGGTGATCTGTATCAGCTGAAGAGACCCGAAGAGACTGAAGAGACTCGAGCCAGTCGGCAACAGGTTCTTAATATAGATTCCCTAAAGTTCAGGAATATTCCATTCTGGAAAATTCCACATCACCTGACCCGCTACCAGGGCACATGCACAACTAGGTTTCCTAATGGAAAATTCCAGACCCAAAACAGGTGAGTCATGTGTCACTATTTACAGCACACTAATGGAATCTAATTGTACACAAGGTTTATACAGTCACATTTATATTTACATTTATTTACATGCCCATAACATATACTTCTGTATTAACCTAAGATTCCATATGCACTGTATGTGCATTCCACATACCGTGCACATGTTATCTTAACATTAGACTTTTTTTTTTGTAAGGAATCATTGAGCCCAAACCAAATTTAAATCTAAGATGTCAAATTTTTTAATGGTAAGTGGATATGAGTGCTCAATTAACCTTCATTACAAAGGAAAATCCTAGAAACCAGGTTAAAAACACAGAAAATAAAACAGCAAAGGCAATCTGGAGATAACACTCAGATATTAGAGAACACGGTGCAGGGCGAGGTGTGAAAGTACTTTGTGGTAGGAAGGTGCAGGTTCATTTTTGGCTTTGTAGGCAATAATTAGCACATTGGCTCTAATGCGAGCAGGTACAGGAAGCCAGTGGAGCGAGATCATAGCAGTTGTGTGGTGTAGGTAGATTTGCCAGGAGTGAGTTGCAGTAGTGTAGCTCTGAGATGACATGGGGTTGTACAAATATCTGAGAGGCCTTAGTGGAAAGAAATGGACAAATTGGATGTTAAAGGGGAGAAATCTGCATCATCTAGAAAGATTAGTGATATATGAGAAAGACAGTGAATTGTCCATATTTATTCCAAGGATTTGTGCAGGATCTGAAGGAGAAAACACAGATTTGTCCAGGGAGATTGCAAGATCTTGATGAGGGGATGAGTTAGCTGGAATGAATAGCAATTCAGCACTTCTGGGATTAAGTCTGGTAGGTTTCATTATAACTTGACATAGTTATAATAAAATGTCTCTCCCTAGTGGGCATCTGATGAACATTTTTTCATAAACTTTTTATTCATAAACTTAATATAACATAAACTTATTAATTTACTATTAATGGATTTTTTTTTTGTCAGTATGACCTCTTGTATGAATCACCTGCAAAGTGAAATGATTTGTTACTTGTATGACATCCTTCTTCAGAAAAAAAGAATTATTCAGGTCTGTGCATACTTTAATTTTATTTATTTATTTTTTACTGCTCACAAACAAACAGACAGACAAACTAAGAAAGCGCACACAAAAGTGAAAACATGACCTCCTGATCCTCTTTTCATCTGAGTAGATGGTGGAAGTTTGGTTTGGTTTCTTGGTGCATATTCTCTCTTGTAGCTGAAGAGCCCAATTGTGGATGTGTGGGATCTGTTGCAGAGGCCATGTGTTGAGCTGGGCTCTGCTGGCTTTTTCTTTTTTTTTTTCTTTTTCAGTGGTGACCCGGTAGTAAAGTACTGGATTACTGATCCTAAGGTTGGGGGGGTTCAAGCCTCACTGTCAGTGGGTTGTCATTGCTGTCCCCCCCAGTGCACCTCTTATGGTGGGAGGTTTATGTAAAAGAACCACTGCTGACTTTCTTCAGGTGTATCTGCAGGGTGTATTCCACCCTCGCCCAGAGTGTGCCAGCCTCCCTGTGACCCTAATTAGGATTAAGCAGTTCAGAAAATGAATGAATGAACATTTTTCTTCCAGGGATGACAGCCATTTCCTGTGATAGGCAGTTCTTCCTGTTCTCAGTGTGTAGGTCACTTGGTTAATTCATCTTGCAGGCATCTTTGAAGTGTAATTTTGGAGACTTAGTATTTTTTCTGCTTGGAGATTTTGTCATTATAACAATTAGTGTATTTGTGTAAAACATATACAGGAACAGATTTTTTTAAGCGACAACAAAAAGTTAAGTGCCGAGCGTGACATTTATTCTTCCAGAAATAGACCTGAGTTCATATTACCGTCTCTAGTTTCTTCAGGTCTTTCAATTCAAAATAACAATGATTCAAGCATTTCTCTCAGCGAAGCTCATTGGTGGACCCCTTTTTTGAGGTACAACCTCTTGGTTGGCTCACTTGAAGAGCTGCCATGGGGTTCTTTTTTAACTTTTATTTTTCCGATAGGTAACTCCTGATTAGTTTATTCTTGGTGGCTCAACCATAACCAGTTCATCGCTCAACTGCCTTGTGTTACTCCTGACTGTTTCACTTCTGACTGGGTTATTGTAGGCTGGTTTCCTCCCGACTGCCTCCCTTTAGTCTCGTTCACTCGTAGCTTCCAGACTCCCTGTGACCGTAACAGGTGTAAGCAGTTTGTACAAGAAAAAATTGGTTTGTTGAATGAGTTTGAATCAAAATTCACTTAATTGCAAATCAGGTAAACAAACAGACCAACTTGATGCTACTATTGTAAACATTTTGTAAAAAAAAAAAAAAAAAAAAAAAACTCCAATCTTCTTTTTCTTTCGCCTTTTTCCCAGTTTCAGGGGTCGCCACAGTGAATCATCTGATTGGCATGTTTGATTTGGCATAGGTTTTTACGCCGGATGCCCTTCCTGACACAACTCTGTAGCAAGGGACAGAAACACGCTGACGGCGTCGAAAGTCAGCAATGGTTCTTCTACACGAACCTCTCACCATAGACAGTGAGAGACATGGCCAACCTTTGATAACCCAGTTAGTGCACTGGGGGGGACAGTGACAACCTGTGGTGAGTGGGTCTTGCACCCCCAACTTTAGGATCAGTGATCCGGTACCTTTCCCACCAGGTCACCACTCCCCACCTCCCCCCTCCCCCCAGGTGTGAATATGAATGCTTGTGGGATTGTTGGCCATGCAGTAGCCTGGAAAGCAGTCCAGGGTGTACTCTGCCCTCTCCTGGAGTTGGCTGTGATGGCGCCAGCATCTCCGCGATTCGAATTAGGATTAAGTGGTTCAGAAAACAAATGAATGAATGAATGAAGAAAACTGATAATTTGAGAGCAAAATGTTCAGTTTACGACTTTTTCCCCCCTCGCTTCATCTGTGGACGGTCTGAGAACTATTCCACGCTCGGGCGTCATTTTGTGACATTCACAGTAATTTCAAACGCTTGAATTCTTTTGCAATGGGTTTATAAGCCAGGTGACCAAAATGTGATGCCGTGAATGTCGTGTGACAAATTTGAGACTGAAAAGTGGCAGCTGTGAACTGATAGTTGCATCGGTTACTTTTTTCCTCTCGCACCGTGTGATCACTCCCTTAATCTGTGATATGCTTTAAGTTACGATTTCATGTAGAAAAAAATTAAACCCATGCCCTTGTTTGTTCTGTAATTTAGAACCTGTCTTCCAAGACATGTACAAATTGGACGGCCCACACACAGAAGTGGCACTTGCTTCACTCTCACAAGATACAAGCTTCACAAGCTGCTTCTGCGTGTGTGAAGTGCTCCAGATGAACCAAGTGTTCCAGGTCCTGTGGTTGAGAGTTTGAAGAAGTTTCCCAGCTATCTTTGGAGTGTGTGGACAGATCTTGGGGTGAAGGAACCATATGAAAGCCAGGTGATTCATGCCTATTTGTAGAGGGCATCAGCTCTATATTCACACACTGCCATGACTCAGAGCCTAATCAGATGTCACCTTTAACGCACCCATCACTGGGAGTGTGACTGTGTGTGTGTGTGTGTGTGTGTGTGTGTGTGTGTGTCACAGACTGGGTTTTTATTTATTATTCCTTTCCATGAATTCATTTAAAAGAGCTGACTTGAATGAGAACAAATATAAATCGATCGGAAATTAGAATAATATATGAAAGTATGTGATGATTTCTGTATGATCTAATCACTGATTTATCAGCACGAGCTGCTGCTTACACACACACACACACACACACACACACACACACACACATTGAAGCCATTTGGCTCCAAACTAGATGAGCACCATCACACTCACAAGGAATGACAGAACTTGAAACAGTTCATCTTCCCTACCAACAGAGGGCGACATCACTAGAATAACATCAGCATAACCTCTGGGTCACATCTGGGCCACTTGCTGATTTTCATTCATTCATATATTTGTAAAATAGCTTAATTCTATTAGGTTCACCAGGAGGCTGGTGCCTATCTCAGCCAACTTTGGGTAAAAGCATGTTACACCCAGGACAGCTCACCTGACCATTGCAGGGCCAACACATGCACAACCATTCACACACACACACACACACACACACACACACACACACACTTGGGAGAAATTTGGAACAGCCTATTAGCCTAATGTGCAGCTGTTTGGACGGTGGGAGGAAACCAGACTACCCAGAGGAAACCCATGCAAGCATAAGAACGTGAAAACTCCAACCCAAAATGCTCTTGACTTGAACCCAGAACCTTCTTATGATGAGGTATACATGCTAAACAGTGTGCCAGCCCACACCTGATATGAGATTTTTAAACAGATTGCTGTATGGACTCGCGCTTTCCTGAAGGATGTCAATAACTCTGGAATGGACTGCACTGTATTGCTGTTGTACTGACTTGAATAAATGACTGCTGTGTGTGTGTGTGTGTGTGTGTGTGCAGGATTGAGATTTAGTCTTCCTGGTGACATCAGTCTTTATCTGTTCAGTGCACTGACGCCAGCTCCACAGCTCACGTGTCAAGGAGAGCTGATGATTAAGTGCAGCTGCTTTTGTGTCACTGCTCACCCGCATGCTTACGCACGGATGCACTACTGCACACACACACACACACACACACACACACACACACATACACACACACACACACACACAGGGAGGGATGGAAGGAGGGAACCACTAATTCGATTAATTAAGCAGATGGACTACAAAGCTCTTATTCACTCATCCCTGACTCCTCCAACTTTGTTTGGATGGGAAAAGCCTCTTAAAGGCAAAGAGGCCACTTTGTTGAATGACAGGTCGGGTAATGACGCCAAAGGGCATAAATTACACATCGGAACACGTGCAACAACCTCCGCAGCTCTTCAGATAATGCTGGTGTCACCTGGCTCAGTCGATCCTGTCCCACAGTTCCCTCTCCATCCCTCGGTAAATACTTGAGCCTCACCACCTATGCATGTTTTTTTTTAATGCTTTTATGACTAAGATGTTTTGTTCTCACAGGAGCAGGCGTTCTGGTGACTTCGCTCACGTCAGGGTTTTCTGATTCCTTTATTCATTTCAGAACCACTTAATCCTAATTAGGATTAGAAGGAGGGTGGAAGCTATCTCAGTCAACTATGAGTGAAGGCAGGTTACACCCTGAACAGCTCACCAGTCTATCACAGGTCCAACACACACACATTCGAGGCAATAATTGGAACAGCCAATTAGCCTGTGCATGGCTTTGGACTGTGGGAGGAAAGCAGAGTCCCTGGATACACCGTTTTAACTTTCAAAGCTCATCTAAAGGGCAGTGGTGGTCTAGTGGTATAGGGCACCGAGTTGCTGATCCAAAGGTTGGGGGTTCGAGTCCCACTCTCCACAAGGTTGTCACTGTCCCCCCCCCCAGTGCAGCTAACTGGGTTATCAAAAGGCCGGACATGTCTCTCACTGTCTATGGTGAGAGGTTCATGTAAAAGAACCGTTGCTGACTTTCATAAAGAGGAGCTGCAAAACAGTCGGCGTGTTTCCGCCCTCCGATGGCCTGGTGAGCTGTCCAGGGTGCACTCTGCCCTCCCTTGTAGTCGGCTGGGATGGGCGCCAGCCTCCCGGTGACCCTAATTAGGATTAAGCAGTTACAGAAAATGAACTGAACTCATCTACATCAGTAAAATCACATTTAAGTTGCACTGGGACTGTACCATGTGACATTCAGGGACCAATCACAAGATGACTGAGCATAATACAAAACGAAAAAAGGTGAAGATAAACATAATAACATTAATGCTAGCATTTGATGCATAGAGATAGCGGCACGGTGGCGTAGTGGTTCACATGTCTGCCTTACAGCACAAAGGTTCTGGGTTCGATTCTCAGCTCAGTTTTTGTGTGGAGTTTGCATGTTTGGGCTTTTTCTGGGTTCCCTGGTTTCCTCCCTCAGTCCAAAATCATGCATGGTAAGTCCATTGGCTGTTCCAAATCTCCCCTTGGTATGAATGTTTGTGTGAGTGATGCCCCTGTGATAGCCTGGCAAGCTATCAAGTGTGTACCCCGCCCTCACCCGGAGTTGGCTGAGATGGGCGCCAGCCTCCCTGCGACCATAATTAGGATTAAACAGTTCAGAAAATGAATGAAGGTAGCAGTTTGTGATTGGTTACTACCCGTGGGCTTGGCATGACCAGCATTTTGTTAGGTGTGACCTGAACATTACTCGCTGTGCATACACTAGCTTTGGAATCTAACGAGAGAAACAAAACCAAATAAAAATGTAGAAGATGTTGCACTCGCGCAGGGATTAGATTAGCCCAGCCAGCTATCTGTACTAGATAACAACGATCTCTGCTTCCTTCTTCCATTTCCATTCACTTAGTCTCGCACATCCGTATGATAAAACAATTCATCTTACCAGGGTGACAGAGGTGGAGTTCACCTCAGCCTACATTATGCGAAGGCGGGGAGCACCTTGAAAATGTTGCAAGACCATCGCAGGGCTAACACAGACACATAACCATTAAAACTCACATTCACACCTCTGGGGCAACTTGCAATAGTCCCTTAAGCCTACTGAGCATGTCTTTGGACAGTAGGAGGAAACTGGAGAACCAGGAGGAAACCCACGCAAGCACAAGGAGAACATACAAACTTCATTCTAAAAGCTGGAGAACTGGATCCAGGAACTTCTTGATGTGAAGTGGGCATGCTAACCAAATCACCACCACCACCACACTGGCCTATTTCCATACACATAACAGTGCTGTGAAGGGCAAACTGAGCACAGCAACCGGTTCAAAAGTCATTCGGGTCACAGCTCATTTCTACGGAGTTAAGAAACGTCCAATTAAAGCGTTGCTTGCTTTGAGAGCTGCAGGAATGTGCCGTCTGTGCAGTGTTGTCATGTTCTTTGCTACCTGGGTAATTGTTCATTGGGTAGATCAGATGGTGTGAGGATGGCATTTTGGGGTGGAGAACACGGTGGGTGCGACTGAGGCTGGGGCTCAGAACAGAGTAATTAAATGAACTTCTGCCACGTCAAAGCAGTCATTAAAGATGTGCTGATAATCCCAGGGTTGGCATGATTCCACACAGGAATTGTAAATAACAAGACGGGTTTGTTGAGATAATGGCAGCAACGCCTGTACCAGCACATACTTCAGATTCCTTCATTCCATTGTATTCAAAACATACTTATGCTTGTAAACATCACACCCACTCAGGTCATGCTGTCTTCAGGTCTTCATTCAAGATCTGAAGGTGCAGCATGCCAAGTCACGAGCTCCTTTCAGAGAACCATCCGGAAGACCAGATCGAATTTCATCCTCAGGGTCGTCCTTCTCGTCCGCCCTTGCGCAGTCGAAACGCCGGACTCGTCTTTCAGTGTCCTGTAGCAGGGATTGATCCGTCTCAGGAACGGATGTAATTATTATTCCTACCTGTAATACAACTCTGGCCTTTGTCCGACAGTCAGACCTAAGCATTGACCTGCCAATCATCTCCGCACTAATGCATCCCTCATACAGACCTTTCCATAATATCCGTCTGGCGCAGGCGTTTAATGCAAGGTCAGAGACGAGGTTCGGGCCCTGATGGATGATGTAATCAGGATGTAGAGGAAACCTTCAGATCAAGTGGCATGTAACACTTAATCACCATGTGCATTAATTTGATATATCAAGATGTTCTTCGTGGGGTTTTTCAATGATTCATTTCAGAATGAAAGTACTTTTTGTACGTCTTGCTGCTTTCTTGTTTGCGTTGGTGCCATCTTGAACGCTGTGATCAACACGATGTGCTGGCACCTATTTCTGTCAGCCATTGCTTGGGCAGGTTTCGCCAGACTCACCTCTGTCGACTCCGTGATATCCTTGAGCCAAGACACAGGTGGTCCCCCTCCTTTTGTACTCGCCGTTCACTTTGCCCATGATGATGGTTTTCTCGAATCCTTCATTGGCGGCACACATGGCCGAAAAAACTTTCTCTTCACGATGTTGCGTCGTGACGTTAGTTTGCTATCAGTCTTCTCGAGCACCCGAGCACCACGGGTCCCTCCCTCAGTCCAGGACGCCCAGAGAAGCCTTCGGTAGCACCACACCTCAAACGCCTCCACGCTCCACTGATGCACCTTCAGTATTATCCAAGACTTGCTGTCATAGGTAGGCATCAGAACCCCCATGTTCACAGGCTGAAAAGTAATCAAACAAGTCAATGCAAGCATCATGTCGAATGACTGGAGCCGGTGCTCATGTGCGTAAAACATTTCCATTTCGGAGATGCCCTTATCCAGGGCAACTTACAATTCTTATTTTTATAAAGCTGAGAAAAGGAAGCTTAAGGGCCCTGCCCGAGGACTCAACAATGGTGGTACTGGGCATCGAACCCCTGACCTTTGGTAACCACTAAATCAAAACATGAGTTTCCTGGTGGTCTGGTGGTAAAGGTGCTGGCTCACTGATCCTAAGGTTGGGGGTTCAAACCCCACTTTCCATGGGTTGTCTCTCCCCCAGTGTACGAACTGGGTTCTCAAAGGCCGGCCGTGTCTCTCACTGTCTATGGTGTGAGTTTGCTGACTTTCAACAAGAGCGGCTGCAAAGCCATCGGTGTGCTAGTGGCCTGAAAGCTGTCCAGGGTGTACACTTCCCTTACCAGGAGTTGGCTGGGATGGGTGCCACCCTCCCTGTGACCTGAATTAGGATTAAGCGGTTACAGAAAATGAAGTTTCATCTCTTGATTTATTTTGCCATATCGTTCGGTAGTTATTTCGCCTGTAGTATCTGCTTTCACTTGCTGATTGTTTTCGGGTCTTTCTGCCTTCGGTTTTGTCTTCAGTAAGTGAAGAGCTGCTTATCTGAATCTTAACTGATTTGAGCATTTAAAACTAAATGCCCTTTATGTAAAACAGAAATCATCATCATCATCATCATCATCTTTCACTTGATCCCAGGTCAGGGTCATGGGCAGCAGCCGAAGCAGTGGGGATCCGATGTCCTTCTCACCAGCCACTTCCTCCATCTTTTCTGGGACACACAAACACCGAGACATTCCCAGAACCGTCGAAAGTCGCAGGCCCACCAGTGTGTTCAGGGTCGACCACAGGGTCTCTTCCTGCCCGAAACACCACACCAGAGAGCCGTTCAGGAGATGTTCACACCAGATGCCCAAGCCACCTCAACCGTTTCCTCCCAACATGGTGGAGCAGCGGTCCTACTCCAAGCTCCTCCTGGATGGCTGAGCTTCTCACCCTTTCTCTGAGGGAGAACCCCACGACCCTGCAAAGGAAGCTCATTTCAGCCGCTTGTATCCGTGATCTTGTTCTCTACCCAAAGCTCGGGACTGTAGGTGAGGGTTGGAATGTAGATGGACCGGCTGATTGAGAGCTTTTCCTTTCAGCTCAGCTCTCTCTTCACCACAACAGAAATCACTATATAACTGCCTTTCTTTGATCAGACAGTCGAACTGACCAATCAATAAGATCTCCTCCCCTGTGATAGTGCTGATTGTAGTCCGTTCAGGGAGTACTCCGCATCATTTGTACTGTCTGAGTGTCAGCGGCAACAACAAGCAAGTACGCGTTGTTCACTATTCCGATTCTAAAGCATGTGAAGAAACAACATCCATTCATTTTCTGAACCGCTTAATACTAATTAGGGTCACAGAGAGGCTGGTGCCTATCTCAGCTAGCATGTGATTCAAATTTAGCCAATGGCTGACAGCTTTTGCTTCTCCCTCCTGCTGATTGGTTGCAGATGATGTGTACACCTCTTTTTTTTTCTCCTTCGTGAACATGTTATCAATGTGATTGCTTGAATTGTGAATTCATGTTTTTTTCGTGTGTTTTTAATGATTATTTAAGCGCTATGATGTCACTCAAACACCCCGCGCCTTATAGCTTCTGCTAAGGAGCCTAAGCGCTTTATTTATTCATAAATATTATCACAGTACAAAATTTAAAAAGTTTTTATTAATCATTACTACGTTTTACTGCATTATTACTGTATTAATGAGTACGACTGGCGAGAGAATGGGCTTAACACGCAGATTTTAGCGCATGTGATATCATACACAGGGTTTTAAAACCGCGTCAATAACTCTCAGATTTCTAGGATCCACGGGTGCGGGAGGAACATAACCCCCACGAATAACGGGATATATATATATATATATATATATATATATATATATATATATATATATATATATATATATATGTGTGTGTGTGTATATATATATATATATATGTATATATGTGTGTATATATATGTATATATATATGTGTATATATATATATATATATGTATATATATATATATGTATATATATATATATATATATATATATATATATATATATATATATATATATATATATATATATATATATATATAGTATATTTAATATTATGTAATAAAGAAAAAAGCCCATAGCTAGTCATGAAGCTGCTTTTCCCTCAAGCATTGGGTTACTTTTGAGCTCCTGAGTGGCGCATCGACAACGTTACTGTTAACCTGAAGTTCGCAAGTTTCAATCCGAGTTCATTTCACAGCCATCTGTGGCCTGTGGGAGTCTATGGGAGCTAATTGGCTGAGCTCTCACGGGAGGGCGGGTGTAATACTGATGCTTGATCCTCTAACATTCTTACCAGTAACCCAGCGCTTTAACCTCTATCCCACCACCGGCCCCCTCACACACTCTGGGTAAACAGATAAAACTGTTTTATCACTGATAGCATGACGTAAGGACACTGTTTATGTAACGTTTCTGAAAGGAGTTTTAAACGTGTGAAAGTGTTTGCGTGTATGTTTTGTCCTATTATAGAGAATGCTACGGGAAGGAGCGTTTACAGCTGCTATAACGTCAGTGAAGACACGAGCCCGCTTGCTTTATGTATGTTTCACAACCTTCACTGGACAAAAAACACTGCAACGATTTATTTCTTTAATTAATAACTTTGGAGGAAACCATTCCCCAATATGGTGTTATAGGAAAATATTTAACTTCCACCCTGTCACTGATTATTTTCCGATAGCAGCATGATACAGCCTTTTATTTCTTAACCGTGTGACACTTACATACACGTTATCGCAACTGAGAGGGTGTTTCAGCATCTGACCCACTTCTGAGAAGTCATAGTGTCAGTGTGTGTGTGTGTGTGTGTGTGTGTGAAACCAATCCTGTGATAGCCACCACTCTCTCCCTCTGGAGCTGTCCTTGACGTCATTACATTTTTCCCACTTAATCACTTTATTTATATATTTATATAATTTTTCATTTTCTCCCCAGGCGAAGGACAGCGTGAAGAAAGCCTTCTTGTGTTTTTCCCTGCTGAGGGACCAAGCCAGACGGAGCAGTTAGTTCAGGCTGCTGTGCTGACTTCATCCAGCACTAACTTTATTAAAGCCATTTTCCACACGCCTGGCTCCTCATAAACGCCGCCGCTTTTATTGTCCTTTCATTTTCTTGCCTCGTACTTTGACTGCTGTTTGATTTGCCGCGAGTCCATCATTATTGAAGGGATCACTTCACAACGGTTCCATGTGCAGTCATGTAGCTGCTAACTCTGTCTCTCTCTCTCTCTCTCTCTCTCTCTCTCTCTTACAGTCTGATCTAAATCCATTTGTTCTGAATCAGGTTAGTTCAGGTCCGTGGAACAGGTCAGCCCAGGCTTCTTCTGGTTCAGTGCGTTTTGATTTCATTCTTTATTCTTTCTTTCTTTATGCTGATGTTCTGTGGAAATTTGATTTATTGAAATTTTCCATAAGCACGAGATGTTATGTAATGAAAGAAATTGAAATATTCTGTATAAACCTCGTTCTCCAGACTGTAGTGGTGATCTTCTACCTGTAGATCTTTCCCAATGCTCAAGAAATCATCCATTCTTTCAGCTTGATATTTAACTACGATCCTACCGAGGGTAATAAACTCAAGATGGAGCCAATCCCAGCTATCGTATGGGGAGAGGCGCGGCCTGTCAGAGCGCCAACATGGATACAGACAACAAGAGGGAATTTTCTCCACTCGAGTTAGTTTATTTGGAAGACATCATCAGAATTCACAAATTCATTCATTTTCTAAGCTACTTAATCCTAATTAGGGTCACAGGGAGTCTGCAGCCCATCTCGGCCGACTCGGCGTGAGGGCAGGTTACACCCTGAACAGCTCGCAAGACCATCGCAGGGCAGAAACGCTCTGACGGCTATGCAGCTGTTCTTTACGAAAGTCAGCAGTGGTCCTTTTACACGATTCTCAGCACACACAGTGAGAGACACGGCCGGGCCCTCGATGACCCAGTTACTGCACTGGGGGTAGAGTGGCAATCCGTTGAGAGTTTGGCTTGCACCCCCAACCTTAGGATCAACCATCCGTCACCTTCCAACACACTCACATCTATGGGTAAGTTGGAACGGCCAATTAGCCTAATAAATATGCGTTGAGGGCGTGGGAGGAAACCGGAGTACATGGAGGAAAACCACGCGAGAACACGGAGAACATACGACCTCCGTATAGAAACCCCAGACAAGCCTGGGATCTTGAAACTCGGATCTCTTGCTGTGATGCCGATCTGCACCACTGCGCCGCCACTGGATCTTTCAAATAATTTCTGGACTCAGAACTTGTTCCGGATCATCATGAAGTTCTTGCCAGTCTTTTACCCTGTTCGCCTTGTCGGGGTGTCAATAATTTTGAACCCTAACTTTACATTCTTATATTTACTGAAACATCATGATTTCAGGTTGGAAAGTCAGTGACGGGATGTTCAGCGTCTCTGTGATGTCTTCCGCTTAAGTGAATCAATCGGTCTCTATTTCGGATTCTTTTAATGTTGTGCTGATGGAACCTGAGAAACACCGCCATGGATTTATTTAACTTGAAGCTGCTGGGAAATGCTGTGGGTTGGAGTTTTCAGGAACTCTGAGCAAAATGAAATATGCTGGATCTGGGTCCTAATTACTCTGTGTAGGGGTGTGTGTGTGTGTGTGTGTGTGTGTGTGTGTCTGTGAGCCCTGTGTGTGTGCATGGGTATTCGCCGTGTGTGTGTGCGTGTGTGCATGTGTGTGCATGTGTGTGTGTGTGTGTGTGTGGTGCCCTGTGTGCGTGCATGGGTATTATCCGTGTGTGTGTGTGTGTGTGTGTGTGTGTGTGTGTGTGTGCGCACGTGCATGGGTAATCTCCGTGTGTGTGTGTGTGTGTAAGTGTGTGTGTGTGTAAGTGTGTGTGTGTGTGTGTGTGTGTGTGTGTGTGTGTGTGTGTGTGCGTGCATGGGTAATCTCCGTGTGTGTGTGTGTGTCTGTGTGCGTGCATGGGTATTCTCTGTGCGTGTGTGTGTGTGTGTGTGTGTGTGTGTGTGTGTGCGTGCATGGGTAATCTCCGTGTGTGTGTGTGTGTGTCTGTGTGCGTGCATGGGTATTCTCTGTGCGTGTGTGTGTGTGTGTGTGTGTGTGTGTGTGTGTGCGTGCATGCATGGGTATTCTGTGTGTGTGTGTGTGTGTGTGTGTGTATGTGTGTATGTGTGTGTGTGTATGTGTGTGTGTGTGTGTGGTCACTGACTCATGCAAATGAAGCAGAACTGTTTTGTTTGTGTGGTATCAGTTCAAAGAAATGAATGCATGCGGATCTCTGTGTGTGTTTATTAATCTACATATTATCTCTTTATATTTAAATATTCATTTTAATAACTGCAGAAGGATCTTTAGTTTGTAAATGGACAATCATTTTCATTAAGAGGAATTTCAAAGATCTGTCGGTGTGTTTCTGCCCTGTGATGGCCTGGGGATCTTTGCAGGGTGCACTCTGCCCTCGCCCACAGTCAGCTGAGATGGGCACCAGCCTTCCCGTGACCCTAATTAGAATTAAGCGGTTCAGAAAATGAATGAATAAATGATAGTACAGTGTAAAGTTCTGTACATTCATCAAACCCAAGTACAGATTGGACCACAAGCCCAGAAAGAACATGCGAACTCTCATGGAAACACCCTGTCCTATCCTGGGACTTGATCCCAGGACCTCCTGATGGTGAGTCAAACACGCGGACCACTACGCCACAGAGCTGCACACCGTGCCGGCATATATATTATCATTTTTATTTAATCCTAATTAGGGGCACGGGGAGGCCAGTGCCAGTCTCAGCTGTCTCTGGGTACACCCTGGACAGCTCGTCAGACCATCTCAGGGCCAACAATCACACAACCATTCGCACTCATTCTCACACCGAGGAGTGATTTGGAACAGCCAGTTAGCCTCCTGTGCATGTTTTTGGACTGTGGGGAAAAAACCGGACAACGTGGGGGAAACCCACACAAGCACACGGAGAACATGTAAACACAGAAACAGTCTCAGAAACACCCGAGCTGAGAATCAAACTGAACACTTTATTGCTTCAGTTTCTGACCTGCTTAGTCCTAATCTGGGTCATGAGGAGGCTGACACCCATCTCAGGTGACTCTGGGGCGAGTGCAGAGTACACCCTGGACAGCTCACCCGGCCATCGCAGGACAGAAACATGATGATGGCACAGTGAAGCTTCTCTTGTCGAAAGTCAGCGATGGTTCTTTTACATGAACCTCCCACCACAGACAGTGAGAGACATGGCTGGCCTTTGATTCCCCAGTTAGTGCACTGGGGGGTTAAAAATACATTTTATTTTTATTCACAATGTATAACACAGACAAACAGCCGACTCTGAAAAAATCCCCAAGCAGGCTGGCACAAAGGAATTATTGAATGCTTTGTGTGTGTGTGTGTGTGTGTGTGTGTGTGAGACAGAAAGAGAGTCGATCACCTGGATTGATCAGGACAAAATCCTGCTTCTTTAGCAGTCTGTGGCTTACTAATGGAGCACTTACAGTGTGTGTGTGTGTGTGACACTGAGCTGTCTGGATATTATACACTTCTCAGTACAACAGGACACTGACGCACTGCACTGACATCACTCCGCACACGTCATTCCCTCATTTACCCAGCTGCCACTGCAGGATGGGGTGAAACGGATGGGGGTGGGGATGGGGGTGGCTGTGCGCTTGAGTTTTGCTGACGTATAGGAGGCAAATTGGCCTGAGGTTCTGCGATGGTTCATTTATGAGAATAATGTGAGTGCACTTTAAAACATGCTTCAGAGGAAAAAGAGAGAAGGAATAAATATTCGATGGGGAAACATGCGTGCGTGTTAATATTAACAATATGATGCACCTTACTGCTGAGGAATCCTGTGCTCTGATTGGTCAGTAAGTGTCGATTAATATTCCATAACAGCAGCTCTGAGAGCAGCGCGTGCCTATTTTCTAAAATGTTCTAATTGTTTCCATCGTAACAACTCATAAACAGAGACGTGAGCAAGTTTGAGGTAAATAAAAACGTTATTATTTATTTAGAAAAAAATGAAGGTTTTAATACAGTAAATAAAATCAAGTGAATTTAATGAAATGATAAACATAATTCTGGATAAAATACATTTGATAATAAAAATTCATTCATCCAAATTGTAGGCTGCATAGTCCTAATTAGGGTTTCGGGTAGGCTGACGCCCATCTCAGCCGACTCTGGGTGAGAGTGTAGTACCCCTGTACAAATCACTAGACCAGAAGACACTCACACTCACATTTAGGGACAATTTGGAACAGCCAGTTAGCCTACTGTGTACTTTTCTGGAATGTGGGAGAAAATCTGAGTACCCGAAGGAAACGAATACAAGCATGGGTAGAACCTGCGAACCCCACACAGAACTGCCCCGAGCCTGAGAATTGAACCCATGACTTTTTTGCTGTGAGGCACACATGCTAACCATTGCACCACCATCCACGTCCCTCTCACGGAAAGATGGTCCAAGGTTGGATGTTTTCAAACTTTGATAGATGTCATTCATCTGATGATTCTCGTCCTTGGAAGTGTCACCTAAAGCAAATAATCAACTATGGCTGACAAGGCGCTGTTAAAAGATCTCAGTGGTAAAGTGGTGAGTCTGAGCAATTCAGAAAATGGATTCAATTATAAAAAAAAAAATCTTTTTGAAGTCCTACTGCACAGGAAAGTCCATCATTTCCAAGGAGATGGAGGAATATTGTCATCAAGTCCAATCTGCCCACAATTCCATTCTGTGCCCTGACTCAAAAACGCCATCACCGATCGTCCTCATTTTTGGAGTGAATGTTGAGACTGAGTAACTACACAAGGATATCCATTGTCCTCATGATCCAATATCCAATATGGCTACCACAGCCAGACGGGTTTGGGCTGCATTGCGAGACTATTATCATTATCAGCTGTTTGTTTTATATACTGTATTTCTTTTTATTGATCTGAGATGGATTGAGTAAATACAGCAAATACTGTACCAGTATTCTCATCGTGTGTCATTATTTCAGGCTGTAATAAACCTAAATGTAAATATCCACCTCTGAGATTCTATAGTCCGTGTAGATAGTTTTCATGCAGCTTTCTGGTCACCAGGTCTGATCACTTTTCTGTTTTGAAACACATCTGTAAGCAATTCAGTTATACATACGTTGCACACAAAGAGCTCCAGGATACCGAGTCTGGGTGTTTCTGGAGTTTCACATGAGAGAGAAAGAAGTGAGGGAGTAACAGAAGGTAGGGATAAGAGGGGTAGAACACACAGGACCGCTCAGGGGACGTTATGCTCTCAGTGTTTATCAGTGTTATTCCGTCGAGCCTGAATTAGTCGCCTTTATCTCCGACAGTGTGGCTGAAATGAAGCAGCATGCGACAGCCATCGTCCTGTTTAATACTCACTGCAACCACTGAGGACGAGTGCCATGAATACCAATTGTCCGTGGTCAATCGTGATGGTTTTCTTCACAGGATTCATTCATTTATTCATTTTCTGAACAACATAATTCTAATTAGGGGCACATGGAGGCTGGCACTCATCTCAGCCGAATGAGGGCAAGGGCAAGTACACCCTGGATGGCTCATCAGGCCATCACAGGGCTAGAAACATGCTGACGGCTATGCAGCTCCACTTTACAAGAGTCAGCGATGGTTATTTTACGCGAGCCTCACGCCACAGACAGTGAGAGACACAGCCTTTGATAACCCAGTGAGTGCACTGGAGGGAACAGCTGTGACAACCCCTTGACAGTGGGACTTGAACCCCTAACCTTGGGATCAGTAACCCAGCACCTTACCACTGGGCCATCATTGCCCTTCCGCACAGGAGTTTAACTTTTACCTTTTTATAAAAGATAAACGTCCTGGGCGTTGCTGTGTGGAACTTGCATGTTCCTGCGTGGTTTCCTCCAACAGTCCAAAACCATGTACAGCAGCCTAATAATATATCGTGTTAATAACTCTGGTCATGAGGGGGCCAGAGCCTATCTGAACTGTACATCTTGAATAGTTTGCCCATCCATAGAAAGGGGCTAACGCACCAGCACGGAGTCATCCACTCATTGTGCATGACTGTGGAAGAAAGCTGGAGTCCCCAGAAGAACTTTGAACTCCCCAGAAGAACTTTGAACTCAGGACCTCCCTGCGCTGAGGTGAATGTGCTAACCGCTACGCCACAGTGTCACTGCAGACAAGCGTTAGAGTTCAGCTGTATTGACTTGAACTATTTACATACAGACAGGTGATAATGTCAGCTACAGGCGAAACGATAAAATAATGACCCTTTGTTGTCACCATCTAAAAGTCATGCTAATATTTGTGAAGTAAGCTCCTCCTATTCAGAAATGTGTTACATCAGTTTTCTGTGATCTGGATATTCATACTGTACAGTGGTAACTCACTTTACGAAAGACCCAACAAACGAAAAATCCAAGTAACGAAACGCATTTACCTAAAATTTCCATCTCTGGATACGTTACAAAATGCGCCACCTCAAAAATTCAAACAATGCGCGAGTTGCTCTCCCATTGGCTATCTCCCAACACCCCACCCCGCCGGCCTCCCATTGGCTAGGAGGGAGCTGTGTCTCCATAATACCCATGATGCTTTTTGTGTGCCTTCGACCTATTGATCGTCACGGAGTTCTAACACTCGTAGAGCACAAGGTTACTGTTGTTTCGTGAGTTTTTCAAGTGTGCTCATTGCAACTTTATTTTTCGTCATTCATCATAGGCCTCAAGAAAGTGATTCCGAGTGAAAAGAAGAAGCGGGCTCGTGGCATGTGGTTGAGTGATATCGCAAAGGAATATGGCCGAAACTCGTCTACCATCGGTACGATACTGAAGCAGAAGAAGGCCTTAAAAGGTATACTTTTATAATTTTTAAATAGTTTAGGGGGTAGTATTGGGGGCCTTGGAACAAATCAGTCCTTTTACATGTGAAATGCGGCTCAACTTACGAAAAAATCAGGTTACGAAACCACTTCTGGAACGGATTAATTTCGTAAGGTGAGGTATGGCTGTATATATTACTCAAGTCCTGTGTGTAGTTCACAGCCGTTGTTCTTGGGTTTTTGTCCCAGAAAGGGTTAACTGGTAGTTTAGGTGCTCGTACATGTGCTCAGCTCACTTATCTGAAAACATGCATCATGGGAAGTAGGAAAATCTGACCTTTAAAAGTTCTCTCTTTAAACGCCACTTGCTGGTAAATGTCTTGGATTTTCAGGTCAGAGGCGGTGTGTGTGTGTGTGTGAGTGTGTGAGAGTGTGTGTGTGTGTGTGTGTGAAATGCCACAGCAGGCTCCAGCTGATCTCCTTCCTTATCATGTTACAGCCCTGCGATCCACAACGACTCCTGAATGGAGGTAAATATCAGCCTGCTGTCCTGCTGAGTGCAGAGAAAAGAGCTGCTGGAGATGGAGGTGAGAGAGAGAGAGAGAGAGAGAGAGAGAGATTAAATGTGACCTTTTCTTTCCGCCATTTTTTTCTCTCGATGTCAGGGCTGCAAGGTCACCCTGTTCAAGTAATGAAACTTGTACACACCCACGACTTACACACCTCATAACCTAGCCTAGTGACGTCAAACACACACGCACACACACACACACACACAGAGCGCGAGAGAGAGAGAGAGAGAGAGAGAGAGAGATTGAATATATTTCAATAGAACTGTAATTACAGTCTGCAGTACATTTTCATGAAGTATTCACATTTTTACGATTGTCTAACATTTATTATTCATTGATCAAAGGCGGGCCATGTCTGTCACTGTCTATGGTGAGAGGTTGATGTAAAAGAACCATTGCTGACTTTCGTAAAGAGGAGCGTCAAAGCCGTCACCGTGTTTCTGTCCCTTGCTAAAGGGTTGTGACAGGAAGGGCATCCGACGTAAAAACCCATGAACCAAATCAAAATGTGCGAATCAGATGATTCACTGTGGCGACTCTCGAAAACGGGAAAAAGCTGAAAAGAAAAGAAGAAGATTTTCTGAACCACTTAAACTAATTAGGGTCACAGGGAGGCTGGTGCCCATCTCAACCGCCTCAGGGCGAGGGCAGAGTACACCCTGGACGGCTCACCAGGCCATTGCAGGGAAGAGGCATGCTGACCGCTATGCAGCTTCTCTTTATGAAAGTCAGCAATGTTTTATTTTATTTTTTAAATGGATTTCCCACTAGAGACAGTGAGAGACACGGCAGGCCTTTGATAACCCAGATAGTGCACTGGGGCAACAGTAGTGACAGCCCCGGTAATAGTGGGGGCCTGAACCCCCAACCTTGGGATCAGTAATCCAGCACATTATCACGGGGCAACAGCTGCCTTAACGGGCATGTGGCATAGTGGTTAGGGTGCTGCGCTCATGATCGGAAGGGGTTATGTTCAAATCCCAGGTAGACCCCCACTGTGCTACGAGCCCTGCGCAAGGTCTCAACCGCAAGTGTGCCTCTGTTCACCCAGCAGTATAAATGGGTACCAGTAAAAATATACTGGGAAAGGAACCTGCGATGGACTAGCGTCCCATCCAGGAGGAGCTGAACTCTTAGTCACTCCACACAACGGAAAGCGGAGATAAGCACCGGTCCGATGAGCCCCTGGGCTCGGCTGTAAAGAGCCCAATGCACTTTACTTTAACTACAGCTCAGCTGCCTTGTATTTTCTACATCTTTTTTTTTTTTAAATTACAACCACCCTGTCATTATTTAAAAATATACATACTATCACATATCATGCACAATGCACTGTTGAATTCTGGATGCTGATTGGTCAGCAGATGTTGATTAATTTTTTGTCAGAGCAGCGGAAACCAGAATACACGCCGGTATAAAAACATTGTGGTGAACTCAACCTCAAATTTAGATTCACAACAACTAATTATCTGTGATAATCTTGCTTTGTGTGTGTGTGTGTGTGTGTGTGTGTGTGTGTGTGTGGTTTGACACTTCCTGCTCTGTAACACTTCTCACTTCTGATATTCTCACAGTGTTTAATATAGTGCAGGCCAGTCAAGAGATAACAAACGCTCTCTCTCTCTCTCTCTCGCTCTCTCTCTCTCTCGCTCTCTCTCTCTCTCTGTGTGTGTGGTTGGGGGGCTTGCAGGTCATGAGCATTTTAAGTATCATAATCAGAATGTTTCGTGGATCTACTTCAGTCTGGAATCTAATCGATAACGGATAAAATCTATGGATTTCGTTTCTATTAAATGAAGTTGGTATGGCTGGAATAAAACACATTCATTCATTCATTCATTCGTTCGTTCGTTTATTTATTTTCTGAACCATTTAATTCTAAGTAGGGTCTGGCACCCATCTCAGCCAACTCCAGGCAAGGGCAGGGTACACTCTATACAGCCCACCAGGCTGTCACAGGGCCAACACTCACACACCCATTAATTCTCACACCTTCAGGTGATTTGGAACAGCCAGGTAACCTGCTGGACATGCTTTGGACTGTGTGAAGAAACTGGAGAACCCAGAGGAAACCTGCGAAAACACAGGGAGAACATACAAACCCCATACAGAAAAACCCAAATTGGGAATTGAACCTAGAACCTTCTTGCCGAGGCAAACGTGCTAAGCACTACGCCACCGCGCCGCTGGAATAAAACACTTTGTGAATAAATACTTTTCTAACCCCAGGGCCTGTAAAATAACATCCACTTGCCTGGCAGGCTGTCCGGGGTGTACTCTGCCCTCGCCCAGAGGCAGCTGAGATGAGCGCCAGCCTCCCTGGGGCCTAATTAGGATTAAATAGTTTAGAAAATGGAAGAATGAATGAATTTACTAGCGTCTCAGTATTAGCAAACTCAAGCTAGTCCACACGCTGCTCTACATAACGTCACTGAAGTTCAGGGTGAAGTGTAAAAGTATTGTTCTTGTGCTTTGCTGTGTTCGCCAATCTGCGGTGCTACACTTTTTACTTTCTTGTGGGTGGTTTGTGCTGGTCCTTCTGCCCTCGATATCATGTACCTGTGTATTATCGTTGCCGGTTTCCACGTTTATGGTTGAGCCTTGACCATGAAGTAGTTTTTGTTTGATCACATGACCCTTGCTTACCTATCAACTCTTAGATTGGACTGTTTCCTTCGATCAAAAGGTGCAGGATGCTTAGTGATACCTCAAATAATGAAGACTACTGCAGGGGGCGGAGCTTCTCTTACAAAGCCCCACAGTTATGGAATAACCTTCCGGTGAAAGTTCGGGACTCAGACTCAGTCTCTGTTTATAAGGCGAGGATGAAAACTCACTTGTTTAGTGGAGCATTTAGACTTTTATTATGTAAAGGAGCAGATCTGGGGGTCTCAGGCATAGAAAGTTCTGGTAAACGGTGATGATGGGATGCTGCCGCTTCTCCACTCTACACGCTCATCCAGGGCCGATGACAATGGGGTGGCTGATTGCCCCAATGCCACAGGTGTCCTCATGTCTGTCATCCTTCAGGTTCTCTCTCTCTCTTTTAGTTCTGCTTTCAGAGCCAGAACAAATTCTCTCTCTCTCTCTCTCTCTCTCTCTCTGTTTTTGTTGAGGTACACATTCTCCTTCTGTGATGCTGGTGATCCTGATCGTTCTGTTTTCTTAGTCCTGTAATCTGGCCTGATGTGCTGATGCTGGCTGAAGTTCTCATCTTGGAAGCCCCTCCCACCTGCTGATGAAGATCTAAATAGATGTAGATGTGCTCTAATAGACCGAGAACAGGACTTTTCACTGCTGGTGAAATAAACTCTTTTCCAACAATTCTTTCTTTCAGTTGTAGAACCAACCGGACCACAGTTTGGATTGTAATGAAGTTTCTCGTATATAATTTGTATCTTTATAGTTCCACCCAAATCAGGCTGGGTTTCCCTTTTCAGGCCTGGTTCCTCTCAAGGTTTATTGTCCGCATCTACTGAGAGAGTTTTTCCTTGCATCATTCTCTATGGCCGATGCCCATTTGGAATATGTCGGGATTGTAAAATAATGTTTAAACTCTTTTGTAAGTTACCTTTGCTCTGTTAAGCGGCTTTGTGGCAATGCGAATGGTAAAAAGCACTGTTCAAATAAAACTGAATAAAATTGAATTGAATGAACTCTGTCTCTTCTGACAGCGGGCAAAGGTGGGGTACATCCTAAACAATTCATCAGAACAACTAACGCCCATGTGGGCAATGACAGTGTGACCTAGAAGGGTGTGATCGGGAAGTATGACTTCTCCAGTCTGAACCCGAACAGTCTTTCATTGTTGGACTTCTGTGCTCATCACAATTTGTCTATCACAAACACCATGTTCGAACATAAGGTTCTCAGCCGGAAAAGGGTGGACTGCAGGAGTGATGTCCTGACCCAAGTGGAGGAGTTCAAGTATCTCGGGGTCTAGTTCACGAGTGAGGGAAGGATGGCGCAAAAGGTCGACAAGCGGATTGTTGCAGCCTCTGCTGTAAAGCGGAGCCTGTACTGGTCCATCGTACTGGAGAGGGTGCTGCGCCACAAGGCAAAGCTCTAAGTTAACCAGTCAATCTACATTTCAACACTCACCTATGATCACAAGCTTTGGCTCGTGACCGAAAGAACAGGATCATAGATATGAGTGGCTAAAATGAGCTTTGTTTTCTGGGCAGTGGGGCTCTCCCTTAGGGATAGGTTGAGAAGCTCAGCCATCCAGGGGGAGCTCGGAGTAGAACCGCTGCTCCTTTGCTTTGAGAGGAGCCAGTTCAGGTGGCTCAGGTATCTGGTTAGAATGTTTCCCGAACATCTCCCTGATGTGGAGTCTCAGGCATGTCCAACTGGGAATAGCCCCCGGGGTTGACCCAGAACACACTTATGAGTCTTGGGTGGTCTCAGAACACCTTGATGTGAGCCCGGAAGAGCTGGAGGAAGTGGCTGGGGAGACGGACATCTGGACCTCACTGCTTAGGCTGCTGCCGGAGTGACCCAACCCCAGATTAACCGGAAAAGAAGAAAAGAAGATGATGATGATGATGATGATGATGATGATGATGATGATGACAACTATGACCAACAATTACGAGAATTACTTGTGATGCCTTTGCTTGCAACTGAATTGTGGATTTTGATTGGTCAGAAGCTACTAATTCATGTTCAAAAATAGCAACTGTGACGATCA
>CM045729.1:4895162-4915162 GCA_024760905.1 Plotosus lineatus | reverse complement strand
CGTACTCACAACCCCCCCCACACACACACACACACTTGCACACAGACACACTCACCCACTCACTCACACACACTCACACACACTCACACACACAAAACCCCCTCTCTCTCTTCCTTACCCCCACACACACATATGCACGTGCGCACACACACACACACACACACACACACACACACACGTACACACACACAGACATTCTCACAAACTTGCACACACACTCACTCACTCACACACACACACACACACACAGACATTCTCACAAACTTGCACACACACTCACTCACTCACACACACACACACACACACACACACACAGACATTCTCACAAACTTGCACACACACTCACTCACTCACACACACACACACACACACACACACAGACATTCTCACAAACTTGCACACACACTCACTCACTCACACACACCCCCCCCTCTCTCTTGCTTACCCACACACGCATATGCACGCGCGCACACACACACACACACACACACACACACACACACACACATATCTCTCTCTCACACCACCTCCCCCTTTCATCTCTCTCTCTCTCTCTCCACCTTTTCCCCTTCACCGCTCTCTACTTCCAGCTCTCTTTTTCTCCCTCCATCTTTCTCTAATACCATCTGACTCTCTATCTCTTTCACCTTCTATCATTCTCTCTCTCCCACCATTTTTGCCCTCCATCTCTTTCTCTCCCGCCACCTCTCCCTAACTCTATTTTGCTCTCTCTCCATCTCTCTTCCTTGAACGCTCTCTCCCACCATGTATCTCTCTCACCCTCCATCGGTTTCTCTCCCTCTGTCCATCTCACTCTCTCCCTCCATCACATTCCATCTTTCTCTCACCCTCCATGTATCTTCCTCCAACTCTCTCTCTATCCCACAATCTTCACCTGGCCATTGCAGGGCTAACACTCACGCAGCCATTTATACTCATCCTTTCAGGTGCTGTGGAACAGAAAAAATTGGTCTGATATGTGGGGTCGGTGGCATAGTGGTTTGGGTGCTGCGCTCATGATCGGAAGGTTGTGTGTTCAAGTCCCAGTTGGCGAGGTCTCAATCACAAGCGTGCCTCTGTCTACCCAGCAGTATAAATGAGAACCAGTAAACTATACTGGGAAGGTAACCTGTAATGGACTAGTGTCCCATCCAGGAGGAGTTGAGCTTCTCGTCGCTTCAGCTACAGAAACTGGGGATCAGCACCGGCCTGATGAGCCGCTAGGCCCGGGGGGTGTAACGAGCCCAACGGACAATTTACTTACTGTGCATGTTTTTGGACTGTGGGTAGAAACCAGAGGAAACCCACACAAGCACGTGGAGAACATGCAAACTCCACACAGAAGAACCCAAACTGGGAATCGAACCCAGAACTGTCTCGCTATGAGGCTGACGTGCTCACCACGACGCCACTGTGCCGCGCTGACTCACAGGTTACGTTTTATCATTTTTCACTTTATATTGTTTTGCCTTTACATCACATTTATTACAATAATTTAACTTTATAGAATATAATTATATAATTTGTTTTTAATTAATTTTCTATTAATTAATTAATCTATTAATATGTATTTTAGAACTCATTGTTTTCCATCATCGAGTTTTTCACGTCAAACTTTATTTCTCAGCGGAATAAAAGTAGCTCCACGTCCTCTTTGACCCTGTCGCGTTAATTCCAACGCCGTCCGTAATTATTAGCTTTTAGCCTGATTTCTTTCTGCGACTCTGTGTGTGTGTGTGTGTGTGTGTGTGTGTGTGTGTGTGTGTGTGTGTGTGTGTGTGTGTGTGTATTCCTTCGGGCTGAAGCGGTTTGTATGCGCGATGACGCACATGGTCCATTTGTGTAGAAACTTTACAGCGACTGTAATTGTGTATAAAAACACAGACAGACATTAGCGTCGCCGCAGAGCCTCGTCCCCCACCTCCCCCTCCCCCTCCCCGTGCAATTCTCCAGCTCTTTGTTTGTCCATGAAAAGGACACTGTGCCTGTGTACGCCGTCCGCCACTGGCGCCCTGTACCGTGGAACAAACAGCGAACTGATTGTGTGCCGCAGATTTTCTTAACAAACATCGACTTTGATCTGCACATCATCATCATCATCATCATCATCATTATCATCACGTCTCACAGACACTTCCGCGCCTTCTCATCATCTCGTGATCAGAAGTGTCGATAATTAACCGGCTGATCTAGGACCCTGCCACGTGTCTAAGGTGGAAGTGACGGCTGATGCTTGAAGCGGTCATGTGACTTTGCAGCATTTACAAGAATCCTCGGTCAGCTTCTTTTCAGACGATAAGTGTGAGTCTGTGTGTAAACGTTTCACACTCATTTCCGCGCCACACACTCGCGCACTGCTGCGGTCCCACGCTGCTCTTTAACCCTTTGAACTGATGTTAAGAAAACAGTGCGGTTAAGAAAGAGTGTCTGAATCAACCAGGCTGCAGGAAGTGACACATGCGCGCCATGTGTTCTGGGTGATTTCCTGTCGGATTGTGGATGAGTTTCTCTCAGGAAGGACACACGCCATGCTGCGCTGTTACGGGAAAACAATCAGCGACAAAGTCATTGTTATCATCCTGCAGTTGATTCTTCTACTGTTAAAATGATTTTTGCTTGTTTGTAAACATAAATATAAACTGTGCTCAGGTCTGCATAAATGTTCAAAAGAATGAATCAACACCAATTATGACCAATCAGCACGCAGCAGGACTCATGCAAATTTATACAGCTCGCTGGAAGGGGGTTGTTGGAATAAGTAAAAGTATGTGGATTACTGTAATGTTTATTGATTTACATTGTGGGGGAGAGACAGCGAGAGAGAGAGAGAGAGAGAGAGAGAGAGAGAGAGAGAGAGAGAGCGAGAGAGACTCTCACACAGATATAAATATGGATGGATGGATAGATAGCTAGATAGAGAGAGAGAGAGAGAGAGAAATAGAGTGAGAACGAGGGAGAGAGAGAAAATTAGAGAGAGAGAGAGACTCACACAGATATAAACATGGATGGTTGGATGGATGGATAGATAGATAGATCGATAGATAGAGTGAGAGAGAAACAGAGAGAGGGAGAGAAAGAGAGGGAGAGAGAGAGAGAGAGGGAGAGAGAGAGGGCGATAGAAAGAAAGAGAGGGAGAGAGAGAGAGAGAGAGAGAGAGAGAGAGAGATGAGAGAAAGAGAGAGAGAAATAGAGAGAGAGAAAGAGACTCTCACACAGCTATAAATATGGATGGATGGATAGATAGATAGATAGATAGATAGATAGATAGAAAGATAGAGAGAGAGAGAGAGACAGAGGTAAAAAAAGAGAGCGAGAGAGGGAGAGAGAGAGAGAAAACAAGAGAGAGAGCGAGAGACTCACACAGATATAAATATGGATGGATGGATGGATAGATAGATAGAGAGAGAGAGAGAGAAAGAGAGAGCGAGAGAGAGACTCTCACACAGCTATAAATATGGATGGATGGATAGATAGAGGTAAAAAAAGAGAGCGAGAGAGGGAGAGAGAGAGAGAGAAAACTAGAGAGAGAGAGCGAGAGACTCACACAGATATAAATATGGATGGATGGATGGATGGATAGATAGATAGATAGAGAGAGCGGGGGGAGAAATAGAGGGAGAGAGAGAGAAATAGAGAGAGAGAGAGAGAAAACTAAAGAGAGAAAGACTCTCACACAGATATAAATATAGATAGATAGCTAGATAGACGGAGAGAGAGAGAGATAGAGAGAGAGAGAGAGAGAGAGAGAGAGAGAGAGACTCTCACACACATAAATGTGGATGGATGGATGGATCAGATAGATAGATAGATAGACAGAAAGAGAGGAGGGGGAAGGGGGGAGGGAGGTCTGACATCAATTCCAGCATTCACAAAACAAGAATTATGCGCATTTATTTGCATTGCTGTGCACATGGATGTACTACGTGTGTGTGTGTGTGTGTGTGTGTGTGTGTGTGTGTGTAAATGCTGACATGTGTGGGTGTGTGAGTGCATTTTAGCGCCGAATCCCAACACAGCCAGCTCTGTTGTTTGCAGACGCGCTGCTCTGGAAATGACAGTTTGACGTCTGAACCCAGGAGGAGACGCAGCTGCTGCCAAAACCAACAGAAAGTATTTACAACAACAGTAATTATCAGGGAAAGAAGAATGGACACACTGTCTCTCTCTCTCTCTCTCTCTCTCTCACACACACACACACACACACACACACACACACACACACACACACTCCCCCTCTGTAAATATTCACATCAGCCTCCATCATGGTATAACGACCAAACGCAGGTTCTGTTTCTGTGGTTATGGGTTGCGATAAATTGTGAGCATGGAATGATCGGCCTATTGATCGACTGCTGTTTCTAACATCTGTTCTGAAGAACATCTCTAACATGAGTGAAGGTTTATACGTATCAATACACCTGGTTTAATATGTTACTGTTTCTATAGCGACGCCTCATTCACAGGAACTGTGAATTAGACTGATGGAATGAGTCTCCAATGTCGGAGGGAAACGTATTTATTTATTTTTCTGAAATCTCTCGTACAGGATCTTTACAGGTCTTCGTGATTTCTTGCTACCAGGACTAGCTTCATTCTCATTCACGCGTTCATTTTCTGAACCACTTAATCCTAATTAGGGTGGCGTGGCGCCCATCTAAGTGACTCTGGGTGAGGGTAGAGTACAGCCTGGACGGCTCGCCAGGCCAACGCGGTGCAGAAACACATTGGGGGGGGGGGGGGGGGGGGTAGTGATAGTGGGGCTTGAACTCCCAAGTTTTGGATCCGTAATCCAGTACCTTACCACCGGGCCACCACTGCCCCAGCTTCAGTTTTGTATTTTTTTGCCATTATTAATGACACAGTAATTTATTTACAGCTTATATAACATCTGGTCTGGTCTAATCTGGTCTGGTACCTTTCGAGTCGTAGGACGACTCTTGGCGACCCGCCATGAAGTATAACGCCTTGATTATCATCTTCATGGAGGTTTTCTTGGCAGGGATAGTGCAGTGGTTTGCCATTGCCTTCTGCACGATGCGAACCTACGGCCAATTTAGAACAGCCAATTAACCTACTGCGTATGTTTATGGACCGTGGGAGGAAACCGGAGCACCCGGAAGAAACCCATGCAAGCACGGGGAGAACATGCAAACTCCACACTGAAACGCCCAGGCCGGGTCGGGAATCAAACCCAAGCCTTGTTGCCTTGTTGCTGTGAGGCGGACGTGCTAACCACTACGCCACCATGCCGCCCTTATATATATATATATATATATATATATATATATATATATATATATATATATATATATATATATATATATATATATATATATATATATATATATATATATATATTAAATTTTAATGATTAGCAAATAAATCACTTTCCTTTAACATTCATTCATTCTCTGAACCATTCAAAGCTTTAAAATTCCATTTTTCTTAATTGTCCTGAAACATAGTAATGATAAATAATTATCCCTTTATTCTGAACAACAGCGATAGTGATGTCATAGGTAGGAATCTGGAACTCGACGGCACAGCTCATGTGATAATAGCATCAAGCAAAAACATTACTATTCCATCTGTAGCATCATAAATCAAACACGATACTTTCACAGCGCTGACAACTCTTAGCAATCATCCTCCTTTCCTGATTAGCATCATTAGCTTCGTTAGCATCCTGTTTCCAGTAAACCTCGGCGTAATGCGGCTGCTTTAAGTCGAGACCTGAAAGGGGAACAGCGAGATCTGAAGTATGATAGTTTATTTGCTTTGTTGGAGATTCATCCTCGTTTTGACCTCGCTGGATTTATTACGCTTTTCCCAAGTTTACAAACTTGACACCGGAGTCGGCGGTGTGGAGGATTATCAATGTGAGAGACGGGGAGCTTCACAGTGGGTGTTGTGGTGATTAAGAGGAAATAAACAAGGAAACCCAGTAATGTTCCATGAAAGAGCAGCACATGATCAGCACAAAAAAGGACTGAAAGTAGCTTTCTGAGGCGCAATGCTAACCTGAAGCAAAAAACAAAAAAAAAAAACCAACAACAAGTAAACAAACAACCGGGGGTAGGTTTCTGGCATACTGATCCCAAGGGCGAGGGTACAAGCACCACTATCACCCAGTTGTCACTGCTGCCCCCCCCCCCTTCCCCTTGCCATCAGCATGTGTCTCCCCTGCGATATACTGGCGAGTCATGTAGGCAATGCCCAAGTCGGCAGTCCAGAACTGGCTGAGATGGGCGCCAGCATCCTTATGACCATGATTATGATTAAGTGGTTCAGAAAATGAATGATAATGATATCTTTATGATTCTTCTTCTTCTTCTTCTTGTCCTTTCGGCTTTTCCCTTCAGGGGTCGCCACAGAGAATCATCTGCCTCAATTGTATTCTTGCAACAGTAGTCAAAACAAGCAAACCACAATGTGAAAGCAATGCACACACACACACACACACTCACACACACTCACACACACACACACACACACACACACACACACACACACACACACACACTCACACACACTCACACACACACACACACACACACACACACACAAACAGAGAGAGAAAAAGAAAAAGAGAGAGAGAGAGAGAGCGAGCGAGAGAGAGAGATACACGCATACAATAATGAATGAACTAGTTATATTAGCTTACTAATATTAAAGGCGTTGGTTTATCGAGTTTACTAAATATGGCACAGCTTCACCAGTGTTGGTTTGTTATTACTTATTTCATGTTTTTGTTTGTTTGTTTGCTTATGTACAGGGAACCTCAAAATGCGTGTGTGTATTGTGTGTGTGGGTGTGTGTGTGCATGTGTGTGTCTGTGTATGTGTGTGTGTGTTTGTGAAAGCGTGTGTGTGTGTGTGTGTTTGTGTATATGTGTGTGTGTGTTTGTCTATGCGTGTGCGTGTGTGTTTGTGTATGCGTGTGTATGCATGTGTGTGTGTGTGTGTGTGTGTGTGTGTGTGTGTGTGTGTGCGTATGCGTGCGTGCGTGTGTGTGTGTGTGTGTGTGTGTGTGTGTGTGTGTGTGTGTGTATGCATGTGTGTGTTTGAGTATGCACGTGTGTGTGTTTGTGTGTCTATGCATGTGTGTGTGTGTGTGTGTGTGTATGCTTGTGTGTGTGTTTGTGTGTGTATGCGTGTGCATGTGTGTGTGTGTGTTTGTGTGTATGCATGTGTGTTTGTGTATGCGTGTGTGTGTGTGTGTGTGCATGCGGCGTGTGTGTGTGTGTGTGTGTGTGTGTGTGTGTGTGTATGCGCATGTGTGTGTTTGTGTATGCATGTGTGTGTGTTTGTGTGTCTATGCATGTGTGTGTGTGTGTGTGTGTGTGTGTGTGTGTGTGTGTGTGTGTATGCTTGTGTGTGTGTTTGTGTGTGTATGCGCATGTGTGTTTGTGTATGCGTGTGTGTTTGTGTGTGTATGCAGCGTGTGTGTGTGTGTGTGTGTGTGTGTGTGTATGTGTGTGTGTGTGTGTGTGTGTGTGTGTGTGTGTGTGTGTGTGTGTGTGCTCACTGTGGATAGGTTAAATGCAAAGCTAATTTTACCAAGTTTAGCATGCATGATGATTCATGTTTTGAGGACCAGTATGGTGAGATCATCACCCAGTGCTCTATTCTCTGCTTCTGCCTTAATGTCCATAGTTTATGTGGCCTCATAAATCCACAAAGACATTTAGTTCCATCATAAAGCTGTCAGTCTTGTGTAGGACTCGGGTTTAAATATCACCGAGCGTTTCTGCAGCAAGCGTGACATTTTATACACTCAGGCGAATATCAAAGAAATGCAGCCATGAGGCGGGGGGGGCACTAACCAGTGTCTCTCCCCCTTATGCCGGTCCCAAGCCCGGATAAATGCAGAGGGTTGCGACAGGAAGGGCATCCGGCGTAAAACTTCTGCCACATTTAAAAATGCAAATGATCAAAACAAAATTCATACCGGATCGGTCGAGGCCCGGGTTAACAACGACCGCCATCAGTGCTGTCAACCAACAGGGTGCTGATGGAAATTGGACTACTGTTGGTCGAAGACGTCGAAGAAGGAGAGGCGGGAGGCGTGTCCGTAGGCAGAGAGAGAAGAGGAAATGCGTGAGCCTCGGACTGAGAGTAGGGACTTTGAATGTTGGAACTATGCAAGGAAAAGATAGGGAGCTGGCTGACATGATGCAGAGGAGGAAGGTGGACATACTGTGTGTTCAGGAGACAAGGTGGAAAGGTAGAAAGGCTAAAAGCTTAGGAGCAGGGTTTAAACTGTTTTATAATGGTGTGGATGGGAAGAGAAATGGAGTAGGAGTCATCTTGAAGGAGGGGTTTGTCAGGAATGTTCTAGAAGTGAAAAGAGTGTCAGACAGAGTGATGAGTCTCAAGTTAGAAATTGAAGGCGTGATAGTCAATGTTGTTAGTGCTTATGCCCCACAGGCAGGATGTAAGCTAGAAGAGAAGGAGAGATTCTGGAGTGAGTTAGATGAAGTGATGCAGAGTACCCCAGAGGTGAAAGAGTGGTCATTGGAGCAGACTTCAATGGACATGTTGGTGCAGGCAACAGAGGGGACGAGGAAGTGATGGGCAGGTTTGGTATCCAGGACAGGAACACAGAAGGACAGATGTTGATCGATTTTGCAAAAAGGATGGAAATGGCTGTGGTGAATACTTTCTTCCAGAAGAAACAGAAGCATAGGGTGACTTATGAAAGCGGAGGTAAGAGCACACAGGTAGACTACATCTTGTGTAGGCGAGGTAATTTGAAGGAAGTCAGTGACTGCAAAGTAGTAGTGGGTGAGAGTGTTGCCAAACAGCATAGGATGGTGGTGTGCAGGATGACACTGATGGTGAGAAAGGTGAAAAAGGCAAAGGTAGAGCAGAAGACAAAGTGGTGGAAGCTGAAAAAGGAAGAGTGTCGTGTTGTCTTCAAGGAGGAGTTGAAACAGGCTTTGGGTAGTCAGGAAGTGCTTCCAGAGGACTGGACAACCACAGCCAATGTGATCAGGAGACCGGTAGGAGAGTATTTGGTGTGTCCTCTGGAAGGAAAGTAGATAAGGAAACTTGGTGGTGGAATGAGGAAGTGCAGGAGTGTGTACAAAAGAAGAGGTTAGCCAAGAAGAAGTGGGACATTGAGAGGACCGAAGAGAGTAAACAGGAGTACAGGGAGACACAGCGTAAGGCGAAGGTAGCAGTGTCAAAGGCCAAACAGAGGGCGTATGATGACTTGTATGATAGGTTGAACAGTAAGGAGGGAGAAAATGATCTATACAGGTTAGCACAGCAGAGAAATAGAGATGGGAAAGACGTGCAGCAAGTTAGAGTGATAAAGGACAGAGAGGGAAATGTATTGACTGATGACAGAAGTGTGCTGGGAAGATGGAAAGAGTACTTTGAAGAGCTGATGAATGAGGAAAATGAGAGAGAAAAAGAGTAGAAGGGGTGACCGTTGAGGAGCAGGAAGTAGCAAAGATTAGTAAGGGAGAAGTGAGGAGGGCATTGAAGAGGATGAAGAGTGGAAAGGCAGTTGGCCCTGATGACATACCAGTTGAGGTATGGAAGTGTCTAGGGAGGTAGCAGTAGATTTTCTGACAAGAATATTCAACAAGGTCTTAGGAAGTGAGCAGATGCCAGAGGAATGGAGGAGAAGTGTGCTTGTGCCCATTTTTAAGAACAAGGGCGATGTACAGAGTTGTGGCAACTACAGAGGGATAAAGTTGATGAGCCATACAATGAAGCTATGGGAAAGAATAGTGGAAGCAAGACTAAGGGCAGAGGTCAGCATTTGTGAACAACAGTTTGGTTTCATGCCAAGAAAGAGCACCACAGATGCAGTGTTTGCTTTGAGGATGTTAATAGAGAAGTACAGAGAAGGTCAGAAGGAGCTGCATTGTGCCTTTGTGGATCTGGAGAAAGCATATGACAGGGTGCCGAGAGAAGAACTGTGGTATTGTATGAGGAAGTCTGGAGTGACAGAGAAGTATGTTAGAGTGGTGCAGGACATGTATGATAGATGTAAGACAGTGGTGAGGTGTGCTGTCGGTGTGACAGAAGAGTTCAAGGTGGAGGTGGGACTACATCAAGGGTCAGCTCTCAGCCCCTTCTTGTTTGCTATGGTGATGGACAGGCTAACAGATGAGGTTAGACAAGAATCTCCATGGACTATGATGTTTGCAGATGACATTGTGATCTGTAGTGAGAGCAGAGACCAAGTGGAGGAAAATCTAGAGAGGTGGAGGTATGCCCTGGAAAGGAGGGGATTGAAGGTTAGTCTTAGTAAGACAGAATACATGTGTGTGAACGACAAGGACCCAAGAGGAACTTTGAGGTTACAGGGGGCAGAGATAAAGAAGGTGGAGGATTTTAAGTACTTAGGCTCAACAATCCAGAGCAATGGAGAGTGTGGAAAAGAGGTGAAGAAGCGGCTGCAGGCAGGTTGGAATGGATGGAGAAAAGTGTCCGGTGTGATGTGTGATAGGAGAGTATCGGCAAGAATGAAGGGAAAAGTGTACAAGACGGTGATGAGGCCAGCAATGTTGTATGGTTTAGAGACAGTGGCCCTGGGGAAAAGACAGGAGTCAGAGTTGGAGGTAGCAGAGATGAAAATGTTGAGGTTCTCTTTGGGAGTAACGAGGATGGATAGGATCAGAAATGAGTACATCAGAGGGACAGCACATGTTAGATGTTTTGGAGACAAAGTCAGAGAGGCTAGATTGAGATGGTTTGGACATGTACAGAGGAGGGATAGTGAGTATATTGGTCGTAGGATGCTGAGGTTGGAACCACCAGGCAAAAGGCCCAGAGGAAGACCAAAGAGAAGATTTATGGATGCAGTGAAGGCGGACATGAAGGTCGTTGGAGTAAGAGTAGAAGATGCAGAGGATAGGGAGAGATGGAGGCAGATCATTTGCTGTGGCGACCCCTGAAGGGAACAGCCGAAAGGAAAAGAAGAAGAAAGAAGAAGGCGAATATCAAAGAGAAGATAACGTCAGAAGGTAAAGAAACACCAGCTTTCATGTTATTGTGCAATTACAAGTTGGCGTGAGATTTTAGTATAAACAGAGAGCGAATGAGTTCACAAAACACATCAGATGGCATTTTACGGTTGACCCGGACCTCGGGTTTTGCAGTAGACGTGTTAGAGTCTGTGATTTTCAGAAAAAAGGAGCTTACAGATTTTCTGATTAGAAGATAAAGAGAGAACATGGTGCTGGAATGACTCTATAGCTGCTGGAACGTCAGTGAGAACAGGAACTAGCTTGTTTCGTGGCGGCTCTGCAACACCAAATATAACTATACAGTAAAGCATAATAAAGTCCGACTTTGTTCTTTCATGATTCATCAGTTTATAATCACCGGAGTGGAACTAAAACTTCAGATAACACACAGTTTACTCTAGATTTTTATTTAACACACTAGCACCATGCCTCTCTTACACACACACACACACACACACACACACACACACACACACACACACACACACACAGGTTGACCTCTGTGTTGCAACTCTGGCAGCAACTCAAAGTAAGCTCACACACTTCCATGAATTATTGCCTCTCAGATTTGTGAAATTCTCTGTGTGTGTGTGTGTGTGTGTGTGTGTGTGTGTGTGTGTGTGTGAGCGTGCGTGTGTGTCTTCAGTATACAGTGTCCTACTTTTCGAGGAAACCTCCTGAGTACATTTTCAGGGAAAGATTGAATACCATTTAAAACTGTGCCATGTTGTTGTTGTTGTTGTTGGTGATGGTGGTGGTGGTGGTGTGTGTGTGTGTGTGTGTGTGTGTGTGTGTGTGTGTGTGTGTGTGTTGTGAATATGAGTAAACACTGAAACTTTCATTTGAATGATAAACATTGCTCATCATACATACAGTATGTGGGTTTAGAAGGTCAGGCTCCGCCCACACCGCTTTCTGACCTTTATTGTTTCGGTGAAAGCAGAAGCTGGAGGTTATTATTTCACAAAACACACATCTCACATAAGCTTCATGCAAAAGGTCAACGCCTCAGCCTCATAAACGCTTTCTTCATGCTAGCATAAATGATATTTATGTCGGGTGAGGACATCATTTATTAAATATAATTATTCATGACTTAAATCGCCTAAAAAGGAAGTATGACCTTTTAAGGAATGCCTTTAAATTCACCCTGAAAATATTTCATTCATTAGTTTAGATCCTGGTGGAACCGTGTTATCCGCCTCATATTGGGAAGGTCCTGGGTTTGATTCCCAGCCTGGGTGTTTCTGTGTGGAGTTTGCACGTTCTTCCTGTGCTTGCATGGGTTTCCTCCGGGTACGTCGGTTTCCTCCCACAGTCCAAAAACATGCAAGTCAAAGCTAATTGGCCGTTCCAAATCCCCCCAAGGTGTGCATAGCAGTATGAATGGTTGTGTGAGAGTTGGCCCTGCGATGGCCTGACCAGCTGTCCAGGATGTACCCTGCTCTAGTTCAGAGTGGGCTGAGATGGGCTCCAGCCTCCCTGCGACCATAAATCAGATTAAGCAGTCTAGAAAGTGAATGAATGAATGGTTTTAGATTCTAATTAAAAAATTGGTCTATTATTAATTAATTCATGTCTTCATTTGCTGAACGGCTTAATCCTGTTGGGGTTGCAATGAGCCTGGAGCCCATCTCCACAGACTCTGGGCGGGGTACACCCTGAACAGCTCATCGGTTCATCTCAGTCACAGGCATTAACACTCACACTCACACTGAGGGACAATTTAAAACGGTCAATTAATCTAACGTGTACATCTTTGAACAGTGGGAGGAAACCAGGGTACCCTGAGCAAACCCACTCACACGCAGTGAGAACATAAAACCAAGTCTGGGACTCATATACTTCCTTGAAGACCTTATTAATAATTATTACATTTTTAATATTTATGACTTTTATTTATTTATTTATTTATTAATTAGGGTGGCACAGTAGTATCACAATTGGTACGTCCACCTCACAGCAAGAAGGCTGCGTGCCCGAGTCCCACGCTTGAGTGTTATGTTATTGTTAGTGTTGACGGTTATGCTGGGCAGATTGAAAGATTCCAAAAATTGCTAAATGACTTGAAGAACCTTCTGATTGGCTGATTGGCTTTCATTATGAGGCAGTAGGGCGCACAACCTCAGCTGTATTAAAGGACCTCCCTTTACACTCAGTTTCACTTGTCCCTAATTTTATGGACACATTCAAACAAGGCCTTCGAGACCGTTATGGGGCTCCACAAGTCCACTGAAGACTCCTGATTACTCACTACATACATCACTATGACCTAATCGGAAGAACACTCCATTCCAAGACTGGCACAAAAAGATAGCAGCACTGTTGATGATCTATGGTGACAGGGCGCTTCATGGTGCATGGCGGTAGCAGCACTGGTCATGGTGCATGATAATGACCACAATTTTAATGGTGATGGTGGAGCAGTGCTGTTTATGGTACATTCTGGTGGCATTGCTGCACATGGTGCACAGCGATGGCAGCACTGTTCATTATGCAAGGTACTGCCAGCACTGTTCATTGTTCTACAAATGAGAGTGAGCCCATCTCACAGCAAGAGAAGCAAAATGGCCGAGACAGACACCTGACTAAGTTATGCCTCCTCACCGAGATACACCACCTGTCTGAGATACACCACCTGTCTGAGATACACCATTTGAACAAGATATATCACCTAACTGAGAAACACCACCTGTCTGAGATACACCACCTGTCTGAGATATACCAACTGTCTGAGATACACCACCTGTCTGAAATACACCATTTGAACAAGATATACCACCTAACTGAGATTCACCACCTGTCTGAGATACACCACCTGTCTGAGATACACCATTTGAACAAGATATACAACCTAACTGAGATACACCACCTGTCTGAGATATACCATCTGTCTGAGATACACCACCTGACTGAGATACACCATTTGAACAAGATATACCACCTGACTGAGATACACCACCTCTCTGAGATACACCACCTGACTGAGATATACCACCTCTCTGAGATACACCACCTGACTGAGATACACCACCTGTCTGAGATACACCACCTGACCGAGATACACCATTTGAACAAGATATACCACCTGACTGAGATACATCACCTGTCTGAGATACACCACCTGTCTGAGATACAACACTTGACTGAGATATACCACCTCTCAGAGATACACTACCTGACTGAGATACACCACCTGTCTGAGATATACCACCTGTCTGAGATACACCACCTGACTGAGATACACCACTTGTCTGAGATATACCACCTGTCTGAGATACACCACGTGACTGAGATACACCATTTGAACAAGATATACCACCTGACTGAGATACATCACTTGTCTGAGATACACCACCTGACTGAAATACACCATTTGAATGAGAAACGCCACCTGACAGAGATATACCACCTGAATTAAATACACCACTTGACTGACATATGCCACCTGTCTGAGATACACCGCCTGTCTTAGATACACCACCTTACTGACATACACCACCTGACAGAGATACATCACCTGCCTGAGATACACATATAAATGAGATAACATCTGAGAGAAATAGCATGGCTGAGAGACAGACACCCCTGATTTGCACAGTGTGTACTGTGAGGACCTTGGCCTCCCGCTGATATGCCACCTGAATGAGATATTCGCATGACAGAGATATGCCACCTCACAGAAATACGTCACCGTCACCTGTCTGAGATACACCACCTAACCAAGATACACCACCACGCTGTACCACCTCACCTGCCTGAGATACACCACCTGTCTGAGATACACCACCTGACTGAGATACACCATTTGAACAAGATATACCACCTGACTGAGATACACCACCTCACTGAGATACACCACCTCACTGAGATACACCACCTGTCTGAGATACCCCACCTGTCTGAGATACACCACCTCGCTGAGATACACCACCTCGCTGAGATACACCACCTGTCTGAGATACACCATTTGAATGAGATACTCCACCTGAGAGAGATATGCCACCCCACAGAAATACGCAACCTGCTTGCGATACACCACATGACTGAGACATGCCATCTGACAGTGATACACCACCTGTCCGAGGTACACCACCTCCCTGGGATACAAATATGAACGAGATAACACCCGTGAGAAATAGACACGTGCAATTTACATAGCGCGTAGCGTGAGGACCTTGGCCTCCCTCAAAGCCTGCGTGTGTGGGGAAGTGGGAGGCCGCAACCTTTCTACTGGGCCAAAACTTTGCTTCTCGTTTGTATTTTTGTGCGTTCAGTGGCGTGGAAGACTTCTGCATTTCCATCGCACATGTGCTCTGATCTCCTCTGATGGGTTGCTGTAGGACTTACATTCAGAAGAGTAGTGTGTAAACGTACTGCCTGGTTTTTGGTGCATTTTCGCAGATGCTTAGAAATTCTACAAAACTTCGACTTACATGGAACCTGTCTGTCTATCTGTCTGTCTGTCTTTTGGTTTATTTATTTATTCCAAAACTCACTATCAGCAATGACTCAATACCAGCAATAAATAAACCAAGAAAGTAAGAAAGATGGGTTGGATGTCAGAGAAAATGTTTTGGATATCGCAAATTAAATTTGGAAACTTATATTTCGAACTAGAAGAAGACATGAGGAGATATGATTGTTATTTTATTGAAACATTACCCTTAACATTGAGTGGCAGTGGTGGGCCGGTGGTAAGGTGCGGGATTACCGATCCCAAAGTTGGAGGTTCAAGCCCTACTGTCAATGGTTGTCACTGCTGCCCCTCCCCAGTGCAGCCAATTGGGTTCTCCAAGGCTGGCCATGTCTCCCACTGTCTATGGTGAGAGGTTCATGTAAAACAGGGGTGGGGACAACTAGCCAGAGACCAAGAGCCACATTTTTTACTGTATTACCGCAAAGAGCCACAAGGGCACACATGAACATCACCCATTCCTTTCTCACACACACACACACACACACACACACACACACACACACACACACCTCTCCTCAGCCAGGTTTATTGTAAATTCACACACACCAGCATGATAAAATACATCTTTGAAGGTCAGAGTGCAACTGTGATTCAATCGCCGTGTTAATGTTCGGTATTCTGTGTTCAACAGTGTGGCGGGACAGTCGGACGTCCGATACCACGTGGTTTAGTTTGTCGTTTCCAGGAGACAAGATTTCAACTCTCCTTTATTGTCTGGCGTTTTGGCCCGTGTAATGTTTCAAAGCCAGCTGATAGGATGTAAGCGTTACGGTCTCTGAGCGCTTCATAAATTTTTGGAAAAAAACCGTATGTGCTTCTCTGGCTGACTTTTCAAAGTGAACAACGTGTGCTTGTGAGGTTCGGTCCCTTTAGGAAATTCCTGGTCGAAGTTAGCATGCAGTGAGCTGAAGCGGCGCTGAAGATTTCAAGTTTTGAAATGCGCCAATGACGCCTGACATATAAGGCAGCATGGCTTTCTATTACATTCAAGAATAACAAAATAAACCCCTCCCACTCTGTTAAAACTGTCCTGTGTTCATCTTCATATTTTCATTTTGCTGTGCTTTATTTCTGCCATTTGAAGAGTCAACGTGACACAAATTGTTTACTGAAATGTTCTCGCAAATACTGGGAAGCTTTGCATCTCACGCACAGAAGCATTTGATAATAATATCACACTGAACTCAAGCGAAGCGAACACGCACGTTAAAAAAAACACAAACCTCAGTATTAACATAAGAGCCGCATGAAACCAGGCAAAGAGCGGCATGAGGCTCGGAAGCGGCGGGTTGGCCACACACCTGATGTAAAAGAACCATTGCTGACGTTCGTAGACAGGGGATTCAGGCGACACAGCACTATAGCGATCAGCACGCCCACCTCACAGCAAGAAGGGTGTGGGTCCGAGTCCGGGCTTGAGTGGTTCTATGTGGAGTTTGCATGTCGTCCCCATACTTGTCTGGGTTTCCTCTGGGTACTTTGGTTTCCCCCCCACAGTCCAAAAACATTCACGGAAGGCTATTTGCTGTTCCAAATCGCCCGTAGGTGTGAGTGTGAGTATGAATGGATGCACGAGTGTTGGCCCTGTGATGATCTGGCAAGCTGTTCAGGGTGTACTCCTCTCACCCAGAGTCGGCTGAGATGGGCGCCAGCCTCTCTGCGACCCTGGTTAGGGTTAAGTGGATCAGGGAATGAGTAATTAGTTTTAATGTGATTATTTCTTCTTCTTCTTCTTTTACTTTCGGCTGCTCCCTTCAGGGGTCGCCACAGCAAATGATCCGCCTCCACCTCACCCTGTCCTCCGCATCTTCTTTTCTGACTCCAACGACCTTCATGTCTTCCTTCACCACATCCAAAAATCTCTTCTTTGGTCTTCCTCGAGGCCTTCTGCCTGGTAGTTCCAACCTCAGCATCCTACTGCCAATATACTCACTATCCCTCCTCTGTACATTTATTCATTATTATTTTGCCTCTGGGTGGCACAGTGGCTCGCACTAGTCTGAGTAGCAGGCGCGAGTGAACACCTTTGGGTGCTCTGGTTTCCTCCTGCAGTCCAAAGACGTGTTCCTTTTTTCTAATTGGGTCCTCCAAATGGCACCGACATGTGACACTGGATGGTTCTGTGTGTGTGTGTGTGTTGGCCCTGCAATAGCCTCATCTTGTCCGCATCTTATGTTCTCAAATACAAAGCGTATCTGATTCCAGGCTGTTTTGTGATCCCATCTTTTCGTTCATAACTATGAGTTGTTTATTTAATGAAAACTCAGAAGAATAAATTCATTCATTCATTTCCTGAACCACTTAATAGTTGGGGTTGCAAGTGCCCATCTCAGCGAACTCAGGGCGAGGGCAGAGTACACCCTGGACAGCTCGTCAGGGCATCGCAGGGAAGAAACACGCTAACGGCTATGCTGGTCCTCTTGATGAAAGTCAGCAATGGTTCTTTTACGTGAACCTCCACCGCAGACAGTGACAGACACAGCCAGCCTTTGATAACCCAGTTAGCACCACTAGGTTGGGGGGAGGAGGAGGAGGAGGGGGGGGGTTTGCTTCTCCTGCACTTCTCGCTCCTCTCGTGTTGTAATGCTCTCGTGTATTTTTATCCCGTACCGCACGTCTTGTTTGTTTATTTGTTTCTCTTCTTCCATTCTCTGTAAGACGTGACTAAGGAAAAAAAAAAAATTGACTGGTGAAAAATGCCTCAGTGGAAAGGAAGGTGCTTTTGCTCGAGAGGTTTTGCGCTCTGATCGTTGCGTGGGTCCGTGTCCTCCTTGTCTTCAGGGACACCCCATGATGAAGGTCAAAGCTCTGTGATGCTCCTGTGGCTTCCTGTTAGAGCTTAAAATAAAAATATAAGTATAAGGACTTTCTTTCCCCGCTGCCTTCCCCTGACCTTCCCCAGACCACAGCCCACACGTGTGCTTTGAAACCACTTCCTGGTTTGCGTTGCAGTCATTTCCGCCTCTGAATGTCACAGAAGACAGGACAGAAGAGAAGTGTGCACACTCCTTTTTCAACCAGCTTTTTCTGACCGATTCACTCCAGTGTAGCCGAACTGTGCAGGAGCAGAGAGGTCAGACTTGAAGCACCAGTTGAGTATTTTCTGAATCTCGGTGTAGAATTAGAGCCCAGATCTGGCGTCACTAAACCCCACACTTATCCCAAGTGTGAATGATTTGCTGAGGAGCAGTGCTGAGGTGTTAAATGACCTGCAGATAGACGACTGGAGCATACCCAGAAAAAGGACGCTTGATTTATCGCATTATTTAATGAGCATCTTCACTGGCATGTCCATGCTGCAGCGATCTTACACAACTGTGTGTCACATGTTGCATACATATGTAGAAATTGTTCATTATTCAGTGCTGTGTGCACATAAGATGCGCTTGGGTTGTTTGAGTATACAGTGCAGTGTGTGTGTGTGTGTGTGTGTGTGTGTGTGTGTGTGTGTGTGTGTGTGTGTGTGTGTACACGCCTGTGTGAGTGTGTGTGTGTGTGTGTGTGTGTGTGTGTGTGTGCAGATTGCTGTTGTGTGCATGCACAAACACATGCACGCACCTACCTTGGGTGTCTCTGTGTGGGTGTGTATGCTGATTAATACACTGCATTAATGAGGAAATGTTTGTGCTCCAGTAAGCATGCAGAATGCACTGACTTCTCTCACTCTCTCTCCCTCTCTCTCTCTCCCTCGTGCGCGCACACACACACACACACACACACACACACACACACACACACACACACAGACATACACACACACACATACACATACACATATACGCACACACACACACACACACATACACACACATGTTTTACACACACACAAGACACACACACATACACACACACACACACACACATTTTACACACACACACACACACACACACACACACACATTTTACACACACACATATCTGTGCCACACACACACACACACACACACACACACACACACACATACACACACACACATGTTTTACACACACACAAGACCCATACACACACACACCACATTTTACACACACACACACACACACTCACACACATTTTACACACACACACTCACACACGACACATACACACACATTTTACACACACACACACACACACACACTCTCATTTTACACACACACACATTTTGCACGCACACACACACACACACACACACACACATTTTACACACACACACACACACACACACACACACATTTTACACACACACACACACACACACACACACACACACACACACATTTTACACACACACATATCTGCACACACACACACACACACACACACACACACACACACACATGTTTTACACACACAAGACCCATACACACACACCACATTTTACACACACACACACACACACACACACACACACACACACACATTTTACACACACACACACACACACACACACACACACACACACACACACACACACACACACGACACACACATACACACACATTTTACACACACACACACACACACATTTTACACACACACACATTTTACACACA
>CM045729.1:4882662-4890162 GCA_024760905.1 Plotosus lineatus | reverse complement strand
GTCTGAACTCGTCCAACCTGGAGAAGATCTACAGGGAGGTGCAGATCATGAAGCTGCTGAATCATCCACACATCATTAAGCTTTACCAGGTATTTCTACTCCACAAAAACTTTTCTTTTAAAATAATTACATTTTTCTAATGAACCCCTGGATGTTTCATTTATTCTCATGCACACACACACACACACACACACACACACACACACACACACACATATATATATACATATATATAATTTTATTATACACACTCAGAAAAAAGTAGGTCTGAGATGGAATGACAAAAGTAGCATCAATACGTGAAGTTATTTCTATAATAAATATCCTGTTATAGGTTTTTTATGAATACATTGTCACAGCAACATTTAATAAATATAAATAAATAATGAGTTACACAGTTTGCATCAATCTTAGGACTCAATATAAAATGAATTCCACCTAAAATTCTTATCTTGAATTTGAAGTTTAAATTCTTGACATTTTATAAGGATAAATTTGTATTTAATTAGAAAACTTACAATTATTATAAATAAAAATAGAAATAATAGTAACTCAATATTAATATGTGGTTAATCTCGCCCCTGTCCCGATTATACCGTGTGTGTGTGTGTGTGTGTGTGTGTGTGTGTGTGTGTGTGTGTGCGCCCTGTGTGCGTGCATGGGTATTCTGTGTGTGTGTGTGTGTGTGTGTCTCTGTGTGTCTCTGTGTGTGTTTGTGTCTGTGTGTGTGTGTGTGTGTGTGTGTGTGTGTGTGTGTGTGTGAGATGAATTAGTCCTGGTCAAGTACAATGTGTCCACGCAGTCATGCGAAGCGATCTCTGTGTAAGACTTTAAGATGTATAAGCCTCTTTAACTGGTAGGACAGGTTTTGACGCACATGCACACGCGTGCGCGCACACACACACACACACACACACACACACAGAGTGCTGTCATTGGCCAATGGCAGGTGTGTATTTTCTCAGCACGTGTTTGCCCTTGTTCCTGGCGGCCTGCGCTCAGGTGTGCGCCGTGTTCCCTCCGTGTGGATTTGCGGGGTGATTTTGAAAGCCGTGTTGTGAAAGTGAGCTCAGTCCCTCTGGAACACCGGCTCAGGGAAAAAGGATCAAGGGGGATTTTCTGTGAAAGGCTTACACACACAGTATCCCAGTCAGGGTTGGAGTAATACGATATGTTCCGATATGATATTATAAATGATAATATTCCGTACGCACTCATTCTACACTTTTACGGCTGTGTCAAATCCACCGGGCGTGGCATGTCCGAATTTTCCCCGAACGAATCGAAGGTTAAAGACGTGAATAAACCACGGACCGTCTTTCCGGCCAATCGTTTCTCGCATGATGTCATGCCTCGAACCGTCGCTGACAGCGAGGCTTCATGTCATGTTCGCGTCGGATAGGAACGATTTCTCGGCTGTGAGTTCTGGTGTGTGTCATTTATTCATCACAATTCTTGATGATGCGGTCCTGCTCACTTTACAGTGTTTAAAAAGCCATGAGGGCTAGACGACCTGTGTGTGTGTGTGTGTGTGTGTGTGTGTGTGTGTGTGTGTGTGTGTGTGTGTGTGTGTGTGAGGGAGAGATGGTAAGGTTCTCACATTCCCGTCCCCCGTATGAAGCCAAGAGATCAGGAGGTCACGTCTAGAATGCCTGCGTTCTCTTTTCTGATTCGCATCAGCTCATTTCTCAAGTGTATTTAAAGAGTGTGAGGATAAACCACACACACACACACACACACACACACACACACAGATGATGAACGCCTGCTCACACACTCCTTGGTTTTGTTGCTGCAGATGCAACAACAGGTCTATCTGTCACACTTTGGAGGCGTGGGACGTGTGTGTGTGTGTGTGTGTGTGTGTGTGTGTGAGTGTGTGAACGTCACGTTGTGCAACAAGCCTCTGTGGCGTTCCTTCAGGCTCTCCTGGGAGCAGGCAGAACGTTCAGTGAGGGAGGCGAAGCTGGTGAAATATAACCCCGAGGCTGTGACTTGTCCACTGCCTCTACCTTTATCTCTTCGAATGACCTTAAATGGTCATGAAAGACGGGAAGCGATCACATGACAACAGCCTTGTGCTGATTCCTTTATGATTACAAAAATTAATAATAAAAAAAAAAAAGTTCTGTAAACAGGACGCTAGACCTCATCGTGTTGCCTCAGCCTTGAGCACTGTCAGTATCTGAAGCGTTTCCTCCACCACGCGGGCTGCACAGTGTTTATATTTATCCAGAGATGCAGCCAAGAGGTTGAGAGTAACACGATGCAACCGCCACCGTGCTACACAGGGAGGCATGAGCACTCCGGGGACTTTCTGGCAAACGTTGCACTTTGGGTCCTGGACAAAAAAAAGTACAGATACAGACTGAGGCGAGCCCAGAGAAGTTTTTTTTTTAAACAATACTTCCATGAAAAATGATCATTGTCACAAATATTAGGAGCTACACACGCTGCATGATTTTATATTAATACACTGACGGTGTGTCTGTCTGTGTGTGTGTGTGTGTGTGTGTGTGTGTGGGGGGGGGTAGTCAGTGTCCTCTGTAGTATCTTCGCAGAAGTCTGGTTATGACATCAGTAAGGTGTGTGTGTGTCTGTGTGTGTGTGTGTGTGTCTGCGTGTGTGTGTCTGCGTGTGTCTGTGTGTCTGTGTGTGTGTGTCTGTGTGTGTGTCTATGGCTATGTGTGTGTGTGTGTGGGGGGGTAGTCAGTGTCCTCTGTAGTATCTTCGCAGAAGTCTGGTTATGACATCAGTAAGGTGTGTGTGTCTGCGTGTGTGTGTGTCTGCGTGTGTGTGTGTCTGCGTGTGTGTGTGTCTGTGTGTGTGTGTCTGCGTGTGTGTGTGTCTGTGCGTGTGTCTGTGCGTGTGTCTGTGTGTGTGTCTGTGTGTGTGTGAGCAAGCGCTGAAGAGCTCTTCTCCAGCCCTGCTAATCCCAACATTAAAGTTTAACAAGGCTGTAAAAGGAGATTTATTAGGATGCGTAAAGCCAGAAGTACCTTTCTGATCTCTCTCTCTCTCTCTCTCTCTCTCTCTCTCTCTCTCTCTCTGTGTTTTTCGCAGGTCATGGAGACCAAAGACATGCTGTACATCGTAACCGAGTACGCCAAGAACGGCGAAATGTTTGGTAAGTCCAGAACGATTCTTCTGGTCCGTTTTGCAGCGTTTAGGCTGATGAGTCAGGCGTGACGGGTGAGAGGGGAGGGACCGCGCACCAGGTGGGGGAACAGGTGCAGGATCTTTTTATTTTCATTCTCCTTTTATGTAACACTCACACACAGAAAAGCGCGCACCTGCCATCCCAGCGTGTGCCGCCACTCGTAACTGACTCACGCCCTACTTGGAGTGACTGTGCTGTCCTTAGCGTCATCCTCGTCCTCACCCTCTTCCTCCACTTCCTCCGCAGACTACCTGACGTCTAACGGACGCATGAGCGAAGCCGAGGCGCGCAAGAAGTTCTGGCAGATCCTCACCGCGGTGGAATACTGCCATCGCCACCACATCGTCCACCGAGACCTCAAGACCGAGAACCTGCTGCTGGATGCGAACATGAACATTAAACTCGCAGGTGAGTCGAGCGATCACGGAAATCTCACCAATCAGGAATCACCTCACACCCAATGGCAACGCTGTGTCAGCTTTAATCGCCTGTTCCGCGCCGTGTTTACGGTTTCTTCGTCTATATGCCTGTTTGTTAGCAAACTGGCGTAGCTCAGCATATTTACTTTGTTATAAAGTGCCACTCATGGGAATCATCATCATCATCATCATCATCATCAGCATCTCTTTCTTTGTATCGTTCTGTACCAGACTTTGGGTTCGGAAATTTCTATAACGCCGGAGAGCCCCTATCCACGTGGTGTGGCAGCCCGCCATACGCCGCCCCCGAGGTCTTCGAGGGAAAAGAGTATGAAGGACCACAGCTGGACATCTGGGTACGATAACCTCCTGCACTCTGTGTATGAGAGGACATTCAAATATCTTTACATGTACAGTACATGTGCTAAACCGCGCGCGCGTGTGTGTGTGTGTGTGTGTGTGTGTGTGTGTGTGTGTGTGTGTGTGTGTAGAGTCTGGGTGTAGTGCTGTATGTGCTGGTGTGTGGCTCGCTGCCATTTGATGGAGAAAGTCTGCCGGCGCTCCGGCAGAGAGTGACGGAGGGACGTTTCCGAATCCCCTTCTTCATGTCAGAAGGTACGAGATCACAGCGCGAGGGCGTTTTATTCCTCGTCCTCGTAACAAAAAATAGTTTCTGTACTGTATGTGTTGAGCGGCTGGTTACCATAGGAACGATAATGCTATCAACGATAAACTTTCTGAGCCAGACCAATCACAATCCTGAACTTAACAGCCCCGCCCATCTTTCTCTCTGTCTCTCTCTCGCTCAGACTGTGAGAATCTGATCAGGAAGATGTTGGTGGTGGATCCAGCCAAGCGGATCAGCATCACTCAGATCAAGCAGCACCGTTGGATGCTATCGGACCCCAGCGCACCGCACCAGACGCTCTCACACTCCCTCACCGACTACAACTCCAACCTGGGCGACTACAGTGAGCCTGTCCTGAGCATCATGCACACGCTGGGCATCGACCGCCAGAGGACGGTGGAGGTGAGAGAGAGAGAGAGAGGGGTGTGTATATGTGTGTGTGTGTGGGGGGGTATGAGTAGATCAGAGAGTTACAGGATGGTACGGTTGTGCTGTGTGACTCATGGCTACCAATGAGTACGGTCATCTCTGGGGTCAGGGGTCAACAGTATAACTTGTATTTAATTGCTCCAGGGAGGTCAGATGTGTCACCTCGGTGGCGTTGTGACGGTGGAAACCCGTTGTTTATCCTAAACTCCTGCCAATAGCGTAAATCCATTTTCCTGTTGGCACGGAGACTATAAACACAGTGGCATCTGTTTCCCGCATTCTACCTTCACTTGAGACTTCAAAGTCACAGCCCGCTCACAAAACGCGCACACGCCAGGGAACGAGATACCACATGCCGACGTACGAGTCCCGCCCCTTTCTGCACACCGAGTTTGATAATGTAAAAATATAATGTTTTATTCATTCGTACATCTTTTAAGCTACTTAATAATAATAATTAGGGTCACGGGCAGGCTGACGCCCATCTCAGCCGACGCGAGGAGAAGGCGTTGTACACCCTGGGTAGTTCGCCAGACAATCACAGGGCCAACACATATACAACCATTCACAATCCCACTCGCACCGAGGGCAGCTTTGGAAGAGCCAAGCTGCCTGCTCTGCATGTTTTTGGACTGTGGGAGGAAACCGGAGAACCCGGAGGAGACCCACGCGAACACGGGGACAACGTGCAAGCCACACAAGAAACACCCTCGTTGAGCCTGGGAATCGAACCCAGGACCTTCCTACCGCGAGGCGGACATAATCACTCACTTTATCTGTATAAAAACAAGGAGGTGTGTCTGTGTCACTGTCAATCATATTGCCATCAGTTTGATAGCTGTGGCTATTTTATTAAACGTAAAGTCACGCACGTTTTTATATTCCTTCGCTATGTGTTCCCCCTGTGCAGTCCCTCCAGAGCAGCAGCTACAATCACTTCTCAGCCATCTACTACCTGCTGCTGGAACGGGTCAAAGAGCACCGGAGTCAGCAGCTGAACCGGCAGTGTGGAGCCGGCACTTGGACCCAGAGGAGCCAGAGCACGTTGGACTCCTCCTCGAGCCCTGAGGTCAGTGTCTCCTCACAGTCCTTCTCACTTCCTCCTCCTGGTGTGACATTACATCCGTCCGGCTCACCCCGCTCTTCCTCCGACCCCCTGTCCTCCTCAAGGTGATGGTGGAGTCGGCTGACAGCTTCCGCTCGGCCTTGCCCATCGCCACGACGATAAACACGGCGATGCACTCACAGATGGAGTGGGATCAGGGAGGACTGTTTCAGGTTCGGAACTGTTTTTTTTTTTTTTTCCTCCCTCACTCATGTTGTTACGGAGTCTTCATTATCTCAAAGCCTCAAATTCACATCGTCCGTGTCCGTCTGCAGCGCGTGGTGTGTCCGGTGGAGGCGAGCCTCAACGGCCTCCTGTGGAATCGCTCCATCTCCCCAAACAGTCTCCTGGAGACCACCATCAACGAAGAGGTGCGTCCCGGAGACCTGGAAGAAGAGGACGGAGCGCAGCAAGCCACACCCACCCTCCACCCAAACACCGCTTCACGTAGACACACCCTCGCTGAAGTCTCCACCCGCTTCCATCTCTATAACCCTCCCTGTGAGTAGAAGGAAACTGTCACTGTAAAAAAAACAATAAAACCCAGCGGGTGAGTTCGTGCGCTGTATACGAGACATGTCTGTCTGTTTCCTTCTCTCAGGCATCGTGATCAGTCCGTCAGACGGCGCTTCATCAGACAGCTGTCTGAAGTCCTCGTCCACTCCGACTCCGCCCCTTTCCACCGCCGCTGTAGGAGATCTCTCGGCGCTGATTGCGTCCGGGTTCGGAAGCGGGACGTCCGGGCCTCTCGGCGCACCTCTGGCACTGTCCTCCAACCGAATCCTTCAGAACCAGGGCAATCTCCACGCAGTCAACTTCCAGGAGGGACGCCGAGCCTCCGATACCTCTCTCACGCAAGGTGTGTGTGTGTGTGTGTGTGTGTGTGTGTGTTCGAGATGATGATCATATGGCGAGAGTATAATTACGTCCTCCAAAAGGTTTTATTTAGACCTGAGTACAGACACATCAAATTATCCTCCTACTCATCAACACAGCACTTTGGCAAATTAGATGAAGGTTTGTAATAACAGTGTGTGTGTGTGTGTGTGTGTGTGTGTGTGTGTGTGTAGGACTGAAAGCATTCCGTCAGCAGCTGAGGAAGAATTCTCGTACCAAAGGACTTTTGGGTCTGAATAAGATCAAAGGCTTGGCGAGACAGGTGTGCCCTCCAGCCTCATGCTCCAGAGGCAGTAGGGGGTCATTAGGGCCTGCCCTGTGTCCCCCATCAGGCCTGCAGGGTGCCGGGTGTCCTCGAGAGCGCCGCAGCATGCTAGAGGAGGTGCTGCATCAGCAGAGGTGAGACGCTGGTTTCTTCATTTTTTTTCTGTCCCTGGAATAAGCTCCGCCCACACAGTGAATTTTTGAAAATAACATTTTTTTTTTTTTTTTTTCTAAAGGATGTTGCAAATCCAACACCAGCCCCAGCAGCCGAGTGCGCTCTTCCTCCCCCAGTCACACCAGCTGCCCCCATCATCCTCTTCCACTGCTTCTTCATCCTCCTCCTCCTCCTCCTCCTCCTCCTCTTCATCAGCTCCCTCCAAAAGCCTGTTTGCTCCAGCTGCTTTATTCTCCAACCCTCCGCCCCAGACCTCAGCCCAGCTGATGCCGCTGTGCCATCGCAGCTCGGTCCCCCTCCAGCACGGTCTCTGGCAACCGAACATTGACTCCTCTTCCTCATCTTCCTCGTACTCATCTCTGTCTCCTGTGGCATCCGCGGCGCATCTGCTGGAAGCCCGACTGCACATCAGCCAGCAGCCTC
>CM045729.1:4835162-4872662 GCA_024760905.1 Plotosus lineatus | reverse complement strand
GTGTAGGTAGCTTAGTACGGATGGTGTACTGTGGGTGGTGTAGTGTGGGTGACATAGTGTGGATGGTATAGTGCGAATGGTGTAGTGTAGATGGTGTAGTGTAGGTGGTGTAGTGTGGGTGGTGTAGTACGAATGGTGTAGTGTGGGTGGTGTAGTGTGGGTGGCATAGTGTGGACGGTAAAGTGCGAATGGTGTAGTGCAGATGGTGTAGTGTAGGTGGTGTAGTGTAGGTGGTGTAGTGTGGGTGGCATAGTGTGGATGATGTAGTGTGGATGGGCTAATGTGGATGGTGTAGTTCGGATTGAAAGAGAAGGTTCAGCAGGGGAGCGAGCTCAGTAGGGTGGCAGCTCTGGGGAAGAAGCGATTCCTGAACCTGCTGGTTTTTGTCTGAAGGCTCCTACAAGGAAGGTAGAGATAGATAAATAAATAAAATAAGATAGATAGATAGACTGACGGACGGAAGGACAGATGGATGGATGGATAGATAGATAGATAGATAGATAGATAGACAGACAGACAGACAAACAGACAGACAGACAGACAGACATTGTTGACTTTCATAAAGAGGAGTTGCATAGCCTTCAGCCTGTTTCTGCCCCATGATGGCATACTCCACCCTCTCTCAGAGTCGGCTGAGCTGGGCACCAGCCTCTCTGCGACCCTAAATAAGATGAAGCAGTTCAGAAAATGAATGAATGCATAAAGGTTTTCATCAGTGGAGAAGCTGCAGTGGGCAATAACCCCTCACCCTAATGGAGTCTTCAGGAGACCTTGATGAGAACTTTAATAACTCCTATTAACTACGCAGTGTGCTTTAGACTGGCTGATTATCAGAAACCTGCATGTGGTCCTCAGGCTTGCAAATCACTTGACCTCATTAAACACACACACACACTCACACACACATGCACAGAGAGAGAAGAGAGAGAGAGAGAGAGCGAGAGAGCGAGAGTAATCAGAGCATCTTCTAAACACTGCTCTTCTTTTATTAACCATACACAGGGTGAATATTGTTATATAAACCTCAGCTGGCTTTTCGGGGAAGAGAAACGTCTCAGCGGAGGGTATTTACTGTACTTATAGTGGCGAGTGTATTGTTGTCGACGGACCGTGTCAGCATGAGATCAGTTACATGTCCTGATTGTGTGTGTTTATGTGAAGTGAACTTCAAATAACACTGGAATCTGGCAGCCTCTCTTGTTGGGATTGTTGGTAAATGAAAGAGAGAGAATGAGAGTGAGAGAAGCTAAATAAACGAGCACACAGCTGCTGAGTGAACGCAGCATGCAGGCCTTGTAATGGAATGCTTAGTGCCTCCTGTACAATATTAACTGGGGCTCAATGTGCGTCATCAAGTAAACAGCTGACCCTGGGAGGGTTGGACAGGAGACAAAGAGCATGCTTCTCTCTCTCTCTCTCTCTCTCTCTCTCTCTCTCTCTCTCTCACACACACACACTCCCTCTCCCTCCACTAGACTTCCTGTATCATGTTTACCTTTGCGCCTCTCTGTAATCCCACACTCTTTTAAATGTTTCCTTCTTAAACCTGTTTTTATTTATTTATTTATTTATTTATTATTCGTGCTCTCATTATCCCAGTTCTGGTTTGACAATGAAAACAATGAAATTGTAACAGAATAATTTGTAGTCTGACAAATGTGAAAGTGCAGGATGGAAATATAGCAAAAGGGTCCTGGTCTATGCTTTCTCTGTTTTTTTTTTTTGTTTTGTTTTTGTTTGTTTTTTTTTGTTTCCTGTCACGTTTCACAGCTGCACTGAAGGCATCAGACACGTAGACCATTCCTGCATGTGGAATGACAAAGGCCGACATTTTCCATCCAAGTCTTCAACAGGTCACCAATCCATTGCACAAACAACTGTTCACATTCACAGCTGTGGACAATTTAAAGTAGCCAGTTAACCTTATGTGCACGTCATTGGATTATAAAAGGAAACCAGAGTACCTGAAGGAAACCCACATGGAGAATGAGGAGAAAATTAGAAATGGGCTTTAGAGCTAGGAGGCTGGCACACCCGTAGGCTGTGTTCGTGACCCCCCGTAATCCGGTGGGCCAGATGAATAGCTGATTTCAGGATTCAGTGGTTGCTGTCAAGAATAAATAAGCTCATGGAGATCATATCAGCCACAACAGGGAATGCGCTGCAGTATCATATTCACTGAATTCTGCACGGTCAATCAGTTAAATTGCAAATTTGGGTGACATTCAACCTTGGAACAAAATTCCTGGCCGAGTCTACATGGTTCCTGAGTTTATCTTGCATGAACTCGTAACTGTGGAACAGTGCTGTTATCCCTCATCAAACTCTTGGTGAATCAAAGATAATTCAGAAGCTCCAATTTTAAACCTATAACCCTTCAGATTGATGCTCTCTGCCATGCTGTAGAGTGCTAAAATGGCCTGTACATATGTTTCAGCGTATAAAATGTGTGTAGCGCATCCACCTCACAGCAAGAAAGTCTTGAATTCTCATCCCAGGCTTAAGAAACGCAATGCCATGAAGAGTTTGCTTGTTCTTATGTGGGTTTCCTCTAGATACTTCAGGTTCCTCCCACACTCCAAAGAAATGTGCATTAAAGCAGATGCATATTATGACACGCTCAGAGTCATCTGAGATAGGCTCCAGCCTGCCAGTGACTTGAATAACATTAAATGATTTGGACAATAAATGAATGAATGAATGGTGTTACCTGTCAGGTTATCGGGAAAAGCTAGTATGTATCTACCCTGCTCAAAAAACTTTGCACTGATGCCCACAATCACATTTATTTTCTCTCTCTCTATGAATATTAGAGCACCAGGAAAACGTATACACCTTGTAGAACCAGGATTAGAAAAGACTGAAGGGTAAAAATGTCCACGTTGTTGTTCTCGCTTAATTCTCCTTCTCTATAACTTACCTTCCCTCTCTCTCGATTTTCCACACACAACTTCAGGGTCACCCTCCTTGAATTGCCACCTTATTGTGCTGGAGGGGTTTTGCGTGTCCTACTGATCCTAGGAGCTATGTTTTCAGGGGCCTAATGCAGGTCCTAGGTGTAGGTCTGGACAAAGCCAAAGACCCCCATGGAAAACTTAAAAGGACACGGTTTCCCTTGCCCAGACGCAGGTCACTGGGTTCCCCCTTGGGGCAAGGTCTGCAGGAGGGGCTTGAAGGTGAGCACCTGATAGTCAGGCTTCTGCCCATAGAGCAGGCATGGGTCCACCCTCCCATGGACCTGTAGGAAAGGCAACGGGGATCAGGTGCAGTGTTAGTTGGGTGGCAGCTGAAGGCATGCGTTCTATTGAACCAATCCTCTTCTACTGACTCTGACTCTTGGGACATAGAATGTCACCTCTCTGGCAGGGAAGGAGCCTGAGTTGGTGTGTGAGGTTGGCAGATACCAACTAGATATAGTCAAAGTCACCTCAAAGCGTAGTTTGGTCCCTGGAACCACCCATTTCTAGAGTGCAACTCTCCAACTCTTATGCACCAAATGACAGTTCAGAGTACCCACCCTTCTTGGAGTCTTTAGGGAGTGGGTTGGAGAACACTCCCCGGGAGGACCCCCTCATTGTCCTGGGAGACTTCAACACCCATGTGGGCAACAATTCTGTGACTTGGAAGGGTGTGATTAGTAGGTACGGCCTCTCCAGTCTGAACTTGAATGGTGTTTTGTTGTTGGACCTCTGTGCTCATCACTGTTTGTCTTTTACGAATATGTTCGAACATAAGGGTGTCCGTAAGTACACTTGGCACTAGGCCACAGTTCGATGATTGACTTTGTAGTCATGTCACTGAACTTGCAGCTGCATGTTCTGGACACTCAGATGAGGAGAAGAGCTGAGCTGAGCTGTCAGCTGATCACCACCTGGTGGTGAGTTGGCTCCAATAGCAGGGGAGACCGCCCTCCAGACCTGGCAGGCCCAAGCGTGTAGTTAGGGTTTCCCGGAAACGTTTGGCAGAGTCTCCTATCAGAGGGGCCTTTAACTCCCACCTCCAGCAGAGCTACAGCCATGTCCCGAAGAAGGTGGGTGGCATGGAATATGAATGGGCCATGTTTTGTGCCTACATCATTGAGGCAGAAGCCCATAACTGTAGCCAGAAGCTGATCGGTGCCTGTCATTGCAAAAACAAACCCAGTGATGGACACCTACAGAAAAGAAAAAAGGAAGCCTATCAAGTCTTATTAGGCTGTGGGACTCCTGAGGCAGCAGACAGGTACCAGCAGGTCAAATGTATGGCAGCCCAAGCTGTCGCCGATGCAAAATCTCGAGAATGGGAGGAGTTTGGTGAGGGCCTGGAAAGCTATTGGTTGGCCTCAAAAAAGTTCTGGATCATGATCCAACACCTCAGCATGAGGAAGCAGTTCCCCCCAGATACTGTTTACAGTGGAAGTGGGGAGCTGCTCACAGATGTCGATGGGAGGTGGAAGGAATACCTCGAGGAACTGTTCCACTTCAGCTTTAGGCTATAGTCCTTAGCTGGTAGTTTACGTCAAAATGTCAAAAACACAGCTACAGGTAGCATGACTCATTCGATCTCTCCTTTCATTCGGGACAACATTTACATTTGTGGTATTTGACAGACACCCTAATCCAGAACAACTTACATTTTTTACATTCTGATTTTACAACTAAGCAGGTGTTGGTTATGGCCCTTGCTCAAGGTCCACCATTTGCAACTTGTTACTAATTGCTTGATCCAATAGGCTGCTGATCAGTAACTCAGGACCTTAACGACAGAGCCACCACTGCCCTGCAGATTTGTTCAAGGAACAAAGACAAGTCATGCTTGCCATTTTGAGACAATAATTAGGTCTGATTGATTTGGGAGCCCCAGAAGTTACCAAAACAATCCTTCCAAAAGGTATGAAAAATTATTGAATTATAAAGCATAGTGATGGCAGCAGCAAGGCTTAGGACACATGGAACTGGTCACAGTACAAGACAATTCATGAAGAAAATTTGTTCCAATCTGGAAGAGACACGAGTCTGGGGTGGAGCATCACCTTTGAACAGGACAACAACCCTAAGCATACTGCTGAAGCCAGACAGGAGTGATTCAAGTCCAAGTGTTACAGCAGCTTATTCAAATGCCCAAGCCACAATCTTATTGAGAATCTATTGCAACACTTTAAAACTGCACTTTGGACACAATTTCCATTTAATGTTACAAAGCTTGAGCAATTTTGACAGGAAGAATTTACAAAAGCATCAGTACCCGGATTTGCAAAGATGACAGATATACATCCCAAATGAATTTTACCCTGGGGTGAAGAACATTATCCTCTGTATTGTATGTTCTCATGGCCGAAATCACTGTTTTGAGCTAAGCCATCTCTGCTGCCTAGTTGCTAATTCATGCAGAACGTAATTCAGCTTATCATCTCAAGTTCCTTCTATGCTTGTCATTCAACAATGGATATGTTTTGAAGTTAACAGAATGTTTAGACTGCAGCGTATGGGTCAGATTCAACTCATAATCACTCTCTAAATCTGCCAGTTGAGCATGCTGCATCAGTTTTGGAATCCGAGTGCAATCAGCACTGGGGATTTCCAAACTAAATACAACGTCCTTAAGATAAGGTCAATTCCCAAGGTAGTGAGCACGTAGTGTCGGATTCCAGAATCACAGGAAAAGTTTTGCAACATGGGTCTAACTTATGTAAAAAGATCAATTTGTGCAGCTGCAGGGCCATGTTTGTGAAAATCAAGCTAACTTAGCATGCCCAGCATTGACTGATTCACTCAATCACAATAGCAGTATATAGATAGAAGAGAACGAGCTAACTTGACCATTTAGGATGTGAGAAACATGAAGTAGATAACACAGATGGCGAAAGTGATTCAGCAGTTAATTAGTATTGTTCTAAATGGATGGAAAACCAGCTCAAGGTCTTATTAAAATCTAGCTAATAGTCAAAAATTAACAGTAAACAGTATGGCAGTAGGAAAAATATCCTTAAACTGCACTCTTGTATCCTCACTTGTGTCTCCTCCTGGTGTCTGAAGCTACTTTTACATGGGCATATGCTTCAGAACAGCTTAAGGCCAGAACTTGTTGCCCCGGCATAACTGCCCAAGTCAGTTCTAGAACAACTTGACTCCAGTAGGTGCAACCGGCTCAATGGTTTTTTTTTTAAGTTTTCTTGTATCCTGCATGTCATCGTGCATGTCAGAGATGGCTTAGTAATATCAAGTTGCCACTGTTAGGCCCTTGAGCAGGGCCCTTAACCCTCAATTGCTCAGTTGTATAAGTAATGATAAATGTACATCCCTCAGGATAAGGGAATCTGCCAAATGCCACGAATCTAAAGGTATTTGTAAATGGGTGCAATTTGCTGAACAAAGTGTCGTCCATTTGGGCTTTCATGGCAGATGGGCCGTGAAAATGTTCACCAGTTGTTTGCATGCTTGTTGTCCCTTTAGTTTCTGAATTGCTACCAACGTAAAACTAACCATGTAAATGCATAGGAAATGTATGGAACTTACTCCAGGCACAAGTTGTTCTGCGATGACCTTGTTCCCCTTGTCTTGCCTTGTAAAAGTAGCATTAGTCCCTTCCATCAAGGCTCAATGGAGGGGGTGAAAGAGAACGATGTGCAGAGCATGGAATTGAGATAGAAATGTATATTCTTCTGAAGTGTCACAAAATAGCAATATCAGCTGCTGCTGGTGGTGGCACAGTTGAACTTCTGCGGAAAAGAATTTGGCATCATGTCAATGGTTAGGCTATTCATACACTGACATGCAGCTCTTCCAGGAAAACTGCTCTCAACTGGGATGACAGGGAAAGATGGCAGCTAAAAGAGCTTTGTGTTCTGAAGGTGCAATATCCTAAGGTGATAGTGTCCCTCTTTTTGACATCATCGCAGTGTAGGCCATGTTACACAATGGTGGGACAACGTGACAACCGGGTAGAGAGATAAAAAGTCTAGCCCCGATTATAGCACTGCCAAATGGTCTGCACATTAAATGCTACAACTTACAGCAAGCAATACGGTCAGGGATAGCTCGTAAAGCAAGCAGGTGCAAGTTCTGTGGTGGTACAATTAGCACATTACTGTATATAAAACACAAAGCAGGCTAGAAGAGATGAAATAGGGTGTGTGAGTCAAGGTTAGCTTCAATCATAGCTGAAAGCTTGCGCTCTGAAATAAGTATGAGTGGAAAGGACAAAGGGGAAAAAAAAGAAACCGGAGCGTGTGTGAGCACACAGATAAGAAGCTAGAAGGAATGCAGAGTGAAATTTAACACTTACCCCACCCCACCCCTCACCCCCAATCATTACAGATCTAACATAAACATTCTTCCTCACAGACTCATGCAAGGAACTGAGAGTACAGATACAGAAAGTATGTGTTGGACGTGCTTCTACGTGTCTGTAGGTGAAAGGGAGAATTGAGTGGTGACGTCAGGCTCTCCGGGGAGTCTGGCACTTTTCCAAAAGCTGGTTCTGATGTACTATTGCATGAGAAAGACACACGGTCGTGCACATTTTGGGAAACTGTGTGTAGATTGAAAGCTAGCCTACGCGGTGTCAAGCAAAATCACAAATGTTGACAATGGCATTGTGCAACGTATGAATCAGGACGGCCCTCATGATACCCTCTCTCTCTCTCTCTCTCTCTCTCTCTCTTTCTCACACAAACACACACACACACACACACACACACATACACACACACACACACACACACACACACACACACACACACACACACACACACATGGTGGTGGGGCTGAATGGAAGCATGCCATGATGCAGGACGCTTGCTTTGGGACTTTTGTGTAAATATATAAAAAGCTGAAAGTGCCTTTGTATGTGAGCATTTTTGTAGATGTACATCAGTAAATTTTATTGGAAATGGTAAGTGGGTGGATCCATGTTGAACCAATGAACTGTTTTCCTTATACATTAATTATTAATTGATGTTACTTGGGTGACAAGCTGATGTAATTGTTACCTCATCAACCTCACAACAGCAAGGTCCTGGGTTTCAGTCTCAGACTCAGGCGTTTGCATGTTGTCCCCATGTTTGTATGGATTTCCTCTAGATGCTCCGGTTCCCTCCCATAAGTCTAAATAAATACACAGTCGGCTAAGGCATGTGTAAGTATGAATGGCTGTGTGTTGCCCCAGCGATGGACAGTTGAGCTGCTTACGATGTACCCTGGCCTAACCAAGTGTCAGGTGAAATGTGCTCCCTCAAGTAGGATAAAGTGGCTTGGTAAAGGATTGAATGAATATATTTAATATATAAATATATGAAAAATTCACTCTTCTGTGATTGGTTATTAGTAATTTGTGCCAGAACAGGAACCAATTCCTCTCAGATTTCTGTCTGAACTCAAAAACAGGTAGAAGTAAATCATTTAAATAAAAGATTACGGTTCACATGTTCCAGAAAATACAATGGTTTTATTCCCACAATCACCAGCTGGTTCATGGTCACGTTGGCGGTCGTGCTCATGTGCTTATTCATAAATATAGTGGAAAAAGGAAGTGAACTTTGTTCTCATTTCTTAAAGAAGAAAATAAACGTGATATGAAAATAAACAAGGCGGGTTTCATTTTTGTCTTTCAAACTTATTGGTTGAGAGCAATTTATTCAATCCCAGGGTTTGGGGTTCAAGCCCAACTCTCAGTGGGTTGTCACTGTCCTCCCAGTGCAGTAACTGGATTATCAGAGGCCAGCCATGTCTCTCTCTGTCTGTGGTGTGAGGTTCATGTGAAAAAAAAATATATACCAGAGTCGGCAGCCTCGCCGCGACTCTAATTAGGATTAAATGATTCAGAAATGGACTGAATGAAGGGTTTCTGTATTTAATATCATTACTAGTATACAGTATTACTCTCATTACTTTCATGATTCCTACTATTATTGTTGTTGTTGTTGTTATTATTTTAATCTTTTCTTTTGGGCACTTTATGTAATTACCTAAGTGATTTATTTGGCGTTGTTTGTACTATCTATAAGCACTGTTTACTGCCCACTATTTTACATACCATATTCAACGTGATAAGTGCCCAGGGCGCTTTAAAAATTGGAGTGGGTGGGCGCTTATTAAAATGATCACCAGCGGAGTGGAACAGTAAGTGATTATTACCATCGAGGTGGAAAAAATGAACAATTACAGAACAATAAAATACTTTTACTGGTATTTTCATTATTCATTCGTAGTATCAACCAAACTACTTACATGAAAGCTGAAAATAAACAGAAAACAACATAATTAAAAAAATAAGACTATTCCTTCTCTTATGGTGCTTTTCTTTTAAACAGTTCCTTTAAACATTTTCTTTAAACATTTTCCCATGTAAAATGAGCCAATCAACACGAATGTGTACTTTAGCACACTGAACCAATCAACACAAACATAATCAAAAGCACATGGCCAGGATTGTCTTTAAATGTATGAAGTTAGTGATCAGGAGAATCTGGTAAAAAATCCTCGTCATCACTTTCTTATAGGTCCATATCTGGCTCATCGCTCCATTCATTCAGAGCATCCCATAGTTTTGCTGTAGCAGTTTCAAATGGTTCATCTTGTTGGACATTTACCAAGAGAACACAACAAAATATTTCCCTGTTTTTTTAAAGCACGGCGGAACAATCAAATGTGTTGCTAGTGATGAACATTATAAACATTCCCCAGTGGCAGGGGGTCTTGAAATACCGTGTAAACTCACTTTTACAGCCAGTGAACGCCTCATTTTACCATTACAGAGACTGATCGAACAAAAATTGGCAAGTTTGATCCACGATTCTGCTCCCAGTATACATGGGAGGTTATTACACGTAAGATATAAAACATTGGGGCTGGGGCGGGGGCTTATTGGAGCAAGGCCCTTATTATGTCCAATATGGTATTTGAAAAAGGCATTCATTTATTCAGAATAAATATGGAGAAAACACGAAGAGAACATGCAAACCCCACACTGAAATGTCATCTCTGAGCCCACGAATTGAACTCAGGACCTTCTTGCGTTGAGGCACATATGATAACCGCTGCACTAACGCAGTGCAGAAGGGAGCACCTCCTGAAAACAACCTATTGGGATAGTATTTTTGCTTGAGTCTTGGGAGGGTTGTAACAATATGGCTTCAGATCTTTCCATGTCTGTCCACTTGATAATTTTCCACTCACTACTTCTTCTTTTCCTTTCAGCTTTTCCCTTTTTTATCAGGGGTTGCCACAGCGAATCATCTGATTCGCACATTTGATTTGGCATCGTTTTTTTTTTTTACGTCGGATGCCCTTCCTGACACAACCCTTTTAGCAAGAGACAGAAACACACTGACGGCTTTGCAGCCTTGCAGCTTAGCTTTGCAGCCAATTTTCTGCTCACTTGTGCTCCATACTGTTTTACAGATTACACACTGGGAACATGTGTACTCTTTTAGTTGTACTTTCTATACCCTTTGAGCAAACATTCCGAGAACAAATTATTCCTGATAAGAGCCATAGTATCAGGCTCTTATGGTTGGAAAAAGCAAAGCATGAAAATACAAAGTGTTCTTGATCTGTCTGTCTCTGAAAGTGCAGATAAAATTACGATACATGCAAAAGCCTTAAAAAATGCTAAAAACAAGGTGACGAGGAAAATTTATATATATATATATATAATAAACACGCATGACTAGTGGACAAAGAACAGAATTGTTCAAAGCACAAAACAAGTCCATGGGAACGAGAGAAACATTGGTGGAAAATCTCTGAAGGCAGCAAACAACTCGAGTCTATTTTTCACTGAACAATAGCAGCCTAACCCAATTAGCCTTCTCTCGCTCTGAGGGTAAAACTCCTGATAATCCTTTTGCGTCACCTGCTTTTGAGAGCTGCTTTCGCACTGAATCATAGACATTATGTAATGCTGTACGGACGCTTGTGCTCAGTGAATAGAAAGAGCGCTATTATTGTTATGATTATTATACTGTTGTCATCACTCTGCTTCAGCATGAAAAACCTTACAGAAACGGGATTGGCAGCTTCATGAGCTCCTCTCCGGCTAAGAGGTTTGAAGTCACCGTATTTAATGAAGGAGTGTGTTTGTGAGTGTGTTTCGACATACAGAAATACTAGTCCTTCTCAAAAAATTATCATATTGTGATAAAGTTCATTATTTTCTGTAATGTACTGATAAAAATGAAACTTTCATATATTTTAGATTCATTGCACACCAACTGAAATATTTCAGGTCTTTTATTGTTTTAATCCTGATGATTTTGGCATACAGCTCATGAAAACCCAAAATTCCTATCTCAAAAAATGAGCATATGATGTTCAGGTAGTGTAAACGAGCTATTAACCTAATCATCTGAATCAACCAATTAACTCTAAACACCTGCAAAAGATTCCTGAGGCTTTTAAAAACTCCCAGCCTGGTTCATTACTCAAAACCACAATCATGGGTAAGACTGCCGACCTGACTGCTGTCCAGAAGGACATCATTGACACCCTCAAGCAAGAGGGTAAGACACAGAAAGAAATCTCTGAGCGAATAGGCTGTTCCCAGAGTGCTCGATCAAGCCACCTCAGTGGGACGTCTGTGGGAAGGAAAAAGTTAAAGAAACGCCAATTTTCCAGACCTTGGGGGACCTGTGGAAGCAGTGGACTGAGTCTGGAGTAGAAACATCCAGAGCCACCGTGCACAGGCGTGTGCAGGAAATGGGCTCCAGGTGCCGCATTCCCCAGGTCAAGCCCCTTTTGAACCAGAAACAGCGGCAGAAGCGGCTGACCTGGGCTACAGAGAAGCAGCACTGGACTGTTGCTCAGTGGTTCAAAGTACTTTTTTCGGATGAAAGCAAATTTTGCACGTCATTCGGAAATCAGGGTGCCAGAGTCTGGAAGAAGACTGGGGAGAAGGAAACGCCAAAATGCCTGAAGTCCAGCGTCAAGTACCCACAGTCAGTGATGGTCTGGGGTGCCATGTAAGCTGCTGGTGTTGGTCCGCTGTGTTTTATCAAGGGCGGGGTCAATGCAGCTAGCTATCAGGAGATTTTGGAGCACTTCATGCTTCCGTCTGCTGAAAAGCTTTATGGAGATGAAGATTTCATTTTTCAGCACGACCTGGCACCTGCTCACAGTGCCAAAACCACTGCTAAATGGTTTACTGACCATGGTATTACTGGGCTCAATTGGCCTGCCAACGCTCCTGACCTGAACCCCATAGAGAATCTGTGGGATATTGTGAAGAGAAAGTTGAGAGACACCAGACCCAACACTGTGGATGAGCTTAAGGCCGCTATTGAAGCATCCTGGGCCTCCGTAACACCTCAGCAGTGCCACAGGCTGATTGGCTCCATGCCACGCCACATTGAAGCAGTCATTTCATGCTAATTTTTTGAGATAGGAATTTTTGGGTTTTCTTTATTTTTTGCCCAAATGATCAATATTAAAACAATAAAAGGCTTGAACTCCTTCAGTTGTGTGTAATGAATCTAAAATATATGAAAGTCTAATGTTTATCAGTGCATTACAGAAAATAATGAACTTCATCACAATATGCTAATTTTTTGAGGACTAGTACTGTTTATGTTTTCTTTGGCAGCATTTTTGAAAGTTGTTTAAAATTAGTGTGTTTGAATTTTAAGGAGCTTTTTCAGATCACAGCACTCTCTTAAGCTGTGGAAAACTGAAAGTCAGTATATTCTCAGGAAATAAAATTTGGATCATGAGATCATGGTGTTGAGTAGTTTTTACAAATCCTGAAGTCTTGAGTGGTGAGGTTGCCCTTTTAATGGTTGTAAAATGGTTCATCCAGTTATGTGGAAAAAAAAACACTGAAGAATTCATAAAAAACATCCTCAAACTGTTCAGAAAAAAATATCAAAGGCAATCATTACTTCCACCCCGAAACAGAGTTTTGTTGCCAGCCATGCAATCAAGGCTCCTGTGAGTCCATCTATCTGTTTATTTATTTTTTTCTTGGTTTGTTTGTCTGTAAACAAAATCCTGACCACAGTCATGCATAGATTTCTGCCAAACTTGGTGGGGACACTGCATTTCCTAAGTCCCAGAGATCATTTGATTTTGGAAAGTCAAGGTAAGAGTGCTGTCTCAAATTTATACATGCTTATAACTTCAAAACGAGTGCTGACAGACATGGTGTTACTATGAAACCCTAACAGGAAAACATATACAGACGGTCCTCGCTTTACGTTTATTCGCCTTATGTTTTTTCAATTTTACATTTGAGCTGACTGTAAAAAAATGTTGTATGTCAAATTTTGAGTTTAGCGCGCTCTCCATAGTATGAGACGTTCAAATGTTATTTACGCATGACGCTGCATCCATTGTTTACATGGCGCGGCGTTCATTGTTTACAAACGATAGACTGAACGTGCCTTTCTTCTTCCCATTTCATCTTGTGTTACCCTTGTGTTAAAACGTTGTCTCTGTGATCTTTGTGTTTACACTGTTTTGCATTTTGTAACCCTAAGCAAATATAGTTGGTCAGAAGCGTAAGCCTACTAGTGATAGTTGGAATGAGAATCATTGGGAATAAGTGAATTTGATTAAATTTTATTTATTTGAAATTATTTTGCTTGAATTTAATTTATTTGATATTAATGCTGATATTATTTTACAATGTTATGTTTATAATAATTGCTTTAGGGGTGTTTTATGAGATACGGTAATAGTATTTATGGATGTATAGTACAGTATGAACAGTCATACGTTACTGGAACGTACAGTAACAACTTACGTTTTAATTCACCTTACGTTTGGCTTTTTGGAACGTAAGTAAAACGTAAGTGGAGGAGCGTCTGTATTTGCCAAAATTTGAAAAAAAAAAACAAACCAAAAAACCTTTTGATCTTGAATGACCATGAAAGGTCAAAGTCCAGCACTCTTGTAAATACAGTTGGCCACTGTTATTCATGGGGGTTCAGTTCCGGCCCCTCCCACGAATCAAGACAATCTACGAGTTCTGTAACCCTTTGTATCATATTGCATGCGCAATGAACAACGCGGAAGTAAAACCCTTTGTATCATATTACATGCACAAATACAGTATATGCTTCTTAAACACATTCTATAGAGTCTTACACATTAATACAGTAAATATGTAGTAAAATGTAGTAGTGATTAAGTAAAAACTTTTTAATGTTGTACTGTGATATTTATTGATTATATTACACACACATATATATATATATATACATATATATATATATATATATATATATATATATATATATATATATACTCCCAGTGCAGCTAACTGGGTTATCAAAGGCCGGCCATGTCTCTCACTGTCTATGGTGTGAGGCATGTAAAAGAACCATTGCTGACTTTTGACAAGAGTAGGCTGCAAATCCGTCAGCGTGTTTCCGCCCTGCGATGGCCTGGCGTGCTGTCCAGGGTGTACTCTGCCCTCGCCCTGAGTTGGCTGGGATGGGCACCAGCCTCCCCGTGACCCTAATTAGGATGAAGCGGTTACAGAAAATGAACTGAACTGATATATATATATATATATATATATATATATATATATATATATATATATATATATACTAGTCCTTCTCAAAAAATATATTTATATATATATATATATATATATATATATATATATATATATATATATATATATATATATATATATATATATATATATATAAAAGTGTGACATAATGATGTAATGAGCTTTCAGCAGGACCCAAAATGCAGGAGACAGTGTGAAATGGCACTCTGCATAATACACTCTGCTTAAGTGCAAACACAGTAACTACAGTACTGGGACGAAGAGAAACACAATAAACATTAAACATTGGAAACTACGAAGCTGGAACCAGGAGCCAGAGAGAACACAGAGAAGCAGGGACATGATCGTGTGGCTTGTGTTTATAAGGAGTATGTCAACTAATGACACAACTATGTCATCATCCAGAGCCCTTGAGATATTCAGGGCTGATTTCAGCCATTCTTGGAGCTTGACCACTGATAAGCTTTTTTGACTACCTTGATGACCTCAGCCCCAGCGCTGGGTGGAACCACATTCAAACCCCTAAGGTCTTCCTCATCCATAAGGATGTGTTAGTGAGATTAATGAGGTCCTTAAAGTATTTCTTCCACCTTCGAACAACATCCCCATTCAAGGTGAGCAGTTCCCCACTTTGTGGAAAACTGTGTTCCCCCTCCTGAGGTATCAGCTGGTGGTCTTTATCAAGGCAAATTAAATTCGATATCATTTTCCTGGTGCCAAGTGCACTTATGGACACCCTTCTGTTTCGAACATGGTGCTCATGATGGACAAACCGCGCCAAGCACAGAAGTCCAACAATAAAATACAATTCAGTTTCAGATTGGAGAGGCTGTACCTACAAGTCACACTCTTCCAGGTCACACTGTCATTGCCCATATGGGAATTGAAGTCTTCCAGTACCACAAAGGAGTCCCATGGGAGAATGTTCTCCAATACACCCCCTGAAGACTCCAAAAAGGGTGGGTACTCTGAACGGTCGTTTTAATGCCTAAGCACAAACAACATTGAGGACCTATGCCCTCCTGAAGGTGGAGGGGAGTTACTCTTTCATCAACCAGGGAGAAAACAAACATGTGATGAGATGGGGCAATGAGGGTGCCTACACTGCCTTGCCGCCTCTACCATGAGCAACTCCAGAATGGAATAAGGTCCAACCCTTCTCAAGATGCCTGGTTCTAGAGCCCAAGTTGTGTGTGATTCTGACTGTATTTAGTCAAGATTTCTTACCCTCAGACACCAGCTCAGGCTCATTCCCCAACAGAGACATTCCATATCCCAAGAGTTAGAATCAATAGCCAAGACAGCCCAGCAGAACTCATGCCACTGCTACCACTCACTTCAACCGAGCCGTATCGCCCCTCCCACAGGTGGTGGGTCCATGGGAGAACAGACCCATGTCTCCTTTGTGGCCTGTGCCCAACTGGGCTCCATGGGCAGAATACCAACCACCAGGCACTCATCTTGAAGGTCTTACTTCAGGCCTGGCTTCAGGGGGGGAACTTGCAAACCCACATTCATACAAGGAAAACTATTTCCTTTTGTCTTTTTATTCATCGAGGTCTTCAGAACCATGCTTAGTCAAACCTTTCACCAAGCACCTGCTTGACTTGGCTGACCCGACCAGGGGCAATTAATACATGGCAACCTGTCCACCATGATAAGCTGCTGATTCAAGAAGGAGCATCTTCTTCTTTTCCTTTCGGCTGTTCCCTTCAGGGGTCACCACAGCAAATGATCTGCCTCCATCTCACCCTATCCTCTGCATCTTCTACTCTTACTCCAATGACCTTCATGTCCGCCTTCACAACATCCATAAATCTTCTCTTTGGTTTTCCTCTGGGCCTTCTTCCTGGTAGTTCCAACCTCAGCATCCTACTACCAATATACTCACTATCCCTCCTCTGTACATGTCCAAACCATCTCAATCTAGCCTCTCTGACTTTGTCTCCAAAACATCTAACATGTGCTGTCCCTCTGATGTACTCATTCCTGATCCTATCCGTCCTCATTACTCCCAAAGAGACCTCAACATTTTCATCTCTGCTACCTCCAGCTCTGACTCCTGTCTTTTCCCAAGGGCCACTGTTTTTAAACCATACAACATCGCTGGCCTCATCACCGTCTTGTACACCTTTCCCTTTCATTCTTGCCAATACTTTCCTATCACACATCACACCGGACACTTTTCTCCATCCATTCCAACCTGCCTACACATGCTTCTTCACCTCTTTTCCACACTCTCCATTGCTCTGGATTGTTGAGCCTAATTACTTTAAATCCTTCACCTTCTTTATCTCTGCCCCTTGTAACCTCACTGTTCCTCTTGGGTCCTTGTCGTTCACACACGTATTCTGTCTTACTTAGACTAACCTTCATTCCCCTCCTTTCCAGGGCATACCTCCACCTCTCTAGATTTTCCTCCACTTGTTCTCTGCTCTCACTACAGATCACATTGTCATCTGCAAACATCATAGTCCATGGAGATTCTTGTCTAACCTTGTCTGTCAGCCTATCCATCACCATAGCAAACAAGAGCTCTTGATGTAGTCCCACCTCCACCTTGAACTCTTCTGTCACACCGACAGCACACCTCACCACTGTCTTACATCTCTCATACATGTCCTGCACCACTCTAACATACTTCTCTGCCACTCCAGACTTTCTCATATAATACCACAGTTCTTCTCTCGGCACCCTGTCATATGCTTTCTCCAGATCCATAAAGGCACAATGCAGCTCCTTCTGGCCTTCTCTGTACTTCTCTATTAACGTCCTCAAGGCAAACACTGCATCTGTGGTGCTCTTTCTTGGCATGAAACCAAACTGTTGTTCACAAATGTTGACCTCTGCCCTTAGTCTAGCTTCCACTATTCTTTCCCATAACTTCATTGTATGGCTCATCAACTTTATCCCTCTGCAGTTGCCAAAACTCTGTACATCTCCCTTGTTCTTAAAAATGGGCACAAGCACACTTCTCCTCCATTCCTCCGGCATCTGCTCACTTTCTAATACCTTGTTGAATATTCTTGTCAGAAAATCTCTTGCTACCTCCCCTAGACACTTCCATACCTCAACCGGTATGTCATCAGGACCAACTGCCTTTCCACTCTTCATCCTCTTCAATGCCCTCCTCACTTCACCCTTACTAATCTTTGCTACTTCCTGGTCCTCAACAGTCACCCCCTCAACTCTTTTTTCTCTCTTATTTTCCTCATTCATCAGCTCTTCAAAGTACTCTTTCCATCTTCCCAGCACACTTCTGTAATCAGTAAATACATTTCCCTCTCTGTCCTTTATCACTCTAACTTGCTGCACGTCTTTCCCATCTCTATTTCACTGCTGTGCTAATCTGTACAAATCATATTCTCCCTCCTTACTGTCCAACCTATCATACAAGTCATCATACGCCCTCTGTTTGGCCTTTGACACCGCTACCTTCGCCTTACACTGTGTCTCCCTGTACTCCTGTTTACTCTCTTCAGTCCTCTTGGTGTACCACTGCTTCTTAGCTAACCTCTTCTTTTGTACACACTCCTGCACTTCCTCATTCCACCACCAAGTTTCCTTATCTACTTTCCTTCCAGAGGACACACCAAGTACTCTCACACCGGTCTCCCTGATCACATTGGCTGTGGTTGTCCAGCCATCTGGAAGCACTTCCTGGCCACCCAAAGCCTGTTTCAACTCCTCCTTGAAGACAACACGACACTCTTCCTTTTTCAGCTTCCATCACTTTGTCTTCTGCTCTGCCTTTGCCTTTTTCACCTTCCTCACCATCAACATCATCCTGCACACCACCATCCTATGCTGTTTGGCAACACTCTCACCCACTACTACGTTGCAGTCACTGACTTCCTTCAAATTACATCGCCTACACAAGATGTAGTCTACCTGTGTGCTCTTACCTCCGCTTTCATAAGTCACCCTATGCTCCTGTTTCTTCTTTAAGACAGTATTCACCACAGCCATTTCCATCCTTTTTGCAAAATCAATCATCTGTCCTTCTGTGTTCCTGTCCCGGATACCAAACCTGCCCATCACTTCCTCGTCCCCTCTGTTTCCTGCACCAACATCTCCATTGAAGTCTGCGCCAATGACCACTCTTTCACCTCTGGGGGTACTCTGCATCACTTCATCTAACTCACTCCAGAATCTCTCCTTCTCTTCTAGCTCACATTCTGCCTGTGGGGCATAAGCACTAACAACATTGAACATCACGCCTTCAATTTCTAACTTTCTAACTCTGTCTGACACTCTTTTCAGTTCTAGAACATTCCTGACAAATCCCTCCTTCAAGATGACTCCTACTCCATTCCTCTTCCCATCCACGCCATGATAAAACAGCTTAAACCCTGCTCCTTAGCTTCTAGCCTCGTTACCTTTCTACCTTGTCTCCTGAACACACAGTATGTCAACCTTCCTCCTCTGCATCATGTCAGCCAGCTCTCTATCTTTTCCTGTCATAGTTCCAACATTCAAAGTCCCTACTCTCAGTCCTAGCCTCACGTATTTCCTCTTCTCTCTCTGCCTACGGACACGCCTCCCGCCTCTCCTTCTTTGATGTCTTCGGCCAACAGTAGTCCAATTTCCATCAGCACTGATGTTGGTTGACAGCACTGATGGCGGTCGTTGTTAACCTGGGCCTCGACCGATCCAGTATGAATTTTGTTTTGATCATTTGCATGAGAAATGTGGCAGAAGTTTTACGCCAGATGCCATTCAAGTCGCAACCCTCTGCATTTATCCGGGCTTGGGACCGGGCTAAGGGGGAGAGACACTGGTTAGTGCCCCCCCACCTCATGGCTGCATTTCAAGAAAGAGCATATAGCAACTATTTACTGCATTATCTATGTTGCATGATGGAGGAACCTTGCACTGTTTGACTGTTCCTACAGTTTGAATGTTTTTATTTTATAGCTTTTTAGTTCATTTGCGTACAAGTAAAAACAACTTGTGTGAGATGCTGTTTTTGTTGTTGAAATTCCTCATATGTACCTTGGTTGCTTGAGAGCATAATTGAAGGGTTAGTCCCAAATGGTTCGTCCACATGAACACATCATGAAAGGAAGTGTATCTGCTCACTGGATCCAGTCCCTTTCACAATACTCCACACAATCTCTCAAGACCTTCTTCCTTTGCCTCCAGTATCCCCAATAACTCCATATCATCTGGTCATGTACCAACAGCATTCAAAAGAACCAGAGTTCTACCAATCTTAAAGAAATACTTTCTAGATTAATCATTCATTTATTAATTCATTCATTTTCTGAACCTCTTAGTCCTAATTAGGGTCACAGGGAGGCTGATACCCATCTCAGCTGAGGCCAGTGTACACCCTGGACAGCTCATTAGACCATTGCAGGTCAAAAGCACGCTGACAGCTATGCAATTCCTTTTGTCGAAAGTCAGCAATGGTTCTTTTGCATGCCTCTCACCATAGACAGTGAGATACATGGCCAGCCTTTGATAACCCAGTTAGCTGCACTGGGGGACAGCAGTGACAACTGTTGACAGTAGGGCTTGAACCCCTAACCATAGGATCAGTAATCCAGCACCTTACCCTCAGGCTACCCCTGCCTGCTGGATCCATCAGACACCAGCAACCATAGACATGTATCGCTTATTTTTTTCCAATTTAAAATTTTTGAATGCACTATTTATAATCAAATGTCTTTCTATCTTTTACAGAATAACCTCCATGATACTAATCAATCTGGCTTCAAGGCAGCACATTCCACAGAGACTACGCTCTACATGCGGCAAGATCAGCAAAGAGATCATCATTCCTCATCCTTTTCAGTCTTTCAGCAGAATTTGATAGGGTCAACGACAAGACTCTCTTGTCCATCGTCAGGAGTCAAGGAATTTGTGGTTCAGCATGACAGAGGCTTGCTTCCTACCTGGAAGGTCACTCATATGAGGTTACATGGAGTTGATCCACATCTTCCAGACCAACTTTCCACTGGTGTTCCTCAGGGCAGAGATCTTGGTCCACTTCTTTACTCTCTCTTATAATAGGTCCCTCTGGGATGTCATATGCTCACATGGATTCTCATATTACTGCTTTGCAGATGACATTCAACTTGTTCTCTCTTTTCCTCTCTCAAGCACTAATGTTTCTGCCTGTATCTCGGCATGTCAGGCAAGTATCTCCTCATGGATGGCAGCTCACCAGCCGAAGCTTAATCCCAGCAAAAATGAATTGTTGTTCATCCAACCTGACTCATCCCCACATCAAGGTCTGCAATCTCCTTGGAGAACTCTGTGATCTCTCCTTCAGGTACTGAGGGAAGCCTTGGAGTGACCATGAACAATTGCCCGTTCTTCTCTTCTCATATCATTAATCTTTGTGAATCATATCGATTTCTCCTCTTTAACATTCTAAGGATTCGTCAATTTCTTTCCTCTAAAGTCACCCTATTACTTATTCATTCTCTTGTCATCTCAAGACTAAACTACTGAAACTCAGTCCTGGCAGCTCTACCTTTGAGTACTATTTAACCTCTGCAACAGAATCATTGTGCAGATGCACGGCTTATTTTCTAACTTTCAATTTTCCCACACCACACCCGTGCTATGATCTTTCCAATGGCTTCCTGTAGCCGATCACATTAGCTTTAAAACACTGTTTGTCTTCAAAGCTAAAAATGGAACTGCATCTTCCTATCACAAAGCACTTATTACACCTCGCACTGCACCACATTCTCTCAAATCCTCTAAAACCACAAGACTGGTCCTCCCTCTACCAAGAGACAAAGGAAAAAGGGGGAACTGCAACTAAACTCTTCTCTGTTCTGGCTCCAAGGTTTTGGAGCAAACTTCTTCTGCATGTCCAGATAGCTAAGTCACTGGGTGTCCTCAAACGATGGCTGAAAACTTACCCTTTTTCGACAATACTTTGATTAGCACTATGCTTTACAGACACACACACACACACACACATGCACAATGCGAGCTAAAGGTCAAAGGTTAACAACTTCCTATATGTCTTTATATCTTTCTCCAGATAAATTTCTTTTCCAGGAGACCATAAAATAAATTCACACACAAAAAATGAGCCAGTGTTAGCATGTACAATCGACTCCAATATGACTGCTCTTCTTTAAAAAAAAGAAAAAAGAAAAAAAAAGCTACTGACGCCTGCCCTGGAGAGAATAACCCCACTGAGCCGTTTCCTGTGATATCAAGTGAAAGAACAGATATTATGTAACATTCAGATGAGCAAAGAGGATTATGAATGAAATCTGATGTTGTGTCTCTTATCACATCGTGATCACATGAAATGAAGCTGAGTAGTCAGGAGTTCCTGGAAGTCATCTTATGATGATTTTTTTTGTGATATGACAAGAGGTATCACTTTTCACTGGCGAATAAATTATTAATATATTAAAGGGAAATGTTGAATAAATGTGCTAAATGTTTGTCTCGTACCACGATTTTCATGAAAGGGTGGCAATAAAGTTGGAGCTAAATGACTCATATAGAAGTATTTTTTCAAATATATATCCAAGTATAACAAAATATACTTCTCTCTCTCTCTCTCTTTCTCTTTCTCTCTCTCTCTCTCTCTCTCTCTCTCTCTCTGTACACACACACACACACACACACTCACAGACACATACACACTCTCCCACACTCTCACATACACACGTTCCCTTCAGTCCTTTCCAGTCTGGACTGATGGTGATGACGTTAGTGAAAATTTAAAAGCACTGTTCTCTCTCTCTCTCTCTCTCTCTCTCTCTCTCTCTCTCTCTCTCTCTCTCCACCCTTCTTTACCGTTTCAACAATAATGTTTTAGCCTCCATCTCCCTCCTGCTGCTCCAACCATAAAGGTAAACTTTCCTTTTCACAACCTCACCCTTGCTTTTCTGTCTTTTTCCCCCTTTTTCTTTCCCTGCATGAATAGCTGAGACTCCATCCTAATGCTCCCCCCACTCTCTCCTGTGGTAACTCCAGTGTCGTCATTTGGGGATGCAGCTGAAAACTCAGGAGAGGAAGAGAGGAGGGAGAGTGCAGAGGGGATGATTTATGGATTCCGTAGCAATGACGCACAACATCCGAAATAAATCCAGAAGCGTTTCATTGAAGAGCATAAGGAAAACATCCACATATACACAACATTCCCAGTGTTAATGAAGGTGTTTTACTGAATGATGTCACCGACAAAAGTGATGTCATTTTGAATTTTCCTCTATTATTACTATGTAAACTGATTAATTTGGAGTTGGATCTGTTGGAGCTGTTGGATCTGTTGGAGCTGGATCCTTATTGCTGTTGGAAGTTTCTAAAAAATTAACGTGGAAATTTTGTTCAAAAGGTGCACATAAACATCGAGTGGCCCATACTGATCAGATGGTCAGTTCGTTTAACAGACAATTAATTTAAAGGCATTTGAATTATATTGTAATGATGATTGGAGAAAAATTGGCACACCCCTTCATATCAAACCACCATCTTAATTTTAATTATTTATTAGTCTGGCAAAGATAACAAACTGATCATCAACTGTTAATAAGCTGCTAATAAAATAGCGATGAACTACTAGTTAACTACTAATAAACTAATGAATTGTTAATAAACTATCATAACTACTACATTTTGTTATTGAGCTGTTAGTTATCTATCATCATCATCATCATCATCATCATCATCATCATCATCATCATCATCATCATCTTCAACTTATTCTGAGGTCAGGTCACGGGGGCAGCAGCCTAACTAATGAGGTCCAGATGTCCCTCAACCCAGCTACTTCCTCCAGCTCTTCCGGGGGTACACTGAGGCATTACCAGACCAGTCAAGAGACATAATCCATCCAGCGTGTTCTAGGTCGACCCAGGGTCTCTTCCCAGTCGGACATGCTCGAAACACCACACCAGGGAGTCGTTCGAGAGGCATTCTAACCACATACCTGAGCCACCTCAACTGGCTAATCTCAATGCGGAGGAGCAGTAGTTCTACTCTGAGCTCCTCCTGAATGGCTCTCTAAAAGAGAGTCCCGCTACCCGGCAAAGGAAGCTCATTTAAGTTGCTTGTGTCCGCAATCTTGTTCTTTTGGTCTTGTTCTTTCCGGAGGGTGCATTGCACAGGTCTGGAATGCTCCCAGAGCATGCCTCACAAGATTACCTGAGAGCATTGGAAAGCCTTCTCTAAATCCAAAAAACATTGGTGAACAGATTGGGCTAACTCCCATTGTCCCTTCCAGGATCCTGTAGAGCACATAGAGTTGGTCGAGAGTACCAAGACCAGGATAAATACCATATTGTTCTTCCTGAAACTAAGGTTCAACTATTGGTCGGATCCTCCTCTCCAGCACCCCTGCATAGACTTTCCCAGGTAGGCTGAAGAGTGTAATTCGGCAATAATTGGAACACCCTCTGGTCCTTCTTTTTACTACAACCCTGGTTTGCCAATCCAGAGGTACAGCCCTGATGACCACGTGATGCTGCAAAGATGTGTCAACCAAGACAGTCCTACAACATCCTGAGCCCTGAGATATTCAGGGCAGATCTCATCCACCCCTGGAGCCCAAGCACTGAGGAACTTAGGAGCAGGGTTTAAACTGTTTTATCATGGTGTGTATGGGAAGAGAAATGGAGTAGGAGTCATCTTGAAGGAGGGGTTTGTCAAGAATGTTCTTGAAGTGAAGAGTGTCAGACAGAGTGATGAGTCTCAAGTTAGAAATTGAAGGTGTGATGCTTATGCCCCACAAGCAGGATGTTAGGTAGAAGAGAAGGTGAGATTCTGGAGTGAGTTAGATGAAGTGATGCAGCGTACCCGCAGAGGTGAAAGAGTGGTCATTGGTGCAGACTTCAATGGATATGTTGGTGTAGGCAACAGAGGGGACAAGGAAGTGATGGGCAGGTTTGGTATCCAGGACAGGAACGCAGAAGGACAGATGTTGATAGATTGTGCAAAAAGTATGGAAATGACTGTGGTGAATACTTTCTTCCAGAAGAGACATGAGCATAGGGTGACTTTTAAAAGTGGAGGTAGGAGCACACAGGTAGACTACATCTTGTGTAGGCGATGTAATTTGAAGGAAGTCAGTGACTGCAAAGTAGTAGCGGGTGAGAGTGTTTCCAAACAGCATAGGATGGTGGTGTGCAGGATGACACTGATGGTGAGGAAGATGGAGAAGACAAAGGCAGAGAAATAGACAAAGTGGCGGAAGCTGAAAAAGGAAGAATGTCATGTTGTCTTCAAGGAGGAGTCTAAAAAGGCTTTGGGTGGTCAGGATGTGTTTCCAGATGACTGGACAACTACAGCAAATGTGATCAGGAAGACAGGTAGGAGAGTACTTGGTGTGTCCTCTGAAAGGACACTTGTTGATGGAATGAAGAAGTGCAGGAGTGTGAAAAAAGGAAGAGGTTAGCTAAGAAAAAGTGGGACATTGAGAGGATCAAAGGAAGTAAACAGGAGTACAAAGAGACACAGTGTAAGGCGAAGGTAGCGGTGTCAAAAGGCAAACAGAGGGCATATGATGACTTATATGCTAGTTTGGACAGTAAGGGGGGAGAAAATGATAAGATAAGATAAGATAAGATACAGCTTTATTAATCTCACAATGGAGAAATTTACTGTTACAGGCTCTTGAGGTACCATCAGTAGGGGGTGCAAAAATAGATACAAATACAAACATACACACATACATATATATTATAGAAGTAAATAAATAAATAGATACATAAATAGTATAAATTAATAAACAATAAAAGAAAAGAAGGGAACAACTTTGTAGACTGACCTATATTCAAGTGTATATGTATCTGAGGGTAGAGTAGATGGGTTGATATGGTTCAGTCAGTGGGGTAGATGTGGTTGATTAAAGTGCGTGGGGTTTTTATTGCACATAACCGGTATTTTCACAGACAGTTACAAAGTGGCGTTGTACAGTCTGACAGCGGTGGGAATGAACGACCTGCGGTAGCGCTCCTTCCTGCACTGAGGATGTCTCAGTCGTCCACTGAAGGAGCTACTCAGCTTCTCTACAGTTGGGTGCAGTGGGTGAGAGCTGTTGTCCATGATGGATGTGAGCTTTGCTACCATCCTCCTCTCACTCACCTCCTCCACATAGTCCAGTGGGCAGCCTAGAACAGAGCTGGCCCTCCTGACCAGCTTGTTCAGTCTCTTTCTGTCCCGCTCTGTGCTGCCCGGGGCCCAGCAGATGGCAGCGTAGAGGATTGCAGAGGCTACCACAGAGTCATAAAATGTCCTGAGCAGAGGTCTGCATATGCCGAAGGACCTGAGTCTCCTCAGAAGCTGGAGGCGACTCTGGCCCTTCTTGTACGGGGCGTTGGTGTTGTGGGACCAGTCCAGTTTATTGTTAAGGTGAACGCCCAGGTATTTGAAACTGTCTACTGTCTCAATGTCCTGTCCCTGGACGTTCACTAGTGAGTGTGTGTGTGTGTGTGTGTGTGTGTGTGTGTGTGTGTGTGTGTGTGTGTGTGTGTGTGTTAGAGTGCTTCTTCTGAAGTCGACCACCATCTCCTTCATCTTCCTAGTGTTCAAGCACAAGTGGTTGCGCTCCCCTCTGACACACGGCCCACGATGGCAGAGTCATCCAAGAACTTCTGGAGGTGGCAGCTGTCTGTGCTGTAGATGAAGTTATAGATGAATTTATACAGGTTGGCACAACAGAGAAATAGAGATGGGAAGGATGCAAGTTAGAGTGATTAAGGACAGAGTGGGAAACGTGTTGACTGATGACAGAAGTGTGCTGGGAAGATGGAATGAGTACTTTGAAGAGCTGATGAATGAGGAAAATGAGAGAGAAAAAAGAGAAGAAGAGTTGACTGTTGAGGACCATGAAGTAGCAAAGATTAGTAAGGGTGAAGTGAGGAGGGCATTGAAGAGGATGAAGAATGGAAAAGCAGTTGGTCCTGATGACATACTGGTGGAGGTATGGAAGTGTCTCGAAGAGGAAGCAGTAGGTTTTCTGACAAGAACATTTAACAAGGTGAGTGAATGAGTGAGAGGATCCCGGAGGAATGGAGGAGAAGTGTGTTGCTGTCCATTTTTAATAACAAAGGCGATGTGCAGAGTTGTGGCAACTACAGAGGGATAAAGTTGATGAGCCATACAATGAAGTTATGGGAAAGAATAGTGGAAGCTAGATTAAGGGCAGAGGTCAGCATTTGTGAACAACAGTTTGGCTTCCTGCCAAGAAAGAGCACCACAGATGCAGTGTTTGGGAGAGAGGACCCATGTCTCCTTTTTGAGCAGAGCCATTTTAAGAACTAGTGAACGGTTCATTTATTTATTAGAGAACTATTACAAATTTGTTCATGAAAATCTTCCTAACAGCTAATGAACTGATGTCAACTGGTAATGAATTTTTCATTGTGTAGTAAACTTCTAATTAATGAATGAATTATTAACAAGGCTTTTAATTCCCCTTAGACCGCGCCCATTATTTCCCACCATTATTTTTTGTTCTCAATGTTACCACGGTTGTATTTAGTACATGATAGTTACTCACTTGTTTTTGCTTCTCCAAACCCCATGAGCTAAATTACACAAAATTTTGCATTTCCCACCATGATCACACACACACACACACACACACACACACACACACACACACACACACACACATACACACAGTATGTGAATCTTTATTCAAGGAAACGTGGGTGTGTGAGAGTGATACTTGTGGATGTGACCTTTTGAGCGTGTAGCGGGAGACATCTTAGAGTCTGTACAGGGACACGTGGATCTTTCTCTCTCTCTCTCTCTCTCTCTCTCTCTCTCTCTCTCTCTCTCTCTCTCTCTCTCTCCACCTCTCTCTCTGTGGTATTTATGTGTAAACGCTTTTAGTGGGAGACAGCTTCTCGCTGTGATGAACTCTAAGAAGTGTGCTGATGCTGACACAGAAGCTATACAGGTTCATGCTATTTCGCCGAACCATTCATCTGTCCGTGTGTTCGTCCGTCCGTCCATCTATCCATCCATCTATACCTATTGTTCTATCTGCTACTAATCATCACTTTGGTTGTTATTACTTGTAATAATTACCAATCACCTTTAATTTTTAATTTATTATTATTGTTTATATATATATATATATATATATATATATATATATATATATATATATATATATATATATATATAGAGAGAGAGAGAGAGTATTGTTTTTTCAAAAGATATTACAAAAGGGGCAGTGGTGGCCTGGTGATAATAGTGCAGGATCACTGATCCCAAGGTTTGGGCCCACCCTCAACAGGTCATCACTGTCCTCCCAGGGCACTAACTGGGTTATCAAAGGCTGGCCATGTCTCTCACTGTCTATGGTGAGAGGTTTATGTAAAATAAAAACATTGCTGACTTTCGACAAGAGCAGCTGCATAGCCGTTAGCATGTTTCTGCCCTGTGAGATGTCCTGGCGAGCCGTTCAGGATGTACTCTACCCTCACCCAGAATCAGCTGAAATGGGTACCAGCCTCCCTGTGACCCCAATTAGGATAAAGCAGGTCAGAAAATGAATGAATGAATTATTATTATTATTATTATTATTATTATTATTATGAGTAGTAGTAGTAGTAGTAATAGTAGTAGTAGTAGTAGTAATATTTGTTTGTTGGTTTGTTTGTTGACTATTCATTGTTTTTCTTTTTGTATTTCTGTAAGTCTTCACTTTCATTTTTTCAATGTGTTTTTGTTTTGTTTATTTATTTGTAATTTTGTCTCAATTATTAATTTCATACATATTGTATTATTATCTGTAATTATTTTGAAACAAATAAATCTTGATAGTAGTTTTGTGTATGTGTGTGTGTGTGTGTGTGTGTGTGTGTGTGTGTGTGTGTGTGTGTGTGTGTGTGTCTTCTTCTTCTTCTTTTCCTTTCGGCTGTTCCCTTCAGGGGTCGCCACAGCAAATGATCTGTCTCCATCGAACCCTATCCTCTGCATCTTCTACTCTTACTCCAACTACCTTCATGTTCGCCTTCACCACATCCATAAATCTTCTCTTTGGTCTTCCTCTGGGCCTTCTGCCTGGTAGTTCCAACCTCAGCATCCTACTACCAATATAGTCACTATCCCTCCTCTGTACATGTCCAAACCATCTCAATCTAGCCTCTCTGACTTTGTCTCCAAAACGTCTTACATGTGCTGTCCCTCTGATGTGCTCATTCCTGATCCTATCCATCCGCGTTACTCCCAGAGAAAGCCTCAACATTTTCATCTCTGCTACCTCCAACTCTGCCTCCTGTCTTTTCATCAGAGCCACTGTTTCTAAACCATACAACATCGCTGGCCTCAACATCGTCTTGGACACTTTTCCCTTCATTCTTGCTGATACCCTCCTATCACACATCACACCGGACATTTTTCTCCAACCATTCCAACCAGCCTGCACATGCTTCTTCACCTCTTTTCCACACTCTCCACTTCTCTGGATTGTTGAGCCTAAGTACTTAAAATCCTCCACCTTCCTTATCTCTGCTCCCTGTAACCTCACCGTTCCTGTTGGGTCCTTGTCATTCATACACATGTATTCTGTCTTACTGAGGCTAACCTTCATTCCCCTCCTTTCCAGGGCATACATCCACCTCTCTCGGTTTTCCTGCACTTGTTCTCTGCTCTCACTGCAGATCACAATGTCATCTGCAAACATCATAGTCCATGGATATTCTTGTCTCACCTCGTCTGTCAGCCTGTCCATCACCATAGCAAACAAGAAGGGGCTGAGAGCCGACCCTTGATGCAGTCCCACCTCCACCTTGAACTCTTCTGTCACACTGACAGCACACCTCACCACTGTCTTACATCTCTCATACATGTCCTGCACCACTCTAACATACTTCTCTGCCACTCCAGACTTCCTCATACAATACCACAGTTCTTCTCTCGGCACCCTGTCATATGCTTTCTCCAGATCCACAAAGGCACAATGCATCTCCGTCTGACCTTCTCTGTACTTCTCCATTAACATCCTCAAGGCAAACACTGTATCTGTGGTTCTCTTTCTTCGCATGAAACCAAACTGTTGTTCACAAATGCTGACCTCTGCCCTTAGTCTAGCTTCCACTATTCTTTCCCATAACTTCATCGTATGGCTCATCAACTTTATCCCTCTGTAGTTGCCACAATTCTGTACATCTCCCTTGTTCTTAAAAATGGGTACAAGCACACTTCTCCTCCATTCCTCCGGCATCTGCTCACTTTCTAAGACCTTGCTGAATATTCTTGTCAGAAAATCTACTGCTACCTCCCCTAGACACTTCCATACCTCAATCTGTGTGTGTGGACTTTAAATCATCAATGGTGTCTCTCTCACACACACACACACACTCGCACACACACGCACACACACGCACACACACACACACACACACACACACACACACACACACACACACACACACACACACTCATATGTACAGGTCTTGGAAATCCAAAGTATCCTGCTAAAATAAAAGTATATTTTTAACCAGGTGTGGATTTTTTGTTTGTTTGTTTGTTTGTTTTGTTTTTCCTTTGATTTTGTTGTTTTCCTGTTTGTTGATCATTCATTCATTTTTAAAGACACCTACACCTAATTAGGGATGTAGTGATGCTGGCGTCTATCTCCACTGACTCTGGGTGAGGGCGGGGTTCACCTTGAACAGCTTGCCGAGCCATCGGAGGACCAACGCACACACCCATTTACACTAACACCAAGGGGACATTTGGAACAGCCTATCAGCCTACTGTGCATGATTTTGGACTGTGGGAGGAAAGCGAAGTACCCAGAGGAAATCCACGCAAGCATGAGGAGAACATGCAAGCTACACACAAAAACATCATGAGCCCAGGATCCTAACCCTTGCTCCGAGATGGACATGCCAACCATTGTGCCTCCATGTCGCACTGTTTGCTATTATTTGGTTTTTTTGGTGGGGTGGGGTGGGTGGGTGGGTGGGTGGGGTGGGTGTTTGGTATGGGTAGGGTAGGGGCTGACAAGATGACATAGTGGTTAGCAATGTTCACAGACAAAATGTTTGGGGTGAGACATTTCTGGAGCTTGCATGTTCTTCCCATGATTATATGGGCTTTCTTCTGGGTACTCGAGTTTCCTCCCATAGTCCAAGGACATGCACAGCAGGCAAACTGGCTGTTCCGAATTGCCTGTAGATGCAAGTGTGAAACATTTTCTGTGTGTCGGCCTCATGATGGTCTGCAAAAATGAAATGACTGAATGAGCGAGAGAGTGAGTAGCGGGGTGCCATTATTTTTTTTAAATCATTAAATATGTGTTTTCAGCTGTTTGATGTCTAAAACAAAATACATGTTAATTGAAAAAACACTAAAGTCAAGAAGCTGGTGGCTCAAAGTTGGCCAAATTAGTCATAAAAGCCAAAACCTCAAACCTCAAAACATGGAGCGAGATGAAGTCGAGCCTTTAAAAAAACACCACATGAAGAAAACACACTCCACACACTCCTGGCAAGCGAGGCCTGTTCAACCAAAGACTGACTCACAGCGTACTTAAAACTGTGTTGACAGGCAAAACTGTAAAAGGTGTTTTGAATAGGAAAATACAACCCTGTAAAACACACACACACACACACACACACACACACACACACACACACACACACACACACACACACACACATCTACACTAGCTGATGTATTACTATATGATGTTCTAACAGTCGGCAGTGGTGGCCCGGTGGTGGAGGTGCTGGATCGCTGAGCCTAAAGTTTTGGGTTCGAGCCCCACTCTCAACACGTTGTCACTGTGTCCCCCCCCAGTGCACTAACTGGGTTATCAAAGGCCGGCCATGTCTCTCACAATGGTGAGAGGTTCATGTGAAAGAACCATTGCTGAATTTCAACAAGAGGAGCTGCATAGCCGCATATGAGGCAGCATAGTAGTGCAATGGTTCACTCATCCGCGTCACAGCAAAAAAAGTGTGTACATTTCCGCGGTCAGGGCGTTTCTGTGTGGAGTTTGCATGTTCTCCCTGTGTTTGTGTGGGATTCCTCCAGGAACTCTGGTTTCTTCCCACAGTCCAAAAACATGCACAGTAGGCTAACTGGTGGTGCCAAATCCCCCTGAGGTGTGAGTGTGATTGGTTGTGTGAGTGTTGGCCTGTTCAGAGTGTACCCAGCCTTTGCCCCGAGTCGACTGAGGTAGGCACCAGCTAACTGGGCTTTTAATTGCCCAGGTGCCCAGAATATGATATGCTTTATTATATATGGACCAGACCATATAATAAATAAATAATAAATACAATTAAAATAAATTAATAATTTGAAAGCTGTACAAGATTGGCAAGGTTTGACCTTCCATGGTTACTCAAGGTAAAAGGAGCTGCAATGCCATCAGCGTGTTTTCGCCCCGCGATGGCATGGTGAGCTGTCCAGGGTGTACTCTGCCCTCACTTGGAGTCGGCTGGGATGTGCGCCAGCCTCCCTGCTACCCTAATTAGAATTTAGTGGGTACAGAAAATGAACAATGATGATGAAATCCCAACAATGATGAACCTCGCACAGTCGATTTTAGCATAATGTGCATGTCTTTGGACTGTGAGAGGAAACCTGAGAAACCCAGGAAGCGGAGCAAGACCATTCTTCGTGCTGTGCGGAGAACATGCCAACCACAACGCCGCCGAGCATTTAAGTGTAGCATAGCATTACAAAGATTATAATAACTAATAGAGATTTTCTGATATGTTTTGACTGAGCCTGTATATATTAAATCTATAGAAGTGCAAATGTAGCTTTCATAAAATTGAATGTTTACAATTTCTTTTTTCTGTCGAAGTGAGTGATTTAGGGATGAATGCTATATTGGTCTATTTCGCTAATGCACAAATCGAATACATTTATATGTTATCTGCAATCTCTATTTATGAGTGAAAATGTATTGGTGAGCTAGCAGATGATGTTATGCTAGCACGATAGCCCAGTGGTAGTTTGTGTGTGGAGAGTTTCTTAGACTTAAAATAATGATGTAATGAATAAATTTCTGGCAGCTTGCTGAGAGAGAATGACGCACGGTGTGACATACGCACACCCGAAAAAAGATGGACTTTCACCAGCTCTGAATATGTGTGTGTGTGTGTGTGTGTGTGTGTGTGTGTGTGTGTGCGTGCGTGCGTGCGTGTGTGTGTGTGTGTGTGTGTGTGCGTGTGTGTGCTTGCTTGCGTGTGTGTGTGTGTGTGTGTGCATGTGTGTGTGTGTGTGTGTGTGTGTGTGTGTGTATGTGTGTGTGTAGCAGCATGAGTCTGGAAGGAAAACTGATGACCGTGGCGACTGTGAAAGAGTCAGCGTTAATTCAAGGCTCAGCTCCCTCTGTGTGTCTCATCATCAGCGTTTCAGCCCTGTCAGTATGCTAGCTGCGTAGCACAGCACTAACCTGGCTAATGATTTAGCGTGACGCTGTAAGGCGCTACACAAGCTAATGATGCGCTGTGGCACACTGTAGTGCAGACCTGGATAATGATATAAAACCTCTGAAGAGATTGTGCTGAGTCTGAAACCTGTAATAAACTGTCAGGAGCATCTCTAAACTCACAGCTTTATTCATTTCTGGGTGAAAGCCGTCACGTATTACATCTAAAGTAGTTTTAACGTGTGCACAGATACAGTATTTTCCATCAGAGTTTATTTAGGTGAAGACTTATATGTGTTTATTATTATTATTATTATTATTATTTTTGAATTCCAGATATATTAAAATAATCTCTATTATCCACCCATTGACCCATCTGTAGAATCATATGATCCTAGGGTCATGGGGAGGCTAGAACAGATCTTAGCCAACTCTGGGTGAAGCTAGGGTACACCCTGATCAGTTTTGCAATCCATTGTACGGCCAACACGCACACAACCATTCACACTCACCCCTATTAGAACTTTGGAGCAGCCGGTTAGATTAATGTGCAGGTCTTTGGACTGTCGGAGGTAACTGGTGCACCTCAAGGAAAGCTACGCAAGCCCAGTGTGAACATTCAAACTCCACCCTCTGCAGGCACCATGCTGAAACCCAGGACCTTCCTGCTGTGAGCGAGAAACTTCTTACCGCTTTGGAACCGCACCGCCCGTTTTCTGAAACGTTTTAACCTTTATTTAGGTTCTTGGGGCGACTGGAGCTCATCTGTCTCAAGCCAAAGGCGGAGTACACACTGAACAGCTTGTCAGACCATTGTAGGGCTATGTGTCTATTCCCTGCGCTGATATACACTGCAATTGCCTCTTAGATTCTTCTTATATCCAATCCTAAAAGTGGAGCTCCCGTCTGATTTCTCTGTCCTGATGAGTTTTTGGTGGGAACCATCAAACCCCGTCCATGTTCCCTACGTATAACAAGATGAATTAATTTTAATAACTTGGTTATTGAAGGGAATACAAATGTGGGAACCAAACACACAACCTTAGTCCTGACATGTAAAGCACATCATTTGGGAACCGTAGCTTTAAAGGAATTCAATAACACAATCATATCAGTAGATGTCATTTCCTTCATTTTTTGAACCACTTAATCCTACCCAGGGTCACAGGGAGACTGGAGCCCATCTGATCTGGCTCTGGGTAAGGGCAGGGTGCCCCCTGGACAGCTTGCTAGGTCATCACCGTGCTGACACTCACACAACCATTCACACTCATCACCAGGAGCAATTAGGAACAGATAATTAACAGACTGTGCAAGGAAACCAGAGCACTGGAGGAAGCCCACACAAACGCCACACAGAAACACCCGAGCTGGGAATCGAACCCAGGACCTTCTTACTGTGAGGTAGATGTGCTAACCACTACACCACTGTGCCACCCTGATTAGCTATCCATTTGTGAATTGTTTACTCTGTTACCTGCAGTAGTTGCTGACAGAATCAATGACAATTAACAGTTGCTGGAGTACAGATCACAAGGTTGCGGGTTCAACTCTCAACTGGGTTATCAAAGGCCGGCCGTGTCTCTCACTGTCTGTGGTGGAGGTTCATGTAAAAGAACCATTGCTGACTTTCGTAAAGAGGAACTGCATAGGCCTCAGTGCCTTTCTGCCCTGCGATGGCCTGGCGAGCTATCCAGGGTGTACCCCGCCTTCGTTCAGAGTCAGCTGAGATGGGCACCTACCTCCCTGTAACCCTAATTAAATGGTTCAGAAAAGGAATGAATGAACAAATAAGCATTAGCTACAAAATATCTCAGAAATCATTTATCCTAGTAAGGGTGTGTGTGTGTGTGTGTGTGAGAGAGAGAGAGAGAGAGAGAGAGAGAGAGAGGATCAACAGAATGTGGGCTCCGCTGATTCACTGCTTTAAGCATGTTATACGCACCAGTGAAATCATTCACCTCATCAATGGGATTTGGTTAAAACCCTTTCTGTTCAAATGACTAATTCATTCCGTGGCAGTCAAAGTTTATTTTATCAGCTAAAAAAAAAAAAAAAAGGAAAAACCCACTGCATACGGCACATGGAATTCTGTTTACAGTGTTTAACAAGTGTATTCTGTTTGGAGGGAGCCGATACCGAATGGATAGAAAAGCTGTTTAGCGACCAAAAAGCCAGAAGGAAAGGTGTGTGGTGGTGGGAGAGTGAGCTGCACCTTCCCTTCATCCACCCTTTATGGCTAAAGTGCCCTTAAGCAAGGCACCTACCCCCTATCTGTCCGAGTGTGTGTGTCTGCACTCATTTTGGATGTGTTAACTGCAGAGGGCAAATTTCCCGTGTGGAATTATAGTATACAGGATATATAAGTAAAAAGAACAAAGACTTTCTATTGAAACTTCATTTTCACTACAGATCTGTTTCGAGAGGTGGCGGAATCAGCCTCTCTCTTCAGGTGATTACCATTATCAGGTTTTTTTTATATATATATATATATATATATATATATATATATATATATATATATGTGTGTGTGTGTGTGTGTGTGTGTGTGTAACAAATAATAATGAATTTTCCATGATAGGAGCTTTAATCCACTAAAAATCCGCCCCATCCAACGAGTAAAATTTTGATTTACGAGCTCTGCTGGGGAAATGGCTTTTTGCGGGCCGATTAGCCTCGTATTCTTTCGTGTATATTCCTCCGCATTCTGAGAACACCTTGTGCAGTGCTTCTCAAATATTTTCTGTGATGCCCCCTATAGGAAGAAAAAAAAAAAAACTATTTCCCCCCCCCCCCCCCCCCCAACGCCCCACACGTAACTATAAATAATGCTTACTGCACTTCATGAATCTAGCACTGCATCAATCCGGGTTAACTGCTTGCACCAAGACAGTTTATTTACAACAGACAAAAATGTTCCATTCACATAATCTCAGAATCTCTTGGAGTATTGTTTTCTTTGAAAGTTGTATTTCTGGCATGTTTAATCAGTTTCTTTCCTACAGAGATGAAAGGGCACTGGTTTATTGAAGAAGAAACTTCTTCATGCGCATTTCACTCACAAAGAAAGTCTAAATGATCCGGTTTAACCTGGTTCCAGATCAGAACAATTACGATGATGTATCGATACCACAAAGTCTTCATGAAAATGTGACTTAACAGGAAGTAGTTTTGGTGCACTGCTGGATAAAATTTAATAAGAACAGTTTCTGTCATATCTGACTCATCATAACACCTTCATTATTGTACACTTCCAGCGTAAAAAGGAGCAGGGAAGACTTGAGTCACTGAAATCTGTTGCTGAATTTAGTTGACTGTGTTGAAAGATGTACATTAATAATTCAGTGCATTAATAATAGAAAACAACCTGAACACTCTGACTCAAAGAACTTGGGCAGTTTACACTATTATGTCATTTCAACCTGTAACCTTTTACAGATCTCAAAAAGCTCAAGGCTGCATTTCTTTTCAATTCCCCTCAATGTAAAACCCCGCGGCGTACAACAGACATCTCGGCCAGATTCTCAGCACAGTTGCGGGCGTGTCAGAAGTAACGCACCTGCTGTGTGATAAACGTAATGCCGTCACGGACCCTTGTTGTTTTTGTCTGTCTTGTCGGTAATTCTGGACTCCAAGTCTATTTCCGAGGTATGCTGTATGATATTCTAAAATGTCCTATGGCAATGATGTGATAGTAGACTCCGCCAGTCTCGACGGGCTACGGAGCTGCACTCTGGCTGGTATCCCGGCTGGTGAGACGCTCCAGTGCGCAGAGCCTGGGTAGGAAGTATGGAGGAAAGGCTGTTACCCGAGCAGCAAGTCCCCCCTCTTGGCGCCACCGAAAGGATCCGATGGAAGGGCAGAAGCTGATACGACTGGGTTCCTGTGTCGCTGCAGGAGTTGTCAGAACGTTGCTGGGAACAAACTGCCACAGGGGACTCCGACTCTAGATTAGAAACACGCAGACGGCTATTCAGCCTACTCTTGACGAAAGTCAGCAATGGTTCTTTTACATGAACCTCGCACCATAGACAGCGAGAGACACGGCCAACTTTTGATAACCCAGTTAGTTGCACTGGGAGGACAGTGGTAACTTGTTGAGAGTGGGGCTTGAACCCCCAACCTTAGGATCAGTGATCTAGCCGGCATTACCACCGGGCTACCGCTGCCCGAAATGATACGATAGACCTACAATTTTTACATGCCTTATGAGTAATCGAATGTGCTCAGAATCAGATAGTGATCATACAATAGTCCTATGATCGCTCTCCATTAAGCCCACGGGTCTCCCGTTTATCTCCATGTGTATTGCATAGGATTTTTACCTCTACTGCTTGACAGAGAAGATTATTCACCACCATTTGTTTGATTGCTTTGCTTGTGTGTCTCCTAGCAGTATTACGTAAAAACTACTAAGGCAATTTTCAGCAAACTGGATTGATGGGGTATTGGCTTGGCAAGAAGCCATATAATTTTGGAGAAATTAATTCAAGGCTTTTTACTGTAAGCAGGATAAGACAAAAACTACTGATTGATTTTCACCAAACTCGGTGGGGGGTGGACTTATGGGCACAGAAAGAACACAGTAAATTATGGAGGTGATTAGTGCAGGAGATCACGGGGGTTCAAAAAAAGTGAAAAATCATTCTTCTTTAATACGGTGCTAAATATTT
>CM045729.1:4735162-4832662 GCA_024760905.1 Plotosus lineatus | reverse complement strand
CACCCTGAACAACTCGCCGGGCCATCGCAGGGCAGAAACACACTGATGGCTATGCGGCTCCTCTTGATGAAAATCAGCAATGGTTCTTTCACATGAACCTCACACCACACACAGTGAGAGACACGGCCGGCCTTTGATAACCTAGTTAGTGCACTGGGGGGACAGCAATGACAAAGCAGTGATAGTGGGGCCTGAACCCCCAACCTTGGAATCAGTGATCCAGCACCTCTACCACCAGGTCACCAGCGCCAGGCCCACACTGATCAGTGACTGCTCATTGGGACTCAAACGGTATAAAAAGCTAATAGAGCTCCGGACAACAGCATTAAGTTAGTGATACAGCTGTGGACAAGAAAATATTCACATCTCACAGCTTTCCGCGATAAATACAAGAACCAGTACCGTGCAGCCCAGTGTCACACTAATAACGAGCAAAAGTGTTATAGTCTGTGTCGGATTAAAAAAATATAGAATATTGGCTAATTAGTTTTAACTTGTGGTGTATTACAGAGTCATTATTTTATTTTTCTGTTGCGTGATTTTTTCATTAAAAAACTTCAGTGGTTCTTTTTAATCATGCATTATTACAGCTGCGGTGAGAAAGAACTGATCCAATAAAGACTTTTAAAAGAATGTGTACTCCACCCTTCACTGCCCGCAAATTAAACCCACACACACACACACACACACACACACACACACACACACACACACACACACACATCAGGTTGTTCCCATCAACATGACCACAGAGGTCTGATTTACATTAAGCTCAAACCCAAATCCCTGTAAACAGTTGCAGGATCACAGCTCTGACGTGTGCACAGCAGAAAAACTAAATAAATACAACACCAGGGCATTAACATTTCTGAACTGGTGATTTCTCACATCTGCCGGCATTAAACAAGCCACGTCTGGACTAAAGGAGGAATCAGAAATACTGCCCAGTCTTCTTCTTTTCCTTTCGGCTGTTCCCTTCAGGGGTCGCCACAGCAAATCATCCGCCTCCATCTCACCCTATCCTCTGCATCTTTTTCTCTTACACCAACTACCTTCATGTGCTCCTTCACAACATCCATAAATCTTCTCTTTGGTCTTCCTCTCGGCCTTCTGCCTGGTCGTTCCAACCTCAGCATCATACTACCAATATACTCACTATCCCTCCTCTGTACATGTCCAAACCATCTCAATCTAGACTCTCTGACTTTGTCTCCAAAACGTCTTATATGTGCTGTCCCGCTGATGTACTCATTCCTGATTCGATCCATCCTTGCTACTCCCAAAGAGAACCTCAACATTTTCATCTCTGCTACCTCCAACTCTGCCTTCTGTCTTTTCCTCAGTGCCACTGTTTCTAAACCATACATCGCTGGCCTCAACACACTTTTCCCTTCATTCTTGCCAATATCTTCCTATCACACATCACACCGGACACTTTTCTCCAACCATTCCAACCAGCCTGCACATGCTTCTTCACCTCTTTTCCACACTCTGCACTGCTCTGGATTGTTGAGCTGAAGTACTTAAAATCCTCCACCTTCCTTATCTCTGCCCCCTGTAACCTCACCATTCCTGTTGGGTCCTTGTCATTCACACACATGTATTCTGTCTTACTGAGGCTATCCTTCATTCCCCTCCTTTCCAGGGCATACCTCCACCTCTGTAGATTTCCCCCCACTTGTTCTCTGCTCTCACTACAGATCACAATGTCATCTGCAAACATCATAGTCCATGGATATTCTTGTCTCACCTCGTCTGTCAGCCTGTCCATCACCATAGCAAACAAGAAGGGGCTGAGAGCTGACCCTTGATGCAGTCCCACCTCCACCTTGAACTCTTGTGTCACACCGACAGCACACCTCACCACTGTCTTACATCTCTCGTGCATGTCCTGCACCACTCTAACATACTTCTCTGCCACTCCAGACTTCCTCATGCAATACCACAGTTCCTCTCTCAGCATCCTGTCATATGCTTTCTCCAGATCCACAAAGGCACAATGCAGCTCCGTTTGACCTTCTCTGTACTTCTCTATTAACATCCTCAAGGCAAACACTGCATCTGTGGTGCTCTTTCTTGGCATGAAACCAAACTGTTGTTCACAAATGCTGACCTCTGCCCTTAGTCTAGCTTCCACTATTCTTTCCCATAACTTCATCGTATGGCTCATCAACTTTATCCCTCTGTAGTTGCCACAACTCTGCAAGTCTCCCTTGTTCTTAAAAATGGGCACCATCACACTTATTCTCCATTCCTCTGGCATCCTCTCACTCTCTAAGACCTTGTTGAATGTTCTTGTCAGGAAATCTACTGCTACCTCTCCTAGACACTTCCATACCTCCACCGGTATGCCGTCAGGACCAACTGCCTTTCCATTCTTCATCCTCTTCAATGCCCTCCTCAGTTCACCCTTATTAATCTTTGCTACTTCCTGGTCCTCGATGGTCACCTCTTCTACTCTTTTTTTCTCTCTCATTTTCCTCATTCATCAGCTCTTCAAAGTACTCTTTCCATCTTCCCAGCACACTTCTGTCATCAGTCAATACATCTCCCTCTCTGTCCTTAATCACTCTAACTTGCTGCACATCCTTTCCATCTCTATTTCTCTGCTGTGCCAACCTGTATAAATCATTTTCTCGCTCTTTACTTTCCAACCGAGCATACAAGTCATCATACACCCTCTGTTTGGCCTTTGACACCACTACCTTTGCCTTACGCTGTATCTCCCTCTACTCCTGTTTACTCTTTTGACTCCTCTCTATGTCCCACTTCTTCTTAGCTAACCTCTTACTTTGTACACACTCCTGCATTTCCTCATTCCAACACCAAGTCTCCTTATCTACTCTCCTTCCAGAGGACACACCAAGTATTCTCCTACCTGTCTCCCTGATCACATTGGCTGTGGTTGTCCAGTCATCTAGAAGCACTTCCTGACCACCTAAAGCCTGTTTCAACTCCTCCTTGAAGACAACCCAACACTCTTCCTTTTTTAGCTTCCACCACTTTGTCTTCTGCTTTGCCTTTGTCTTCTTCACCTTCCTCACCATCAGCGTCATCCTGCACACCACCATCCTATGCTGTTTGGCAACACTCTCACCCACTACTACTTTGCAGTCACTGACTTCCTTCAAAGTACATCGCCTGTACAAGATGTAGTCTACCTGTGTGCTCCTACCTCCGCTTTTATAAGTCACCCTCTTCTGATGTCTCTTCTGAAAGAAAGTATTTACCACAGCCATTTCCATCCTTTTTGCAAAATCTACCAACATCTGTCCTTCTGAGTTCCTGTCCTGGATACCAAACCTACCCATCACTTCCTCGTCCCCTCTGTTTCCTGCACCAACATGTCCATTGAAGTCTGCACCAATGACCACTCTTTCACCTCTGGGGTTACTCTGCATCACTTCATCTAACTCACTCCAGAATCTCTCCTTTTCTTCTGGCTCACATCCTGCCTGTGGGGCATAAGCACTAACAACATTGACCATCACGCCTTCAATTTCTAACTTGAGACTCATCACTCTGTCTGACACTCTTTTCACTTCTAGAACATTCCTGACAAACCCCTCCTTCAAGATGACTCCTACTCCATTTCTCTTCCCATCCACACCATGAAAAAACAGCTTAAACCTGCTCCTAAAGCTTCTAGCCTCGCTACCTTTCCACCTGGTCTCCTGAACACACAGTATGTCCACCGTCCTCCTCTGCATCATATCAGCCAGCTCTCGACTTTTTTCTGCCATAGTTACAACATTTAAAGTCCCTACTCTCAGTCCTAGACTTGTGCTTTTCTTCTTCTCTCTCTGCCTACGGACACGCCTCCCGCCTCTCCTTCTTCGACATCTTCGACCAACAGTAGTCCAATCTCCACCAGCACCCTGTTGGTTAACAGCACTGATGGCGGTCATTGTTAACCCGGGCCTCGACCGATCCGGTATGACATTGTTTGTTGTGACTCGCACTTTTTAGTTGGCATTTGTTTTCTGCCGGATGCCCTTCCTGACGCAACCCTCTGCATCTGATCGAAATTCTCTGCAGTCCTACATTGTAAAAACGTTTCTTCTGATGTTAATAACGACGATCACAAGTCTTTAAATATTGGTACAAAGGCATGTGTTATGACTCAGACTTACTTCCTAGCAGTGAGCTTTTGGTGTATGACCGTTTTAAATCTAATCGTTATACAACATTCATTCACTCTGGGCGAGGGCGAGGTACACCCTGAACAGCTCACCAGAGCTTTGCAGGGTCAACACAAATACAGCCACTCACATCTTGGGGTGATTAGAAACAGCCAATTAATTGGGCTTCTGTGCATGTTTCTGGAGTGTGAGAGAAAACCAGAGTACTCAGAGGAAAACAACACAAGCAAGGAGAGAACATACAAACTCCACACACAAACCTGGGACCTTCTTGCGACGAGGCAGATGTGCTTGCCACCACGCCACCATATCACACCATGAACCCACACCTATTACTAATTCCTTTAGGACTGCAACTTAAATATCCTGTAAACTGTTCAATCATACAGTATGTGGATACATGTGTATATATATATATATATATGTGTGTGTGTGTGTGGGCAGTGGTGGTATAGGACGATGGATCACTGATGCTAAGGTTGCAGGTTCGAGTCCCACTCTCCACAAGGTTGTCACTGTCCCCCCGGTGCAGCTAACTGGGTTATCAAAGGCGGGCCATGTCTCCCTCTGTCTATGGTGAGAGTTTGATGTAAAAGAACCATTATTGGCTTTCGTAAAGAGGAGCTGCAAAGCCGTCAGCGTGTTTCTGTCCCTCGCTAAAGGGTTGTGTCAGGAAGGGCATCCGATGTAAAAACCTATGAACTAAATCAAACATGCCAATCATTCACTGTGGCGACTCCTGAGAAGGGAAAAAGCCGAAGGAAATCTTGTGTGTGTGTGTGTGTGTATGAGCGGTTATATTAGTTGTACCAAGTTGTTTTTTGTGCATTCTCTTTTTATAAGTATTGAATTTTTCATTGTTAATGCAACAGTTAATAATAAACACGTCCTCGCTCATCTCGTCTGATTTTTATCGATGTCCTATATTTTCTTCAATGTTGCAGGAATCAAACTTCACCTTTTTCTGTACTCAATAAAATATTGTCTTTTGAAAAGAATCAAACATTTGGAGTTAGTATACGCTATCGCAGAGTTTAGCACTACTGATTTACAGCAAGAAGGTCCTGGGTTCGGGTCCCGGGCTTGGTGAAGGTATTTGCGAGTGGAGCTTCCACGTTCTCACAATGCTCGCTTTGGTTTCTTCCCACAGCACATATTAAGCTAATTACATTCATTAGCTGTTCCCTTCTGTGTGTGTGTGATGGACTGGCAAGATGCTCAGGATGAAACCTGCCTTCACCTAATCTTGGCTGAGATGGATACTCGGCTCTCCATGACCCTATTAGAATTAAGTAGCTCGGCGAGACTGAGTATTATTTATAATTATATTTACTTGGGTGTGCTGAAGTTGGGCCTGCCAACGTGGTATGATTATTCACTACTATGAGGAGTTTGTGAGTAAGTGACCTTGACCTACTTTTCAAGGTCACCCAGGTAAAACCGTATATTGGATTTCCAGACATTTACCTGCGACGCTCAGAGGTTGGTGCCTTAAGACTTGCCATGTTTGCTCTATTTAGGCAAATTATGAAATAGTCCTTTCGGTGGTAGTGTCTGGATCCCTGGGGTCTATTAAAAAAAAAAAAAAAAAAAAAAGTATTATGTATCTACTTTTGAGGCATGAGCATGAATTCTCAGATTCTTCTTGGTGCAATAAACCGCAAACACAATGCACATCCGTCATAAAGAAGAAAGAAAACTTTATTTAAAATAAAACTCAAATAAAATTCAATTAAACATTTACTAAAAGAATCAACTCAAATAAACAAGTTCAACCGAAAAGACATTGAGCTTACAAACATGCGGCTTGATGAGGTTTGAGACTCCAGCATTCAGAACATGAATCGGACCTGATGCTTACGCTGCCCTTATTTAAATCCATGCACATCCTTACCCACGGTATTAGCCAACAGGAAAACAACAATTGAAAGAAGAAAATAAAGAAACAATAAAAATATCAAGTGTTCCGTAGCCAAAGCATCAGTCATCCTTCACATTCTTCATCAGTCTTTATTATGACAATCTTAATCTTTGGCTATGCTGCAGTGACCCCGTGTGGCCACGACGTGACATTCCAGCCTCATACATACGTACTTCCAAACCAGATGAAAAGCAGCAGCGTTCATGTAACGCTATCATAAAACACTCTCAGCTCCAGAATGTACATACTGCAGAAAGTTTAATAATAATTCAGCACTTTGATCTTTATTGCATTCAGAAAAACAAGCGAGGTGAAAGTGCACGAATAATCCCGTCATAATTAAAGGTGCAGTGTGTAACAACAGCCAATGAAATTACTGCAAAACCCATCATCGATCAACAAGTGTCTCATTAACCTTTTTAAGCAGAGATGGAGGCGGGGCTAAGTTGCATCACTCCCGTGGACTTGGGCATCATTTCCTTGCCAGAAAAATGTGATCAGATGCCTTATGAGTGTAGAGAGTGCAGTGCATGGCAACACTGTGACTCTGATTTTTTTTTTTACATTTCTTCAAAGCAGTGGGATTCGAACAGGAGCTCAGAGAGATTGTACACACTGTACCTTTAAACTCCAGATGTGAGGTGCAGCATTAAATACCCCCCCACACCCAAAAAACCCTATTAAAATATATCAACATGTAACACCTGCATCTGTATATTTAATTATTAATATACCTGTGTGTGTGTGTGTGTGTGTGTGTGTGTGCCACTGATCAGTTACAGGTCATCGGGGAGCGAGCTCTCGGACTGTGTGCATTCTCTCCTCTCACGTGTGGTCACAAAATTTAGCAGGTCAATGTCTGTAACAATCCCGAACACTATCTTCTTCAGACTAGACGAGCCGTCTGGCAGGTCTGTGTGAGCGAGAGAAAGATAAAGAACACGAGAAAGAAGGAGACGAAAGAGTTTAAACTCGCAGCAGGTTTCAGTTTTCCAATAATTACAGAATAATTAACCATTTAAACTTTGTAAGATGACTTTAGAATCGAAGTGAGTGTGAGGTTTCAGTGGAATTTGGCCCTGTACAGGTGTGGTACACTGCGTCAGTGAGCACAGGTAGGGCACAGGGAGGCGTTTGGGACTTACACTGGATCTGATCGTGTACCACCAGGGCAAAGTGATCTGTCTCCAGGATCCGGGACAGCTTACCCAGGTTATCTTTCAGAGAAACCTACACACACACACACACACACACAATATATATATATATATATATATATATATATATATATATATATATATGAAGTCCTTGTAATGTGTGTGTGTGTGTGTGTGTGTGTGTGTGTGTATACACTTGTATTTGCAACATACTGAGGATAGGAATATATTCATAACGAGCAAACTGAGGACTTTTTTTTTGAAATGAGGACTTTTTTTTCAAAGGGCTGTCTGGGGGTTAAGACTTGGTCTTAGTGTTCAGATTAAAATTAGGTTAGTGTTAGAGTAATGCTTGAGGTTGTGTGTGTGCGCGTGTGTGTGTGTGTGTGTGTGTGTGTTTATTTCATCAGGTCAGCCTGTATAAATATCTGAGGGGCATGCAAGATCCTGCTCAAATATTTTTGAGGCACTCGATGATAAGCTGCAAATGAGGAAGCTGATTATCTTGATTGCATGATGCCGCACACTGTGTGTGTGTGAGTGTGTGTGTGTGTGTGTGTGTGTCACTCTGACCTGTTTGAACTGCTCATACAGGACGTTGATCACAGGGTCGGATAGTTTGACCTTCCCAGCGAGCACAGAGGACATCATGTTACCCAGTGTGACCATGCCCACAATCACTCTACACACACACACACACACACACACACACACACACACACACACACTTACTATTATTTACAAGGAAAGTGTATTTTTTTTTTTTCTGTCGTTGTTAGATTGACCGGCAAAGCTCATTAAGGGGTTAAATCCCATTCTAAGCATCCTCCAGGAACTTGTCCAGTTCCAGTGGAGTGAGAGAAATTACAGTGCTTCTGCTCCACAGCACACAGAGCATGAAGGAGTGCTGGGTGTGTTCACTGACAGAGTCTGGAGTGCTTTCAGAGAACTTCTGTTTAATGTATGACTCCATTTCAGCCACAGTGTCCTTGGGTATATATTTAGGATTTACGGTCCTCCGTAAACCCCCATCCTTCCTTTAAATACTGCTCGTGACCCAAGCTGGAAATGAATTCCATTTAATTGAGATATCATGGATCTAGTATAAAATATAAAGTAATAATATAGACTTCGAGGGAATGGCACGGTCTAATTGGTCTGCTGTCTTGGGATCGTAAATCCTTATTCTCAGTGGACAATACAGTGGTACCTTTACTTACAAAATCAATCCGTTCCGAGGGCGAGCTCGTAAGTCAAAAATGTTCATTAGATAAAACAAAGATTCCCATCAGAAATAATAGAAAACCAATTAATCCATTCCAACCCCCTCCTAAAATAATATAACCCGCCACAAACGTGTATATTTCACCTAATATATTAAGTTAAAACAATACATGTTTCATAACATCAAGCGAGGAAAGGCTTGTGGTGAGCTCCCACAAGGCAGGTGCTTCTCAAATAATGGGTCACGCCACCTTTTGGGGGGGCATGGTGTGATACCTGGGGAACATGCTTTTTTGCCATATCATACTAAAATTAAGTGTAATTGCACATCAATTACAGTAGGTGGCATTGGCGCTCTCACTGTGTTCCCTATGGGGTAGGGAAAAAGCACCGGCCAAATGATATGAAATGCAGTAAACACTATAGCCGCGTGTGGGGCACTGGGGGGTGAAATGTTTGTTAGTTTTTTCTTCCTAGAGTGGGCATCACAGAAAATACTTGAAAAGCACTGTGCAAGGTGTTCTTGGCGCGTGGAGGAATACACGCGGAAGAATACAAGGCGAATGGGCCCAGAAAAGCCATTTCCCCAGCACAGCTTGTAAATAAAAATTTTGCTGGTTGGATTGGTAGATTTTTGGTTGGATTGAAACTCGTATCATGGAAAATTTGTTATAAAAGACACTCGTAAGTCAAGATACCGCTGTACTTCAATCAAAATAACACATTACATTTACAAGTTAAAAAATAATAATAACGGTATAGTCGTTAATACGTCAAGAAAGTTTTGGGTGTTAGTCCCGGGCCAACTAGGAGGTTTCTGTGTGGAGTTTGCATGTTCTTCCTGTGCTTGCATGGGATTCTTCCGGGTATACCAGTTTCCTCGAATGGTACAAAGATATGAACACGACACAATTATACAAAAATAAAAAAGGTTAAAATGCCTCATGCTCTCTTACTGTGAAGCATGTTGGTGGCAACAACAAATATTCAAAGCCTTTTTACAAATAAAATGTACTGAATGGTGGTTCTGACTGATGTCTCCACTGTAAAGCATGATGGTGTTAGCATCATTCATCCATTCACTAATTGCAATCATCGCAGCGCAGAAACCAGGAACGACAACAGCAAAATATATTTTCAGCTGAACTTTAGCCGGGGGGTGGGGGGGGGGGGTGTCTTAGGGCAGGGTACAGGGCTTAGCCTGTTTGCTATCTACAGTTGAGCAGCATATCATCTAATGATATGATAAATATTATTATTTGTAAACATATACAGTGGGGCCAATAAGTATTGGGCAACGTAAAAATGTGCAAGTTCACCCATTAAAAAAAGATAAGAGAGGTTTGTAATTTTCATCATAGGTACACATCAAGCTTGAGAGACAGAATGTAAAAAGGAAATCACATTGTATGATTTTTAAACAATTTATTTGTGAAAATGGGAGGCCAATAAGTATTGGGCAACTAGAAAACAAACATTATTTCGGCTCCCGCTCGTTAACAGTATGATTGACACCTGTTTGAACTGATTAGTTGCATAAGAGACACCTTCAAACCTGCACACACCTTCAAACTGTCAGACTGCAGTCGTCACCATGACCCAGACCAGAGAGCTTCCCAAAGACATCAGAGATCATTTTGATTTGGCAGAGGTTTTTACGTCGGATGTCCTTCCTGTCACTACCCTTTTTAGCAAGGGACAGAAACACGCCGACGACTTTGCAGCTCCTGTCTACGAAAGTCAGCAATGGTTCTTTTACATGAACCTCTCACCATAGACAGTGACAGACATGGCCCGCCTTTGATAACCCAGTTAGCCGCACTGGGGGGGGGGGGCAGTGACAACCTTGTGGAGAGTGGGACTTAAACCCCCAACCTTTGGATCAGCGATCCAGTGCCCTATGGCCTTATACCCTCCCTAAAATTGTCTTCCCTGATTTAGACGACTCACAGAAATGACGGCTATGCGACTACTTTTGACAAAAGTCAGGAATGGAACCTCTCACCACAGGCAGTGAGAGACAAGGCTGGCCTTTGATAACCTAGTTAATTGCCCTGCAGGACAACAGTGACAACTTGTCGATGGTGGAGTTTGAGCCCCCCGACCCTGGGATCAGTAATCCAGCACCGTACCACTGGACCTCCACAGCCCCTTCATGATAGCATCATGACCTAAGTTAATAGATTGCAAACCATCAAAAGTCAGGTAATTAGGTCTATGGAGTGGTGCTGTGTGCATTTAGAGTCACATGATCTTTTGAACAAACATGCCTGTTTCCCAAGAAGGCCTCAAGCTGCTAGCAGACCAATCCCGGAACAGTACCAATCAGAATTCAGTTACAAACATATCCTAAATTTTAAATATCATACTTCAGGATGTACCATGCCTTTGATCAAGGTTGGTTGAGTTGGTTGAGATCTGGGACCCTCATAGGATTATGTTTTAAGGAGATTCTTTTCTGTCAAGTTTCTGCTTTCGGTATTTGCTCCAGGAAGATTTATTTACTTGCAAGTGTGTTTGCTGACCTGTACTAGATTGTGTGTATTTTTATTCTGTGCGAGTCTGAGTGGTGGTTTATGAGCCACTCTTTTTTGGGGGTTAACTTTTATTATTAATAATAAATCAGGTTTCTTATGCTAGTCATCGTGCAAGTCAGTGTTAAAGAACAACCAGTCAGCATCAACTCAGCGGCAGCCTTATTGGGCTTCCTGTGGCAGGCACACATGGACACGGGACAACCATCCAGACCATATTCTATGAGCATGGTGCAACACTTGGGTGCGCTGCTATTACAAAACAAACATGATTCAACAAGAGTAATGGATGTCATGGTGCTCCCACCACCACTCTTCACAGTGTGTATATTCAACACATTCTGTATAATCCTACTTAAATCCCTTTCCGCTTCAGGTTTAAGGTAAATCTTTTTAAAAGGTTCTGTACACCGTCATATGCGTGTTGTGTATTCGGACCTACCCGGCCTCACTCACTACAGGAGCCTGGTCGAACGCCTTCTCCTTCAGGATCTTAATGGTGTTTTTAATGTTGACAGATGGCAGAACTGTTAGTGGGGCCGAGAGTCGCAGCTCCTGTAGGGTTAAATTCCACCACCTGCACCCATGAAACAAAATGAAACATCAGGATCCTTGGACATGTAAACACATGACATTCCTCACATTCCCAACCGAAACAGAAATTCCTTAGTGCAGATAACGTTTTTGTTTGTTTTTTTGTTTGTTTGTTTTTTAAAGAAATGCTGATCGAAATGTTCAAGATAATTGACATGCATGTCTTTTGCAACAGTGTATAAAAGTATATTTTCTTTTATTTCTTTTTTTAACAAAATTATGGCATATTGTTGGTAAGCTCTGGTGTTTTTATTATAGAGTGAAGCAGGATGTAGCTCTAAAACAAAAAAAAAAAAATAAGAATCAGGGTTTGAAGTTTGGGTAAAACATACATGAACACATTCCTTAGCTGTACCACCGAAGCCTATAATGGCCACAGCAATGCTGAAGCCTATTTCAGCCATAACTGGGGAATAGGATGATACATCCTGAACAGCTCACCAGACCACTGCAGGGTCAAAACACACAAAACCAGCCACTTATCCTAAACTCATGCCAGGGTAGTGATTAGCACGTCCACCTCGCAGCAATAAGGTCCTGGGTTTGACGTAAATGTTCGGTGAGGGAGGTCTTGTGTGGTGCTTGCATGTTGTCCCTGTGCTTGCATGGGTTCCCTCCTGGTACTCTGATTTCCTCCCATAGTCCGAAGACTTGCATATTAAACTGTCTCTTCTAAACTGCTCCAAATTGTGAGCGCAAGTGATTATGTGTAAGCCCTGCGGTGGTCTGTACCATGCCTTCAGTCAGTGTTGTCCGAGATAGGCTCCAGACTTCTTATGACCCTTCAGTTCAGCAGTTAGCCTGATGTGCCAAATGTATCCTTGCACTGTGCGAGAATATCACACAGGGACCACATGCCAACTCCACACAGAAACACCCTCGCCAAGCACAGAACTTAGGACCTTCCTGCTGTGAGGAGGACGTGTAATCACTACACCACCGTGCTGTCTTTGTCCAAGTTAAACTGAATAAATTATGTAGGTTGAGACAAACGGTTCCTGTTATCAGTGACTATTTAGATGGTAGTGGCAGCATGGTGGTGTAGCGGTTAGCATATCCGCATCACAGCAAGAAGGTCCTGGGTTCAGTTCCCAGCTTGGGAGTTTTCTATGTGGAGTTTGCATGTTCTCCTCGTGTTTGTGCAGGGTAAGAGCAGAAAGTTTAAAGAACTTGAGGCAGACATTGTTGAAGGTATAAGGAATGTATACCACATGGTGTAAACCAAGAAGTCTACAGCAGAAGATCAACAAAAGTCTGGTGTAAACATGTTTGTGCAGGTAAAGGTGTCCGGTGTACAGTGAGCTCGGCTCCAGACACGGAGCTCACCTGACCTGCCAGGTTGCTCAGGGTGTTTCCTTCTGATCCATATTCACTACCAGAACTTTCTCCTACTTACAGATCCCCAGAACAATTTCCCCGATCAGACAGTGCTAAACCAATCAGTAGCCTCACAACAGACACGACTCGACGTAAATAGAACTCGTCTGTCACAAGGACGGTGCAAGTACGATGGTGCCGATCGGTGGAGAGTTAGATTCATTAAGTGTTCAGATGTTCCGGAGGTTCGGAAGCGGACATTCAGAACCGGGTTCTGTTACTGTAATGACTATTTTCTCTAAAGTAGCGTTTCCTGAATGAGATCGATGGCTGCTAACCCTCAAATTATTCCATGCCGGCTCGGACGTCGCCCGGTCAAACAAGGTCCGCGTTCCCAACTGGGAAACCAGGGTTGGGTTGAGAAATATGCTTCTGGAATGAACCAGAACCAGAACCCAAACCATCAACTCCAACACACCAAAATGACCCTCAAAATTGGTACTTGGGATGTACGCTCACTGATCAAAGATGGCAAAATTGACTTCCTGAAGCATGAAATGAAACCTTATGAGTGTGACATACTAGGACTTGCTGAAAAGCACTGGATTGGCAAAGGTGACCTCAAAAGTGGCGCCATCATCTGGTCTGGTGAAGAAAATGCTCATCGCAACGGAGTCGGTTTCCTTCTTAGTAAACGTGCCAAAGATGCTCTTATTGGTTATAACCATCAGCTCTCGCATCATCACCAGCAGATTCAAGGGCCAGCCAGTCAATATCTCGTTCATCCAGGCTTATGCCCCAACATCTGAGAGCATGGAGGAGGAAATAGAACAATTCTACAACCAAATTGAAGAAGTCCTGGGCAGTATGCCACACAAAGATATCCATGTTCTTATGGGCAACTGGAACGCCAAGTTATGCAAGGACAACACTGGATACGAAGAGATAATGGGTCGCTATGGGTATGGAGCCTGTAACGAGCGAGGTACTAGATTACTCGCATTTGCCACTAAACACAACATGTACATCACAAATACTCGTTTCGAACAGAAAAACTGAAGAAAATAGACATGGCAAGCTCCTGGTGGCCAAATACAAAAACATGATCGATCTTCTCTTAAGTGAAAAAAGATGGAAAACAGCAATCTGTAATTGCCGGTCCTATCAAGGCGCTGGCATCATGTCAGATCACAGTCTAGTGATGAGTGAACTTAAAACCAGCCTTAAGAGAAACTCGCACCACGAAGTTAAAGTCAAACACGACATTGGCAGACTCAAGGAGAACAGCATCCTCAATTCCTTCCAAACCGAGCTTAGAAAAAACACTGAGCAGATGAATCACGCGAATGACATCAATGAGCGCACAAACAACTTATACCAAGCCATAAACGATGCCACCGAAAAATCCATCGAACTAAAGAGATGCGCACGAAAACCCTGGATATCAGATAAACACCTCGAGACCGGCGGACCGCAAAAGAGAACTTAAAAGCAACATGAACCAATCCCTAGAAATGTCTGGCTGGTTTTAGTTAAAGCAGACACTGTTTTTTCATCTGTGCGATTTTCACAAAGATCAGATCACATTTGATGGGGATTTCATGCAGAAATGTGAGAAATTCCAAAAGTTTCAGATACTTTTTCAGACCACTGTAGCATTTTGGAAAGCCCAGTTCAAACACCAGCTGACAGGTTGAAATAAAATATTCTATACTTGATTTTTTAACATTAAAGTCAGTTTTAAATATACTCGTACATCAATACAAAGAATAAAGTGTCAGAAAAATATATTTGTTGTTGCTGTTGTTGAAACAATAGAGATGTATTTATGGTGTTTTAGGAAATACCTCTTCAATTGTTAATTATTCTGATATATCGAATCAGTTCATGCAAATTCTGCTCAGTGTGTATTAAATTTATTTATTCCTAGTTGTAATTACATCCTCAACATGTGTGTGTGTGTGTGTGTGTTCTTACCATGGTTTGTTGACCATCAGGTCGTCCTCTCTCAGAAACCCTTTTTCACACATCCACTTATCGCTGAGAAATTTGGACCTGTGGGAGGAGTTTTAAAACATTGTGATTATTAATGTAGCCATAAACACACTCCACGCTGTGCTGTTCGGGAAAATAATCAATGACCAAGTGGTGTGTTGAAGAGGATTCCCTGTTCGCATGGTTACCACAGTTCACTCCAGGGGCTGCGGATCTGTGTGTGTGGGGGGCAGTAAACCCCCGCCCCAGCACCACCACCACCACCACCACCACCGCCGCCACTTTTTCTCAACCCAAAGAAAAAGTCTGTATACTGACATCTCAAAAATGCTTAAAATGTGTAGTTTGTACAAGCCTAGTATAACCTGCATGTTATACTAGGGTGTACTGTAAATGCTTATGCACCAAGTATATAGTAATATAGTGACTGCCTTCTAGAGAATGGACCGGTACCGGGCTTCCTTCTTTTTTCAGATCCGAGTGAGGTGAGGCATGATTGGCTTGTAACTTTGAAATAAGTAAATCAAGGGATATGTGCACACAGAATACACCCGACATCTACAATCCAATCTCCTTGAGGGGATGTATGCTATAGTTGTTCAATGACTGCATGGACTCCCAAAACTTTCAGTTAGCCCCACCCACTTTTCAAATCGCTCCGCAGGCCCTGCATTCATGTCCGCTAACGACACTTTCCGAAGTTTTGTTTTGTTTTGTTTTCCGGACATCCTTTGTCTACATTTGTGTATCAATGCTGTAACATATCCTAATAAACTTGTTTCCTCCTAAAGAAAACGGTTTTTATTAATAATGTGTTGCTGTACAGGTCCATGAAAATGTGTGGTTACTATAGCAATGAAACGGCAGGCTGACCAATCAGAATCCTGAATTTAATCAGCAGACGCTCACATGTAGTTCCGCAGCGAGTCGGCCAGGATGACCACACAGCGCTGATCTTCCTTCAAATCCTTCGCCATCTTCATTGCTGCCACCATGGCTGATCCTGAACTACCACCTACACACACACACACACACACACACACACACACACACTAATTTATACCCATCTATTTCTTACTGTTCACATCCATTCACCAATTCATTCCTTTTATAAGTTGCTCAATACTAAATAGGGTCATGGTGAGGCTGGCACCCATCCCAGCCAACTGTTGATGAGGGTGAAGCACACCCTGAACAGCTCACAGGATGAACAAACACACAACCATTCACACTCATTCACACCCCGAGCCTGGGAACCAAACCTGCTGCCTTTTGGCCATGAGGCGGACGTGTTAACCACAACGCCATCATGTCATGGACTGTGTTTTCAATTTTACGGAAATCTGAGATGACTGACTGCAGAAAAAAGATCGTGCACATAAGTGGCTGAAATGAGTTTCCTTTAGACGGTGTCTGGGCTCAGCCTTCGAGATAGGGTGAGGAGGTCAGACATTCAGGGGGGGGAGAGGGGGTGTTCCACATTGAAAGAAATCATTTAAGGTGGTTTGGGTATGTTAAGAGGATGCCAACAAGTAGTCTCACTTTAGAGGTATTCTGGGGATGTCCAGAAGCCCGGGGGTAGACCCAGAACTCTCTGGAGGCATTATCTGTCCTGTCTGACCTGGGAGCACCTCAGGATTCCCTAGGGGGTGCTGGACAGTGTGGCTGGGGAGCGGGATGCCTGGGTTTCCCTCCCAGACCTGTTGCCTCTGCGACCCAGCTTTGGATGAAACTGGATGGATAAACCAGGGATGCTCGCAAATGAATGTTGAGGTTTTTATCCATTTTTTGAAAAAAATATATCGGTGAAATAGTCTCAATTAAAAGCAAAATGAATTGTCTGCTTCAATTACAATCCGTGGATCTGTGATTTCAACGATAAACCGCTGTGGTGAAAGAGCTTCGAGTGAGGTTGCGATTATTAACTGTAATAACTTCTTTATAGAAGAGATGTAAGAGATCTTCTGTGGCCCCGGAGAGACCAGGGGACGTACCACACAGCAGTCCTTCCTGTCGGATGAGCAGACGGGACATGCTGAAGGACTCCTCATCGCCGATCTTGCACCACCTGTCAACCACCTGTCAATCAGCCATCACATAATAATTTATAGTGACTTCACCACACCGCCCATGTGATAATGACACCGGAAGAGTGAGACTGTAAAGTACGGCTCACTTACGCCTCGGTCCAGTACGGTCGGGATGAAGTCGTATCCGATTCCCTCTACCTCGTACGGCGGCTTATCGCACTTATTCAACTCCTCCGGCTCGGCTAGGATTGAGCCCTCGGGGTCAGCAACAATAATCTAACACACACACGCACACACACACACACACACACACACACACACCCCATGGTCATCTGAACCACAACTTCAGCCCATTAATATATTGACAAAGAAGGACAGAATAATTATGTGTTATTCATTCATTCATTTTCTGAGCTGCTTAATCCTAATTAGGGTCGCGGAGAGGCTGGCACCGATCTCATCCGCCTCTGGGAGGAGTCAGAGTATACCATGGACAGCTTGCCAGGCCATCACAGGGCAGAAACACACTCGCGGCTATGCAGCTCCTCCTTACGAAACGCAGGAATGGTTCTTTTACATGAACCTCCACCGCAGACAGTGAGAGACACGGCCGGCCTTTGATGACCTGGTTCGTGCACTGGGGGACAGCCCGGTGATGGTCGGGCTCGAACCCCTGACCTTAGGATCGGTAATCCAGCATCTTACCACCAGAGCTGGTGCTGATCCCGGGTTTCCACAGCGTGAACTCCTGCTGGATGGAAGATGAATCCTAATTCCTTGCCAGTATTTTTACTGGTTGAAGCTTTGATGGGAGTCTGAGCTCGGTGGGATCTAATAAATTTACCACCTCTCGCTCATGAGCCCAGAACCCAGACCACGTTCCATAACTCTTTATAAATGATTGTATTATAATTCTATTATCAGTTATTAGAATTAATGATCATTCCACACAGTCATTCTGTGCTTTTTCATTCTTCATCACCATCATCTTCGTCTGTTTGTTCCGGGGTCGGGTCATAGAGGGCAGCAGCATAAGCAATGAGGTCCAGACGTCCTTCTCCACAGTCTCTTCCTCCAGCCCTTCTTGGGGGCACCTCGATGTTCGCAGACCAGCCGAGAGACATAGTCCCTCCAGCGTATTCTGGGTCGACCCCGGTGTCTCTTCCCGGTTGGACATGCCTGAAACACCACACCAGGGAGGCGTTTGGTTGGCGTTCTAACCAAATGCCGGAACCGCCTCAACTGGCTCCTCTCAACATGGAGGAGGAGCAGCGTTTCCACTCCGAGCTCCTCCCGGATGGCTGAGCTTCTCACCTTATCGCTGAGGGAGCGCCGCCGCCGCCGCCGCCGCCGCCGCCCGGACAAGGAAGCTCATCTTATCTTATTTCATCTTTAAACATGTACTTTTTAAATTCTTGACATTTTTTCATTCTTTAACGTTTAGATTCCGGTTTGCTAATTTAATCCTCTCCTTCCTTTTCTGACTCTGATTTTTAAACATTCAGATTTTCTTCATTTAAGTTTATAATTTTCATTTTTTATGTTGTTTTTAATTATTATTTTTATGTTTTAACTTCTGGATTCTGTAACTGTTTCTTTGAATCTTTGATTTATTCTATTTATTTATTTTTTCTTTACCATATATTGTTTTATTTTTGTCTATTTTTTCCCCTCCTAATACTTTCAGTTCTTTTGGTTGGAAACACTTGAACTCCTCCATAAAGTCTTCTCCACCGTGTCCCGAACACTTTCAATAGGGTCAAGTCAGGACTTTGGGAGGCCAATACATATGTGAAAATGGTTCCTCGTGCTCCCTGAACCACTCTTTCATTATTCGGATCCGCATTTTATATCCGAGCCATCAGGGAAGAAAACGTGTATTTGATGTGATCGCCTGCACGTTCAGTACATTCAGATCATCAGCGGCTTCACTTTGACATTGCTGGGCCTCGACCGAACCAATCGGAGAAGCCCCAGATCATAAAACTGCCTCCAGAGGCTTGTCCAGAGGCCACTATGCATGAAGGTTACATCAAGTCATGCACTTCTAACCCTGACACGCCCATCGCTCTGACATCGGATCACATGACATGACATTTTTCCATCCCGCCAGAGGCCGATCTTTATCTCCTCTACAAACTGAGGCCTTTTATTACAATTACTCTCATCTTGTCCCAGTCTTAGGAGTTCTCTTCACGTTTTAACATCTCCACTGTCCATCTATAAAGATTCAACTTTACAAAGGGTTCACGTGATCTCTGATCCGACAGTCAGGATTTTCTCTTATGCGAACTTGAGGTTCAGGGTGTTTCTTCTGGCTGTTAATGAGGTGCTGGATGGGTCTGAACCCGACTGTCGTAATTTTGGCATCCCATTCACTGATTTCTTTGCTTGATGCAGTTCACAAGTTACAGCTTCTAATAATGTTTAGTGATGGAGAAGGTACTCACTGCATCAGTCACGAGAACAATCACATGTAGCAGCTGAATCGTTAATGCTGCAGAAATCATTTCATCAAAGTGTTCATTTTTAATTAAAAAAAAAAAAAAAAAAAAGATTTATAATATGGGGGAAGTGATGGCCCAATGGATCCCCTGATCGGGAGGTTCAAGCCCCACTGTCAACGGTTGTCACGGCTTGCCCCCCACCTCCTCGCCCCCACCACCCCACCTCGCCCCCACCCCCCCCCCACACACACAGTGTAGCTAACTGGGTTATCAAAGGCCAACCGTGTCTGTAACCGCCTGTGGGGAGGTTCATGTCAAAGAACCACTCCTGAATTTCGTGAAGAGGAGCTGCATAGCCGTCAGCATGTTTCTGCCGTACGATGGCCTGGCGAGCCGTCCAGAGTGTACTCCGCCCTCTCAGAGTGGGCTGAGCTGGGTACCAGCCTCCCCGCGACTCAAATTAGGATTAAGTGGTTCAAAAAATGAATGAAAGGATGCAGATTTATATTCATTCATCATTGAGTTTAAATTGTTTTAACTGATATATCAAAAAAATTAATCAAATCATTCATTAATCCTAATTTGGGTCGCAGGTAGGCTGGTGCCCACTTCAGCCAGCTCTGGGTGAGGTACACCCTTCAGAGCTCACTAGGCCATCGCAGGGAACACAATCATTCATCCTCACACTCACACCTAGTGTGACTTGGAAAAGCCAATCAGTCTATTATGCATGTTTTTGGACTGTGGGAGGAAACCGGAGAACCCAGAGGAACCGCAAACAAGCACAGAGAAGACATGACAAATCCAGACAGAATCCGCCACAGCACGGAATGGAACCCAGGACCTTCTTGCTGTGGGGCGGATGTGCTCACAACCCAAGAAATAAATCAAGAAACTGATACAAGAATATATTACAGAACGGATGAAATGGTGGAGTCTGAGTAGAATAAAAGGACTCTGGTGAGGGTGATGGAGGGATCTGAGCTCTACCTGAACGTTTGGGCATTTCTCCTTCAGCTTGCGTCCGATGCCGGTGATGGTGCCTCCTGTTCCAGCTCCTGCCACCAGCATGTCGATTTTACCTGCACATATACAACCAGAACGTCATCGCACACACACACACACACACACACACACACTACTTGATTCTGTATGTATACATTACCCTCACACTGCTCCAGGATCTCCTCCGCTGTGGTGTCATAGTGAGCCAGCGGGTTGCTTACATTGCGGTATTGATCCAGAATATGGGAGTTGGGGATATCATTTTTGAGGCGCCAGGCCACGCCCACGTGAGACTCTGGAGAGTCAAAACGAGCAGCGGTCGGAGTGCGGACAATCTCTGCTCCAAGAGCACGCAGAACATCCACCTAAATAATGCATCCGTTAAGAAGACACTCTGCACACACACTCCGTGTGTAACATCTACATCACATCAGATTCACTACATTCAAATAAACAAACAAAACACATCAACCATCATTAAAAAAATAATAATAAAATTAAAATTCATTGTGAAATTAGAGTGGGACATACTCAGGACTCCTTCATTAGCATACTGAAAGCTAATAGGCTAAATTGTTTTCAAATTCAAACACAGATCAGAACCATTTCTACAAAGCACCAGTACAGCACCAGTGCGGTTTATTTTTATGTTTCTGAAATACAATCACCTTCTCCATGCTCATTTTCTCAGGCATGACAATAATGCAGCGATAACCCTTAACTGCTGAAACCAGGGCCAGGCCGATACCTGAGTGCGCACACACACAGACACACACACACACACACACCATATATTGACACATTATTTTGACTTATTATAAACCTAAATTCTAAGCATATTGTATATCACTTCACTTCCAGACTAAACTTATTTACACACACACACACATACGCACGCACACACACACACACACACACCTGTGTTTCCAGAGGTGGCTTCGATGATGGTGTCTCCGGGTTTGAGGATGCCGTCTTTCTCTGCGTCCTCCACCATACGAATGGCAATACGATCCTTCAAACTGCCTCCAGCGTTAAAAAACTCACACTTACACACTGCAAACACACACACACACACACACACACACACACACACACACACACAAATTTCAGCACCATCAATTACAGAATATATCCATAGGGGAAGAGTGAGCTTTCTGAAGAACATGCCTGCACTTATTTATTTGTTTATTAAGTTTAATGTTGTAACAATCAACCCACAAACTCCTGATCTCGCTTATACTACTGCAGCCATCAACACTGCTTTCCTCAGCAGCTTCTCTCTTCAACAAAAACATTCAGCTCATACCGCTGAATACTACTACAGTCGGCCCCAACCTACGAAATTAAACTTAAGCCCTTTTCGTATTGCGGGGTTTTCGTAAGTAGGGGTCGCATCTTACATGTTAAACGCCTAATTCGTTCCAAGGCTCCAGTCTTTATACTGGATAAACCCCATAAACCCTTTAAAAATGATAAAAGTACAACAATTTTGTGTGAAATATGTGTTAAAAGAAAAATTATTTCTTAAACAATTTAAACATTTTATTAACATATTTATTAATTAAACCATTTAACATTTTTTATTAACACACACACACACACACCCTCCCCCCATCTCTCTCTCTCTCTCTCTCTCGCACGCGCTGAGGGCCACACCCACAAGACATGGAATTCAAAGTGCATTCCCTGCTTGACAAACTCAACTTTAATTTGATTCTTTTGAGGGATCGGAATCCCAGATGAGCTCAAATGCGCCCACATTTATTAAACATTTACTGAATTAAACAACTTCAAAAACTAAAGCGTGAAGCTTCCTTCTGTCTCTATCTGGGAGGCCAGTGGGGCGGGATGACAGCCCATGAGAGACAGACAGTCTCTCTTCAGAGACAGCCAATGAGAGAGCAACTCGTGCGTCGTGTGAAATTTTGATTGGGGCGTTTGAATTTCTTTTCGTAACAGGGGGATGTTTTCATATCCAGGGGACAGAAACTCAAGAAAAGAGGGCCGACTGTACTACTAATACCAATAACAATAACAACAACAACAACAACAACAACAATAATATCACCTCCTCTATGTCAGAAAACTTCAAGCTATAGCTGTACTTCATAACCATGGTTTACTATCTGGGAATTATGAGGCAATCATTGAATGAGTCACGGCAGAATGATGGCAGTGGTTAGAACATCTGGCTTCCAGCAAGATAGTCCTGGGTTCAAGTCCAAGGCCTGGGTGTCTCTGTATGACGTTTTTATATTCTCACCGTGCTTGTGAGGGTTTCCTCCAGGTCCTCTGGTTTCCTCCCACAGTACAACGATACGCACATTGGGGTGTTCCAAGTTGCCTCTAGGTGTGAGTATTAATGGTTGGGTGTTGGCCTTGGTCTGGTGAATGGTTCAGGGTGCCCCCTGCCTTTGCACATTTTTTATTTTATTATTTGTCTCTCAAAAAATACGTCAAAGCTGACAGTTACATTGCTGTGTTGCCCATGCCAAATGTGTAATAAGCGGTGGCATACATCAGTTATCCCATGGCAACAATGCAATACCAATAATTATATGTTGACTTTCAACCAATCAGAAATGAAAAAAAAAATATTTTATATGGATACTGTATTTCAAAACTATTTATATCTAATTATTCACCTCAGGCTTGGTGAACGTCATTCCATCTCAAGGAGCAAAAAACGGCCGTCCGTCCCCCCCCCTCGGCTTTTTAAACTGTAACTATTGAAACAATGATGCATTCGAGCCCGGACAATAAAATGTACTGCACATTACTGTCAGACCTGCTGCTCTAGAAAAACAATCAACACCTGACCAATCAGCATCTGCAATCTAACAGTGCTGTGCGGAATAAAACCATCACTTTCAGAGCACTGAAAACCTTCCTGTTTAAATTCTGAATAGTTGTTCACCTGTTTGTGCAGCTTGTCGGACTTGTTTAACCGCCCAGCCGAGCCCTTTCACTTGGGCTTGCAGGAGAACACGAAGATGACAAATAGTGAACGCACCACATCAAGAGCCACAGCAACATTAAACACACTAATGGACGTGAGCATTCCTCTGTCTACCCCATACAATCCGACTCGGTCCCGAGATCCTTTGGGTTCCTGTGAACACACACCGGGCCGAACAGTCCGCGTCATATTTCAGAGCTTGGTCCAGAAGTCAGAGAAGTCATAATGGCACAAGATAGGAGGTCAGATTAATGCACAAAGAGGTCCTCAGATGCAGTGAAAGGGCATTTGTGTGGAGGATAAAAAACAGAATTCGACCGAGTGCGTTAAAATTACACCATCGTGAAACAATCACATCGGATAAAAACAACTGTGTTGTAAAGGTTAATGTTAAAAGGTCACCAAGAGGTCAGAATGAAAAACAACTAAATCAGAGTGTTGGTGCTAAAACATGTCTCCTTTAGATAAAAAAAAAAAAAAAAAAGTTATTTTCGGATGGGATTATACGGTACAAGTGATGCACCACTGCATACGCCAAGCTTAAATCAACGGTAGAGGATCACGCAGTATTGCCATGAAGAGAAACAATTTGTTTCATGATTTCCGTGACGTTTAACCCTTTAAGGCCCGAATTATTTTTCACAGTTAAAAAAAATCTCACTAGTTTTTCCTAATTGAAAAGGCCGAAGGAAACACCCCGAACACATTTCTTTCAACAAAATTATAATAACACTAATAATAATAATAATAATGAACAACACAATCCTGCGGACTCAATGTCGTCTCACAGCTGACTGAGGCACATGGGACCAAAGTTGTGTTGCATCAGGCAACGCCACAACAAGTATAGAACACTTGAGCAGCACTGAGTACAATGCATCTAGTAGTTATTAGCATTTTTGAAAGATGACCATATGGTCCTTCTGGTGTTAAAGGGTTAATGTAGTGTTCGTGACTTCTGCCATTTCAAAATTTTCACAGTTCTTTAGTGTCAAACAAATGAAACTCAGCTCATTCAGATTTCACAGCTTAATACTTCTACTATTCTGAGATATGCAATTTTTAAGAGATCGCAATATGAATTTAATGTAGTTATGGACACGACAGATTTTTGGACTTTTAATATAAAATATATGGCTCCCGTGTGGTGCATCAACAAGGTGCGTGAGTGTTAACGCAGAGATCGCGAGTTTGAATCCAGTTTAATGCCACAGCCATCCGTGACCGGGAATCCACAGGAGCCGTTTGGCCGAGCTCTCACGGGAGGGAGGGACAACATATTCTCACTTCCCTGTCACTCACAGCGATCGGCAGCCAATCACAGGCGTCTGTGAGCTCGTTGTTGCAAGGGGACGGATAGCGCTTTCCCTCCAAATGTGTTAGACTGTCCCCCAAATAGACATGCATTCAAAAAGAGGCCAGTGGCTAGCAATACATGTCACGATGGGGGGGCGTGTGCATGTTTTCGAACCACCCTGGTCAGTGGTGTACATGCACTAGGGAAGGCAATACCTGATGGGTGGGAATTAGATACGATTACATTATGGGAGAAAATTGGGTGGGAGGGACCAAAAATAGAAAACAGATAAATACTCGACATTGAAGTCCTTGAAAAGCAAACATGGCAGGACTAGTTTATGCTGGCCATGTTCATCGTTTAGAAGAAGATTCTTGCTTACTAAAGGTAGCCATGTACTGTGGACTTAAGTGTGGAAAGCGATGGTGAGGTAAAGACGTTGCTAGAAGAGCTGCATCAAGAGAAACCTGAAAATTCCAGATCTGTGAACAACTGGCAACTAACACGACTTAGCGTGGAGACGAACGATACTAAATGGTGTTGGATCAGTTCACACACTGAGGCTGAGCAGGTACCAGCAAGTCTCAGTCCACAAACATGGCCGACCTCCTGCACAAGCCACAGGATCTTGGTAGCATCTCCAAGTTAAAAGCTTCCTTATGTCTCAGACTGGATTACTCATGGAGGCGGGGCAGTCTTAACGGACCCTGAAATAACCACAGGAAACGTAAATCATAGCTCATCTGACCCGTTCCACAGGGAGAGGATTCCATTATATCCTGCAGGAAGTTTGAATTCTCTTCAAGAACTTGAGGAAATGCTCCGTTTTATTCTTCACCCTCCATCTCATCAAGCCCCAAACTGAAACTTACTCTGAGCTTACAAACATCGAACTCTCAGGTTTCAGCACCACCATGAGCCTACAGACATTCATCTTCCTCCAATAATTAGTAACGTTTCTACAACAGGAACCTTCACAAGAACCCAAGAACTGTTTAACTACAGGATACTTTTAAGGGACCATTAACAGGAACCTTGAAGGACCCTAAAATGTTTTGTCTATGCTTTTTTTTTTGTCTATACTTTTTAAAACTCCCACATTACAGGAAACTTTTCAGGAATTTTTGAAACATTTGTAAATAATTTCATGAGAATTATTCCAGGAATTTTTACTGAAAGTTTTTACTGCTGAAATCATTTCAGAAAATAGACCACAAGGGTCCAGTTGAGGGGGGACCATACACAAAGTTTAATGTCATTCCCTTTCAAACTTATCACATTAACAAGTCAGACTGATGGAGGGAACCAATGTCTGTAGTTCCTTCGATGATAATGGGAACCTTTTCATAAACCTTAAATCATTTTTTTTTTTTAATCCGACTAAAGTGCCTTGAAGTTCCGGAATTCTTTCACAACAGGAAACACTCAGGTAACTTCGTTCAGGAACCTCTTTAGAAACATGGGAACCTTTTCACCACAGGACATGATTTAACAACTATGGAATGTTTTCACCAAACAATTGGAGCCATTTTTTTTTAACGGCAAGCCTTTTTTCCCCTCTCAGTCATGAATCTGTAGTAGGAATGAAAAAGCTTAAGGAGCTTTTACAAAATCAAAAACATTACTGTGTCTATGGCTGGGAACTTGGGAAGGTTCGAACTGAAAAAGATGTGTTACGGGTACACTGGGAACCCTAATGTAGGAACTCGGGAATCTTTTCAGGTCGTCCATCATTCAGTGTCCATTGCAGGACACTCTGTGTGTTTAGTTACGTATCCTTTATGAGAACCTTCAGTAGAAACAGTCCTGTGAGATGGTGATGCATGAGCTGGGTGAGGTAATATGAGGCGTGTGCAGGATGCTGAGCATGGTGTAAGTCCAGCGTGATCAATAATTCACCTGCTTATGGGTGTGGAAGCACCACACAGAGCTAGGAATTAGTTCTGTACAACATTTCTGCAAACTCGTTGCTGGAGCACTGTTGGAATAATTGTACATATGAATTACCACAGCTCGAACCTGTTTTGTTACTCGCCAAGTATAAATGTTGGAAACTGCTTGTTGAGGTATTTTGCAGAAACATCTCTATCTCCATGGGAGGCAGCCAAGTGGACACAACCTTGAAGTTCTCACACAACAACAGGACGACTCCCTAACTGCAGCTGGATAGAGAGCCGAAATGAACATTCTAAACTAGACAAAGTAGATAAGCATAGAACAATGATGAAGGTCATGATGCTGATCGACATACACCCCTCCCCTTTAGGAAATCAATATGACATGTGTAACTAGAAATCACCCTGATGGAATAAAAGAGGTTCTCAGTCAGGTTTCAAGCCAGAGCAGCAAGGAGACTTGTAATTGGCTGTCAATCTGACTGCTCTCCTCATATATGAGAATGAACTTGACTCTCTCTGTGTCTTCCTCCTAATGAGTGTGTGCGTGTTTTTATGATGTCTGTGTTGATTTAGAACCCGACATTAACTTGGTCCTTCGAGCCGGATGCCAACATACCCGACGATTCCTGCTGACGGAGTGGACACCGGTGAAATCCTTGGCCAAGGCAACTCAAGAGTGAGTTGACATCAGACCCTATTTGGGACCGTGAGGATCCACCCGTCCGCAGGGATCCAAGGGTTGACGGCAAGCCGAGGAGGAGACACGGGGTGAGTTAATTTCTTTTAAAAATAGAAGTGAATGAGCTCGGTAACAAAGGTTGAAAAGTAAAGAGACAGTTAAATTCCGTGGGAGGGAGGGACAGACTCCCCTATCTATAATCTGAAGAGAGATAGTTAAATTCCGTATAAAGAAGGGAGGGACGGACTCCCCTGTCTATAAACAAAACCCTGGGTATTCTAGACAATGGCAGGTAAATAAAAGCAACACGAGGTTGTGGAGAGACAGTTAAATTCCGCGTAAAAAATAAATAAAACAAAATAAAATAAAAATATGAAAAAAAGGAAAAGGGAGGGCGGACTCCCGTCTATAAACTGAACGGCCACGGATGAATGAATGTGTGTGTGAATGGAGGACGTAATCCTTGATTAACCTCCTCATATAAACAACTGTGGGATCAATACAACGAGTTCCTGTGGATGCAGAGGCAAGAACCCTCCGCCTGAAAAGGTAGAAGCTTGAGGGTTACCACGGGAATAGTTTATCGTTGTCCTGCAGCAAGATAAACCAGTGTTAGGACAACCTAGGTGCAACAAACCACTGGTCCAAATTGGGTAAAAATAGTAAGCATAGAGATAAATTAGAATGTGGAGATTGGAAAGCAGTAGAAAAACAGGCACCTGATAGAAATAAATATTTTAGATTTATGGGTTAGTAAGTATGGATTCAACCGACAGTTAAATGTAAAAAGATTAATAGAATTACAGGGAGCTATTAGGCGGAACTGTAAAAATAATAAAGAAAAAATTAAAAAACAAGAGAAGAAACAAAAACAAGAGTAAGAAAAGCAAGTGAAAAAGATAAAAAAGGCAAAGTCAGAGCGGAAAAATGATTAAAAAAAAAAAAAAAAAAGGCAAAAGTAGTAGAAGGATAAAGGAAGATTTCAGAATCAGATACGAGAAAGCATTCCGATTACAAGTGGACGACAGGCCAACAGGGGGCCAAACATTTGCAATACACCTGAAAAAAATGGTCTGCATGGTGCAGCACAAGAAGAGTAATACAGCTGGAGGATTATGCCGATCAGGCAATGCATGCAGATAAAGTAACCAAAAAGAAGAAAACAAAAAGAGTAGAAACCTTCTTCGAGGACTGTGATAACCCTGAAGTATATTATCAGGGGACTAGAGGCAGAGGGCGAGGCAGAGACCGAGGCCGAGACTGAGGTAGAGGCTGAGGCAGAGGAGAATTTAACAGACCTGGAGGGAATGAATGCTGGGCATGTGGCAAGAAAGGACATTGCAGTAGAGATTGTCCAGAACAGAAACAAAACCAGAGTTCAGCATGACTATATATACCATGTAAAAGTACTACCTCTTCAGGTCGAATTGAACCTGCCACACAGACAAAGGATTCAGCCCAAAAAGAAGAAGTTGATCTAAATTTAGAATAAATACTGACACTGGATAGTTGTCGACCGGAAATAAGACTAATAGTGAATGGGAAAGAAGTGACATTTCTATGTGACACAGGTGCATGTAGAACCACCTGCAATGAGCCAATACCAGGACTAAGAAATGGTGATGAGACTGAGGTGGTCAGACCGCAAACGGTCTGCACAGTAAAGAATACATCTCCGAGCCAGTGTGGATCAGAGATCCAGAAGGATCAATGCCATATGTCGATATTGTACATGCCTGAATCTTCTTTTACTTTCGGCTGCTCCCTTCAGGGGTCGCCACAGCAAATCATCCGCCTCCATCTCACCCTGTCCTCTGCATCTTCTTTTCTGACTCCAATGACCTTCATGTCTTCCTTCACCACATCCATAAATCTCTTTGGTCTTCCTCGAGGCCTTCTGCCTGGTAGTTCCAGCCTCAGCATCCTACTGCCAATATACTCGCTATCCCTCCTCTGTACATGTCCAAACCATCTCAATCTAGCCTCTCTGACTTTGTCTCCAAAACATCTTACATGTGCTGTCCCTCTGATGTACTCATTCCTGATCCTATCCATCCTCGTTACTCCCAGAGAGAACCTCCACATTTTCATCTCTGCGACCTCCAGCTCTGCCTCTTGCCTTTTCCTCAGCGCCACTGTTTCTAAACCATACAACATCGCTGGCCTCACCACCATCTTGTACACTTTTCACTTCATTCTTGCTGACACTCTCCTATCGCACATCACACCGGACACTTTTCTCCAACCATTCCAGCCTGCCTGCACACGCTTCTTCACCTCTTTTCTACACTCTCCATTGCTCTGGATTGTTGAGCCAAAGTACTTAAAATCCTCCACCTTCGTTTTCTCTGCTCCCTGTAATATCACCGTTCCTCCTAGGTCCTTCTCATTCACACACATGTATTCTGATTTTCTGAGGCAAACCTTCATTCCTCTCCTTTCCAGGGCATACCTCCACCTCTCTAGATTTTCCTCCACTTGTTCTCTGCTCTCACTACAGATCACAATGTCATCTGCAAACATCATAGTCCATGGAGATTCTTGTCTCACCTCGTCCGTCAGCCTGTCCATCACCATAGCAAACAAGAAGGGGCTCAGAGCTGACCCTTGATGCAGTCCCACCTCCACCTTGAATTCGTCGATCACACCGACAGCACACCTCACCACTGTCTTACATCTCTCATACATGTCCTGCACCACTCTAACATACTTCTCTGCCACTCCAGACTTCCTCATGCAATACCACAGTTCTTCTCTTGGCACCCTGTCATATGCTTTTTCCAGATCCACAAAGGCACAATGCAGTTCCCTCTGACCTTCTCTGTACTTCTCTATTAACATCCTCAAAGCAAACATTGCATCTGTGGTGCTCTTTCTTGGCATGAAACCAAACTGTTGTTCACAAATGCTGACCTCTGCCCTTAGTCTAGCTTCCACTATTCTTTCCCATAACTTCATCGTATGGCTCATCAACTTGATCCCTCTGTAGTTGCCGCAACTCTGCACGTCTCCCTTGTTCTTAAAAATGGGCACCAGCACACTTCTCCTCCACTCCTCCGGCATCTGCTCACTCTCTAGGACCTTGTTGAATGTTCATGTTAGAAACTCTACTGTTACCTCTCCTAGACACTTCTATACCTCTACAGGTATATCATCAGGACCAACTGCCTTTCCATTCTTCATCCTCTTCAATGCCCTCCTCACTTCACCCTTACTGATCTTTGCTACATCCTGCTCCTCAATGGCCACCTCTTCTACTCTTTTTTATCTCTCATTTTCCTCATTCATCAGCTCTTCAAAGTACTCTTTCCATCTTCTGAGCACATTTCTGTCATCAGTCAATACATTTCCCTCTCTGTCCTTTATCAATCTAACTTGCTGCATGTCCTTCCCATCTCTATTTCTCTTCTGTGCCAACCTGTATAGATCATTTTCTCCCTCTTTACTTTCCAACCGAGCATACAAGTCATCATTCGCCCTCTGTTTGGACTTAGCCACTGCTACTTTCGCCTTACGCTGTGTCTCCCTGTACTCCTGTTTACTCTCTTCGGTCCTCTCTATGTCCCACTTCTTCTTAGCTAACCTCTTCCTTTGTACACACTCCTGCACTTCCTCATTCCTCCACCAAGTCTCCTTATCTACTTTCCTTCCAGAGGACACACCAAGTACTCTCCTACCTGTGTCCCTGATCACATTTGCTCTGGTTGTCCAGTCATTTGGAAGCATTTCCTGGCCACCCAAAGCCTGTTTCAACTCCTCTTTGAAAACAACACGACAACCTTCCTTTTTCAGCTTCCACCACTTTGTCTTCTGCTCTGCCTTTGCCTTCTTCACCTTCCTCACCATCAGCGTCATCCTGCATACCACCATCCTAGGCTGTTTGGCAACACTCTCACCTGCTACTACTTTGCAGTCACTGACTTCCTTCAAATTACATCGCCTACACAAGATGTAGTCTACCTGTGTGCTCCTACCTCCGCTTTTATAAGTCACCCTATGCTCCTGATTCTTCTGGAAGAAAGTATTCACCACAGCCATTTCCATGCTTTTTGCAAAATCTATCAACATCTGTCCTTCTGCATTCCTGTCCTGGATACCAAACCTGCCAATCACTTCCTCGTCCCCTCTGTAGCCTGCACCAACATGTCCATTGAAGAAAAAGCATATGACAGGGTGCCAAGAGAAGAACTGTGGTATTGCATGAGGAAGTCTGGAGTGGCAGAGAAGTATGTTAGAGTGGTGCAGGACATGTATGAGAGATGTAAGACAGTGGTGAGGTGTGCTGTCGGTGTGATCGACGAATTCAAGGTGGTGGGACTGCATCAAGGGTCAGCTCTGAGCCCCTTCTTGTTTACTATGGTGATGGAGAGGCTGACAGACGAGGTTAGACAAGAATCTCCATGGACTATGATGTTTGCAGATGACATTGTGATCTGTAGTGAGAGCAGAGAACAAGTGGAGGAAAATATAGAGAGGTGGAGGTATGCCCTGGAAAGGAGAGGAATGAAGATTAGCCTCAGAAAATCAGAATACATGTGTGTGTGAATGAGAAGGACCCAGGAGGAACGGTGACATTACAGGGAGCACAGATAACGAAGGTGGAGGATTTTAAGTACTTAGGCTCAACAATCCAGAGCAATGGAGAGTGTGGAAAAGGGGTGAAGTGTGTGCAGGCAGGCTGGAATGGTTGGAGAAAAGTGTCCGATGTGATGTGCGATAGGAGAGTGTCAGCAAGAATGAAGGGAAAAGTGTACAAGACGGTGGTGAAGCCAGCGATGTTGTATGGATTAGAGTGGAGGAACACCTCACAAGATGGCGACCGTGAGGCTCGCCCCGGTACAAGCTCTGCTTCTATGTCTTGCACTTTTGTCAATGTTTGATGTTAAAAAGTCGGAATGTCTTCTCACATACACTCATTGGGAGTTACTGTTCCTCAGAGCAAACTCAGCAGCGACTGTTTCATCCATGATCTCATCGCTACCTGCGGAAATTCTAGACATGAACAACTCATCTGGATATCCGACCTCCTGGAGACGCAAGCGAGACAGGCGGAAGCGACGAGCCGGCGTCCTTTCCAGGTTCAGGAAGCGGCCGTACCGGCCACCTTTTCCGGCTCTGCTGCTGATAAACGTGAGATCTTTCAGAAATAAAATTGACGAACTCTTCCTTCTTCTTCAAAATAAGAAGGATTACAAAGACTGTTCTGCCATCTGCCTGACCGAGACCTGGCTCGACAACACCGTGCCAGACCAGGTGGTAACCCCACCCGGCTTCTCACTCTACCGTGCCGACAGGTCAGTCAAGCTATCTACAAAAACTAAAGGTGGTGGAATTTGTTTCTTGATTAACCAACGCTGGTGTAGCAACACGACTGTATTAAACACTACTTGTTCACCACAATTGGAATACATCAGCGTGAAATGCAGACCCGCCTACTTCCCGAGAGAATTTGCCTCCGTTATACTGATTGGCGTTTACATCCCGCCATCGGCTAACGCCAACTTCGCCATCACGGAGCTTGCAACCTACATATCAACTGTTGAAAACTCTCATCCCGATGCAGTAGTCACTGTGCTCGGTGACTTTAATCATACCAACTTGTCCACTGAACTCCCCAACTATATTCAACAGGTCACATGTCCTAGCAGAGGCACGAACACACTGGACCATTGCTACGTCACCATCAGCGATGCTTACCGAGCTTTCCCAAGGGCTCCGCTCAGAACGTCCGACCACGCCATGCTGCTCCTCATCCCGAAATACAAACTAAAACTTAAATCCACAAACTCCACATCCAAAACAGTTAAGTCCTGGTCCAAGGCAGCCGTTGAGACTTTGAGAGGCTGCTTTGAATGCACTGATTGGAATGTATTCAGTGCAGGTGAGAACTGCCTCGATGTGCTCACGGACGTGGTGACGTCATACATCAACTTCTGCGTGGATCTGTGTATCCCAACAAAAACTGTGGAGGCATACAGTAATAACAAACCTTGGTTTACAAAAGATATCTTACTCATACGCAAGAAAAAGAACTCTGCTTTCCTCAGCGGAGACAAGGAGTCATACACCACTGCCAAATATCAATTGAGGTCTGCAATCAGGAAAGCTAAATCAAACTATGCAATAAAGCTGGAACATCAGATCACATCAAACAATACCCGATATGTATGGAAAAAACTAAAGGACATGACTGATTACAAAAAAAAAACCTCCATTTTATCTGACATTGATATGGACCTTCCAAACACACTCAATGAGTTCTATGGGAGGTTTGAACAGTCCCCAGTCCCCCCCATCCCCTCCCACACCCCTCATTTCACATCCAGGAGGAAGAGGTCAGGAACATCTTTAAGAAAACTAACAAGAGGAAAGCAGCTGGCCCAGACGGGATCACCCCTGCTGTTCTTAAGTACTGCGCAGCTCAACTGGCCCCAATATTCACCTCCATCTTTAATACGTCCCTCCGCCACTGTACAGTTCCACTATGTTTCAAGGTTTCATCCATAATCCCTGTCCCAAAATCATCAAAGATCTCATGTCTCAACGACTACAGACCAATCGCCCTAACATCTGTGGTCATGAAGTCGTTTGAACGCATCATCCTCAATCATCTGAAGGCATCCACTACCCCCCTGCTCGACCCTCATTAATTTGCTTATCGTGACAACAGGTCTATTGAGGATGCCGTCAACCTAGCCCTCTACCACATCTTACAGCACCTTGAGTCTCCTAACAGCTATGCCCGTATCCTTTTCATTGACTTCAGTTCTGCTTTTAACACAATAAACCTGGTCAACCTCTTCAATAAACTGACGGACATGAACATTGACCCCTGTCTACGCCATTGCTTATGGAGCTTCCTATGGCAAAGGCAACAAAGGGTTAAGATGGGTAACCTCTCATCTCGACCTCTGACCCTCAGCACAGGTGTCCCCCAGGGTTGCGTCCTCTCACCATGGCTTTTTTCTCTGTACACAAACCATATGACATCCCATCACAGTTCAGTTTTCATTTTTAAGTATGCAGACGACACTACTATCATTGGACTCCTAACTATGGATAATGAACACCAGTACCGCCAACAAGTAGCCCAAGCTGTCTCCTGGTGCCAAGAAAACAATCTCCAGCTCAACCCATCCAAAACACAAGAACTAATAATTGACTTCAGGCACACAGCCTCACTCAAAACTCCCATTCACATCTCTAATGAACCCATAGCCATAACTGACTCTTTCAAATTTCTCGGCACTCGCATTAACAATACACTAAAATGGAACACTAACACAGATTACATTCACAAAAAAGTTCACCAAAGACTGTTTTTCCTGAGACAGCTCAAGAAATTCAGAGTGAAAACAAATCTCCTCCTCCGTTTCTACTCCACCATCATTGAGAGCACTCTCACTTCATCCATAACAGTTTGGTATGGCAGCCTAGACAGCAACTCACAGAAAAAACTACAGCGCATTGTCAATAAATCATCCAGGATCATTGGCACCCCCCTTCCATCAGTCCAATCAATTTATCATAAACGCTCAATTTTAAGAGCACAAAAAAAAAAATCACCTCTGATCCCTCTCACCCTGCCCATCATTTGTTTCAACTGCTGCCCTCTAGGAGGCGATATCGATCTCTACCCACCAGAACATCCCGTTTCAAGAACAGTTTTTTCCCTACAGTCATAAGGACTCTGAACTCTTTGCACTGAATGTACATTACAGCCTTGTCTGTCTTTTTGTTGTCTGTTATTACTGTAGTTGTTATGGATATGTTTGTAATCATTTGTTTTCATGTGTGCTGTCTTTGATGTATGATGTGTGTTGTTAATGTCCTTTGTAACTTTTGTCATAGCTGAGTGCTGTACCGACAGCAAATTCCACCAAATTGGTTGTGTGGTCATTAATAAATAAATGAAACAGTGGCGCTGAGGAAAAAGGCAGGAGGCAGACCTGGAGGTAGCAGAGATGAAAATGTTGAGGTTCTCTCTGGGAGTAACGAGGATGGATAGGATCAGAAATGAGTACATCAGAAGGACAGCCCATGAAAGATGTTTTGGAGACAAAGTCAGAGAGGCTAGATTGAGATGGTTTGGACATGTACAGAGGAGGGATAGTGAGTATTTTGGCAGTAGGATGCTGAGGTTGGAACTACCAGGCAGAAGGCCTCGAAGAAGACCAAAGAAGAGATTTATGCATGTGGTGAAGGAAGACATGAAGGTTGTTGGAGTCAGAAAAGAAGATGCAGAGGACAGGGTGAGATGGAGGCGGATGATTTGCTGTGACGACCCCTGAAGGGAGCAGCCGAAAGTAAAAGAAGAAGCCTTTCCTGACAGAACCCTCTCAATTTCTCCGGGCTTGGGACCGGCATGAGGGTGAGAGACACTGGTTAGTGCCCCCCCCCCCCTCGCCTCATGGATGCATTATTGTATATGCCTGAATGTCCAGTAAATTTATTAGGCAGAGATGGAATGCTGCAATTGGACATAGGGCTGATTCCATCAGCCACACAAGGACATATGCTAGTAAAGAAAAGAAAAGAACTAGAGGAAAAAGGCCTGATGGTCCTACAAGGACCTCCCGAATGAGAGTAGGGAAGTCATTGACAGTTCCAGGAACTGAAGCCATGAATCCAGATGACCTACACATAATATGGTTACGACCTTGTCCGGTTCTCGACCGAAAATATGAAGGGGAGTTGCAAAAAGTCACACCAACCAGAAGAACACTCACCTATGTGTATGGTGATGAAACGGGAAATGTAACAATAGCAGCAATTCTGCCGAAACAACTGGTGTCATTACGAAGACAATGGACACCCCCCCTCACGTGTCCCTGTCTCAACACAGTACCATGAGCTGGAAGAAACGAGAAAACATGGTAAAAGCAGGAGAAGGTGCTGAGGACTGGAAAGAAACACAACCGAATTTGTGGTACAGTGTAAGAACAGGACTCTGGAAAAAAGACAATCCAATGGACAACCCAAGTAAATATGGGCGTCCACCTACAGAACAGAGACAGCTGACAAAATGTTTGAACACAAGAGGAAAATGAAGCAATGGTGAGGTCCCAGAAGAATTATGGTCTAAAGGACCTGCAGATGTAGGGCTGATAAAAGGTGTGAACCCTGTCCAGATATGCCCAAAAAAGTGAATATCGTCCCCATATCAAACAGTATCCCCTTAAACCAGATGCCAAATAAGGAATCAAGCCTGTAATTTTAGCAATGATGAAAGCAGGAGTATTGGTGGAGAATGGTACAAGATTTACAAGCTGTCGACGCTGCAGTAATCCAGAGAGCCCCATGTGTGGCAGATCCACATACCCTTTTAAACAGCCTAAGACCAGATGCAACTCACTTTACTGTGGTGGATATCAGCAACGCATTTTTCTCCGTGCATCTTGATAAGAATAGTCAGTTCTGGCCTCACCAGATGAAGAAACCTGCAGAAAAGACACTATAGCACTCCTCAGACATCTGGCAGCTGAAGGGCACAAGGTCAGTAAAGACAAATCACAAATGTGTAAACTAACAGTCGAATACTTGGGGCATAATCTGAGTGCAGGAGGCAGAACCATTGTGGATGACAGAAAAACAGCAGTATTGCAAGTACCAAAGCCAGTGACAAAGAAACAAATGAAGTCCTTTCTAGGACTGACGAATTACTGCAGAGCATGGATAACGAATTATGCAGAAATAACACATCCACTGTATCAACTCATGAATGAACAGGAAATCAGCATGTCAACAACACTGTAACGATGTCAGGTGACACTGAAGTCACCAGAGATGTTTTACAGGTCATGCAGGATCAAAGCCCAGAAAGTGAAAAAGCATCCTGGGTAAACAAAAGGAGCACAGATTAAAAACTGACTCGATACCTGTCCCAATAACAAACCTATCTTACCAAAGAACCTATTTAAATAGGCAGCATTATTGAGCCACGGAAAAACCCATGTCTCAACAGGAGGGATGGTGAGACAGGTAGACCAGAGATATACTGCCTATGGCTTTAATCTATCAGCAAAAAAATTTTGTAGAGCATGTCTAATCTGCATAAAACACAATGCCTAATCAGAAGCATAAAAAAATAAATAAAATTTTTTTTTAAAAAGGTACTGGCATTCAGCCAAGTGGGAAGGCACATATCAAGTACTCCTGACCACCACAACTGCGATCAAAATAACTGAAAGAGGAATGTGGATTCATCTAACACACTGTAAAAGCATCATCAGAGCGGAAGGGCAATAGTGTGGACTCGGATCAATCGGACTGGGTAGACACGAAAGCCAGTGAAGAAACCAACGAGCCTCTAGTCTCTTAGTGGTCACTTATGCTGAGGTGACCAAGAAGAATAGTGTAGAAGAAAAACCTACGGAAAGAGATCAAATGGATTTGAGAATCATAATAATCTGCTGTATGACTGGAAAAGCTATTCAGATCCAGCCACAAGCCAATGGAGAGAAATGTTGCAATTTACACCTCAGACAACCTCGACCTTCCTCATCAAAGTTGACAATACCAAGAAAAATATAACTGCCTGTACAATACGAATAATTCCAGCAGAAATAACTCCGCAATGTATGTAAATAGACTTAATGAATAATACAGTTTCGACTAATAGCCGCATGACATGGTATAGTGGATATCCTCTCACAGGACCAGAGAAAAAATAAAATAAGAAAATATGTGTTTGTATTTATTTATTTATTTAAGTAGTAGCTAGAGGGAATTTTTCATGCATCAACATGACTGGCACAGGTCAGATACTAGAAAATTTAAACGCCACTGAATGGTGCACGAGCATGAATACAACGAATATTGGTTTTAACCCTTTATCAGGAAGTGACACATGGTGGTGGTGTGGAGACAGTCAGCTGTTTGATAGGTTGCCACGTAATAAAACTGGAGTATGTGCTATCGTTACCTTGTTACTGCCAGTATCAATATACTGTACCCTACAACAGCAGAACACTATTAAAAGAAGTAAATAAGTTAATTACCAGGTGCCTGGAAAAAATCATTACAAAATAGATGGCAAGGTTCACGTGACCCCACTTATATAGATGCTATAGGAGTTCCACGAGGGGTTCCTGATGAATATAAACTGGTAGATCAAGTAGCAGCTGGGTTCAAATCTACCATCTGTTGGTGGTGTACTATTAATAAAAGTGCGGATAGAATAAATTACATCCACTAGAATGTTCAAAAAACTAGACAATTGGACACAGACAGGTTTTAAAGCAGTATATAGTCAATTAGCAGCAACGTCACTGATGGCTTTCCAAAATCCACTGCACTAGACATGTTATTAGCAGAGAAAGGAGGTGTATGCGCAATGTTCAGGGAACAATGTTGTACTTTTATTCCAAACAACACTGCATCAGATGAAAGTCTAACAGTAGCAATAGAAGGCCGAAAATCTCTTAATAAAAAGATGAAAGAACATTCTGGGGTAGATACATCCATGTGGGACTCGTGGTTCAGTGTGTTCCGAAAATATAGTCCCCTTGTATCATCTGTATTAATAATGCAGCCGTGAGGGGGGGGCACAAACCAGTGTCTCTCCCTCACGCCGGTCCCAAGCCCGGATAAATGCAGAGGGTTGCGTCAGGAAGGGCATCCGGCGTAAAACAAATGCCAAATAAACTATGCGAATCACAAGAAAGAATGACATACCGGATCGGTCGAGGTTCGGGTTACAACGACCGCCATCAGTGCCGTCAACCAACAGGGTGCTGATGGAAATTGGACTACTGTTGGTCGAAGACGCCGAAGAAGGAGAGGCGGAGGCGTGTCCGTTGCCAGAGAGAGAAGAGGAAAGGCATGAGTCTAGGACTGAAAGTAGGGACTTTGAATATTGGAACTATGACAGGAAAAGGTAGAGAGCTGGCTGACATGATGCAGAGGAGGAAGGTGGACATACTGTGTGTTCAGGAGACCAGGTGGAAAGGTCGCAAAGGCTAGAAGCATAGGAGCAGGGTTTAAGCTGTTTTATCACGGTGTGGATGGGAAGAGAAATGGAGTCGGAGTCATCTTGAAGGAGGAGTTTGCCAGGAATGTTCTAGAAGTGAAAAGAGTGTCAGACAGAGTGATGAGTCTCAAGTTAGAAATTAAAGGTGTGATGGTCAATGTTGTTCGTGCTTATGCCCACAGACAGGATGTGAGCGAGAAGAGAAGGAGAGATTCTGGAGGGAGTTAGATGAAGTGATGCAGAGTACCCCCAGAGGTGAAAGACTGGTCATTGGTGCAGACTTCAATGGACATGTTGGTGCAGGAAACAGAGGGACGAGGGAAGTGATGGGTAGGTTTGGTATCCAGGACAGGAACGCAGAAGGACAGATGTTGGTAGATTTTGCAAAAAGGATGGAAATGGCTGTGGTGAATACTTTCTTCCAGAAGAGAGGAGCATAGGGTGGCTTATAAAAGCGGAGGTAGGAGCACACAGGTAGACTACATCTTGTGCAGGCGATGTAATTTAAAGGAAGTCAGTGACTGCAAAGTAGTAGCGGGTGAGAGTGTTGCCAAACAGCATAGGATGGTGGTGTGCAGGATGATGCTGATGGTGAGGAAGGTGAAGAAGGCAAAGGCAGAGCAGAAGACAAAGTGGTGGAAGTTGAAAAGGAAGAGGTCGGGTTGTCTTCAAGGAGGAGTTGAAACAGGCTTTGGGTGGTCAGGAAGTGCTTCCAGATGACTGGACAACTACAATGAATGTGATCAGGGAGACAGGTAGGAGAATATTTGGTGTGTCATCTGGAAGGAAAGTAGATAAGGAGACTTGGTGGTGGAATGAGGAAGTGCAGGAGTGTGTACAAAGGAAGAGATTAGCTAAGAAGAAGTGGGACATTGAGAAACCGAAGAGAGTAAACAGGAGTACAGGGAGACACAGCGTAAGGCAAAGGTAGCAGTGTCAAAGGCCAAACAGAGTGCTTTGATGACTTGTATGCGTTCGGCTGGAAAGTAAGGAGGAGAAAATGATTTATACAGGTTGGCACAGCAGAGAAATAGAGATGGGAAGGACGTGCAGCAAGTTAGATTGATAAAGGACAGAGAGGGAAATGTATTGACTGATGACAGAAGTGTGCTGGGAAGATGGAAAGAGTACTTTGAAGAGCTGATGAATGAGGAAAATGAGAGAGAAAAAGAGTAGAAGAGGTGACTGTTGAGGACCAGGAAGTAGCAAAGATTAGTAAGGGTGAAGTGAGGAGGGCATTGAAGAGGATGAAGAATGGAAAGGCAGTTGGTCCTGATGACATACCGGTGGAGGTATGGAAGTGTCTAGAGAGGTAGCAGTAGATTTTCTGACAAGAACATTTAACAAGGTCTTAGAGAGTGAGAGGATGCCAGAGGAATGGAGGAGAAGTGTGATGGTGCCCATTTTTAAGAACAAGGGAGACGTGCAGAGTTGTGGCAACTACAGAGGGATAAAGTTGATGAGCCATACGATGAAGTTATGGGAAAGAATAGTGGAAGCTAGACTCAGGGCAGAAGTCAGCATTTGTGAACAACAGTTTGGTTTCATGCCCAGAAAGAGCACCACAGATGCAGTGTTTGCCTTGAGGATGTTAATGGAGAAGTACAGAGAAGGTCAGACGGAGCTGCATTGTGCCTTTGTGGATCTGGAGAAAGCATATGACAGGGTGCCGAGAGAAGAACTGTGGTATTGCATGAGGAAGTCTGGAGTGGCAGAGAAGTATGTGGGGGTGGTGCAGGACATGTAAGGGAGGTGTAAGACAGTGGTGAGGTGTGCTGTCGGTGTGACAGAAGAGTTCAAGGTGGAGGTGGGACTGCATCAAGGGTCAGCTCTCAGCCCCTTCTTGTTCGCTATGGTGATGGACAGGCTGACAGACGAGGTTAGACAAGATTCCCCATGGACTATGATGTTTGCAGATGACATTGTAATCTGTAGTGAGAGCAGAGAACAAGTGCAGGAAAATCTAGAGAGGTGGAGGTATGCCCTGGAAAGGAGGGAATGAAGATTAGCCTCAGTAAGACAGAGTACATGTGCATGAATGCCAAGGACCAAAGAGGAACGGTGAGATTACAGGAGCAGAGATAAGAAAGGTGGAGGATTTTAAGTACTTAGGCTCAACAATCCAGAGCAATGGCGAGTGTGGAAAAGAGGTCAAGAAGCGTGTGCAGGCAGGTTGGAATGGTTGGAGAAAAGTGTCCGGTGAGATGTGTGTGATAGGAGGGTATCGGCAAAATGAAAGGAAAAGTGTACAAAACGGTGTTGAGGCCAACGATGCTGTATGGGTTAGAAACAGTGGCCCTGGGGAAAAGACAGGAGGCAGAGTTGGAGGTAGCAGAGATGAAAATGTTGAGGTTCTCTTTGGGAGTAACGAGGATGGATAGGATTAGGAATGAGTACGTCAGAGGGACAGCACATGTAAGACGTTTTGGAGACAAAGTCAGAGAGGCTAGATTGAGATGGTTTGGACATGTACAGAGGAGGGATAGTGAGTATATTGGTAATAGGATGCTGAGGCTGGAACTACCAGGCAAAAGGCCTAGAGGAAGACAAAGAGACGATTCATGGATGTGGTAAAGGAGGACATGAAGGTCGTTGGTGTAAGAGAAGAAGATGCAAAGGATAGGGTGAGATGGAGGCAGATGATTCGCTGTGGCGACCCCTGAAGGGAAAAGCCGAAAGGAAAAGAAGAAGAAGAAGAAGTATCATCTGTATTAATATCTGTGTAGTTTTTGCAACTTTTTTACACTCTGTGTTGTTGTTGTATTCCATGTTTATGTTCTATGTTGAATCGACTTATCGTCACTGCCCTGGGTTTTAAGATCCTGAATGCTACTAAGAAAGATGACATTTCTGTCGGAGTATAAACAGTTCTGAATGAAATTAATGAATTTACGAATCTAAAATCTGTTTGAAGTGTTAGTAAATGATATCTTTTGTTTGAGCTGTGATAAACAGGAGGGAAATGTTGGAATAATTATATGAATTATCACAGCTCTAACCTGTTTTGTTACTCGCCAAGTATAAATGTTGGAAACTGCTTGTTGAGGTATTTTGCAGAAACATCTCTATCTCCATGGGAGGCAGCCAAGTGGAAACAACCTTGAAGTTCTCACACAACAACAGGACGACTCCCTAACTGCAGCTGGATAGAGAGCTGAAATGAACATTCTAAACTAGACAAAGTAGATAAGCATAGAACAATGATGAAGGTCATGATGCTGATTCACATACACCCCTCCCCTTTAGGAAATCAATATGACATGTGTAACTAGAAATCACCCTGATGGAATAAAAGAGGTTCTCAGTCAAGTTTCAAGCCAGAGCAGCGAGGAGACTTGTAATTGGCTGTCAATCTGACTGCTCTCCTCATATATGAGAATGAACTTGACTCTCTCCGTGTCTTCCTCCTAATGAGTGTGTGCGTGTTTTTATGATGTCTGTGTTGATTTAGAACCCTACAAGCACTCATACTCACAGATCTCACACTTCACCCCAAACATTTTGGGGATTTTATTGAGGCGGACCAGCGGCGTGTCTCCGATGTGCCCGAGGATGTCGGGGAGGATGTGAGGAGCCTTCGTCCTGCAGAGAAAGGAACCGTGTTATATATCATCTATACAGCACTTACTCATTTACCTTCAGTATTCATGATCATCGTTGGAATCAGAACATCAGGAAGGAGAAATAAATTAGGAATAATCAGACACAGAAGTGAAGGCAATCAGAAATTAAAATCTTACTATCACGGAGGCATAATAAAGAGTTCAAGAAGAGTTCACAACAACACTGAAGGGAGAAAACAACAATAAAACAACAACAGGTGAGAACAACCAGGATATGAACTAATCAGAAGCAAGGGGAGGAGCTAAAAAATGTGAACAGTGAGACAGGCAGGGAGGCGGAGACATAGCAACTGTGTAATGGTTTCTATGGTAACTACTTGTCCACAGAATCGTTTGAAGAACTTGGACGAGGATCTACACAACGAACAATTAATACTAAAAAAAAAATAAAAATACTTTATAACAGACCTTGGAGACTCCATCCATAAATGCCAATTAAAAAAAAAAAAAAACGAACATGTATTTATTAAATCTATTTTTTTAATAATCCTACTTTAAATATTTAAAATATATTTTATTCTGTAACTTGTGAAATTAAAAAGAAAAAAAATCATAATTGTTCATTAAATATTTAAAATAAAATAAATAATTCAATACAATTAATTGGTGAATTATTCATTTAATGTCTACGCTACTTAATCCTAATTAGGGTCGTGGGGAGACTGGCGGCCATCTTGGCTGACTTTATGCGAGGCAGGTTACAACCTCAAAGCCCGCGAGACCACTGCAGGGTCACACACATACAACCATTCACACTCACTTGCACACCTAGGGGCAATTTGGAACCACCAACCAGTCTATTGTACATGTTTTTGGACCGTGTGAGGAAACTCGAGTACCTGGAGGAAACCAACACAAGCACAAGAAGATCAAGCAAACTCCCCACAGATACTCTGCGAACCCTTGAATCGAACCCAGGACCTTCTTGCTGTGAGACGAACATGCTAAAACTTATAAAATAAATAATAAAAAATAATACCACCAGTGCAGCTAACTGGGTTATCAAAGGCCGGCCATGTCTCTCACTGTCTATGGTGTGAGGCATGTAAAAGAACCATTGCTGACTTTCGACAAGAGTAGGCTGCAAAGCCGTCAGCATGTTTCCGCCCTACGATGGCCTGGCGAGCTGTCCAGGGTGTACTCTGCCCTCGCCCTGAGTTGGCTGGGATGGGCACCAGCCTCCCCACGACACTAATTAGGATGAAGCGGTTACAGAAAATGAAAAATAAAAAATAATAATAACATTCAAAGATTCCTTTATATGGCGCCTGCACTGTTCTAGTCCCTGTAGATAAGCGGTTACCATAGAAACGGCAACATAGAAGAACGAGGGTGCTCCTACAGCTGGAACTGTTCAGTTCTGAATCAAAACGATGCTCACCTTCCCACCAATGAGGATGGTTAATTCAGCAGCATTGAAGAAGTCATAAGAAACTCCACTGATATTGAAACAAACAACTTATTTTCATTATATGGTTTATTTCCTGTAACAGACGAGTAAAACCCTACATCTCCTTATGACTCATCTTCATAAAATCAGACATGTTTCGGAGAACCTCAGTCATGCAAGACCCTCCAACATCATACACTATCTGATGCGATGCAAAGAGTTCAAGTAAAACCCACTTCCTCACCTTTCTGTGTGGACGTGAGGAGAACCAATGTTTGGGTCACCGAGCTTCCAGGTGCACCTGCTGGGTAGATCTGGACGGATCCAATTCCTCTCCATGACACTCTCCTCCTCTTCCTCGTCGTCCTCCACACCGTTCTGAAGTTGGTTCTTGTCTTCTTGCATGCTGACTTCTTGCAGCAGGGATGATGTCTTGTTGACCGTGTGAGGGCAGACTGACTCTGAGACACACAGTCTTGTAGACATGGTTCTGCTGAACAAGTATTACAGGTTTTGTGCACAGTGCAGCTGTAGAGGAGAAACCTTTTTTTTTTTTTTAATCACTTGTTGCTGCACATAGTGTCACTTCAAAGTTTCTTTATTTTTTCAGAAATATGAAGTCCTAAAAGAATTTAAAGAAAGTCTGAAAAATAAATATAAGAAACATGAAATGTTATTTCTGATCACTTATATTTTTAAGGAAAACAATCCAATATTACACATCTTTGAGTTATCCAAAGAATGAACACATTTGCCTTCATCTCTTCGTGCGGTCATAACTGGAACTAAACTGGTACCGTATTTTCCGGACTACAAGTCACACTTTTTTCATACTTTGGCTGAAGTTGCAAGTTATAGTACAGAGCAAATTATATGTGAAATTATTACATATAATTCTGTTCCTCAGAATAATAACGAACATAATTTCACGTTTGTTATTTTTACACTCACAACCACAAGAGGACACTCTACACGCTTGGGTACCAGTACCTGCTCATCCTGTACCACAAGCTACAAGTAGTGAAACATGCAGCAGAACATGGTAATCGAGCAGCATAAAGAAAGTTTGGAGTGAACGAGAATCTTGTGATGGACGGAGAAAAGCGATTATTATTACTGCAATGAAGAAAACAAAAAAGCTAACCGCGGGCTAAAAGCTAGATGACCACAGCTAGAGGAACAAGCTCGCACATGTGTGCTTCCGCAACGTTCCTCAGGGAGGGGCTTGTTAACAGTGCAGTTGCATCTCCATGTCAAGGGAGTGAAATAATTGCATACAATTCTATTCATCATAATAATAACGAACAAAATTTCACTTCATTATTTTTACACTCACAACTGCAAGAAGGCAACAAGAGGGCAGAAAAGCAGAGATTACTACTTCAATGAAGAAAACAATAAAAAAAAGCTAATCACAGGCTAAAAGCTAGATGGCCATAGCTTGAGGAACCAATTTGCACATGAGACCTTGAACAACATGCCTCAGGGAGGGGCTTGTCAACAGTGCTGTTGCATCTCCACTTATGTAGTTGTCAAGGAGATGAATAGGAATGACTTTGCGTAAGGACTTTCTTGGTGCTACCACTTCATGCAACGCAACTGATTCTCTATCAGAGCGAGGATCACAACATCGCAAAAACTGCCAGCAGATTTCCAAGCCAAGGTAGACAGTTTCCATGAGTTTGCGATGTATAGTCCAGTGCGACATATATATTTTTTTCTTCTTTATTATGCATTTTTTATTTTATTTTTTTTGGCCAAAGAAACTTGTACTCCGAAGCGACATAAGATAAGATAAGATACAGCTTTATTAATCTCACAATGGAGAAATTCACTGTTACAGGCTCTTGAGGTACCATCAGTAGGGGGTGCAAAAATAGATACAAATACAAACATACACACGTACATATATATTATATAAGTAAATAAATAAGTAGATACATAAATAGTATAAATTAATAAACAATAAAAGAAAAGAATGGAGCAACTTTATAGACTGGCCTATATTAAAGTGTAATGTATCTGAGGGCAGAGTAGATGGGTTGATATGGTTCACAGTCAGTGGGGTAGATGTGGTTGATTAAAGTGCGTGGGTTTTTATTGCACATAACCAGTATTTTCACAGACAGTTACAAAGTGGCGTTGTACAGTCTGATAGCGGTGGGAATGAACGACCTGCGGTAGCGCTCCTTCCTGCACTGAGGATGCCTCAGTCGTCCACTGAAGGAGCTACTCAGCTCCTCTACAGTCTGGTGCAGTGGGTGATAGATGTTGAACAGGATGGATGTGAGCTTTGCAACTATCCTCCTCTCACTCACCTCCTCCACAGAGTCCAGTGGGCAGCCGAGGACAGAGCTGGCCCTCCTGACCAGCTTGTTTAGTCTCTTTCTGTCCCGCTCTGTGCTGCCCGGGGCCCAGCAGATGGCAGCGTAGAGGATTGCAGAGGCTAGAAGATGGAGGCGACTCTGGCCCTTCTTGTACAGGGCGTTGGTGTTGTGGGACCAGTCCAGTTTATTGTTAAGGTGAACACCCAGGTACTTGAAACTGTCCACTGTCTCAATGTCCTGTCCCTGGATGTTCACTAGTAAGTGTGTGTGTGTGTGTGTGTTTGAGTGTTTCTCCTGAAGTCGATCACCATCTCCTTCGTCTTCCTAGTGTTCAAGCACAGGTGGTTGCGCTCACACCAGTCCACGAAGTCAATGATATAGTCTATCTATAATGATATAGATAATGAGATAGTCCGGAAAATATGGAATTTTACTCTGATTTGGAAGAAATTTAACTTGTTTCTCCATACAGAACAACTTCAACCTTGGGATTTTGGTGGGTTTCCTGAAAGAAACTGCTCATACATTTCTAGTGGATTATAATCAGCACTTCACTTCAGCCATGCCAAATTTTTCATAGAATGACTTGGGTTTATGGTCGTTCTCTTTCTGCATGACCCACTTTCTGTTGAGATTCAGTTGGCAGATAGATGTCCTTCAGAAATGCAGGTATAATTCAGAGAGTATTATTATATCAATGATAATAAACTGTCCTGCAGCAAAAGACGCATATTGTGTTAAACAGACGCTCCCTGACTTACGTTTTTAATTGGTTCCGGACGACCAAACGCAAGTTGAAAGTGAACGAAAGTTGTTACAGTGACGTATGACGCTCATACTGCACTGTCTGTCTTCCTTTCGACTTTTTCCCCTTTTACTTGGGAGTCGCCACAGCGAATAATCTTGATTCGCACATTTGATTTGGCAGAGGTTTTTACGTCGGATGCCCTTCGTCACAACCCTTTTAGCAAGGGACAGAAACACGCTGACGACTTTGCAGCCTACTCTTTACGAAAGTCAGCAATGGTTCTTTTACATGCCTCTCACCATAGACAGTGACAGACATGGCCCGCCTTTGATAACCCAGTTAGCCGCACTGGGGGACGCTCATACTGCACTATACGTCCATAAATACCATTACCGTAACTCATAAAACACCCCAAAATCAATTATTATAAACAGAACATTGTTAAATAATATCAAATATATCACATATCAACATTAACTTCAAATAAATTAAATTCAAGCAAAATAATTTCAAATAGATACATTTTAATCAAATTCACTCATCAAATACAGTATCAAATATAACCTTTAATATTCTCTATGATGCGATCTTTCTGCTTGTAAATGGTTCCGATGGTCGACGGATGATCACTTTACATGAAGCTGAGCCAACTCACTTTACATGAAGCTTAAAACAGCCAACCAACGCTTACAATATGTGAGGCGCTCAATACCGAAAGTAGTGCACTTGCTGTGCTTGAAAGCAGGTTATACGGACTTCCGGTCTTTCAAGTGAGCAAGGGTCCATTGAACTCGTTTAGTACTCAGCCTGCACTGATGTGAATCACCAATAGAGCAGAGAGTTCTTTCATTTTACAAGTTTCTTTGCTTAACTGAGTATGCATAGTAGATTGCGCCGATCCAAGCAGATAGTTAATTCATCTCTGTGTATGAAACTTGCACTCATGCTAGTAGGCTTACGCTTCTGACCAACCATATTTGCTTAGGGTTACAAAAATCTGCAAAACAGTGTAAACACAAAGATCACAGAGACAACGTCTTAACACAAAAGGTAACATGCTATATGATTTTTTAATATATTATATATATATATATATATATATATATATATATATATATATATATACATACACAAAAGGACAGGACAAAGGCTTTCTATTGAAACTCCATTTATCACTACAGATCTGTTTCGAGGGGTGGTGAAACCATCCCCTCTCTTCAGGTGATTACAGATTACTCGAAACAGATCTGTAGTGATAAATGGAGTTTCAATAGAAAGCCTTTGTCCTGTCCTTTTGTTTATTTGCTCTACCAAAAAGTATTGAGCACTCTCCTACGGAAGGATCTACTCAGAAAATCCTATATATATATATACACACACACACATATACATATATATACACACACACACTGAATCTGAGGTCGGATCCTCCTCTCTAGTACCCCTACATACACTTGGTAGGCTGAGGAGTGTGATTCCCCAATAATTGGAACACACCCTCCAGTCTTCCTTCTTAAAAATCAGAACCACCACCCCAGTTTGCCAATCCAGAGGTACAGCCCCCGATGACCACGCGATGTTGCAGAGACGTGGCAACCAAGACAGTCCTACAGCATCCACAGGCCTGAGATATTCCGGGTGGATCTCGTCCAACCTCAGAACTTGACCACCGAGGAGTTTTTTGACAACCTCAGTGACCTCCACTCCAGTGATGGGTGGACCCCTACCCAAACCCCCAGGGTCTTTCTCTTCCACAGAGGGCATGTTGGTGGGATTGAGGAGGTCCTCGGCTGCAGCACGTTCGGTTCTCCAACACCCTCCCCCAAAGACTCAAAAAAGGGTGGGTACTCTGAACTGTCATTTGGTGCATAAGCACAAATAACAGTCAGGACCCGTCCCCCCCACCCGAAGATGGAGGGAAGCTACCCTTTCTTCAACCAAGGAGAACCCCAACATTTGGGCACCGAGACGAGGGGCAAAAAAAATACCCACACCGGCTCGCTGCCTCTCCCCATGAACAACTCCAGATATAGAATAAGGTCCAGCCTCTCTCGAGATGGATGGTTCCAGAGCCCAAGCTATGCGTTTTAGGTGAGCCCGACTATATATAGTCGGTATCTCTCCACCTCACGCACCAGATCAGGCTCCTTCCCCACCAGAGAGGTGACAGTCCATGTGCCGAGGGTCAGAGTAAGTAGCTGAGGATTGGTCCAACAGAACCCATGCAGAAGGCCTCAAGGAAGACCAAAGAAGGGATTTATGGATGTGGTGAAGGAAGACATGAAGGTCGTTGGAGTCAGAAAAGAAGATGCAGAGGACAGGGTGAGATGGAGGTGGATGATTTGCTGTGGTGACCCCTGAAGGGAGCAGCCGAAAGTAAAAGAAGTAGTAAATTCACATCTTTTTGCTGAGAAGAAGTTTTTTTTTTTTTTTTCAAGTGAGTAATAAAAATCTCAAGTTCTCATATCTAAAAAATTAAATTCAATTGGAAATGATTCCAAAGCAGTATGTACTTTTATTTTAAAATTAGATATTTACATCCTGCTGCATCAGTTCAGTAGCAGGTTTGTCCTGACCTACACTGGGCTGATATTTTAGAATTGAAATGTGGTGACTGCACTGAGTCATCCTGTTCCTGTGTGGCTGATGCAAGACTGAATTTGGAGAAGTTACACAAAAACTGAAACCTTTTCACTACCGAATCATGGCCAAGCTTTCATGAGCAGTGTGAGTAAATAACTCAGCTAATAACGGAGTTCAGAGTCAGGGGCAAACTGTACCTCTTATACACCCACACTCATCATTCACATACGCTCTGTACAGTTCACACGGGGAACATCCTGAACGGCTTGCTAGTCGATCATGAAATCCAACAAACACACTTCACACCCACTCATACCTAGGGGCAATTTGGAACAGCCAGTTGGACTAATGTCTAACTGGGGATTTAACTCAGTTGGTAGAGCGTCCGCTTTATCCTCCGGAAGGTCGGAGTTTGAATCCGGCCGCGTCATACCATAAGATGTTAAAATTTGGGAGTTGTTGCTACCTGCTTGGCACTCAGCATCAAAAAAAAAAAAAAAAAAAAAAAAAAAGGACAGAGATAACGGAGGTGGAGGATTTTAAGTACTTAGGCTCAGAACAATCCAGAGCAATGGAGAGTGTGGAAAAGAGGTGAAGTGTGTGCAGGCAGGCTGGAATGGTTGGAGAAAAAGGAGCATAGGGTGACTTATGAAAGGGGAGGTAAGAGCACACAGGTAGACTACATCTTGTGTAGGCGATGTAATTTGAAGGAAGTCAGTGACTGCAAAGTAGTAGTGGGTGAGAGTGTTACCAAACAGCATAGGATGGTGGTGTGCAGGATGACACTGATGGTGAGAAAGGTGAAAAAGGCAAAGGCAGAGCAGAAGACAAAGTGGTGGAAGCTGAAAAAGTAAGAGTGTCGTGTTGTCTTCAAGGAGGAGTTGAAACAGGCTTTGGGTAGTCAGGAAGTACTTCCAGAGGACTGGACAACCACAGCCAATGTGATCAGGGAGACCGGTAGGAGAGTACTTGGTGTGTCCTCTGGAAGGAAAGTAGATAAGGAAACTTGGTGGTGGAATGAGGAAGTGCAGGAGTGTGTACAAAAGAAGAGGTTAGCCAAGAAGAAGTGGGACATTGACAGGACCGAAGAGAGTAAACAGGAGTACAGGGAGACACAGCGTAAGGCGAAGGTAGCAGTGTCAAAGGCCAAACAGAGGGCGTATGATGACTTGTATGATAGGTTGAACAGTAAGGAGGGAGAAAATGATTTATACAGGTTAGCACAGCAGAGAAATAGAGATGGGAAAGACGTGCAGCAAGTTAGAGTGATAAAGGACAGAGAGGGAAATGTATTGACTGATGACAGAAGTGTGCTGGGAAGATGGAAAGAGTACTTTGAAGAGCTGATGAATGAGGAAAATGAGAGAGAAAAAAAGAGTAAATGTTTTGGAGACAAAGTCAGAGAGGCTAGATTGAGATGGTTTGGACATGTACAGAGGAGGGATAGTGATCATATTGGCAGTAGGATGCTGAGGTTGGAACTACCAGGCAGAAGGCCCAGAGGAAGACCAAAGAGAAGATTTATGGATGCGGTGAAGGCGGACATGAAGGTCGTTGGAGTAAGAGTAAAAGATGCAGAGGATAGGGAGAGATGGAGGCAGATCATTTGCTGTGGCGACCCCTGAAGGGAAAAGCCGAAAGGAAAAGAAGAAGTTAAATTTCCTTAACCTGTTTTCCTGGCCCAGTGTTCTTGAATACTTTTACATATTTTACATTTTTAAGTACATCAACTGTGCCACGTGAATAAAAGGTTCAAACACCACCAGTCCTGCAAATCAACCACCGAGTTAATACTCGAGTGCAGATAAGCGTTTCTAAAAAGATGATTTGGACAAGAGTAGTGGTGGCCTGGAGGTAAAGGGCACTGGATCGCTGATCCTAAGGATGGGGGTTTTAGTCCCACGCTCCACAAGGTTGTCACTGTACCCCAGTGCACTAACTGGGTTATCAGAGGCCGGCTGTGTGTGTCACTGTCTAAGATGAGAGGTTCATGTAAAACCAGCTTGCAATCTGCAGAATAGGGTTTTATTTTTGGGGACAGTTCTTCAGTGGTGCAGGATGAGCAAGTACTGTACCCAAGCCTAGAGTGCCCTCTTTCAGTTGTGAGTGTAAAAATAACAAACATGTGAAATTATGTTTGTTTTTATTATGACCTACAGAATTATATGTAAGAATTTCACATATGAATTGCTCTGGAGAAGAAGTCGCATCTTCAGCCAAAGTATGAAAAAAAAGTGCGACTTGTAGTCCGGAAAATACAGTCCATCAACATTTTTTTCTGCTTTGATACAATCCAGCACCAGGAGAAAATAGACAACTTATTTCCTCAGTGTATATTAAACATGCTTCAAACGTGCGAATCATTAGCTGTGGCGACCCCTGAAAAAGGGGAAAAGCTGAAAGGAAATCTCTATTAAACATGATTCATATCTCTGAATGATGATTGCAGCAGGTGTGTGTGTGTTTGTGTGTGTGTGTGTGTGTGGGGGGGGGGTGTTAACACCATATCTTACACCGTGTTGTACATGTTTGACTTTTTTTTTCCATCCTGAAGGTCACATGATTACCTTAATGTGCTAGAAACCTGCTGGTGAAACAGGCCTGACTCCCAAACACCTCTACAGGACAAACTCCTGCTTCTGTTCCCCACACAGCAGTTTTATATTAAAGATGACGAGGAAGAGGAAGATAAAAGGAAAGAAGTAGTTTATAAGCGATATTATCTCCCAATAAATTTGAGTTGATTCTTAAATATGAAATGCATCAACAATTATATGTTTTATATTCCTTCAACTATAAGTATACCAAACTTTATATTATTTATTCAGTATTCATTATTACCGCCAATACAATGACAAATAATGATGTAAACAACAATATCACCCTTATAGTCCCCGCGTGTAGTTCAGGAGAAACACGGTGGATTCAGTGCAGGAAAGCTTCTGGATCATCTCCTCCAAACACAATCTTGACATTTACTGATAATTACTGTCCTGTGAAATTATTAATCAACGCAGTATATTTAGGCTTCAGGTTAGAATTAACCCTGAGACAGACATGATGACGCAATGACCTCCACTTCATTCTGACTGCGGGCTTTCTTCTTACAAAAATGAAATGAAAAGTACAAAATGAGAATATAATCATTGATAAAGTATAAATCATGGCCTGGACCGAATGACTCTTATTTCTACATGAAGCGCGCATATTTATTCTCAGGGCGATTGTTGCAGTATAACAGTCCTGTACACTGCACATTGATGCTGAAATCCGTTGCTATGGTTCCGTATCGAAATGGGGGAGAAAAAATAAAAATTAAATGATAAAGAGATGTAAATAAATACAGTATTTATGACTTACCTCAGTGTGGAGTAAACAGCGCGGTACAATGAGCACAGCGATGTGTTTTCAGCGCTTTTACGCCTTCATGCGCGCGCAATAACACACACTTACGCACACACACACACACACACACACACACACACACACACACACACACAGAGACGCGCACACGCGCGTGCCCAGCTGATGTGTTTAAAGCGCTCCACTTACTGGCCAATCGTCAAGCAGCGTGGCGTTATCTCTGCTCGCTGATTGGCTGACGTGGGGGCGTGCGTTTCCATTTAAACCAAACAAATTGCGCTGTTTTTTTTTCTTTTCCTTTTTTCTTTAATAAACTTCCGACCAAACGGAACATTTTTTTAAATTTGCGTCAAAGAAAAAAAAAAAACATTATAGGCATACTTGTACGTGTGGAGTATCCTGAAAATCTCTGTCAGGGACATACCATCATAGTACATTTCCCGTGATACCCTTGCTGTCCGCCATCTTGGAAGTGTGATTCTGAGAACCACATTCTCCATCATGGAAATGATCTCAGGGGGAGCAGAACTCAAACTGAAATTCAGTTCAGTGAGACTGCAGCATGAATTTCCATCATAAAAGCACACACAATAGGGAATGGGAATGGTAGTAGGATGCTGAGGTTGGAACTACCACGCAGAAGGCCGAGAGGAAGACCAAAGAGGAGATTGAGGGATGTGGTGAAGGAGGACATGAAGGCAGTTGGTGTAAGAGAAGAAGATGCAGAGCACAGGGTGATATGGAGGCAGATGATTCGCTGTGGCGACCCCTGAAGGGAACAGCCGAAAGGGGGAAAAAAAGACAATTTTCTTCATTCTTTTCCTTTCAGCTTTTTCCCTTTTCCAGGGGGAGCCACAGAAAATCATCTGATTCGCATGTTTGATTTGGTTTTCACGTCGGATGCCCTTCCTGACACAACCCTTTAGCAAGGGGCAGAAACACGCTGACGGCTTTGCAGCTCCTCTTGAAGTCAGCAATGAATCTTTTACATGAACCTCTCACCAGAGATGGTGAGAGACATGGCCAGCCTTTGATAACCCAGATAGTGCACTGGGGGACAGTGACAACCTTGTGGAGAGTGGGACTCGAACCCCCAACCTTAGGCTCAGTGATCCAGCACCCTATACCATCAGGCCACCACTGCACAATGGAAAAGGAAGCCCGATACTTCTTCTTTTTCTTTCGGCTGTTCCCTTCAAGGGTCGCCAGAGCAAATGATCTGCCTCCATCTCTCCCTATCCTCTGCATCTTCTACTCTTACTCCAACGACCTTCATGTCCACCTTCACCACATCCATAAATCTTCTCTTTGGTCTTCCTCTGGGCCTTCTGCCTGGTAGTTCCAACCTCAACATCCTACTGCCAATATACTCACTATCCCTCCTCTGTACATGTCCAAACCCTCTCAATCTCGCCTCTCTGACTTTGTCTCCAAAACGTCTTACATGTGCTGTCCCTCTGATGTGCTCATTCCTGATCCTATCCATCCTCGTTACTCCCATAGAGAACCTCAACATTTTCATCTCTGCTGCCTCCAGCTCTGCCTCCTGTCTTTTCCCCAGGGCCACTGTCTCTAAACCATACAACATCGCTGGCCTCATCACCGTCTTGTACACTTTTCCCTTCATTCTTGCCGATACTCTCCTATCACACATCACACCGGACACTTTTCTCCATCCATTCCAACCTGCCTGCACACGCTTCTTCACCTCTTTTCCACACTCTCCATTGCTCTGGATTGTTGAGCCTAAGTACTTAAAATCCTCCACCTTCTTTATCTCTGCCCCCTGTAACCTCACAGTTCCTCTTGGGTCCTTGTCGTTCACACACATGTATTCTGTCTTACTGAGACTAACCTTCATTCCTCTCCTTTCCAGGGCATACCTCCACCTCTCTAGATTTTCCTCCACTTGTTCTCTGCTCTCACTACAGATCACAATGTCATCTGCAAACATCATAGTCCATGGAGATTCTTGTCTAACCTCGTCTGTCAGCCTGTCCATCACCATAGCAAACAAGAAGGGGCTGAGAGCTGACCCTTGATGCAGTCCCACCTACACCTTGAACTCTTCTGTCACACCGACAGCACACCTCACCACTGTCTTACATCTCTCATACATGTCCTGCACCACTCTAACATACTTCTCTGCCACTCCAGACTTCCTCATACAATACCACAGTTCCTCTCTCGGCACCCTGTCATATGCTTTCTCCAGAGCCACAAAGGCACAATGCAGCTCCTTCTGACCTTCTCTGTACTTCTCTATTAACATCCTCAAAGCAAACACTGCATCTGTGGTGCTCTTTCTTGGCATGAAACCAAATTGTTGTTCACAAATGCTGACCTCTGCCCTTAGTCTAGCTTCCACTTTTCTTTCCCATAACTTCATCATATGGCTCATCAGCTTTATCCCTCTGTAGTTGCCACAACTCTGTACATCTCCCTTGTTCTTAAAAATGGGCACAAGCACACTTCTCCTCCATTCCTCCAGCATCTGCTCACTTTCTAAGACCTGGTTGAATGTTCTTGTCAGAAAATCTACTGCTACCTCCCCTAGAGACCTCCATACCTTGACTGGTATATCATCAGGGCCAACTGCCTTTCCACTCTTCATCCTCTTCAATGCCCTCCTCACTTCTCCCTTACTAATCTTTGCTACTTCCTGGTCCTCAACGGTCACCCCTTCTACTCTTTTTTCTCTGTCATTTTCCTCATTCATCAGCTCTTCAGAGTACTCTTTCCATCTTCCCAGCACACTTCTGTCATCAGTCAATACATTTCCCTCTCTGTCCTTTATCACTCTCTAAAATCACTGCTAATATGGGTGATGTATTAACATGGTGTATTACCTATTAACATTTAAACATATTAAAATGCACTTTTCAGATTTATCATTTACTTCCATTTCACAGCAGACTTAAACCCCACTCAGGTTGATTAAAGCAGCTCTCAGACCCTCATTTAGATAGAAACACCACCACTTCAGACATTCAATGTGCTTCACTGTGAAACCTTTGAATAGGAACAGTATTGGGCTGCGGGGGATGAGGACACAAGAACCAAAGCACAGACAACAACACAAGTTGGGAAACAGCCACAAAACTCCTTACCACCCTAAAGAATGGGAACATACAAGCCCTCCTGCATCTCTAGCTTTTGTTAGAAATACACACACACACACACACACACACACACACACTCACACACACACACACACACACACACACACACACACACACACACACACACACAAAAACAACAACTCATTTTTTTGCTCTTCTTCAAACGAAGCAGCTCATCAGACCACCGCTGACAATTTAGCCACCTTAAATCAGGAAAAAAACAAACAATCTAAAAACTAAAAACTAGCAAAGCTAACACAACAATCATGTAAATGTACATTTAAATCTTATCTACACATCATCATCATCATCATCATCATCATCGTCGTCTTCCACAAAGTCTGGGGTCGGGTCGCGGGGGCAGAAACCTAAGCAGAGCGGTCCAGACGTCTCTCTCCCCAGCCACCTCCTCCAACTCTCCCGGGGGGGACACCGAGGCGGTCCCAGACAAGCCAAGAGACATAGTCCCTCCAGCGTGTTCTAGGTCGACCCCGGGGTCTCTTCCCGGTTGGACATGCCCGAAACACCACACCAGGGAGGCGTCCGGGAGGCATTCTGACCAGATGCCCGAGCCACCTCAACTGGCCCCTCTCAATGCAGAGGAGCAGCGGATCTACTCCGAGCTATCCACGGATGGTAGAGCTTCTCACCTTATCTCTAAGGGAGAACCCCGCCACCAGGCGAAGGAAGCTCATTTCAGCCGCTTGTATCCGTGATCTTGTTCTTTCGGTCATAACCCAAAGCTTGTGACCATAGGTGAAGGTTGGAACATAGATCGACTGCTAAATTGAGAGCTTCGCCTTGCGGCTCAGCTCCTTCTTCACCATGACGGACTGGTACAGGCACCGCTTAACAGCAGAGGCTGCAGCGATCCGTCTGTCCATCTCTCGCTCCATCCTTCCCTCACCCATGAACAAGACCCCAAGCTACTTAAACTCCTCCACTTGGGGCAGGACCTCATTCCCGACCCGGATGGTCCTTGTCCGACTGAGAACCATGGCCACAGACTTGGAGGTACTGATCCTCATCCCGGCTGCTTCGCACTCGGCTGCAAATCACTCCAATGAGAGCTCAAGGTCCCGACTTGATGAAGCCAAAAGGACAACATCATCCGCAAAAAGCAGAGACGATATCTGAGGGCCACCAAACCAGAACCCCTCAACGCCTTGACTGCGCCTAGAAATTCTGTCCATAAAAATTATGAACAGAATCTGTGACAAAGGACAGCCTTGGCGGACTCCAACTCCCACCGGAAACGAATTCGACCTGTTGTTACCAATATGGACCAAACTCTGGCTCTGATGATACAGTGACCGAATGGCTCGTAGCAACAAATCTGGAACGCCGTACTCTCGGAGCACGCCCCACAAGATCGTTCAATGGACACAGTCGAAAGCCTTCTCCAAATCCACAAAGCACATGTGGACGGATTGGGCAAACTCCCATGCCCCCTCCAGAATCCTGTGGAGCGTATAGAGTTGGTCAAGAATGCTACGGCCAGGACGAAAACCACACTGTTCCTCCTGAATCCGAGGTTCGACTATCGGTCAGATCCTCCTCTCTAGTACCCCTGCATAGACTTTCCCAGGTAGGCTGAGGAGTGTAATTCCACGATAATTGGAACACACCCTCCGGTCCCCCTTCTTAAAAATTGGGACCACCACCCCAGTTTGCCAATCCAGAGGTACAGCCCCCGATGACCACGCGATGTTGCAGAGACGTGTCAACCAAGACAGTCCTACAGCATCCAGAACCCTGAGATATTCCGGGAGGATCTCGTCCAACCCCGGAGCTCGACCACCGAGGAGCATTTTGATAACCTCAGTGACCTCCACTCCAGTGATGGGTGAACCCCCACCAAAATCCCCAGGGTCATCCTCTTCCACGGAGGGCGTGTTGGTGGGATTGAGGAGGTCCTCAAAGTACTCCCTCCACCTCTCGACGACATCCCCAGTCGAGGTAAGCAGCTCCCCACCTCCACTGTAAATAGTGTTTGTGGAGAACTGCTTCTCCCTCTTAAGGTGTTGAATGGTGGTCCAGAACCTTTTTGAGGCCAACGGATAATCACTCTCCAGGCCCTCACCGAACTCCTCCCACGCCCGAGATTTTGCATCTGCGACAGCCTCGGCTGCGACACGTTTGGCCTGCCGATACCTGTTTGCTGCCTCGGGAGTCCCACAGGCTAATAAAACCCGATAGGCCTCCTTCTTCAGCTGGACGGCCCCCTTCACCGCAGGTGTCCACCACCGGGTTCGGGGATTACCACCACGACAAGCACCGATGAACTTACGGCCACAGCTATGGGCTGCCGCCTCAGCAATGGAGGCACGAAACATGGCCTATTCGGCTTCCATGTCCCCCGCCTCCTCCGGAACGTGGTTTTAGCTCTGCCGGAGGTGGGAGTTAAAGGCCTCTCGGACAGGGGGCTCCGCCAAACGTTCCCAGCAGACCCTGATTACACGCTTGGGCCGGCCAGGTCTGGAAGGCAGCCTCCCCCACCACCAAAGCCAACTCACCACCAGGTAGCGATCGGTAGACAGCTCAGCTCCTCTCTTCACCCGAGTGTCCAGAACATATGGTCGCAAGTCCGATGACACGACTACAAAGTCAATCATCGAACTGCGACCTAGGGTGTCCTGGTGCCAAGTGCACTTATGGGCACACTTATGTTCGAACATGGTGTTCGTGATAGACAAACTGTGACAAGCACAGAAGTCTAACAACAAAACACCATTCGGGTTCAGACTGGAGAGGCCGTACCTACCGATCACACCCTTCCAGGTCACACTATCGTTGCCCACATGGGCGTTGAAGTCTCCCAAGACAACGAGTGAGTCTCCCGAGGGAGCGTTCTCCAACCCCCCCCCCCCAAAGACTCCAAAAAGGGTGGGTACTCTGAACTGTCATTTGGTGCATAAGCACAAATAACAGTCAGGACCCGTCCCCCCACCCGAAGACGGAGGGAAGCTACCCTTTCTTCAACCAAGGAGAATCCATGGGCAGAAGCCCGACCACCAGGCGCTCGCCTTCGAGCTCCTCCCCCGGGCCTGGCTCCAGGAGGGAACCCCGGTGACCCGCGTCCGGGCAAGGGAGACTGCTTCCTGTGCTCTCTCTCAGATGTCATATGTCATAGGGTTTTTTTGAATCGCACTTCGTCTGGACCTTCACTCTTCTTATCTACACATCGCTGCTATTCGGGTGGGGGACAAGGAAATGATCTCAGGGGGAGAAGAACTCAAACAGAAATTAACTTCAGTGAGACTGCAGCATGAATTTACATAATAAAAGCACACCCAATAGTGAGTGGTAATGGTACAGTAGTAGAATACTGAGGTTGGAACTACCAGGCAGAAGGTCTAGACTCTAGAGGAAGACCAAAGAGAAGATTTATGGATGTGGTGTAGGAGGACATGGTGTAAGAGAAGAAAATGCAGAGGATAGGGTGAGATGGGGGCAGATGATTCACTGTGGCGACCCCTGAAGTGGACAGCCGATAGGAAAAGAAGAAGTTATATTAATAAATTATAAACAATTCATTCACTGAATGATTAAAGGAACATCAAGAAAAATAAGAACAGTGTAGGACAATTTTATCATATAATAAAAGATCAATATTAAATACACATCAAACGCATGCAAATAAAAATAATTTATATAATAAATGCTGTACATTTAGAATTAAAATAACAAACAGTGCTAATTATATCATTAATACACGGATAAAATCTACAACATAGTCTTAATGTATTACACATGGAATTATCGTTCAAAATAATAATAATAATAATAATAATAATAATAATAATAATAATAACAATAATAATAATATATTGCAATATATATATATATATCTATATATATATATATATATATCTATATATGTATATATATATACCCCACCTCAGAAGGTGGAGGCGACTCTGGCCCTTCTTGTACAGGGTGTTGGTGACCCCTGGGCCATGGTTTGAGGTTCATGTAAGAAAACCATTGCTAACGTTCGACAAGAGGAGCTGCATAGCCATCAGTGTGTTTCTGTGCTGCTATGGACTGGCAAGCTGTCCAGGCTGTACTCTGCCCTCGCCCGGAGTCAGCTGAGTTGGGCACCAGCTTTCTTGTGCAGTTGTGCAGCTTTCTTGTGTCATTGGTGCAGACTTCAATGGACATGTTGGTGCAGGCAACAGAGGGGACGAGGAAGTGATGGACAGGTTTGATATCCAGGACAGGAACACAGAAGGACAGATGTTGATCGATTTTGCAAAAAGGATGGAAATGGCTGTGGTGAATACTTTCTTCAAGAAGAAACAGGAGCATAGGATGACTTATAAAAGCGGAGGTAAGAGCACACAGGTAGACTACGTCTCGTGTAGACGATGTAATTTGAAGGAAGTCAGTGACCGCAAAGTAGTGGTGGGTGAGAGTGTTGCCAAACAGCATAGGATGGTGGTGTGCAGGATGACGCTGTTGGTGAGGAAGGTGAAGAAGGCAAAGGCTTTGGATGGTCAGGAAGTGCTTCCAGATGACTGGACAACTACAGCAAATGTGATTAGGGACACAGGTAGGAGAGTACTTGGCGTGTCCTCTGGAAGGAAAGTAGATAAGGAGACTTGGTGGTGGAATGAGGAAGTGCAGGAGTGTGTACTTAGGTTAGCTAAGAATAAGTGGGATGTTGAGAGGACAGGGAGACACAGCATAAGACAAAAGTAGCAGTGGCTAAGGCCAAACAGAGGGCGAATGATGACTTGTATGATAGGTTGAACAGTAAGGAGGGAGAAAATGATCTATACAGGTCTCACAGCAGAGAGGTAGAGATGGGAAGGACATGAAGCAAGTTAGATTGATAAAGGACTGTTAGAAGGAGGAGGCAGTGGTGGTCTAGTGGTATAAGGCACTGGCTTGCTGAGCCAAAGGTTGGGGGTTCGAGTCCCACTCTCCACAAGGTTGTCACTGTCCCCCCCAGTGCAGCTAACTGGGTTATCAAAGGCGGGCCATGTCTCTCACTGTCTATGGTGTGAGGCATGTAAAAGAACCATTGCTGACTTTCGTAAAGAGTAGGCTGCAAAGCCGTCAGCGTGTTTCCGCCCTGCGATGGCCTGGCGAGCTGTCCAGAGTGTACTCTGCCCTCGCCCTGAGTTGGCTGGGATGGGCACCAGTCTCCCCGCGACCCTAATTAGGATGAAGCGGTTACAGAAAATGAACTGAACTGTTAGAAGGAGATCAAAGAAGGAATCAAACCAGTAATTGAAGCATTACTAAAAGCAGGAGTACTGGTGGAGTGTGAGGACTCACCATGTAATACTCCCATATTTCCAGTTAAAAAAGCAGCACCATCTGTAGGATGGAGAATGGTACAAGACCTACAAACTGTCAATAATGCAGTAATTCATAGAGCCCCCTGTGTGGCAGATCCACATACCCTTTTAAACAGCTTAAGACCAGATGCAGTTCACTTTACTGTGGTGGATATCAGCAACGCATTTTTCTCAGTGCCTCTTGATAAAAATAGCCAGTTCTGGTTTGCATTCACCTATGAAGGGAAAAGATAAACTTATACCAGGCTGCCACAAGGGTACTGTGAAAGCCCAAAAATTTACTCACAAGTCATGGTCGCGAGTATGGCTAAATTCAACCCCCCCAGGGGGAAGTCAAGTATTGACGTATGTGGATGACGTCCTTTTGGCCTCACCAGATGAAGAAACCTGCAGAAAAGATACCATAGCACTCCTCAGACATCTGGCAGCTGAAGGGTACAAGGTCAGTAAAGACAAACTGCAGATGTGCAGAACAACAGCAAAATACTTGGGGCATAATCTGAGTGCAGGAGGTAGAACCATTGTGGATGACAGAAAAACAGCAGTATTGCAGGCACCAAAACCAGTGACAAAGAAACAAATGATGTCCTTTCTGGGCCTGATGAATTACTGCAGATCATGGATTCCGAACTATGTGGAAATAACACATCCATTGAATCAGCTCATGTACGAGAATGAAATAAGTATGTCTACACCACTGCAATGGACACCTGAAGCAGAAGGGGCACTTTGCAGAATAAAACAAATGATGGTCTCAGCAACAGTTCTAGCCCTACCAAACTACAGCAAAATGTTCTATCAAATGGTAGACTGCAAAGGTCATTTTATGACATCTCTACTGGCTCAAAAATGTGGTGATAAACTCAAACCTGTGGCTTACTACTCATCAAAGCTAGACAGCGTGACGTGTGCACTTCCTCATCGTGTGAGAGCAGTAGTGGCAGCATCAATGGCTGTAGAATTGAACGCAGGAGTGGTACTCTTCCATCCACTGACACTTAAAGTGCCACACGCAGTATCAGATGAATGGTAACTTCAACTGGCAAACCAGTCACTCATGCACAACTACTAAAAGAATTATTGGAAGCAGTACAATTACCAAGACAAGTAGCAGTATGCAAATGCGCTGCGCACACAAATAAAACAGATGATATATCCAAAGGAAACGCCTTTGCAGACAGAAAAGCAAAAGAAGCTGCTGAAGGAGAAATTGAAGTATTGACAATGACAGATGGCACTGAAGTCACCAGAGAAATCTTACAGAACATGCAGGAACAAAATCCAGAAAGTGAAAAGGCATCCTGGATAAAAAAGGGGCGCAGATTAAAAATGGGCTCTATACCTGTCCCAACAACAAACCAATTCTACCAAAGAACCTATTCCAATTGGCAGCGATTTTGAGCCATGGAAAGACCCAGAAAGGCAGAGATAAAGAAGGTGGAGGATTTTAAGTACTTAGGCTCAACAATCCAGAGCAATGGAGAGTGTGGAAAAGAGGTGAAGAAGCGCATGCAGGCAGGTTGGAATGGATGGAGAAAAGTGTCCGGTGTGATGTGTGATAGGAAGGTATCGGCAAGAATGAAGGGAAAAGTGTACAAGACGGTGATGAGGCCAGCAATGTTGTATGGTTTAGAAACAGTGGCCCTGGGGAAAAGACAGGAGGCAGAGCTGGAGGTAGCAGAGATGAAAATGTTGAGGTTCTCTTTGGGAGTAACGAGGATGGATAGGATCAGAAATGAGCACATCAGAGGGACAGCACATGTTAGATGTTTTGGAGACAAAGTCAGAGAGGCTAGATTGAGATGGTTTGGACATGTACAGAGGAGGGATAGTGAGTATATTGGTCGTAGGATGCTGAGGTTGGAACTACCAGGCAAAAGGCCCAGAGGAAGACCAAAGAGAAGATTTATGGATGCGGTGAAGGCGGACATGAAGGTCGTTGGAGTAAGAGTAGAAGATGCAGAGGATAGGGAGAGATGGAGGCAGATCATTTGCTGTGGCGACCCCTGAAGGGAACAGCCGAAAGGAAAAGAAGAAGAAGAAAGAAGATCTTAAACTGCTTTATGCTTTATTAACTGGGTTATCATAGGCTGGCCATGTCTCTCACTGTCTATAGTGTGAGGTTCATGTAAAAAAATCATTGCTGACTTTCGACAAGAGCAGCCGCATCGCCGTCAACGTGTTTCTGCCCTGCGATGGCCTGGCGAGCCATCCAGGGTGCACTCCGCCCTTGCCCAGAGTCTAGTGGGATGGGTGCCAGCCTCCACTTGATCCTAATTAGGATTAAGCGTTTACAGAAAATGAATGAATGAATGAATTTCCTTTCCAAATCATTCTAAAGTCTAAAACTGTATTGGTTGGTTTCTTAGCTGTGGTTGAGTTGCCCCATCTGCTGGTCAAAGGGTAGTTTTACAGTTTCCTTTAATGGCAGGAAATGAGAGAGAGAGAGAGAGAGAGCGAGAGAGAGAGAATGAAGAATTTTGGTGGTGACTGTGGAGCAATCAGCTCTTTTTCATCACTCAACTGAAACCAACCTAGAAAGGGTCAACGATAACTTTGCGGTCTTACAGAACCAGTTGCATTGAAAACCATGGTTTGGATTTTGCAAGATTTTGTGGGCGGTCCTGCAGAATTATGGGTGGAAAATATATGTGCAGTGATGTGGCACATATGATGGACATTTCAATCTCTATCCGGAAGACCACTTACACCTCAAGGATGCCTACACGGTTGCAGCTGTTGAATTAATCCACCGTCTGATCCACGGTAATTTTCAACATGACCAAACCCTGAATGGCAACTCCTGGTTCTTAAGGTCGCCCCTGGGCTCTCCAAACCTGAAAATTTACAGGATGAAGCTGGCTGACTCTAACCTTCCATAATCTAGTGTGAAGTTATTCTGGCTTTGCGAGGCTGAGGAATAACACATGGCTTCTCTGAGACATGTGAACCCAGCCAACTATGAGTTTTGAACTTCTGCGTCTCAGGAAAGAAATCACTATCTGCCTGCTTCCACACATCTGACTCCCAGATGTTTGCGACTGGCTAGTGTCAGTATGATTGATAGGTGTAAGTGGGTACGTGCCCCCCCCCCCCCCCCCCACACACACACACACACACCCACACACACACACATACACACACACACACTCAATGAGCTCATAAACTCACACATTCATGGCATGAAAAATAAATCTTTAGCTGATGACATCATTATCAGTTGACTAATTCAAAGCCTTGGATGGGAAACATCATGACGCGTTTATTGTGGATCGAAGTTTAAATCCAGATTTTGTATACGGTGCTTCCTAAAATGCAGATCACACTGAGCACGATTCTGTGGGCATGATGCCTACATGTCTGAAAGCAATAACTGCCGTGAGGAACCATAAAGCGCACCAGGTGTAAGAAGAATGCAGAAACTCTATTGTCCAGCAGCAGCGGCTCATCAACAGGACCGAGAGTTCTACACAAGCTCAGAACAATCAACTCGATAGAATTTTAGTTCATTACAATTAATACTACACGCAGAAGGTGTCGTGGGTTTGAACCAAGTGCTCGCCGACGGCATGTTTGTGTGGAGTTTGCATGTTCTTCCTCCAGGCACTATGGTTTCCTTCTAGAACCCAAAGGCATGCACAAATAGGCAAATAATGTGTGATTGCTCTGTGATGGACTGGAAAGCTGTTCAGGGTGTAACCTGCCTTCACTCAGAGTGGGCATGGATACAGCCTCCCTGCGACCCTTATAAAAGATCAAGTGGTTTGGAAAATGGGATGACAATGAATATTATATTCTGGCATAGCAAATACAGACAGTCCCACTCCAGATCAACAGAGGGCTCCCTCTCTCTCTCTACCTCACTCTCCCTCTCTCTACACCCCCCCTCTCTCTCTTGCTCCCTCCTCTCTCTCTCTCTCTCTCTCTCTCTCTCTGTCTCTCTCTCTCTATCACCCCCCTCTCCTTCTTAGCGGATTTCTGTGTTTAGAACAATACAGCTGTATGTTCATCCCTCGGGAGAGAAGAGTTGTTACGAGCATGTACATTTATGTGTAATATAAAAGGTGGTCATTAAATCTAAATTAGGGGTCCTGCGTATCATTGATAAAATACTTATATAATATATAAATGCAGCCAAGAGGCGGGGGGCACTAACCAGTGTCTCTCCCCCTTATGCCGGTCCCAAGCCCGGAGAAATGCAGAGGCTTGTGTCAGGAAGGGCGTCCGACGTAAAACCAATGCCAAACTTTTATGATGCAAATCAGAAGTATTACCCCCATACCGGATCAGTCGAGGCCCGGGTTAACAATGACCGCCATCAGAGCTGTCAACCAACAGGGTGCTGATGGAAATTGGACTACTGTTGGTCAAAGTCGTCGAAGAAGGAGAGGCGGGAGGCGTGTCCGTAGGCAGAGAGAGAAGAGGAAAGGCATGAGTCTAGGACTGAGAGTAGGGACTTTGAATATTGGAATATTGGCTGACATGATGCAGAGGAGGAAGGTGGACATACTGTGTGTTCAGGAGACCAGGTGGAAAGGTAGCAAGGCTAGAAGCTTAGGAGCAGGGTTTAAACTGTTTTATCATGGTGTGGATGGGAATAGAAATGGAGTCGGAGTCATCGTGAAGGAGGGGTTTGTCAGGAATGTTCTAGAAGTGAAAAGAGTGTCAGACAGAGTGATGAGTCTCAAGTTAGAAATTGAAGGCGTGGTGTTCAATGTTGTTAGTGCTTATGCCCCACAGGCAGGATGTGAGCTAGAAGAGAAGGAGGGATTCTGGAGTGAGTTAGATGAAGTGATGCAGAGTACCCCCACAGGTGAAAGAGTGGTCAGTGGTGCAGACTTCAATGGACATGTTGGTGCAGGCAACAGAGGGGACGAGGAAGTGATGGGCAGGTTTGGTATCCAGGACAGGAACACAGAAGGGCAGATGTTGATCGATTTTGCAAAAAGGATGGAAATGACTGTGCAGGCAGGCTGGAATGGTTGGAAAAAAGTGACTGGTGTGATGTGCTATAGGAGAGTATCAGCAAGAATGAAAGGAAAAGTGTACAAGGCGGTGGTGAGGCCAGCGATGTTGTATGGTTTAGAAACAGTGGCACTGAGGAAAAAGCAGGAGGCAGAGCTGGCGGTAGCAGAGATGAAAATGTTGAGGTTCTCTCTGGGAGTAACGAGGATGGATAGGATCAGTAATGAGTACATCAGAGGGACAGCCCATGTAAGATTTTTTGGAGACAAAGTCAGAGAGGCTAGATTGAGATGGTTTGGACATATACAGAGAAGGGATAGTGAGTATATTGGCAGTAGGATGCTGAGGTTGGAACTACTAGGCAGAAGGCCCAGAAGAAGACCAAAGAAAAGATTTATGGATGTGGTAAAGGAAGACATGAAGGTCATTGGAGTAAGAGAAGAAGATGCATAGGACAGGGTGAGATGGAGGCGGATGATTTGCTGTGGTGACCCCTGAAGGGAACAGCCGAAAGGAAAAGAAGAAGAAGAATATATGTTTGCTGTATCTATTGGTGAGTCAGGACTATTGATAGGTTCACACATAGATGCTCTACGTTTAAGGACACATGTACTTTAAGGTAGAAGACAGAATAGGAGTCATCGTGAAGGAAGGGTTTGTGAGGAATGTTCTAGAAGTGAAAAGAGTGTCAGACAGAGTGATGAGTCTCAAGTTAGAAATTGAAGGTGTGATGGTCAATGTTGTTAGTGCTTATGCCCCACAGGTAGGATGTGAGCTAGAAGAGAAGGAGAGATTCTGGAGTGAGTTAGATGAAGTGATGCAGAGTAACCCCAGAGGTGAAAGAGTGGTCATTGGTGCAGACTTCAGCAGACATGTTGGTGCAGGCAACAGAGGGGACGAGGAAGTGATGGGCAGGTTTGGTATCCAGGACAGGAACACAGAAGGGCAGATGTTGATCGATTTTGCAAAAAGGATGGAAATGACTGTGCAGGCAGGCTGGAATGGTTGGAGAAAAGTGACTGGTGTGATGTGCTATAGGAGAGTATCAGCAAGAATGAAAGGAAAAGTGTACAAGGCGGTGGTGAGGCCAGCGATGTTGTATGGCTTAGAAACAGTGGCGCTGAGGAAAAAGCAGGAGGCAGAAAGGATGGAAATGGCTGTGGTGAATACTTTCTTCAAGAAGAGAGAGGAGCATAGGGTGACCTATAAAATTGGAAGTATGAGCACACAGGTAGACTACATGTTGTGTAGGTGATGTAATTTGAAGGAAGTCAGTGACTGCAAAGTAGTAGTGGGTGAGAGTGTTGCCAAACAGCATAGGATGGTGGTGTGCAGGATGACACTGATGGTGAGGAAGGTGAAGAAGGCAAAGGCAGAGCAGAAGACAAAGTGGTGGAAGTTTGAAAAGGAAGAGTGTCGTGTTGTCTTCAAGGAGGAGTTGAAACAGGTCTTGGGTGGTCAGGAAGTGCTTCCAGATGACTGGACAACTACAGCAAATGTGATTAGGGACACAGGTAGGAGAGTACTTGGTGTGTCCTCTGGAAGGAAAGTAGATCAGGAGACCTGGTGGTGGAATGAGGAAGTGCAGGAGTGTGTACTTAGGTTAGCTAAGAAGAAGTGGGACGTTGAGAGGACCGAAGAGAATAAACAGGAGTACAGGGAGACACAGCGTAAGGCGAAAGTAGCAGTGGCTAAGACCAAACAGAGGGCGTATGATGACTTGTATATTAGGTTGGACAGTAAGGAGGGAGAAAATGATTTATACAGATTGACACAGCAAAGAAATAGAGATGGGAAGGAAGTGCAGCAAGTTAGAATGATTAAGGACACAGTGAAAGATGTGTTGACTGATGACAGAAGTGTGCTGGGAAGATGGAAAGAGTACTTTGAAGAGCTGATGAATGAGGAAATGAAGAGAGAAAAAAGAGAAGAAGAGGTGATTGTTGAGGACCAGGAAGTAGCAAAGATTAGTAAGGGTGAAGTGAGGAGGGCATTGAAAAGGATGAAGAGTGGAAAGGCAGTTGGTCCTGATGACATACCGGTGGAGGTATAGGAGAGGTAGCAGTAGATTTTCTGAAAAGAACATTCAACAAGGTCTTAGAGAGTGAGAGGATGCCGGAGGAATGGAGGAGAAGTGTGCTTGTGCCAATTTTTAAGAACAAGGAAGATGTGCAGTTGGATTACAGAGGGATAAAGTTGATGAGCCAAATGATGAAGTTATGTGAAAGAATAGTGGAAGCAGAGATAAAGAAGATGGAGGATTTTAAGTACTTGGGCTCAACAATCCAGAGCAATGAAGAGTGTGGAAAAGAGGTGAAGAAGCGTGTGCAGGCAGGTTGGAATGGTTGGAGAAAAGTATCCGGTGTGATGTGTGATAGGAAGATATCGGCAAGAATGAGATGAAAAGTGTACAAGACGGTGATGAGGCCAGCGATGTTGTATGGTTTGAAACAGTGGCCCTGGGGAAAAGTCAGGAGGCAGAGCTGGAGGTAGCAGTGAAGAAAATGTCATGGCTCTCTTTGGGAGTAATGAGGATGGATAGGATCAGGAATGAGGACATCAGAGGGACAGCATATGTTCGAGGTTTTGGGGACAAAGTCAGAGAGGCTAGATTGAAATGGTTTGGACATGTATAGAGGAGGGATAGTGAGTATATTGGTAGTAGGATGCTGAGGTTGGAACTACCAGGCAGAAGGCCTAGAGGGAGACCAAAGGGACGATTCACGGATGTGATGAAGGAGGACATGAAGGTAGTTGGAATAAGAGTAGAAGATACAAAGGATATGGTGAGCTGGAGGTGGATGGTTTGCTGTGGCGAACCCTGAAGGGAAAAGCCAAAAGGAAAAGAAGAAGAAGAAAAAGAAGAAGAAGAATCTGTAATTTGGTGTTTTATTAATTTGAAGAGAGAAAAATCAGTCTGGTAAAGGAACAAATGTTTCAAAGCTCCTATCATATAAATACAGAAAATAAATAAATAAATAAAACACCGATAATCCCATCCATCCCAAAATACACGAAAATAAAGAGATAAATAAAAATGTGCCTTTCATCTTTCTTTTTTTTTTTTTTTTGATATTAACAGAATCGGTGCATTCCTGATTAAAGAGTGCAAAAGGTCTCGATGAAATAGTTTTGCGATCACGCTACCTCGGTTTAGGTTTGCACTCTCTGACTGCATGTCTAGTTTTTTCATCTGTTTTGCCAGCTCGATTAAACATGGCACACGCTCACTGATGTTTATGTTTTAAAGAAAAAAACCTCTCAAAAACATAAAAAAAATGACACTTTTTTATTATTACTACATAATGGAAATGTATAGTGAGCAGAAATTCATTTTAATATCAACAATCATTTAAAAAGGGAGATTTGGGATTTATTTGTATTTACTTACTGAGTTTGACAAAAGAAAACATGCTTAAATAAATAAAAACAATATACTTATACATGGGGACAAATTATATCTGAAAATAAATGTCATTTATTATTTCTCCAAAAGCCTTCAGAAACAAAATAATGTTTATATAGCAACTCAGCAGATGATCCCAAACAACAGAGCAGATATTCACAAGACTACTCATTATTATGCTTGACCAATCAACAAGATGGGATGTTTTAAACTCCACCCACATGCCTTGTTAATTTTTTTCTCCTAACTCGGCAAAAAAAGAATCAAATATGGATATTGTCTATTGCGTAATGTTCCTATCTGTTAATCTTTGGTATTTTTAATGTATAAAATCATGAAATTATAATTTTTGGTAATATTAGGCAGCATTAGCATGTGAGGGTGTTTATGTTTGAATGGCCTAAATTTAAATAAAATTAAACAAGATTATAATTGATAAGAAACTGAAATATTTACAGAAATTCATGTTATGTAATATTACTTTAGTTCCTTTTGTTGTCAGTTCCTAAAATATAAACTTTGAATTCTGATTCAGAGTTTGACGTCATGGAAACACAGTTATTGTGGACAGATGTATTTGTCAGTAGGACATGATGTCCCTCACTGTCTGGTGCTAACCTGTACAAGACGGAAAACAAACACTAAATCGTGAAAAACAGTAAAAATATTCTGAACAATATTTTCAATGCGGATGAAACCGGAAGAAATTTCACTTTATTGTTATATGAAGTTTATTAACACCACAGCGTTTATTTAAATCACAGTGAAGTCAATCAGGAATTTATATCAGTATTTAACCTTTCAGAGGCATCCCTACCCTGCCACACCTGCCACACCCATGTGTCCACGCCTTTTCAGAGAAGCCAGATGAGCCTGCATCTCTGCTTGTCCTGTCCACATTCTCCCATCAGGATTAATGATCCATGTTCGGATTTGGAGCTGAACGTTCAACTATGTTCCTGCTTTATTCCGTTAAAAAAAAAAAAAAGAATCAGACGTTTTAGATTTCAAATGTAAACACATATTCAAAACTTAATAATGACATACATATGAAATGAACCATTGTAATGGTTTATCTGAGAAAGTCCCAAAACAAGGTCTCACAACACAACCTTGTATCACATGAATGGCACGGAAGAGAATGACTTGCGGTTTAAGTCCCAGTACCACTGCTGATATTGTTGGCTGGTCCCAATCATAAGGGGAGATTCGGAACAGCCGGATAACCTACTGTGCATGTTTATGGACTGTGGGAGGAAACCGGAGCACTTGAAGGAACCTACCCAACCAGGTGGAGAACATATAAAACTACACAATGGGAATCGAACCCAGGACCTTCTCCCCCTTTATATATAAAAAAACTCAAAGCTCCCTCTACGGAATTAAATAGAACTACTTTTATTCTGCTTCTTTTCCTGTTGTTAAATCGTATGTGAGTGCTGCGACACTGGCTGTGCTCTGAGACTGATTTTTTTATTGGCAGTTCCAGCATAGTTGTGACGTGAACTCGTTGGATTGGCTAGGCTGTGCTGAGCTGAACAAACAACAAGTACAGAAACCAAGGAAATGTTTTGTTCCTAAGCCCACTGACGACAGGAAAACCGTGTCATCAAAACATTAGCTGTGTAAACCGTTTTGGATTCACTGTCACGCTTATCTCTATAGCATATCATCCTCAGAGTCACTAGAATGTGACGTCTCACTGTCTCTACCAGAGACTTGTACCATCCTGGTTTGCATAGGGAATCATTTACACCAATTTCCTCCAAATTGCTGCTGTCGTCTCTATTTGAACATATTTTTTTAATCAACTTAAATGTTGCTGACTGAATAGATGTGCTTGTTAACTTGTGCTGAACAAACACAGTCAATAAGCTCATATTGGCTAACCGTTCAGTGCCGTTAATAATCCACGGGATAAAATCACCAGGTTTTGTGCTTTTTTTTATGGTCATTTATGATGAAATAAACATTTGTATCACTTATAAAGTATTACATTTCACGTACGAACAAATCCAATTCTCTTTAAAACACACACCTGAACATCACGGTGTTTTCAAGCCATTAAGCTAAAAGGAAAAAGTCATGCTGCGATGGCCTGGCGAGCTGTCCAGGGTGTAGTCTGCCCTCGCCCGGAGTCAGCTGGGAGGGGCGCCAGCTTCCCCATATTCCTAATTAGGATTAAGCGGTAACATAAAATGAATGAATAAATGCATGAAAAAGTCTTGAACTTTCCAGGAAGTGAATGCAGTCATATCTCTTAAGGGGTCCGGGGTGCAGTTTGTGTTCTAAATTCCTACAGGGAGTGGGCAGTTGTGACCCAATGGTAAGATGCTGGATCAATGATCCCAAGGTCAGGGATTCAAGCCCCACTATCACCCGCTGTCACCCCCAGCGCAGCTAACTGGATTACTATGTCTTTCACTACCTGTGGAGAGAAGTTCATGTAAAAAAAAAAAAAAACATTGCTGACTTTCATCAAGACTAGCGGCATAGCCGTCAGCATGTTTTTGCCATGAAATTGCCTGGTGAGCTGTCCAGGGTGTACTCTGCCCTCACAGATAGGCGCCAGCCGACCCGACCCATGGATAATTTGGATTAAGAGGTTCAGAAAATGAATAAATTCATGCAGGGATTACATGAACATGTGCCGCAGGACTGTGTTGTGATGGAGCAGAGGTACAGTTTGCACCCTCAAGATCATCATTGACACAAAATAATTTAATCCCTCAAACGTTCGCCTTGTTTTAAATTTCTCCTAAAGCAACCAAAAGACTTTGTCCTTTTACAATATATTAAAGCCCCTCAGTCCGATATAGTAACAGCTTTCCCAGAACTCATCAGCACTGAGGTCGAATGGTGAAAGAGACATGGCTCTATAATTCATAATAACCTTATGAACTTGTCTTCCTCTGGCAACATTCTGTTGGATAGATATAACTACAACCTACTACCACACACATGCACACACACACACACACACACACACACACACACACACACACACACACACACACACACACACACCCACACACACACACACACACACACGCAGTCAGTTAAACCCTGAACGGCACTGAACTGCAGTTGTTGTTCTATTCTCCAGAAAGACTTTTCCTTTTGTATCGCAATCAGAACAAACTATTTTCTCTCATGAAGAAAAAGAGACCAGAGTGACTGGCACTTTTTCATGAGGACATGAGGACGCACGTCCAGCTGTGGGGAATCAGTGAACCGAGACCAGAGCACTACAGTTTGGTTCTCACGGAGTGATGGTGGACAAAAATTCCCTTCCTGACTTGTTCTCCCACAGCCCATCATGTCAGAACCATTTTTAAACCATGACCTCAATCAGAAAAGAACCGCAAGACCACATTTATTGAGATCCAAAATAAAGAAGATGTGTTGTCTGGCTTGTTGTCAGAGCAAACTAATGAAAATAACAAAGAAGAATTATTCATTTGCTTTTCTCTCCTGCTTTAGGAAATAGCACAATAATGATACACCTATACACGGAAGCCATAACCTGGTGGTTAGAGAAACGGGTTTGGGACCTAAAGATTGCCGGTTCAATTCCAAAACAGGAGGTACAACATGTGATGGTGGGGGTGGATGAAGTGCACTTGAGCAAGACACCTAACTCCTCCCCCAACTGCTCCACTGGCGCCCCAGTGTGTGGCAGCCCATTGCTCCGAGTGTGTGTTCACTTTGGATGGGTTAAATGCAATGCAGTGGAAGGTACAGTGTCTCAACCATGCAGCACGGATCCATTCATTTTCTGAACTGCTTAATGCTAATTTCGGCAAGGACAGGGTATACCCTGGACAGCATGCCAGGCCATCGCGGAGGCAGTATAGATTATGCAACTAATACATATATCTCTCTCTCTCTCTCTCTCTCTCTCTCTCTCTATATATATATATATATATATAGATTCTTCTATAATCACCTGAAGAGAGAGGATGGTTTCACCACCCCTCGAAACAGATCTGTAGTGATAAATGGAGTTTCAATAGAAAGTCTTTGTCCTGTCCTTTTATTTTTGTATATATATATATATATATATATATATATATATATATATATATATATATATATATATATTATTCATATGTTTAAAAGTATGGCAACATACATAGCAATTAGTACAAAAAACTCGCTTGTTTGAAAAATTTTGGAAGATTGTTGGGGTTTCACCTTTCAAGGTCACTCAAGGTCAAAGGCTCAATTGAAAATCCTTACATGGTTTCCTTTTAGTGATCTACAGTAAGTGAATACTAACTGCACCTGTTTCAAAAGTATAAGGTCACTATCTCCAAAACTTTGTGACCTTGCTCTGACCTTGACCTTTGGCCTTGACATTCCAAAGTCTAGCTACATCCACGTGCAATACTTTACAATACACGGTGGTGCAGTGGTCGCACATCTGCCTCAAAGCAAGAAGGTCTGAGGTTCCCGGGCTCGGGGCGTTTCTGTGTGGCGTTTGTGTGTTCTGCCCGTGCTCATGTGGGTTTCCCTCAAATACTCTCGTTGCCTCACACAGACCAAAAACAGGCACAGTAGGTTGTTTGACTGTTTCAAGTCACATCTAGGTGTGAATGTGAATGGCTGTGTGTTGGTCCTGCGATGGCCTCATGAGCCATTCAGGATGTACTTCGCCCTCGCCAAGAGTAGGCAGAGATTGGTGCCAGCTTCCCCATGATCCCAATTAGGATTAAGTGGCTTAGAAAATAAATGAATGAATAAAATGCTTTAATTACCTGGTCAGAAATATAATGATTCAAAATGAATGATTTGATTCTCCTGGAATGATTCAGACTTAAATGACTTTATCAGATTGATGCATTTAAAACCCGGCTGAGCTCACTTCACTGAGACGGGACTTCTGTATGGCACTTAAGATGGCCCTTATCTGACTAAAGAACCACACCCAGGTTAGAACACACCAGGGTTGTGTACAAACACACTGTGTTAGGGCAGATTGCAACTGGCTTAGGAAATGATCCATCAATGAACGGAACAGAACAAAACTAAGACAGGATGTCCTCCCAGAGGAGTGTGGACTTCCTTATAGCATGAATCACTCCCCCCCCACACACACACACACACACACACACACACACACACACACACACACCAACCCCCCACACACACACACAGACTTACCATTACTACGCAGAACACATTTCCACAGGCAGACACACATGCAGATGATCAGCAGGAAGGCTACTGCAGTCACCGAGATCAGGATGGCCAGAGCTGTTCCAACTGAGAGACACAGCACAGATATTCATTACGTTTTTACACATCTCAACTAAAACTGAGCAAAATCCTCGAGTACCGAAGGCTCGTGTGAAGAAAATAAATAAATAAATAAATAAATAAAAAAACAGAAGTAGAACATTCCATAACAAGCAGTGGTGGTCCAGTGGATAGGGTGCAGGATCACTGATCCTAAGGTTGGGGGTTCAAGTGCCCACAAGGTTGTCACTTCCCCACCCCCCAGTGCAGCTAACTGGGTTATCAAAGGCGGGCCATGTCTGTCACTGTCTATGGTGAGAGGTTGATGTAAAAGAACCATTGCTGACTTTCGTAAAGAGGAGCTGCAAAGTCGTCAGCGTGTTTCTGCCTATTGCTAAAGGGTTGTGACAGGAAGGGCGTCCGATGTGGCGACTCCCGAGAAAAGGGAAAAAGCCGAAAGGAAGAAAGAAAGAAAGAAGATTCCATAACAAACAGAAACACAATTACATTTGTGGGTGGGACACGAATGAAACAAAATATGCAGATGATATTGCTTTTATTTCTCTCACTGATTTCTTTCCAAGTGAAAATTATTTACACACACACACACACACACACACACACACACACACACACCACACACACACACACACACACACACACACACACACACACACACACACACACACACACACACACACACAAAAAAAAAAAAAAAAAAAAATCTTTGTTGCACTCCGGGAAATTTCCGAAGCGTGTGGTTTTAATAGCAGTTCCAAAGTGTGCTAAACCACCAAAATATAACGGAGGTGTGGCAGAACAATAATGATCAAATCAGTCTTAAAAATATCTTTGTTGGCAGTAACACGGCCGGTTGGGCCGAAATTGTCCATAAAAACCCCTCCTGAGCATTCAGACACAAACAATAAAAATATACCGTATGGTTGTGTTCAAGAAACGACGTGTCCCCTATCATTCACCGTACTAAAAAGTGCCCAAAGCAAAATCAGTATTAACCTTGTGATTGGTCAATTTCACCAGTTCGGTGAAACAGCAATTCTCATTGGCCAGTACTGTCTTAACAACAAAGGCATGATGGAAGGGGACAATGATGAGGCAAAAAAAACCTGTTTTCTGACACCATTAAAGGTCCCAACGTTAAAATAATAAATAAATTAATGTGTTTCAAATTGAGCAATGCATTTTCAACATTTTCGAAAAAATACAAGTTAATTATATACCGCCAGCAACAGCGCGGAGCGTGACGAAGGTATTTGTTAGTTGTTGACCGCAATATTAAAAGTTGATATGTTGGAGAAATCCCCCAGTGCAGCTAACTGGGTTATCAAAGGCCTAAAAACCTATGAACCAAATCAAATGTGCAAATCAGATGATTCGCTGTGGCGACTCTCGAGAACAGGAAAAAACCGAAAGGAAGAAAGAAAGAAAGAAATGTTGGAGAAACGATGATACTCTGTTGTTTACAATATTAAAAGAATAAATGTTGATATTCAATTTGTTGATTTCAAATATAAGATATTTAGTTCATTCTACTGTGTTTACAACATCACACACATAATATAGCATGATGTATGAAAAAAAATCCCCGTAAATACCTGATGGCCTGCACAGGCAAAAAAAAAAAAAAAAAATCTCCCTCCCGAGTGAATCTTTTTTTATCATGTTCTTGCCAACAAAGAATTTTTAAGCCTGACCCCAGTATGTGATAACACATTGACAAAACATGTTATTATTAGCAAACCCGGTTCAGGAAGGATGTGAAAGGTGAGAACACAGCAGCAGGAGGGGGGTACAGTGGTGGCGTTGGCGTATGGTGATGGGTTACTGATCTCGAGGTTCAATCCCCACTATCACCATTACTTGGCCCTTGAGCAAGGCCCTTAGCCTTCAAGTGCTGAGATAATTGTAAATAGCAAGCCGCATTCTCCACGGCTTATCACCGTCCCCTCAGTGCACTAATTGGGTTATCAAAGGCTGTCCATGTCTCTCACTGTCTGTGGTGGGTGGTTCATGTAAAACAACCATTGCTGACTTTCGACAAGAATGAATGAATGAATGAATGAAGTTTAACGGCACTTTCAACACATATCATGTTTTACATTGTGCCAAACATGGTTATTTTATATTAAGTATAATGACGAAGAGTTCAATTTCAAATCGCGAATGAAGCGAAGGTAAACCAAATCATTTTCTTCGAACAATCAATTTTCGTGTAAAACCCAATCGAAAGGTGCAAAAGTAATATTAAAAAAACGAGTCTGGCTGAGGGTGTGCATTCCTATACTTTTCCAACCAGCAGTAAAAGTCTGTTGTTATTTTCGGCGGAATTGCAGCACTCTAGCAATAGAATTCATGCTAACGATACCACAAATTCAGAATTTATAAAACATTTCAATATCTTTTAAAAACTGCAGGATTACTGAAGCATTAAATTTAGTAAAAATATCGTGCAAGTTGTTCACGTTAAAATGTTGGTACTGAGTCTCAGCAAAATCCGTGCAATCTATTAAATGTGCTTGACCGTCAGGGGGACTGAACAAGTGTCCCACACAGGCGCAGGCTCCCCTTTCAGTAAATAGCTGTGCGTAATGTAGGCGTGGCCAATACGAGTCCCGGCCAACACTACTTCTTCTCTTCTACTCGTTCTACTTGAGTAAGAATATAAACTTTTTACACTGGGCTTTATGCGATGAAGTTTATTGTTCGTCTCTTCATCCCACTGGCTCTGCCACTGACTAAAAACTAAATTATGGATATGACACTTTACATCAGTATAGGGGACCTTGTTCTCAGAAACACGATGATTAACAGCTTCCTTCGCTAGTGTTCGACAAGAAGAGCTGCAGAGTGTTTCCGCCCTGCGATTGCCTTGCAAGCTATCCAGGGTGTACTCTGCCCCCACCCGGAGTCGGCTGGGATGGGCGCCAGGCTCTCTGTGATCCTAATTAGGATTAAGTGGTTGAATGAATAAATGAACGAATGGATGAATGAAATTCTGTAAATGATGCCTGATTTTGGGAATCACCATCAAATTTCATACATTTAAAAAAAATCTTGTGGTTTATGGTGGTGGTTAGAGCCAATGCCCCCCACCCCTCCGCCCATCATGGGGTTAATTTGATTTCACTGCTGTTTGAAACTGCCATCAGAACCAACCTGTGTGAGGCCTGCTTTACTTTCTTTTTTTAAAAGAATTAAATATCAGTCAGGACATATTTATGTGCAGTTCACATGTTCTCGCCGTGCTAGCATGGGTTTCTTCCAGGTACTTCGGTTTCCTCCTACAGTCCAAAGACATATACAGTAGGCTGATTGGCTGTTCCAAATTACCCTGAGCAGTGAGTGTGGGTATGTTGGCCCTGCGATGACCTGATGGGCTGTTCAGGTTGTACCCTATGATTTGGAACAGCCAGTTAACCTACTGTGCATGTTTTTGGACTGTGGGAGGAAATTGGAGAACCTTGAGGAAACCCACGCAAGCACGGGGATAGCATGCAAACTCCACTCAGAAACGCCCGAGCTGGGAATCGAACCCAGGACCTTCTTCCTGTGAGGTCAACGTGCACTACATCATCATGTCATGGCAACACCACAGAGTTAAATATCAAATTTCGAGCATGTTTAGGTTTTCCTGAAGTTTGAGCTGACCACAAACACAAGGTGTGTTGGGTATTCCAATTAACTGAACCTCCCTCACTGCCCCCCCCCCCCCCCCATTTTCTCCATAATTTAGTCGTATCTAATTTCCACCCATCAAGTATTGCCTTCCCGATCACATAACCACCACCAACCTGGGAGGGGCAAAATTATGCACACACCCCTTCTGTGACATGTAATGCTAGCCACCCATTCATTTTCTGTAACTGCTTAATCTTAATTAGGGTCGCAGGGAGGCTGGCACCCATCTCAGCCGACTCTGGGCAAGGGCAGAGTACACCCTGGACAGCTCGCCAGGCCATCACAGGGCGGAAACACGCTGACGGCTTTGCAGCTACTCTTGTCGAAAGTCAGCAATGGCTCTTTTACATGAACCTCACACAATAGACAGTGAGAGACACGGCCGGCCTTTGATAACCCAGTTAGCTGCACTGGAGGGAACAGTGACAACCCATTGAGAGTGGGACTTGAACCTCCAACCGTAGGATCAGTGAGCCAGCACCTTTACCACCAGGCCACCACTACCTGCTATCCACCAAGTTCTTTTCAAAGTGCTGCACATGCATATTTGGAGGCAGATGTAAATCACTTGGAAGGAACGTGCTATCTGGTTCTTAGTACAATTGAGCTCACAGACACCTGTGATTGGCTGACAATCACTGTGCGGGACAGGGATGTAAGCACATGCCGTCCTTTCCTCCCGTGAGAGCTCGGCCAATTATCATCCACGGACACCCAGTTACGGACGGCTGTGGCATTAAACCGGATTCGAACTTGCGATCTTCATCTTAATAATGGCGCGCCCTGTTGATGCGCCTCTGGCGAACCCCATGCACATTCTCTCTGCCCCTCCCAGTTTGCATACCAGCGCACTGTCTATGGAGCTTTCAAATGACCAATCAGAGCAGAGTAGGAACCAAGAATAGAATCACCATGAATGGGAGAAGGAAGCCAAATATTTTGTCGAGTGCATAAGCTTAGTATTTGAGGGGAGGAGCTTCCTGATGGCCTGTGGAGGCTTTTGGAATAGGAGTAATTCTGTGATGCTCCCCTGATGTCCATTTTACAAAATAAAGTCTAAAAATTGGAATAATATATGACCTAAAACATCCTATTAGCTTTCTAATACTGAACTGATAGGGCTGCTTTATGCTGAAATTTGTTTTCTACAGCTTACTCCAGCATGATGGATGATGAAAATAATCTAAGATACGATAAAAATAGCATTCAAAACTTCATTTCCAGATCAGAACATAGTGACTGTAAGAACTCTGGGAAATATCGAGGTTGTGTTTGTCTCCTTTCCTTCTGTACATAACTTGATGTACTGAATTCCCACTGCTCTGGGAGAGACCTGCGTGTGTGTGTGTGTGCGTGAAACCCCCATCTCATTGAGAACATTCTTCCAATGTTTGCTTTGCATTAAGGCACCAGATGATATTCATCCCTGATTTATTTTTTCTGTCCAGAAGCAGCTGCAGTTTTCCAAGCCAACAAAAATCAGGAGGAGAGCATCACAGTTTAACCTACTGTGACACCAGAGATACACCATGAGAACTACTGAAAGACCATGAGAAGTACTGAAACATCAGCTTAATGAAAAAAAAAAAGACTACAGGCAAACCAGAGATGACCTATCGAATCATCATGAGATACCAAAGACAAGAATAAAATACCACGAGAAGAACTTCTGAATCTCCACGAGAAGAGCTTCTGAATCACCATGAGAAGAGCTTCTGAATCACCATGAGAAGAACTAATGAGACACCATAAGAACTACTGAAACTCTAGTTTAATGAACAAACTACAGGTGAACTAGAGTGTTCAGAACTACTGAGTCACCAGGAGATAAACTATTGAGATGCCAGAGAAGAATGCCCTAATCAACATGAGAAGAACTAATGAGACACCACAAGAAGAACTATTAAGACTCCAGAGTAATGAGAAGAATGAAAATGAATAACTGAGACACCAGGTCAACACAAAAACAAACAAACAAACAAACAAACACCCCAAAAAAAAAAAAAAAAAAAAAAAAAAAAGTCAGAGTAAAATAGCTGTTCTTCTGCATTGAGAGGAGTCAGTTGAGGTGGATAGGGTATCTGGTTAGACTGCCTTCCGAACGTCTCCTTGATGAGAACATTCGGGCATGTCCGACCAGGAAGAGACCCCGAGGTCGACCGAGAACAAGCCAGAGGGATTATGTCTTTCGGCTTTTCTAGAAATGCCTCAGTGTCCCCCCCCTCCCAGAAATGCTGGCGAAAGTGACAAGGGAGGGGGTATGTCTGGACCTCATAGCTTATGCTGCTGCCCCCGCGACCCAACCTCGGATTAAGCGGATGATGATGATGATGATGATGATGATGATGATGATGACATTGTCGTGTACTTTACATTTGGATGTGAAATAGTTCCTGCTCACTCACTCACACTGAGAGTCCTTTATTTCTGCTGCTACAGGTTACAGAGTTACACTCACTCTTGGTGTTCATCGAAACAGCGATGGCTGACTCCAAGCCTTTGTGGTGGACGAGACATTTGACAGAGACGTCCTTCAGTAGGCTGGACTGTACCATCAGCGTGCTGATAACCAGTGTCGTCCCGTCGTCCTGCTCTATGACCACAGACACCGGTGGTCCCAGCGTCCTGTTATCTCCCTCCACATTCCAAACGATCTCAGCCTTGGGGCGTGCTACGGCGGTGCAGTTTGCCTCGATCACACCTGGAGATGTAGTTTTGTAGCTCACCTGAGGTTTGGGTAGGACTGCAGAGGACAATACAAGGACACACTCAACGCATGAGGATAGCATGGAATCATACATTATTAAACATTCTGAAACAGTAGATGTGTGTGTGTGTGTGTGTGTGTGTGTGTGTGTGTGTGTGTGTGTGTGTGTGTGTGTGTGTGTGTGTGTGTTCCTCCAGCTGTTTCTTTTAAGTATGATTTAAGTACTCGATCTTTTGAGACATGCTGCTGCCATCAAAATCAAAACGAGTTCATGTTTTACAGTAAACAGCAAAATGTATCAATTTTATGTCTTTTATGTTGTGTTGTAAATAAAATGAGTTTATGAGAGATTTACAAATAACTGCATTCTACTTAGATTTATAATTTATAAGCCATACAGCTTGTGCAAAATATTTATCTGAAATGTTGATGGAAGTGAGATTGGGACCGAGTGGGACAGAATAGGAGTGAGAGATCCGAGAGCGAGATTTACTCACGCACAAAAGCATGAGTGTTAAAATAAAACAACAGAACAATTAGAAAGAAAAGAGAGACAGGCAGAGAGAGAGAGAGGGGGGTGAGAGAGACAGATAGAGGGAGAAAGAGAGATAGACAGAAAGAGAGGGGAGAGAAGGAAGAGATTAAGAGAGAGATTGAGGGAGGGAGAGAGAGCGAGAGGGAGAGGGAAAGAATGAATGAAGGGAGAGAGAGAGAGAGAGAGAGAGAGAGAGAGAGAGAGAGAGAGAGAGAGAGAGAGATAGGAAGGGGCGAGAGAGAGAGTGAAGGGGTGGGAGAGGGGAGAGAGGGAGGGAGAGACGGAGGGAGGGAGGGAAGAGACAGAGAGAGAGAGCGAGAGAGAGAGAGAGGAGGGAGCGAGAGAGGAGGAGAAAGGGAGAGAGATTGAGGAAGACAGATGGCACAGAGAGAGAGAGAGAGAGAGAGAGAGAAAAGAGAAAGCGAGACAGAGAGAAAGTAGGGGGAGAGTGAGTGAGGAGGTGAAAGAGCACAGAACAATACAGTGTGTAATACAATCATTCATTTCATGCTCAACATTGTACAGTTATTCATGTTCACAGCACAGCACTCTCATTGTCTCCCCATCCCCCCCCGCCCCCCCCCATACCCCTGTTCCCCGTCCTCCGAGCTGCATGCGGAGCTGGATTCATGATTTTGTCGTCTCACAACCTAATGAAGCTTTAAATCTGAAATGTCAGTGGTTTACATAAATCTCTGTATGTTCATTGATACGAAAGCATGTTGTTGAGGAAATACGTCATTACTCAGTGAAATTATTTCGAGAAGTGAGAGGAGGGAGAAATGTCTGAAGTCTCCAATGCATCTGCTGGACTTTAGAGTTTTAACCCTTAGAACAAGTCAAGACTAGGCTATAAACTCATGTGGTACATAAAAAAAAAAAAAACGACTTTATCTCCTATCTTATGCTTCTTCAATTATCATTCATTCATTTTCTGAACTGCTTAATCCTAATTAAGCTCGCAAGAGACTGGTGCCCATCTCTGCCATCCATGGGCGAGGGCAGAGTACACACTGGATGGCTTGCCAGGCCATCTCAGGGCAGAAACACGCTGGCGGCTATGTGGCGACTCTAAGAAAATCAGCAATGGTTCTTTTACATGCACCACCATTTACTTCTACACAACAAACAGTGAGAGACTTTGAGAACCAGGTTGGCTGCACTGGGACAGTAATGACAATGGTTGACAGTGGAGTTTATACACACCCCCCCAACTTGAGATCAGCAATCCAGCACCTTGTCACCTGGCCTTCACTGACTACACAATGAGGTTGACATCAGGATACTATATTTATAATTTTACAGGTATACCTTGGCCTACATTGTTAATTGGTTCCAGAAAGTAAGTAAAAAAAAAAAAAAAACACTTAAATGGTATTAGCTTGTCTCTAGGCCTAGGCTAGGCTACGCCAAATTAACTTCTATAATATTTTATACTATCGGGCAGTGGTGACCTGGTGTTCAAGGGCACTGGATCACTGATCGTAAAGTTGGGGGTTCGAGTCCCACTCTCCACAAGGTTGTCACTGTCCCCCCCCAGTGCAGCTAACTGGGTTCTCAAAGGCCGGCCATGTCTGTCACTGTCTATGGTGTGAAGTTCATGTAAAAGAACCATTGCTAACTTTTGTAAAGAGGAGTTGCAAATCCGTCAGCATGTTTCTGTCCCTTGCTAAAGGTTGTGTCAGGAAGGGCATCCGATGTAAAAATTATTCCAAATCAAACATGCGATGATTCGCTGTGGCGACCCCTGGAAAAAAGGGAACAGCAGAAGAAAGAAGGGAAAAAAAAATTGCGAATTATTGATGCGGTTTTAAAACCCTATGTATGATATTACATACGCTAAAATATGCTTGTTAAACACATTGTATAGATAATCTTACTCATTAATGGAGTAATAATGTATTAAAATGTAGCAATGATCAATAAAAACTTTTTAATTTTGTTACGTATGGAATTTAGAAGAGGAAAAGTGCCTTGTGAAACCAGCAAAACACAACAAACCAAGACATACAATATATACAATTTAATAATACAGTATTAACAAAGTAAGGCAAAAATAATAACTTACAGCTTAGAACTAAACAAAATACAAATTGAACAAGGGTCACGAAATAAAGATATTCACCAAGCAGCTGCAGTATGGTAAATTTAGAGACGGTGCGAGCGCCGGTGGTCGAAAGCTTGGAATTCCGCGTATCGAAAGTAATGAATGACGAAAATCCTCACGTTGGCTGTGGATGTATGTGGATGATGGACTTGGGTTATGAAGTTATGAATGACAAAATTTGGATGAAGCGCGTTAGATGATTAGATGATTCTCCTTAGATGATCCGCCCGAGCCAGTGGGCAACTGGTCCTTATATAGATTCTTTAAAGTTTGGAAAAGTTCCATTTCTTGAATGTTCTAATCACCTGACCCGCCATAGGGCGCATGCGCAACTAGGTCCATCTCGAAGTTTACCTAGTATGCTGGAAAGTTCCAGACCCAATTAGACCATGAAGGCAAGACAACAATGACCCAAAAACAGCAGAGTAATACCATGTGTTACTATTTACAGCACACTAACAATATAATTACATACAACATTTATACATTCATTATATTTATATTTACATTTATACATTTATTTACACACCCCATAACATTCTCCCCCTTAAAGAAAAGAAAGTTTTGTAGAACTCTCTGCTGAGTGTAATGTTAGATATTTCAATTCATAAAACATGCATCATCAAAATCCACAAAAAATTTCAAACTCTAGAGAGTGCATCCGCAAAACATTGACTTTACCCTTAATGTGCTTAATAGCATGATTGAACCCTTGCAAAGTTAAACTCCACCCTCGGTATCGGATAGGAGTCAGTTCGTGAGAGAGCATTGACAATCTTCATGTCATAGCACCGCAGCGCCAACCCATCCAGAACTCTTCGACACAAGAACACAGGGTGAACTCCACGGACTGTCACTGGGTTCAATGATGTCATTGTCCAGCATGTACTTCACTTCTTTTTGCAGAATTTCACTCTTCGCAGGATTCATTCTGTAAGGGTTTTGTTTCACAGGCACAGCATCACCTACATGTATATCATGACGAACAACATCTGTGTGGCCAGGCACATCAGGAAATAAATGATAGAACTCAAAAATCAAATTTGATATTTGAACTTGTTGTTCAAACGATGACTGACAATTTCTCATCAAGGTGAGCTAACACATTCGAATTGTTCAATTTTGGTGAAACATTATCACTCAGATCATCAAACGTCACATTACATCCAACATTCTCAGCATTGTTAAGAACCTGTACATCCTCAACAGCAGAAGTACAATCAGTAACTGGGGAGAGTGTGGCAATACAACTTGCATGTCTGGTTTGTCTCCTATCATGATACTCCTTAATCATGTTTACATGACATAACCTTTTGTGTTTACGTCGACCAGGAGTCAGGACAACGTAATCCGTTTCGCTAACCCTTTTGTCAATCAGATATGGACCCTGATATCTAGCTCGAAGTGGTTGACCAAAAATCGGAAGTAGCACTAGAACTTTTTAACCAGGAGTGAAATTTCTTTCTTTTGACTTTTTGTCATAATCTTGTTTCATTTTTGCTTGTGATGTTTTCAAATTTTGCTTGGCGAACTCACATACTTTTGAAAGTCTATTCCGAAAAGTAGAAACAAGGTCCAAAAGATTGATCTCAGGATTGCGATTGAGCCATTGCCCTTTTAGATGTTTTAATGGCCCGCAAACACTATGTCCAAAAACAAGCTCAAAGGGACTGAACCCTAAACTTTCCTGAACTGATTCCTTGACAGCAAACAACAACAAATGCACACCCTTGTCCCAGTCCTACTCTGTCTCAAAGCAATAAGTCAAAGTTTGATGAAATCGCTCTAAAGCTCCCTGCAACTCAGGATAATAAGCACTTGATTTGACCTGTTGAATGCCTAGTTGATACATTGCCTGTTGGAACACCTTAGACATAAAATTAGAGTCCTAATCTAACTGAACAACATTTGGCAACCTAACTAAGGTGAAAAACTTGATCAAAGCCTTGATAATCACAGGAGTAACAATTCTTCGAATAGGAATTGCTTCAGGAAACCTGGTAGAAACACACATGATGGTAAGAAGACACTGATTGCCAGACCTAGTTTTCGGCAATGGACCAACACAATCAATGATTACTCCACTGAGAAGTTCCTCAAAAGCCGGTGCGGGAGAAATTTTATGATTTGGTTTGTCCACAAATTGACACGCGTGACAGGTTTTACAAAATTCAGCCACATCTTTTCTCAAACAGGGCCAAAAGAAATGTACCAAATGTTTCTCACAAGTTTCGCTTACATCCAAATGACCTGACATGGGACTTTCATGTGCCAATGCAAGTACATGATTTCAGAATGATTTGGAACAACATTTTGGTCATGGAATTTCCATTCATGCTTTGCAAGAATATCCGGTGACCTATACTTCTTCATCAAAACACCATCCTTAAATTAATAACCAACTGGAACCTTACTAACCTCCTCAAAAGAAACAGCCAACTTCAGCAACTCAACATCTTCGCACTGAGCATTAATAAGCTGCTTTCTGGAAAGAATTTGATCACCACCGGACAAACTATCGGATTTGTCAAGAAGACCTGATCAGTTATTACCCTTTGAAGATAAGTCATCAGCCTCTACCTCATGAAAAAAATGATCCATAAAAGTATTTGACAAATCACAAATGGAATCATCGAGCAAAGAAGTCTTGGAAGTCTTGGAAGAAATGTCTTTCGACATTGAACGAGTCACTGCACATGAAGGAAAGATACCTGGAAAATTCTCCTCCAACTTTTCCGTTCAATCTGAAGTTTCCGGAGAAACAGTGACAATAGGATCAACCCCAACTTTACTGCTCATAAGATCATTACCAATCAACAAATCAACACCCAGAACTGGAAGAGCATCGAGAACACCCACTTTAACCTTACCAGAAATCAGGTCTGAAGTCAAATTGACAAAATGGAAAGGAGCGAGAGAACTGTCACTTATACTCTGGAGTAAAGCAATGGAATTAGCTGTAGACTCGACAGAAAAAGGCACAACATACTTCAAAATCAGAGATTGAAAAGCTCCAGTATCCCTCAATATAGTAACGGGCCATGGAATTATCTCCCATAAGTGAAACAGAGCCATAAGAAATGAAAGGTAAATACTCCTTTGGCACCACAGACCCCGAAATCTTGTTCTCGCAAACAACACTCTCCTCAGAACCACCTGGAAATAAAGGCTTAGGCATGAAAGACACACAGGCATTTGGGGAACCCGTGGACTGATTTTTGAACTTGAGTTTGTAGCATGCGGAAATTAAATGACCTATCTTCTTACAATAAGCACAAACAGGATCAGAGTCACTGGAAGTCTTAGGTTTAGACTGAGAATGTGACTGCTTGTTCGAAGCACTTGTGCCTGTACCATTACGAGAACCCGCATGACTTGAAATCTTACCCGGGGAAAAGCCCTTATGGCAAGAAAACTTGGAGAAACCCAGAGACCAAAAAGAACTCTTGTGAGTCAAAAAATAATTCTCAGACAACACTGCTGCATCCTGTAAATCATTAACCTTTTGTTCATCCAAATAAGTCTTGAGCTCAGAATTAACACACTGCTTGAAATCCTCCATCAAAACTAACTGCCTCAAACTATCAAAATCTGAAATCTCCTTAGAACTACAATATCTATCAAAAAAAGTTTCCTTTTCCCTAGCAAACTACACAAAAGGTTCATGGTCCCTTTTAGGGGCATTTCTGAATTTCTGAGGATAAGCTTCGAGCACTAACTCATAAACTTTCAGCAGGGTCCTTTTAACGAAATCATAATCAGAACTTTGCTCTGCAGAAAAGGCCGAAAATGCATCCTGAGCTTTTCCCTTTTAAAGGGATTGCACGAGCATTGTCCACGACTCCTTTGGCCACTTGAGGTTTTCTGCCACCTTTTCAAAATGTAGGAAAAAAAATATTTTCAAATTCTCCCTTATTAAAAGAATGGTTTAAGACAATTTTCAAAATTTGAAATTTCCTCATCGCAGGTGTTTCCTCACGTTCTAAATAATTAGAGCTGCAACAAATCAGATTTGTGTAAGGCAGCAACTTTCTCAGGGTTGGGGGATTTAAGAAAATCCTCAAGTGTAAACACAATTTTGCTGGTTTTGCAATTAAAATATCAATAGGTCATGTCAGGAATTAAGGCATGCGCTAGAACAGCACTTCGCTGCATCCACCAGCCGTCTTCAGTCATCCAGCCATCTCCTGGCGATCGACCAGGCCTGCGCAGGGCCCATACCCCCCAGCAGGACAGCCCTCGGCTGCGACAACCACGTCACACGCGGCCGTCCCCGCGATCAGCTCCAGCCCCTAGGATCCCGAACGGACAGGATATGGTGTGCTGGGTACGAAGGCGGGAAACGCACCAAGTGCCCGTAGTAGCGCAGCTGACGGTCGCAGATCAAGCAGGTTCCTCTTACCATCCCCGCATCCTCAAGCACCTTCCGGTAGGTAACAAAGTCCCACCAGCGGTATCCGAAGATGCGGCGAAGGGAAGTCGTAATGAAGGAGTCCAGTCGTCATCCAAGCTCAACCGTAAGTGTCCTTGTCTCACTCGAGTAGAGCAAGACAGGGAGCACAAGGGAGTGAAGGACTCGGGCTTTCGTCCACCTGCTCAGATACCTCAAACGCCACACGATCCTGTCCAGCGAGTTCATCGCCCTGTAGGCTAGGCCAAGTCGATGATTGATCTCGGCCCTGCAATCAGTGGAACAATGGACCACGTTGCCAAGGTAAGTGAAAGACTCCACGATCTCTACTCTTTCACAACCCACAGCGATCGAGTCAACAGCAGCATCCAAGAGGTCGCCGAAAGCCTGGATCTTGGTTTTGATCCAGGAGACTTGCAAACCAAGTGGTTCCGCCTCCTCATCCAGCGAACAGAGAGTCTCCGTCAGGACATCCACCGTCTGCGCGAAGATCACTGCGTCATCGGCAAAGTCCAGATCAGTAATCCAAACCTCACCGAACGACACACCGCAGGCCAATCCACTCGATACCGCCACCATGATCCAGTCCATTGCAGTACTGAAGAAAGTGGGGGCCAGAACACACCCCTGCCTCACTTCGGTCTCGACCGAAAAGAAGTCAGAGGTGGAGCCCCCACACCTCACAGCACCCTCTGTCCCAAAATACAGCGACAATATCAGCCGTACCAGAGCCGACGGGATCCCACATAACTGAAGTATGCCCCAGAGGGCCCCCTATCTACCAAGTCGAACGCCTTGGAAAAGTCTATATTGGCACCAAGGAACCCCTATCAAACTCCCTCAAGCACTTAGATAGGACATGGAGCGCCAGGATGTGGTCAACGGTAGACCTCTTTGGTGTGAACCCGGACTGTTCAGGGCGCTGGTGCGCTAGAAGCTGCTGTCGGATCCTGTCCAGTAGAATCTGTGCAAAGACCTTGCTCAGAACTGAGAGGAGAGTAACCCCCCGGTAGCTGTTGCATTCTCGGGTATCACCCTTCTCCTTCCAGATCGGGACAATGATGTCCCATTTCCAGTCGGTTGGGATGACACTAGTGCTCCACACGGAGCATACAAGAACGAAAAGCCACCTGAGGACCACCTCCCGCCTTAATCATTTCCACGTGGATACCACAAACTCCCGCAGATTTGCCATCCGCCAAGCGCTACACTGCCCTCTGAGTTTCCTCGAGAGATGGCGGGTCACAGCCTGGGAGAGGGCTAGCAACAAGAGTTTCAACATTCCCAACGGCCAAGCTCCGGGCGGGAGGATCAGCACGATACAACTACTCAAAGTCCTCAGCCCAACGAGTCCTCACTTCAGATTCTTCGGTAAGGACACTAACGTCTGCAGCTTTCACCATCTGGCATCGCGATGTGGACCGAGAGGAACAGAGGCTCCACAATGCCCTGTAAGCTGGGTGAGAGTCACTCGAATTCAAGTGGCCCTCGTCCATCTCACAGAGGTCGTGGACCGCAGCCTCCCGATCTCTTCGCACCGCCTTGATGGCTTCGTGAGGTGCTCCTGAAGGTGGTCTCTGAAGCCTGCACCTGCGTCCAGATCCTCCAGGAATTCCCCAAGACTACTGGTGAACTCCGAAGCTACATCGGGGTCCCCGAGTCTGCTCACGTCATGTCGCATTTGGCGAGCCGGGTGTTTCTCAGGGCACCTGAAGCGGATCTTCAGAGTCGCCACCAGAAGTCCGTAGTCTCCCAAGAAGAGCTGGGCACTTCTGAAGACATGGCAGTTCTGGACCAGCCGCCAGCGACTACATACAAGAACATGGTCGATCTCCTTCCTAGTGATGCCGTCGTTGGAGTACCATTGGAGTTGGATCTCTGGAACTACGAGCCAACATTCCTTAAGCCCCTACTTTTTGCAAAGTCAAGAAGCATTAAGGTGCTTTCATCGCTGCGTCCAGAGCCGTCAGGACTGACACATGCTTTGTAGCCATCCGAGTTAGTGCCAGTGGTCACATTGAAGTCCCCAGTACGATCAGGGTGTCCCTTCCCGGAACCTCTGACACTATCGTGTTGAGCTGATCGTAGAAGGTTTCCTTCGTGGATCGATCACTCACCCGGTCGAAGCGTACACTGCGATGATAGAGAGCATCCCCACTGTGTGAGTCACCCTCAGTCTCATAATATGCTCGTTGACTGGGACCACCTCCGATACCAAATAAAGATAGTCACCAAGCAACTGTAGTATGGTAAATTTAGAGACGGTGCGAGCGCTGGCCGTCGAAAGCTTGGAATCCCGTGTATCGAAAGAAACAAATGATGAAAATCCTCGCGTTGGCTGTGGATGAACGCGGATGATGAAGTCTTGAATGACGAAACTTGGATAAAGCGTGTTGGATGATCCATCTTAAATGATTCTCCTTAGATGATCCACTTGAGCCAGTTGGCAACTGGTCCTTATATAGATTCTCTAAAGTTCAGGAAAGTTCCATTTCTTGAATATTCTAATCACCTGACCTGTCCCAGGGTGCATACACAAGTAGGTCCATCTTGAACTTTCCTTAGTATACTGGGAAGTTCCAGACCCAGTTAGACCATGAAGGCAAAACAACTGTGACCCAAAAACAGCAGAGTAATACCACGCTTTACCATTTACAGCACACTAACTGAATATAATTACATACAATGTTTATACATTCATTATATTTATATTTACATTTATACATTTATTTACACACCCATAACAATTTTGGACTGTGATAATATTTATGAACAAATAAATCACTTAGGCTTCTTACCAGAAGCTAGAGAAGAGGCAAAGCATTTGAGTGGCTTCATATGGCTTAAATACTCATTAAAAACACACTTAAAATCCTTGAATTTGCAATTCCAGCAATCACACGTTGATAACACGTGCACCGAAAGAAGAAAAAAAAAAGAAATGTACACAGTATCTGTAACCAATCAGCAGGAGGGAGAAACAAAAGCTCTCAGTCACTGGCTAAATTTGAAGCACATGCCAGTAATGTGGTGATGATGAATATGTATAATTTTCCGGGGCTGCCGCAAATTCAGTGTTTCTCAAAGAGTGGGGTGTGCCCCCCTTTGGGGATGTGGTGTGATGCCAAGGCAAACTTGTATGTCCTTGAGGAATATGCTTTTTTGCCATGCTGCACTAGAATTAAGTGTTTTTTATTCTTATTTAGTGCTTTTTTATTTTTAATGTCAATAAAGATACAATGTTATGCAGAGGTGTATTCATTACCATTTTATAGACAAGTAATACTATTTATAGTCGCACGCGGGGGCGCTGGCGGGGCGTGAAATTTTTTTGGGTTTTTTTCTTCCTAGAGGGGGTGTCACAGAAAATAAATGAGAAGCACTGCGTTAATTTCAAAACATTATGCAAAAAAGCTTTTGAGAGCAAAATCCGAAAGCATGCGGCCCCGCCTTTTTTTCCATATATTTTTTGAAAACCTACGTATAATCGAGAATGACTTAACTCAAAATGACTTAAGTTGAGGTATACCAGTACTTTTCTATATTGTTAAATGTGGAAGTGTCTCTCAGGTCGACTGGTATTACTATTACAGCTCATTATTTTACAAAATTGTTCAAATTATTCCACGGTAGAACTACCTCAAGACCAGTAAAGAAACAACTTCTGCCATGTCCTCTATCTGTTCTCAACCCAAGACACAGAAGCTCATTATCTTCATCCTTTCAGCTGTATATGCAGTAAGTAATAAGTACATACCGAACACTGTGAGGCAGGAGGTTGCGGTCTTTGTGCCTTCTGGGTAGGTGTGGAATTGGCAAGTGTAGCAGCCTTCGTCCTCTGTCTTCACTGGATGAAAGGTGAGCTGGGAGTCTGATAAAGAGCGAGTGAGACTTGTCCGATCTGCGTATGAGTCTTCAATCATGGGATCGCTGCGTTTCGCAAACGATGCCACTTCCTGTAAGATGTTACGTTCTGCCACTTTCTTCCACAGAACCTGCTGCACCTTCTCAGGCAGGCCGTAGAGACATGACAGGGAGGCCTGCTTACCTCTTACCACTGTCTTATTCCCGCCATGGATCACCGAGGCTACAGACAGACAGACAGACATACAGACTGACAGTCAGACATACATTTAAAATGGCAGTCCTACTGTAAGTACTTCGGACTCTTAGGTGAGCTTCCTCCAGGTACTCCGGCCACTCTAAATTGCCCTTAGGTGTGAGTGTGAATAGTGGTAGGTGTGTTGTCCCTGTAATCGACTGTTGAGTTGTTCAGAGTTTACCTTTCCCAACAGCAGCTGACATAGGCTCATGCCTGCCAGTGACCCTGGCAGTTAGGAAAATAAATGAGAAAAACTGAGGATCACTTGAGTGTTATCATCTTTACAGGACGTGATGGCTATACCTCACTGAGAAAGAGTGTTTTGAGGGAGAACAGGAGAAGACTGAGCATTGAGCCTTGTGGGAAACCAGTCGAGAGTCTCTATGACATTTGATACAACCCTCCAGTTAAAAAGCTAACTGCTGCCATGATGTTACATTATTTCTAAAAATAACTCATGAGACTGGTGACAGACCATGTTGAAAGACTGATGACAGCATTTCAGGCAAAATCTGTTGAATAAATAATTCATTCCAGATAGCTGAAGATTCAAAACATGTTTGACTATATAACAAAAAACAACCTCTCGGTGACTTTTATACCATCCAGTCATTCATCTATGATCCATCCCATTCATCTCTCAGTGCCAAGAGGAAGCTGCAGCCAGTCCCACCAGACTACAGGTGAGAGTCGGAGTTACAGAGTGAACAGAATACGCTGGTCTAGTCCCATTCACACCTCTGTAAAATTTAGAGTGGTCAGTTCACCTGTGGACATCTTTGGACTGTTAGTGGAAACCGTGATCACATGAAAGCATGGTAATAACGTCCAAACTCCACACAAGAATGTGTCACCCATGAGCTTTGAACCCACTTTGGGATAACAATACTTCCTTTTAGTCCATAGTCTGAGAGATACCAAATATCAATTCAAACCTCATGTCTTGTGAACACAAATTGTCTAAATTCATAAATATGATCAAATGTCTGGACCCAGTCCAGTCCAGATGTGGATCAAGTTTTATTTCTGGGGGGAAAAGTGCTTACAGGTTCAGCTCCCGTAATTTATATCTTATATGAAGAGTGGAAAACATTCCACAACCTCAGAAAAGCTGAAAGGAATTACTCTTAACGTACTTCTGAACCTCTACAGAGATACTCAGGTGGAGTACAGGTCTGTCCATGATTTGTTCTGAAGACAAACTGGAATCTTTGTACATTCTCTGAAACTCTAAGATCTCATAAATTATTCAATGGTGTTGAGTTGTAAAGACCATTTCATCCAATCTACCAGTTTTGTGTAAATAGCTGAAAATATACCGATCCCAACTTTAAGCAGAGAAAAATGATAATATTGTCCTGTTATAGGAAAATAAGCAGGGACGGATTGGAATAAAGAATCAAAGCCAACGAGATCACGAACATTTAGATTCTCTTCTCAGATCATTACATCATAAAGTGTTTTAATGGTTGTGTGAGTGTTGACCCTGCGATAATGTGGCGAGCTGTCAGGTTATACACCACCCTCACCCAGGGTTGGCTAAGATGGGCGCCAGCCTCCCTGTGATCCAAATTAGAATTAAAAGGTTCAGAAAATGAATGAATGAATAAAGTATTCTTTCAGCACGGCGAATCCCCTCAACAATTTTGTTGATAAAGCTCTTTAAAGTTGTTATTTCCAAGATTTTTTCTCCCATAATATAGCTATCACCAAATCTTACCCAAGTATGCTTCATTATCATGTGACCACCAATAACCAGAAAGCGACAAAGGCAACACACACTTCCTTAAAAGGTCATGTGATATCAAAGTCCCACTCAGATCTTTTCAAACTGCTGTGCATGCATATGGGTGGTATAGCGGTCAGTAGGTCATACAGCAAAGAAGTCCTGGGTTTGAGTCCCGGCCTTCCTTTTGTTTTGGATTTCTTACTGTAAATAGTGCCTGTTTCCTTTATGGGTGGCACAATGGAGTAGTAGTTAGCATGTTAGCCTCACAGCAAGAAGGTCCTAGGTCTGAGTCCCTCATCATCATCATCATCATGTTTCCCTTGTGGCGTCGTGGACAACCTTGGGGCACTTTTGCTGGAATCTGGTACCCAGCAGTCGCATGGAAATCGGTCTTCGCCATCTATGAAGACTCGATTTCATTACCTTTTAAAGAACTGTTATAAAATCGCTTAAATTAACGAGGAGAAAGAGGTTACTTCACTTCCTAGTCGCCAGTGACTCCGTTGGCTCACTCTGCCGCAAGGCCGAGCTACCCAGGATGCACCTGTCCTAATGACGGAGGTGGAGTCTGGCTTGGGTGTGATAGGTGTTTAGATTTAGCAGGGCTTACAATACGACTGCCTTCTAAGTCTAGCGGATAAATCCGAAAGTTGCGCTTCAACACTCCATGCACCCTCACTCAAACATTTCTGTGTGGATGTTCTTCCTGTACAGTGGTATCTTGACTTACGAGTGTATTTTATAATGAATTTGCCATGATATGAGTTTCGATCCCATTTATGAGCTCTGCTGGGAAAATGGCTTTTCCGGGCCGATTAGCCTCGTATTCTTCCACGTGTATTCCTCCGTGCTCCGAGAAAATGTTGTGCAGTGCTTCTCAATTATTTTCTCTGATGCCCCCTATAGGAAGAAAAAAAACATTTCATGCTCCCCTTGGTGCCCTGCACGTGACTATAAACAATGTTTACTGCACTTCATATCGTTTGCTCTGTGCTTTTTCCCTACACCATAGGGAACACAGTGAGAGCGCAACTGCCACATGCTGAAGAGGATACGCAATTACACTTAATTCTAGTACAATATGGCAAAAAAGCATGTTAGGGTCATACCCCCCCCCCCCCCCCCGGCATCACACCATGCCCCCAAAGGGGAGTGCACCCCACTATTTGAGAAGCACTGGCCTTGTCGGAGCTCACCACGAGCCTCTCCTCACAGGCATTCTTACCGTACACATGCACAAACTTCTCCTCCTCCTCCTCTTTCTCTGTTATGCACCACATCATGCCTGCCCACGTGACATTTTCATGCCCACAAGACATCTTTACCGCAGTCCATGATTGGAAGAGTTAATTGACTTATTGTTTATTCTTGTTTTATTATTATTTATAATTAATTATTATTAATGTTAATATACATGCACTGTATTATTATTATTATGATTTTTTTTTTACATGTTTATCTTTAATACATTTGGTCAAATATATGTGTTTGTGTCAGGTTATATGAGTTTGGGAGAGTGTTGGAATGAATTAATTGGTTTTCTTTTATTTCCAATGGGAATTTTTTTTTATCTGACAGACATTTTGACTTACGAGCTCGCCCTCGGAATAGATTAATTTTGTAAGTCAAGGTACCACTGTACTTGCATGGGTTCCCTTGAAGTACTCTGATCTCCACCCATAGTCTGATCTCCACCCAAAGTCATGCATATTCGAATACTAATTGGCTGTTTCAAATTGCTCCTAGGTGTGAATGTGATTGTAATTGGTTGTACATAATGGCCTTATGATAGTCTTGTCAAGTGTAGGCTGAAATAGGCAGTGAAATTCAGAAGGTTCAGGGTAGTGTAGCCCCTTTGAAGGAAAGTGCTCTCCAACCATGATTGATTAGTCATCACTAAAAGTGACAGGAAAGTGAATGTATGATATCTCTTCCCCTGACTTCACCTGCATACCAGGTTAATTTGGGCTTGTGGGCTCCTAGCCATGAATGGCTGAACACATTATCCTGGACTCAAACTCGTGATCTCCAGGATAACAGTGGAGCTCTTTCTTTAGAAACAATATCAAAATGCTATGAACATAACTTTATGCCAAGTGTTACAGGTCGAAGTTCTCAGGACTCACCAGTGACAATAAGACAAGTCCGTCCTTCTTTGGAGCCGGTGGGATAAATGTCGAAGATGCAGGTGTAGCATCCCTCATCCCTGTAACTGACACGTTTCACAAGCACCTTGCTGGAATCCTTTGGGCCTTCAATCAGCTCCACATGGTGCTGCCCGCTCACACTGTCCGGTTCATCGGGCATGTACGAGATGAGAGTCTGGTTCTTCATGTCCAGCCAGCGTACCTGTTTCACTTGATCTCCTCTGCTCTTGGATAGTGTGCAGCTCAGGGTGAAGGGCTGATCCACCACCGCCTCCACCCGTGGAGGAGCCACCACTCTGCCTAAGAGACACAACAGTGAACATACTGTAGACATGCAACACCATCTAAGAGCCAGATAACAAAATCACATACACATTTCTTCCATCTGTTCTCAGTAACGTACCATTAATGCTCGACATGACGGCAAAGGCAATGCAGAGCTGCAGGCATTTTGGCAACATCTCCTCAAACCTTAATCTTAACCTGAGATGATAATACAGGGATAACATGTTATTTGGAGACATTTAATTTCACCAAAAATATGTTGTGAGGAAAAATAAAATAATTTCTATAATTTGGTTTCCTCAAAGAATGATTTAAAATATAGAAAAAAAGAAAACAGGTTCAATGACTTTTAGTTACGAGCTATAAACCCGTAATGTGCATTTATGGTCATGGAATTAATTTGAGAAGAAGCACACTCACATTCCAGCCAGAGGCTCATTAATCAGTTGGATGTCATTTTAAGAGACCATCACTATTTCTGAGTCAAAAATAAATAAAAATAAATACCTGCAAAAGAAATAAACATATAAA
>CM045729.1:4635162-4730162 GCA_024760905.1 Plotosus lineatus | reverse complement strand
GTTCACAAATGCTGACCTCTGCCCTTAGTCTTGCTTCAACTATTCTTTCCCATAGCTTCATTGTATGGCTCATCAACTTTATCCCTCTGTAGTTGCCACAACTCTGTACATCTCCCTTGTTCTTAAAAATGGGCACAAGCACACTTCTCCTCCATTCCTCCGGCATCTGCTCACTTTCTAAGACCTTGTTGAATATTCTTGTCAGAAAATCTACTGCTACTTCCCCTAGACACTTCCATACCTCAACTGGTATGTAATCAGGGCCAACTGCCTTTCCACTCTTCATCCTCTTCAATGCCCTCCTCACTTCTCCCTTACTAATCTTTGCTACTTCTTGCTCCTCAACAGTCACCCCTTCTACTCTTTTTTCTCTCTCATTTTCCTCATTCATCAGCTCTTCAAAGTACTCTTTCCATCTTCCCAGCACACTTCTGTCATCAGTCAATACATTTCCCTCTCTGTCCTTTATCACTCTAACTTGCTGCACGTCTTTCCCATCTCTATTTCTCTGCTGTGCTAACCTGTATAGATCATTTTCTCCCTCCTTACTGTTCAACCTATCATACAAGTCATCATACGCCCTCTGTTTGGCCTTTGACACGGCTACCTTCGCCTTACGCTGTGTCTCCCTGTACTCCTGTTTACTCTCTTCGGCCCTCTCAATGTCCCACTTCTTCTTGGCTAACCTCTTCTTTTGTACACACTCCTCATTCCACCAAGTTTCTTTATCTACTCTCCGTCCAGAGGACACACCAAGTACTCTCCTACCGGTCTCCCTGATCACATTGGCTGTGGTTGTGCAGTCCTCTGGAAGCACTTCCTGACCACCCAAAGCCTGTTTCAACTCCTCCTTGAAGACAACACGACACTCTTCCTTTTTCAGCTTCCACCACTTTGTCTTCTGCTCTGCCTTTGCCTTTTTCACCTTTCTCACCATCAATGTCATCCTGCACACCACCATCCTATGCTGTTTGGCAACACTCTCACCCACTACTACTTTGCAGTCACTGACTTCCTTCAAATTACATCGCCTACACAAGATGTCGTCTACCTGTGTGCTCTTACCGCCGCTTTCATAAGTCACCCTATGCTTCTGTTTCTTCTTGAAGAAAGTATTCACCACAGCCATTTCCATCCTTTTTGCAAAATCGATCAACATCTGTCCTTCTGTGTTCCTGTCCTGGATACCAAACCTGCCCATCACTTCCTCGTCCCCTCTGTTGCCTGCACCAACATGTCCATTGAAGTCTGCTCCAATGACCACTCTTTCACCTCTGGGGGTACTCTGCATCACTTCATCTAAGTCACTCCAGAATCTCTCCTTCTCTTCTTGCTCACATCCTGCCTGTGGGGCATAAGCACTAACAACATTGACCATCACGCCTTCAATTTCTAACTTGAGACTCATCACTCTGTCTGACACTCTTTTCACTTCTAGAACATTCCTGACAAACCCCTCCTTCAAGATGACTCCTACTCCATTTCTCTTCCCATCCACACCATTATAAAACAGTTTAAACCCTGCTCCTAAGCTTCAAGCCTTTCTACCTTTCCACCTTGTCTCCTGAACACACAGTATGTCCACCTTCCTCCTCTGCATCATGTCAGCCAGCTCCCTATCTTTTCCTTGCATAGTTCCAACATTCAAAGTCCCTACTCTCAGTCCTAGGCTCACGCATTTCCTCTTCTCTCTCTGCCTACGGACACGCCTCCCGCCTCTCCTTCTTCGACGTCTTCGACCAACAGTAGTCCAATTTCCATCAGCACCCTGTTGGTTGACAACACTGATGGCGGTCGTTGTTAACCCGGGCCTCGACCGATCCGGTATGAATTCTGTATTGATCATTTGCATTTTTAAATGTGGCAGAAGTTTTACGCCGGATGCCCTTCCTGTCGCAACCCTCTGCATTTATCCGGGCTTGGGACCGGCATAAGGGGGAGAGACACTGGTTAGTGCCCCCCCCGCCTCATGGCTCCCTGAGGCATAAACTGCATCTTTTGTTTGAGCTGTTGTATGAGGGGTGTGATGATAAAATTCTCCATGAGATCTGGTGATCAATGTTCGTGTCTTTGAGTGTCCAGATGTGCTTGCTGAGTTCGGTGGAGTTTCTACTTTTTTCGTTGCGGAAGGATGCGATGTGGTTCCTCTATCTGGTTTTAAAAGTGTTTTCTGTGAGTCCGATGTACGTTTCTGTTGCATTATTGTCTGTACGTGTAACGGTGGCCTGATAGATCACTGATGATTGCAGACAGTTCCCGTTGAGTGTGCAGGCATCTTTCTGTCGGCAGCTGCATTGCGTTCTTTTGTTTAATGAGTTAGTGTCGTCGGCATTGTCATGCAAAGCCAGAGTGCGCTTGTTGTGATTGTCTATTATTTGTTGAGTGTCGTTCATGCAGCTGGAACTGATCTTGAGGGTGTTGTGGTTGAAGATTTTTCAGAGTTTGTGGTCCTTGGTGAAGTGCTTGTCGATTAGTGTGAGGAATCTGTGTCCGATGTTGGTGCTGATGTTTTTAAGATGTTGCTGCGTTTTCTGTTTTTTTTGGTTGTTGTCTGTTTGGTTCATAGTGTAATGTATAATTGTATCCACTGTCATATAGTGCTTTCTGGTATGGGGGTGCAGCCTGTTCGAAGGCTGTCTTGTCAGATGAAAGAGATGATAGTGGTTCGTTGATGCCGGCAGGGATGTTCTTAGTTATGATGAGCGGGTGGTTGCTTTCACGGTGGACGTATAACAGTGTGGTGTTCGGTTTGGTGAATGGCTGGTAAGTGCCACTGTTCAGGTTCAGGGTGACATCCAAGAAGTTGGTGACCTGTTTATTGGCTTCTATCGTGATCTGTAGTCCATTATTAGAGAAAATGTGGCATACTTCTTTTTAAATTTTTTTCCATGAGACAAGGTGTGGTGTCAGAAGAGGCAAGACCATCATTGCGGTAAAGTCCGATGTTGATGTCGAGTTTTTTTAGTTGGGAAAGTAGGAAGTTTCTGACCAGCTCGCAGGTTTCCACGCCGTCGTGGCTCCCCATTGTGACGTCGAATGTGGTGTCTCCCTTCTTTTGCCAAGGTTGTCCTTGATTCACCAAAGTTGAGTTTTTGGTATGTAGAGTAGAGTTTTTGGTATAGAGAGTAGAGTAGAGTTTTTGGTATGTAGAGTAGAGTAGCGTTTTTATATATAGAGTAGAGTAGACTTTTTGGTATGTAGAGTAGAGAAGAGTTTTTGGTATGCCATGAGGCAAGGGGGGTGGGCACTAACCAGTGTCTCGCCCCCTTATGCCGATCCCAAGCCCGGAAAAATGCAGAGGGTTGCGACAGGAAGGGCATCCGGTGTAAAACTTCTGCCACATTAAAAATGCAAATGGTCAAAACAAAATTCATACCGGATCGGTCGAGGCCCGGGTTAACAACGACCGCCATCAGTGCTGTCAACCAACAGGGTGCTGATATAAATTGGACTACTGTTGGTCGACGTCAAAAAAGGAGAGGCGGGAGGCGTGTCCGTAGGCAGAGAGAGAAGAGGAAATGCGTGAGCCGAGGACTTTGAATGTTGGAACCATGCAAGGAAAAGATAGGGAGCTGGCTGACATGATGCAGAGGAGGAAGGTGGACATACTGTGTGTTCAGGAGACAAGGTGGAAAGGTAGCAAGGCTTGAAGCTTAGGAGCAGGGTTTAAACTGTTTTATAATGGTGTGGATGGGAAGAGAAATGGAGTAGGAGTCATCTTGAAGGAGGGGTTTGTCAGGAATGTTCTAGAAGTGAAAAGAGTGTCAGACAGAGTGATGAGTCTCAAGTTAGAAATTGAAGGCGTGATGGTCAATGTTGTTAGTGCTTATGCCCCACAGGCAGGATGTAAGCTAGAAGAGAAGGAGAGATTCTGGAGTGAGTTCGATGAAGTGATGCAGAGTATCCCCAGAGGTGAAAGAGTGGTCATTGGGGCAGACTTCAATGGACATGTTGGTGCAGGCAACAGAGGGGACGAGGAAGTGATGGGCAGGTTTGGTATCCAGGACAGGAACACAGAAGGACAGATGTTGATCGATTTTGCAAAAAGGATGGAAATGGCTGTGGTGAATACTTTCTTCAAGAAGAAACAGAAGCATAGGGTGACTTATGAAAGCGGAGGTAAGAGCACACAGGTAGACTACATCTTGTGTAGGCGATGTAATTTGAAGGAAGTCAGTGACTGCAAAGTAGTAGTGGGTGAGAGTGTTGCCAAACAACATAGGATGGTGGTGTGCAGGATGACATTGATGGTGAGAAAGGTGAAAAAGGCAAAGGCAGAGCAGAAGACAAAGTGGTGGAAGCTGAAAAAGGAAGAGTGTCGTGTTGTCTTCAAGGAGGAGTTGAAACAGGCTTTGGGTGGTCAGGAAGTGCTTCCAGAGGACTGGACAACCACAGCCAATGTGATCAGGGAGACCGGTAGGAGGGTACTTGGTGTGTCCTCTGGAAGGAAGGTAGATAAGGAAACTTGGTGGTGGAATGAGGAAGTGCAGGAGTGTGTACAAAAGAAGAGGTTAGCCAAGAAGAAGTGGGACATTGAGAGGACCGAAGAGAGTAAACAGGAGTACAGGGAGAAACAGCGAAAGGTGAAGGTAGCAGTGGCAAAGGCCAAACAGAGGGCGTATGATGACTTACATGATAGGTTGGACAGTAAGGAGGGAGAAAATGATTTATACAGGTTAGCACAGCAGAGAAATAGAGATGGAAAAGACGTGCAGCAAGTTAGATTGATAAAGGACAGAGAGGGAAATGTATTGACTGATGACAGAAGTGTGCTGAGAAGATGGAAAGAGTACTTTGAAGAGGTGATGAATGAGGAAAATGAGAGAGAAAAAAGAGTAGAAGGGGGGACCGTTGAGGACCAGGAAGTAGCAAAGATTGGTAAGGGAGAAGTGAGGAGGAAATTGAAGAGGATGAAGAGTGGAAAGACACTTTGCCCTGATGACATACCAGTTGAGGTATGGAAGTGTCTAGGGGAGGTAGCAGTAGATTTTCTGACAAGAATATTCAACAAGGTCTTAGAAAGTGAGCAGATGCCGGAGGAATGGAGGAGAAGTGTGCTGGTGCCCATTTTTAAGAACAAGGGAGATGTACAGAGTTGTGGCAACGACAGAGGGATAAAGTTGATGAGCCATACAATGAAGTTATGGGAAAGAATAGTGGAAGCTAGACTAAGGGCAGAGGTCAGCATTTGTGAACAACAGTTTGGTTTCATGCCAAGAAAGAGCACCGCAGATGCAATGTTTGCTTTGAGGATGTTCATAGAGAAGTACAGAGAAAGTCAGAAGGAGTTGCATTGTGCGTTTGTGGATCTGGAGAAAGCATATGACAGGATGTCGAGAGAAGAACTGTGGTATTGTATGAGGAAGTCTGGAGTGGCAAAGAAGTATGTTAGAGTGGTGCAGAACATGTATGAGAGATGTAAGACAGTGGTAAGGTGTGCTGTCAGTGTGACAGAAGAGTTCAAGGTGGAGGTGGGACTGCATCAAGGGTCAGCTCTCAGCCCCTTCTTGTTTGCTATGGTGATGGACAGGCTGACAGATGAGGTTAGACAAGAATCTCCATGGAATATGATGTTTGCAGATGACATCGTGATCTGTAGTGAGAGCAGAGAACAAGTGGAGGAAAATCTAGAGAGGTGGAGGTATGCCCTGGAAAGAAGGGGAATGAAGGTTAGTCTCAGTAAGACAGAATACATATGTGTGAACGACAAGGACCTAAGAGGAACGGTGAGGTTCAGGGGGCAGAGATAAAGAAGGTGGAGGATTTTAAGTACTTAGTCTCAACAATCCAGAGCAATGGAGAGTGTGGAAAAGAGTTGAAGAAACGCGTGCAGGCAGGTTGGAATGGATGGAGAAAAGTGTCCGGTGTGATGTGTGATAGGAGGGTATCGGCAAGAATGAAGGGAAAAGTGTACAAGACGGTGATGAGGCCAGCGATGTTGTATGGCTTAGAGACAGTGGCACTGGGGAAAAGACAGGAGTCAGAGTTGGAGGTAACAGAGATGAAAATGTTGAGGTTCACTTTGGGAGTAACGAGGATGGATAGGATCAGAAATGAGTACATCAGAGGGACAGCACATGTTAGATGTTTTGGAGACAAAATCAGAGAGGCTAGATTGAGATGGTTTGGACATGTACAGAGGATGGATAGTGAGTATATTGGTAGTAGGATGCTGAGGTTGGAACTACCAGGCAGAAGGCCCAGAGGAAGACTAAAGAGATTTATGGATGTGGTGAATATATATATATATATATATATATATATATATATATATATATATATATATATATATATATATATATATATATATATATAAAATGCAGCCATGAGGTGGGGGGGGGGGCACTAATCAGTGTCTCTCCCCCTCATGCCGGCCCCAAGCCCGGAGAAATGCACAGGGTTGTGTCAGGAAGGGCATCCGACGTAAAACCAATGCCAATTATTGATGATGCAAATCAAAAGTATTACCTCCATACCGGATCGGTCGAGGCCCGGGTTAACAACGACCGCCATCAGTGCTGTCAATCAACAGGGCGCTGATGGAAATTGGACTACTGTTGGTCGAAGACGTCGAAGAAGGAGAGGTGGGAGGCGTGTCCGTAGGCAGAGAGAGAAGAGGAAAGGCATGAGTCTAGGACTGAGAGTGGGGACTTTGAATGTTGGAACTCTGCACAGAAAAGGTAGAGAGCTGGTTGACATGATGCAGAGGAGGAAGGTGGACATACTGTGTGTTCAGGAGACCAGGTGGAAAGGTAGCAAAGCTAAAAGCTTAGGAGCATGGTTTAAGCTATTTTATCACGGTGTGGATGGGAAGAGAAATGGAGTCGGAGTCATCTTGAAGGAGGAGTTTGTCAGGAATGTTCTAAAAGTGAAAAGAGTGTCAGACAGAGTGATGAATCTCAAGTTAGAAATTGAAGGTGTAATGCTCAATGTTGTTAGTGCTTATGCCCCACAGGCAGGATGTGAGCTAGAAGAGAAGGAGAGATTCTGGAGTGACTTAGATGAAGTGATGCAGAGTACCCGCAGAGGTGAAAGAGTGGTCATTGGTGCAGACTTCAATGGACATGTTGGTGCAGGCAACAGAGGGGACGAGGAAGTGATGGGCAGGTTTGGTATCCAGGACAGGAACGCATAAGGACAGATGTTGATAGATTTTGCAAAAAGGATGGAAATGGCTGTGGTGAATACTTTCTTCCAGAAGAAACAGGAGCATAGGGTGACTTATAAAAGCGGAGGTAGGCGCACACAGGTAGACTACATCTTGTGTAGGCGATGTAATTTGAAGGAAGTCAGTGACTGCAAAGTCATCGTGGGTGAGAGTGTTGCCAAACAGCATAGGATGGTGGTGTGCAGGATGACTCTGATGGTGAGAAAGGTGAAAAAGGCAAAGGCAGAGCAGAAGACAAAGTGGTGGAAGCTGAAAAAGGAAGAGTGTCGTGTTGTCTTCAAGGAGGAGTTGAAACAGGCTTTGGGTGGCCAGGAAGTGCTTCCAAATGACTGGACAACCACAGCAAATGTGATCAGGGACACAGGTAGGAGAGTACTTGGTGTGTCCTCTGGAAGGAAAGTAGATAAGGAGACTTGGTGGTGGAATGAGGAAGTGCAGGAGTGTGTACAAAGGAAAAGGTTAGCCAAGAAGAAGTGGGACATTGAGAGGACCGAAGAGAGTAAACAGGAGTACAGGGAGACACAGCGTAAGGCGAAAGTAGCAGTGGCTAAGGCCAAACAGAGGGCGTATGATGACTTGTATGATAGGTTGGATAGTAAAGAGGGAGAAAATGATCTATACAGGATGGCACAGCAGAGAAATAGAGATGGGAAGGACGTGCAGCAAGTTAGATTGATAAAGGACAGAGAGGGAACTCTATTGACTAATGACAGAAGTGTGCTGGGAAGATGGAAAGAGTACTTTGAAGAGCTGATGAATGAGGAAAATGAGAGAGAAAAAAGAGTAGAAGAGGTAACCATTGAGGAGCAGGATGTAGCAAAGATCAGTAAGGGTGAAGTGAGAAGGGCATTGAAGAGGATGAAGAATGGAAAGGCAGTTGGTCCTGATGATATACCTGTGGAGGTATGGAAGTGTCTAGGAGAGGTAGCAGTAGATTTTCTGACAAGAACATTCAACAAGGTACTAGAGAGTGAGCAGATGCCGGAGGAGTGGAGGAGAAGTGTGCTGGTGCCCATTTTTAAGAACAAGGGAGACGTGCAGAGTTGCAGCAACTACAGAGGGATAAAGTTGATGAGCCATACGATGAAGTTATGGGAGAGAATAGTGGAAGCTAGACTAAGGGCAGAGGTCAGCATTTGTGAACAACAGTTTGGTTTCATGCCAAGAAAGAGCACCACAGATGCAATGTTTGCCTTGAGGATGTTAATAGAGAAGTACAGAGAAGGTCAGAGGGAGCTACATTGTGCCTTTGTGGATCTGGAAAAAGCATATGACAGGGTGCCAAGAGAAGAACTGTGATATTGCATGAGGAAGTCTGGAGTGGCAGAGAAGTATGTTCGAGTGGTGCAGGACATGTATGAGAGATGTAAGACAGTGGTGAGGTGTGCTGTCAGTGTGACCGACGAATTCAAGGTGGAGGTGGGACTGCATCAAGGGTCAGCTCTGAGCCCCTTCTTGTTTGCTATGGTGATGGACAGGCTGACAGACGAGGTGAGACAAGAATCTCCATGGACTATGATGTTTGCAGATGACATCGTGATCTGTAGTGAGAGCAGAGAACAAGTGCAGGAAAATCTAGAGAGGTGGAGATATGCCCTGGAAAGGAGAGGAATGAAGGTTAGCCTCAGAAAATCAGAATACATGTGTGTGAATGAGAAGGACCCAGGAGGAACGGTGATGTTACAGGGAGCAGAGATAACGAAGCTGGAGGATTTTAAGTACTTAGGCTCAACAATCCAGAGCAATGGAGAGTGTGGAAAAGAGGTGAAGAAGCGTGTGCAGGCAGGCTGGAATGGTTGGAGAAAAGTATCCGGTGATGTGCGATAGGAGAGTGTCAGCAAGAATGAAGGGAAAAGTGTACAAGACGGTGGTGAGGCCAGCGATGTTGTATGGCTTAGAAACAGTGGCGCTGAGGAAAAGGCAGGAGGCAGAGCTGGAGGTAGCGGAGATGAAAATGTTGAGGTTCTCCCTGGGAGTAACGAGGATGGATAGGATCAGAAATGAGTATATCAGAGGGACAGCCCAAGTAAGATGTTTTGGAGACAAAGTCAGAGAGGCTAGATTGAGATGGTTTGGACATGTACAGAGGAGGGATAGTGAGTATATTGGCAGTAGGATGCTGAGGTTGGAACTACCAGGCAGAAGGCCTCGAAGAAGACCGAAGAAGAGATTTATGGATGTGGTGAAGGAAGACATGAAGGTCGTTGGAGTCAGAAAAGAAGATGCGGAGGACAGGGTGAGGTGGAGGCGGATGATTTGCTGTGGCGACCCCTGAAGGGAGCGGCCGAAAGTAAAAGAAGAAGAAGAAGAATATATATATATATATATATATATATATATATATATATATATATATATATATAGATGTATGTACATATATGCATGTATCAATACTAACATTTAAGAGAACTGCCCCCGAATGCCCTGTGTACATCACGCTATCTCGTGGACGCCACGTTTATTGGCATAGCACCGCCCCAGCACATTTTAATCATTCCTCTGTAATCACCTGAAGAGAGTCTTCGTCCTGTCCTTTTATTTTTACGTATATTTGCTCTACGAAAAAGTATTGAGCACCCTCTTATGGAAGGATTTACTCAGAAAACTCTATCTATCTATCTATCTATCTATCTATCTATCTATCTATCTATCATATATCTATTCCTCTATAATCACCTGAAGAGAGAGGATGGTTTCACCACCCCTCGAAACAGATCTGGAGTGATAAATGGAGTTTCAATAGAAAGTCTTTGTCCTGTCCTTTTATTTTTGGTTTTATATATATATATATATATATATATATATATATATATATATATATATATATATATATATATATATATATATATATATAGCTAGGTGGTACTGCACTGGTACTGGATGTGTGTGATGTGTGTAGAAAGGTCAAGTTCATATTCTCAATTAACTTTCTGTTTTCACATTCCCACAATGTTCAGATAACGTTTCATGCAAACAAACTAATCATGACCTGTGTGCAACAATGCAGTAATGTTACACACTGTTATGTGTTAGCTTGCGTAGGCGGTTAATTAAAAAAAACAAAAGTACTCGCTTTTTTTAATTTTAATTTTTAATTTTTGATGAACATAAGATCCAGCAACCAGCAATAGTTTGTAATGAATGTTTTCTGGATCATTTGTGTATTGAGTAAAAACGTAAGTATTTGGATATTTCCTTGACTAAGAGCACAACTCTTGAATTTTATTAATACTAAAATATAAAACACAACCTGTGCAAAGTGCTGTACTGTCGAATTGAAATGAGGCAAAGTGGAATGACACTGACCCCTGTTGGCATAGTTAGCTAGTACAGGTATTGGCGCAAATGAACTACTAGTATGTTTGAAACTCGTATTTGAAATAAATAAATAAAGCCACAATTGTAAACAAATTATTTTAAGGTTTTTTTTTGTGGTATGGTGTGTTCTATGATGTGAAATCTTTCTGTCGAGCATCTTGAGCTTCACCGCTCTGTGGAGGCAGTGTGGAGTCTGTTCCTCATCTCATGTTGGTGAATAGCACAGATGATTAAACACACTGGGAACATACCATACATACACATACATACATACACACACACACACACACACACACACACACACACACATATATATATATATATAAAATGCAGCCGTGGGGGGGGGGGGGGGCACACAAACCAGTGTCTCTCCCTCACGCCGGTCCCAAGCCCGGATAAATGCAGAGGGTTGTGTCAGGAAGGGCATCGGGCGTAAAACAAATCCCAAATAAACTATGCGAATCACAAGAAAGAATCACATACCGAATCGGTCGAGGCCCGGGTTAACAATGACCGCCATCAGTGCCGTCAACCAACAGGGTGCTGATGGAAATTGGACTACTGTTGGTCGAAGACGTCAAAGAAGGAGAGGCGGGAGGCGTGTCCGTTGCCAGAGAGAGAAGAGGAAAGGCATGAGTCTAGGACTGAAAGTAGGGACTTTGAACGTTGGAACTATGGCAGGAAAAGGTAGAGAGCTGGCTGACATGATGCAGAGGAGGAAGGTGGACATACTGTGTGTTCAGGAGACCAGGTGGAAAGGTCGCAAGGCTAGAAGCATAGGAGCAGGGTTTAAGCTGTTTTATCACGGTGTGGATGGGAAGAGAAATGGAGTCGGAGTCATCTTGAAGGAGGAGTTTGCCAGGAATGTTCTAGAAGTGAAAAGAGTGTCAGACAGAGTGATGAGTCTCAAGTTAGAAATCGATGGTGTAATGCTCAATGTTGTTAGTGCTTATGCCCCACAGGCAGGATGTGAGCTAGAAGAGAAGGAGAGATTCTGGAGTGACTTAGATGAAGTGATGCAGAGTACCCCCAGAGGTGAAAGAGTGGTCATTGGTGCAGACTTCAATGGACATGTTGGTACAGGCAACAGAGGGGACGAGGAAGTGATGGGCAGGTTTGGTATCCAGGACAGGAACGCAGAAGGACAGATGTTGATAGATTTTGCAAAAGGGATGGAAATGGCTGTGGTGAATACTTTCTTTCAGAAGAAACAGGAGCATAGGGTGACTTATAAAAGTGGAGGTAGGAGCACACAGGTAGACTACATCTTGTGCAGGCGATGTAATTTGAAGGAAGTCAGTGACTGCAAAGTCATCGTGGGTGAGAGTGTTGCCAAACAGCATAGGATGGTGATGTGCAGGATGATGCTGATGGTGAGGAAGGTGAAGAAGGCAAAGGCAGAGCAGAAGACAAAGTGGTGGAAGCTGAAAAAGGAAGAGTGTCGGGTTGTCTTCAAGGAGGAGTTGAAACAGGCTTTGGGTGGCCAGGAAGTGCTTCCAAATGACTGGACAACCACAGCAAATGTGATCAGAGAGACAGGTAGGAGAATACTTGGTGTGTCATCTGGAAGGAAAGTAGATAAGGAGACTTGGTGGTGGAATGAGGAAGTGCAGGAGTGTGTACAAAGGAAGAGGTTAGCTAAGAAGAAGTGGGACATTGAGAGGACCGAAGGGAGTAAACAGGAGTACAGGGAGACACAGCATAAGGCGAAAATAGCAGTGGCTAAGGCCAAACAGAGGGCGTATGATGACTTGTATGATAGGTTGGATAGTAAAGAGGGAGAAAATGATCTATACAGGTTGGCACAGCAGAGAAATAGAGATGGGAAGTGTACAAGACGGTGGTGAGGCCAGCGATGTTGTATGGATTAGAAACAGTGGCGCTGATGAAAAGGCAGGAGGCAGAGCTGGAGGTAGCGGAGATGAAAATGTTGATGTTCTCTCTGGGAGTAACGAGGATGGATAGGATCAGAAATGAGTATATCAGAGGGACAGCCCACGTAAGATGTTTTGGAGACAAAGTCAGAGAGGCTAGATTGAGATGGTTTGGACATGTACAGAGGAGGGATAGTGAGTATATTGGCAGTAGGATGCTGAGTTTGGAACTACCAGGCAGAAGGCCTTGAGCAAGACCAAAGAAGAGATTTTTGGATGTGGTGAAGGAAGACATGAAGGCCGTTGGAGTCAGAAAAGAAGATGCGGAGGACAGGGTGAGGTGGAGGCGGATGATTTGCTGTGGCGACCCCTGAAGGGAGCAGCCGAAAGTAAAAGAAGATATATATATATATATATATATATATATATATATATATATATATATATATATTATTGTTATTATTGTTGTTCTTGTTTGTCTTTCGAGTTTGAAGATGACCATGACTTCATATCAGATGATAAGTGGCTGTCCATCCGCAGATAGCTAGTGAGGTCGATCCAGGCCTGAAAGACTTGCCTGCACACAGGACATGTGTGGGTGGGTGCTGAGATGAAAGAGGAGGAAGCTTGAGCTTTACTTCATATCACCCTGGTCTGCTTCTACCGGCATTGCGGGGATCCCAGCCATGCGGACAAAGGTGTACCGAAAAGTTCTACTGCCTATTCCACTGTATGCCTGTGAGACATGGACAGCTTATGAACGTCATGACAGAAAACTTAACTGGTTTCACATGAACTTGCTGAGAAAGCTGTTGAAAACTACCTGAAATGAAAAAGTTCCAGACACAGAACCCCCCTCAAGCTGATATACCAAGCATCTACACCCCGAGGAGAGCAGTAGTCAAGTTGGCAGGCATGTTGGAACAGGAAGGGACCATTCCCAAAATGTTCCCACAAGGTTGGAAACACAAATTGCTATACACACATACATCAGCAACTACACACATATACATCAGTAACAACAGATCGGTATCACTTCTTTCTTTCCCGTTTAAAATTCCTGAATGCACTATTTATAACTAAATGTCTTTATATCTTTTAGAGAATAAACAAACGACCGCCATCAGTGCTGTTAACCAACAGGGTGCTGGTGGAAATTGGACTACTGTTGGACAAAGAAGAAGACACGATAGGTGTGTCTGTAGGCAGAGGGAGAAGAGGAAATGCACGAGTCTAGGACTGAGAGTAGGGACTTTGAATGTAGGAACTATGACAGGAAAAGCAGGAGAGCTGGCTGACTGATGTATAGGAGGAAGGTGGACATTCTGTGAGTTCAGGAGACCAGGTGGAAAAGTAGCAAGGCTCGAAGCTTAAGAGGAGGGTTTAAGCTGTTTTATCATGATGTGGATGGGAAGAGAAATGGAGTAGGATCTTGAAGTAGGGGTTTGTCAGGAATGTTCCAGAAGTGAAAACAGTATCAGACAGCGTGATGAGTCTCAAGTTAGAAATTGAAGGTGTGATGTTCAATGTTGTTAGTGCTTATGCCCCACAGGCAGGATGTGACCTAAAAGAGAAAGAGAGATTCTGGAGTGAGTTGGCTGAAGTGATGCAGAGTACACCCAGAGGTGAAAGTGTGGTCATTGGTGCAGACTTCATTGGACATGTTGGTGCAGGCAACAGAGGGGACAAGGAAGTGATAGGCAGGTTTGGTATCCAGAGCAGGAACACAGAAGGACAGACACAGGTAGACTACATCTAGGAAGTCAGTGACTGCAAAGTAGTAGTGGGTGAGACTGTTTCCAGACAGCATAGAATGGTGGGGTCCAGGATGACGCTGATGGTGAAGAAGGCAAAGGCAGAGCAGAAGACAAAGTGTTGGAAGCTGAAAAAGGAAGAGTGTTGTGTTGTCTTCAAGGAGGAGTCTAAAGAGGCTTTGGGTGTTCAGGAAGTGCTTTCAGATGACTGGACAACCACAGAAAATGTGATCAGATAGACAGGTAATAGAGTACTTGGTGTGTCCTCTGGAAGGAAAGTAGATCAGGAGACTTGGTGGTGGAATGAGGAAGTGCAGGAGTGTGTAAAAAGGAAGAGGTTAGCTAAGAAGAAGTGGGACTGTGAGAGGACTCATAAAAGTAAACAGGAGTACAGGAAGATGCAGCATAAAGTGAAGGTAGTGGTCCCAAAGGCCAAACAGAGGGCGTATGATGACTTGTATGATAGGTTGGACAGTAAGGAGGGAGAAAATTATTCATACAGGTTAGTAGTGAGAGCTACTTCTTGTTTGCTACGGTGATGGACAGGCTGACAGACGAGGTTAGACAAGAATCTCCATGGACTATGATGTTTGCAGATGACATCGTGATCTGTAGTGAGAGCAGAGAACAAGTGGAGGAAAATCTAGAGAGGTGGAGGTATGCCCTGGAAAGGAGGGGAATGAAGGTTAGCCTCAGAAAATCAGAATACATGTGTGTGAATGAGAAGGACCCAGGAGGAATGGTGATGTTACAGGGAACAGAGATAACGAAGGTGTAGGATTTTAAGCACTTAGGCTCAACAATCCAGAGCAATAGAGAGTGTAGCAAAGAGGTGAAGAAGCGTGTGCAGGCAGGTCGGAATGGTTGGAGAAAAGTGTCCGGTGTGATGTGTGATAGGAAGGTATCGGCAATAATGAAAGGAAAAGTGTACAAGCTGGTGACGAGGCCTGAAATGTTGTATGGTTTAGAAACAGTGGCCCTGGGGAAAAGGCAGGAGGCAGAGCTGAAGGTAGCGGAGATGAAAATGTTGAGGTTCTCTTTGGGATTAACGAGAATGGATATCAGGAATGAGTACATCAGAGGGACATCACATCTTGGAGGTTTTGGAGACAAAGTCAGAGAGACTAGATTGAGATGGTTTGGACATGTACAGAGGAGGGATAGTGAGTATATTTGTAGTAGGATGCTGAGGTTGGAACTACCAGGCAGAAGGTCTAGAGGAAGACCAAATAGAAGATTTATGGATGTGGTGAAGGAGGACATGAAAGCATTTGGAGTAAGAGTAGAAGATGCAGAGTATAGGGTGAGATGGAGACGGATGGTTTGCTGTGGTGACCCCTGAAGGGAAAAGCCGAAAGGAAAAGAAGAAGAAGAAGATAGCCAATCCCAGAGCCTGACCACTGAGGTGCTTTTTTACTACTTTAGTGACCTCCACTCCAGTGATGGGCAGACCCCTGCCCACACCCCCAGGGTCTTCCTCCTCCACGAACGGCATGCTGGTGGGGTTGAGGAGGTCCTCAAAGTATTCCCTCCACCTCCCGACGACATCCCCAGTCGAAGTGAGTAGCTCCCCACTTCCACTTTAAACAGTGTTTGTGGAGAACTGCTTCCCCCTGCTGAGGCGTCGGATGGTGGTCCGGAACCTTTTTTATTCCATCCGATAATCACTCTACAGGCCCTCACTGAACTCCTCCCATGCCTGAGATTTTGCATCTGCGACAGCTTTGGCTGCAGCATGTTTGGCCTGCCGGTTCTTGTCTGCTGCCACGAGAGTCCCACAGGCCAATACGACCCCATAGGCCTCTTTTTTTCAGTCTCCATCACCACAGGTGTCCACCAGCAGGTTCAGGGGTTACCACCACGACAAGCACCGATGACCTTCCGGTCACAATATGGGTTGCCTCCTCAGCAATGGAGGCATGAAACATGGCCCATTCGGATTCCATGTCACCAGCCTCCTCCAGGACATGGTTGTCGCTCTGCCAGGAGTGGGAGTTTAAAGTCTCTCAAACAGGAGACTCCGCCAAAAGTTCCCAGCAGACCCTAATTACACGGTTGGACCTCGGCCATCAAAGCCAGCTCACCACCAGGTTATGGTCAGTTGACAGCTCAGTTCCCATCTTCACCGAGTGTCCAGAACATGCTACCTCAAGTTCGGTGACATGACCACAAAGTCGATCATTGAACTGCGACCTAGGGTATCCTGGTGCCAAGTGCACTTATGAGCACCCTTATGTTGGAACATGGTGTTCGTGATAGACAAACTGTGTGAGCACATGACTACAAAGTCGATCATTGAACTGCGACCTAGGGTATCCTGGTGCCAAGTGCACTTATGAGCACCCTTATGTTGGAACATGGTGTTCGTGATAGACAAACTGTGATGAGCACAGAAGTCCAACAATGAAACACCATTTGGATTCAGACTGGACAGCCCGTACCTACTGATCACACCCTTCTAGGTCACACTATCATTGCCCACTTGGGCGTTGAAGTCTCCCAAGACAACGAATGAGTCTCCTGAGGGAGCTTTCTCCAACACTGCCCCTAAAGACTCCAAGAAGGGTGAGTACTCTGCACTGTCATTTGGTGCATAAGCACAAATAACAGTCAGGACCTGTCCCCTCACCCAAAGGCGGAGGGAAGCTATGCTTTCATTGACCCGGGAGAACCTCAACATTTGGGCACTGAGGCAACAAGGATGCCCACACTGGCTCTCTGCCTCTCTCCATGAACAACTCCAGAATGGATTAAGGTGCAGCCTCTCTCAAGATGGGTGGTTCCAGAGCCCAAGCTATGCGTTGAGGTGAGCCCGACTGTATCTCTTTTTTGAGTTATGTTGACACCATAAAATTTTAAATCAGCATATTTTCCCCTTAATTTTTCTCGTCGGTATCTCTCCACCTCACGTGCCAGCTCAGGCTCCTTCCCTGCCAGAGAGGTGACATTCCATGTCTCAAGAGTCAGAGTCAGTAACCGCGGATCAGTCCGACAGAACCCATGCCTTCGGCTGCAACCCAACTCACATCCCACCTGACCCCTAGCGCCCCTTCTACAGGTGGTGGGTCCATGGGAGGGCGGACCCATGTCTCCTTTTCGTGCTGGGCTCGGCCGGGTTCCATGGGCAGAAGCCCGACCCCCAGGTACTTACCTTCGAGGGTAAGGGAAATTGTGTCCTTTTATTTTTATATAGCATAGAGGTCTTATGAACCGGGGCAGTGGTGGTCTAGTGGTATAGGGCGCTGGATCGCTGATCCAAAGGTTGGGGGTTCGAGTCCCACTCTCCACAAGGTTGTCATTGTCCCCCCCAGTGCGGCTAACTGGGTTATCAAAGGCGGGCCATTTCTCTCACTGTCTATGGTGTGAGGCATGTAAAAGATCCATTGCTGACATTCGTAAAGAGTAGGCTACAAAGTCGTCAGCGTGTTTCTGTCCCTTGCTAAAAGGGTTATGACAGGAAGGGCATCCGACGTAAAAACCTCTGCCAAATCAAACGTGCGAATCAGATGATTCACTGTGGCGACTCCCGAGTAAAAGGGAAAAAGCCGAAAGGAAGACAGACAGACAGAGGTCTTATGAACCGAACTTCGTCTGGACCTTCACCCAGGACCTGTTTGACTTGAGTGACCCTACCAGGGGCATAACGCCCCCGACAACATCGTTCCTAGGACCATTAGGTCATGCAATCCCATCCACCATGATAAGGTGGCAATTCAGGGAGGGGATTTATAGATCGTCTGGTTTGTTTGTTTGTTGACTGATTAGTTTGTTTATTTGTTTATTGATTGTGTTGTCTATTTTTGTTGAGTGATTTTTTTTATCGATCGGTTTGTTTGTTTGTTTGTTGACTGATTGGTTTACAGATTGATTTGTTTATTTGTTTTTTGATTGATTTGGTTTTTTGTTTCTTGACTGACTGGTTTGTTTATCTGTTTATTGATTGTTATTTTTGACTGATTTGTTTATTTATTTGTTGACTGCTTGGTTTGTTTATTTGTTTATTGATTGTTTTTGCTGACTGGTTTGTTTGTTTGTTGACTGATTGGTTTGCAGATCGGTTTGTGCTGAGGGTGAGCATGCCTCTGCTGTAACGTCGGAGGGAGCAGTGAAATGAAAGTGAATCTCGAACACTACCAGGAAATAAAGACTCGGACTCAATAGAAAACTTCTGTTCAGACTTCAGAGTGACTCGCCACTGGGCCTCCTCACTCAGGATTGGATGAGGAGTCGGTTCGGTTCAAATGACTCGGAGTCGGACTAATAATGATTCAGCAGGGCGTTCTGCTCTCGTTTCCGTTTGATTGGAATTTCTCGTGAAAGCGAAACTCAGTGCGTGTATAAATGTGGAGCTCAGAGAGAGAGAGAGAGAGAGAGACAGAGAGACAGAGAGAGACAGAGACAATCTCAGCACTGCACACATACATTGATTGCTTTCTCTCTCTTTACATCATGACGACTCGCTGGAGGAGGTAAGTGTAAAAATTACTCACCTGCTCTCAGACATTTATCCTACATTTCATTCTATTTATTTATTTACTTATTTGTTCCTTTAAATGTTAGTAAGTTACAGATTCGTAAATGTATTATTGACGTGTAAGTATTATTAACTTGACAATGGGAACAATACCAATTTAGTTATCTGTTACACACACACACACACACACACACACACACACACACACACACACACACACACACACACACACTAATATATGAACTAATGCTGTGATTTAAATTCGAACTCGGGCTTCTACTATCAATGGAACACAACAAAACCAACAACAATATATATATATTCACACACACATGGATACCTCGCAGCTTTGTGCTTCAATTCATGCAGCTTCAGTGCAATCATGTTTTTTTTTTTTTTTTTTTTAATAAATAAATACATACTCAGCAAATTAAAAAAATAAGGAAATTAAGGAACAATAGGGGAAAAGTTAAGGAAAATGCCACCAAAACAAGGCCAATTATGCAAAAAAAAAAACACCAAAAAACTAAACCAACAACAACAAAAACCTAACCCAAAATCTCCCATCAAAACTAATGACACTGTTGTGAGGTGCACAGCTGAGTGTGTGCACACGCATCTGCGTGCGCAAGTGCGCGCGTCTGTATTTGTGTGTATTTATATTTTATTTACATCTTATGCATTACTTTTGAATGTTTAATTGTTATTATAAGCATTTATAGCATTGAATATGTATTTATTGTTATTATATAAACATGTACGTATACGTCAGTCAGGAGGGTTGGGGGGGGGGTGACCCTACTTTGCTGATTTCAATGGTCGCGTGGGGATCTTGGTCCCAATTAACCAGGGAAAGTGAGAGATCCGTGTGTGTGTGTGTGTGTGTGTGTGTGTGTGTGTGTGTGTGTGTGTGTGTGTGTGTGTGTATTTGAAAGAAACTGAACTTAAGAAATTGAAATGTATGTAGCTCTCAACCAACGCTAGGCAAAGGCTAGGTACACCCTGAACAACTCACCTGTCCATTTCATACACAACTGTTCACAATCACACTTACACCTGACTTTGGATTGTGGGAGGAAACCCATGCAACTCACACACAGAAACACCATCGTACATCAAACATAGTCCAAGTGAATTGTTTGTAACTGTCTTAACATCATCAAATATGCCAACACATCTTCTTTTCCTTTCGGCTGTTCCCTTCAGGGGTTGCCACAGCAAATCACCCGCCTCCATCTCACCCTGTCCTCTGCATCTTCTTTTTTGACACCTTCATGTCTTCCTTCACCACATCCATAAATCTCTTCTTTGGTCTTCCTCGAGGCCTTCTGCCTGGTAGTTCCAACCTCAGCATCCTACTGCCAATATATTCTCTATCCCTCCTCTGTACATGTCCAAACCATCTCAATCTAGCCTCTCTGACTTTGCCTCCAAAACATCTTACATGGGCTGTCCCTCTGATATACTCATTTCTGATCCTATCCATCCTCGTTACTCCCAGAGAGAACCTCAACATTTTCATCTCTGCTACCTCCAGCTCTGCCTCCTGCCTTTTCCTCAGCGCCACTGTTTCTAATCCATACAACATCGCTGGCCTCACCACCGTCTTGTACACTTTTCCTTTCATTCTTGCTAACACTCTCCTATCGCACATCACACCGGACACTTTTCTCCAACCATTCCAACCTGCCTGCACATGCTTCTTCACCTCTTTTCCACACTCTCCATTGCTCTGGATTGTTGAGCCTAAGTACTTAAAATCCTCCACCTTCGTTATCTCTGCTCCCTGTAACATCACCGTTCCTCCTGGGTCCTTCTCATTCACACACATGTATTCTGATTTTCTGAGGCTAACCTTCATTCCTCTCCTTTCCAGGGCATACCTCCACCTCTAGATTTTCCTGCACTTGTTCTCTGCTCTCACTACAGATCACAATGTCATCTGCAAACATCATAGTCCATGGAGATTCTTGTCTCATCTCATCTGTCAGCCTGTCCATCACCATAGCAAACAAGAAGGGGCTCAGAGCTGACCCTTGATGCAGTCCCACCTCCACCTTGAATTCGTTGGTCACGCCGACAGCACACCTCACCGCTGTCTTACATCTCTCATACATGTCCTGCACCACTCTAACATACTTCTCTGCTACTTCAGACTTCCACATGCAATACCACAGTTCTTCTCTTGGCACCCTGTCATATGCTTTTTCCAGATCCACAAAGGCACAATGCAGTTCCCCCTGACCTTCTCTGTACTTCTCTATTAACATCCTCAAAGCAAACATTGCATCTGTGGTGCTCTTTCTTGGCATGAAACCAAACTGTTGTTCACAAATGCTGTCCTCTGCCCTTAGTCTAGCTTCCACTATTCTTTACCATAACTTCATCGTATGGCTCATCAACTTTATCCCTCTGTAGTTGCCGCAACTCTGCACGTCTCCCTTGTTCTTAAAAATGGGCACCAGCACACTTATCCTCCAGTCCTCCGGCATCTGCTCACTCTCTAGGACCTTGTTGAATGTTATTGTCAGAAAATCTACTGCTACCTCTCCTAGATACTTCCATACCTCCACAGGTATATCATCAGGACCAACTGCCTTTCCATTCTTCATCCTCTTCAATGCCCTCCTCACTTCACCCTTACTGATCTTTGCTACATCCTGCTCCTCAATGGTCACCTCTTCTACTCTTTTCTCTCTCTCATTTTCCTCATTCATCAGCTCTTCAAAGTACTCTTTCCATCTTCCCAGCACACTTCTGTCATCGGTCAATACATTTCCCTCTCTGTCCTTTATCAATCTAACTTGCTTTCCATCCTTTCCATCTCTATCTCTTTGCTGTGCCAACCTGTATAGATCATTTTCTCCCTCCTTCCTGTTCAACCTATCATACAAGTCATCATACGCCCTCTGTTTGGCCTTAGCCACTGCTACTTTCGCCTTACGCTGTGTCTCACTGTACTCCTGTTTACTCTCTTCGGTCCTCTCAATGTCCCACTTCTTCTTAGCTAACCTCTTCCTTTGTACTCACTCCTGCACTTCCTTATTCCACCACCAAGTCTCCTTATCGACTTTCCTTCCAGAGGACAAACCAAGTACTCTTCTATCTGTGTCCCTGATCACATTTGCTGTGGTTGTCCAGTCATTTGGAAGCATTTCCTGGCCATCCTATGCTGTTTAGCAACACTCTCACCCGCTACTACTTTGCAGTCACTGACGTCCTTCAAATTACATCGCCGACACAATATGTAGTCTACCTGTGTGCTCTTACCTCCGCTTTCATAAGTCTCCCTATGCTCCTGTTTCTTCTGGAAGAAAGTATTTACCACAGCCATTTCTATCATTTTTGCAAAATCGATCAACATCTGTCCTTCTGTGTTCCTGTCCTGGATACCAAACCTGCCCATCACTTCCTCGTCCCCTCTATTGCCTGCACCAATGACCACTCTTTCACCTCTGGGGGTACTCTGCATCACTTCATCTAACTCACTCCAGAATCTCTCCTTCTCTTCTAGCTCACATCCTGCCTGTGGGGCATAAGCACTAACAACATTGAGCATCACGCCTTCAATTTCTAACTTGAGACTCATCACTCTGTCTGACACTCTTTTCACTTCTAGAACATTCCTTACAAACCCCTCCTTCAAGATGACTCCTACTCCATTTCTCTTCCCATCCAAACCATGATAAAACAGCTTAAACCCTGCACCTAAGCTTTTAGCTTTGCTACCTTTCCATCTGGTCTCCTGAACACACAGTATGTCCACCTTCCTCCTCTGCATCATGTCAACCAGCTCTCTACCTTTTCTTTGCATAGTTCCAACATTCAAAGTCCCTACTCTCAGTCCTAGACTCATGCCTTTCCTCTTCTGTCTCTGCCTACGGACACGCATCCCGCCTCTCCTTCTTCGTCCAATTTCCATCAGCACCCTGTTGATTGACAGCACTGATGGCGGTCGTTGTTAACCCGGGCCTCGACCGATCCGGTATGGGAGTAATACTTCTGATTTGCATCATAAAAGTTTGGCATTGGTTTTACGTCGGATGCCCTTCCTGACACAACCCTCTGCATTTCTCCGGGCTTGGGACCGGCATAAGGGGGAGAGACACTGGTTAGTCGTCCCCCCCGCGCGCGCCTCATGGCTGCATTAATATGCCAACACATATAAGTGATAAATCTGTGAATAAAGAGTTCTTTTCTCTGATTACAGGAGAGCATAAAGCTGCAGCGATGACGTTACCAACAAGAAACAGGAAGAAAATAAAGTGAGTTGCCTCACATAATTATCCTGTGTCCAGTTACATTCTTTGGAAAACAGACCTGAGCTTAATGACTAGATAAAGGGGACCAAAAGGTTGCTGGTTTCATTCCTGAATCAACAGGAAAAATGTGTGGCGGTGGGGGAGTGAGCAGCACCTTCCCTTCCTCCACATAAATGGCTGATGTGCTCTTGAGCAAAGCATGTAACTGCTCTCCGGGTTTCCCAATGTTTGTGGCAGCTTTCTGCTCTGAGCGTGTGTGTGTTCCATGCAGAGGAAATAATTTCCCTTATGGGATAAATACAGTATATCAAAAAAGGTCCTGAAGCCTTCTTTATGTGAGAGAATAGAGTATACATAGAGTATACCTTAAGCAGTATATACTGTATACATATTCATAGAGTATACCTTAAGCAGTACCTCTGCCTGAGGATGAGTTTTTTGCAACGTCCTTACTGAAGTGCACCTGGTATAATTGATATTTTCATAATGTAGCTCTTAGACAGGATTTGGTACCACATGTTCTCATGTCATACCACTAGTTGGCACCACTAGTGTTCATATAGAGCCGATTAATGGCAATAATAACCGTATACTGATATTAAACTAACAAATCAGTTACAAACTACCGAAATTCTGAATGAAGTAAAACCAGGCAAAATGCAAATGATACACACTTCTGTTTACAGAGAGTCCAATCATACAAATGAAATAAGAGAAAACTTTCTCTCCTTTTTCGCAGTGCTGTGTCGTGCCTATGCTTTGAGGAGTAATTACTTGTTTTTAATTCTCATGTAAAACCTGGTGCAAGAAACTGCACAGTGTAATAGAAACAGACCTAAACAATGTGTGCAAGCTTTTTTGGGGTTTGGGCTTCATTTTGTTTCAAATAAAGAATCAACTCTGTTATTTACATTTTGTTATCTAAGTACAAAGGTATAATTTTGAAAAACAAAACTAATTGTTTTTTGATAAAGAAATGCATTTGGAGCTACAGCACCACCATTTATTGACTACTTGAAGGAGATCCTCAGACGCTACCCTGATGGAGGACAGATACTAAAGGTGAGACAAGTCAAAATCATTACACACACAACACACGCGCACACACACACACTGATATATAAACACACTGTACTGTGCAGACGTTTTAGAAACATGAAAGGAATGATGTAGAACGAAGGTGCCTTATATTTACATATAAATAATGATATTAAATTAAAGATCTCTACATAAAAATTGTATAAACACAGTAACATACCTGCCAACTAGTTCGGATTTGCCGTAATTATTATGGTTTTCATTATCCCGCTCCAGGTTACGGTTGTATTAATAAAAATTACGTTTTTAACTGTGTTCCTGTCCTGGATACCAAACCTGCCCATCAGTTCCTCGTCCCCTCTATTGCCTGCACCAACATGTCCATTGGGGTCTGCACCAATGAGCACTCTTTCACCTGTGGGGGTACTCTGCATCACTTCATCTAACTCACTCCAGAATCCCTCCTTCTCTTCTAGCTCACATCCTGCCTGTGGGGCATAAGCACTAACAACATTGAACATCACGCCTTCAATTTCTAACTTGAGACTCATCACTCTGTCTGACACTCTTTTCACTTCTAGAAGATTCCTTACAAATCCCCCCATCCCCCTTTAAGATGACTCCTACTCCATTTCTCTTCCCATCCACACCATGATAAAACAGTTTAAACCTGCTCCGAAGCTTCTAGCCTTGCTACCTTTCCACCTGGTCTCCTGAACACACAGTATGTCCACCTTCCTCCTCTGCATCATGTCAGCCAGCTCTCTATCTTTTCCTGTCATAGTTCCAACATTCAAAGTCCCTACTCTCAGTCCTAGACTCATGCCTTTCCTCTTCTCCCTCTGTCTACGGACTTACCTCCCGCCTCTCCTTCTTCGACCAATTGTAGTCCAATTTCCACCAGCACCCTGTTGGTTAACAGCACTGATGGTGGTCATTGTTAACCCGGGCCTCGACCGATCTGGTATGAAATTTGTCTTTATGATTTGCATTTTGTATTCTGGCAAAAGTTTTATGCTGGATTCCCTTCCTGTCGCAACCCTCTGCATTTATCCCGGCTTGGGACCGTCGTGAGGGCGGACACTTGTTTGTGCCCCCCCTCACGGCTGCATTCACGGCAATCAGTTTGGCCCTCTGCATTGTTTAACAGGAGTTGATACAGAATGCAGATGATGCTGGAGCTTCAAAAGCCATTTTCATCCACGATGAGAGAACATACAGTACAGACAGAGTATGGAGTCCGGCACTGGGGAAGTATCAAGGTATTTCATTTGTATTTTCTCTGCAAAGTATGCACAAAGGCGACAAACTAAACTAAAGGGTATCTTTACTTTTGTAGTTTATATGTGTAAGAGTAAAGCTGAAGATAAGAGATCTGTATTGTCAACTGTTGCATGAACAAGAAAACCAGTTAAGCAACTCTTTGTTTATCAGCAATTAGAAAAAGAAAATGAACAGAGGAACTCCACTCAGCTCTACACATACATATACTTAGATACACACATTCTTATACACACACACACACACACACACACACACACACACACACACACACACACACACACACACACACACACATATCCTACATATATAATATACACACATACACACACACACACACACACAGTGGTACCTCGGGAAAGGGAAAAAGCCGAAAGGAAGAAAGAAATATATAGATAGAGAGAGAGATAGATCTAGGGATCCCTCACTTTCTGCGGTTAATTGGGGGCCGAGAACCCCCCCCCCCCCAACCACTGATTTCCACGATGTAGGATTGACTCCAAGACTGACGTATAGATACAATTATGTGTATGTAATATCAATAAATACATATTCAACGCTATAAATGTGGAGAATAACAAACATTCAAAAATAATGCATAAGATGTAAATAAAATAAAATATAAATACACACATACGGATGCACACCACATTTTTGAAAAACCTGTGATGCACTGACACTGCAGAAACTAAAACACGAATTAGAGAGGGATCACATGATATCAGTGCATTTAGCATAGTTTAAAAAATTTAATTTATTCAAACCAAAGCACTCACAGATAATATCAGAGCAATTAGCACTGTATACATGCATTAAATATACGAGTCAGCATTTGTAGGGGAACCGCTGCCTGGTAAGGTCACACCGACCTTGAACTTTAATATCTAATCAGTTTATCCTTTGGTCCTATTGTATTCAAAGTACTTAAAGTGTGGACTGAGCTAACACGCACCACAGAAATAGCACTTGGTAGAACTTGCTGCAGGGCTGGCAGGTACACAGATGAGCTGAGTATTCTTCAAGCTGGTGCAGACAGAATTACAGGTAGCAACAACATCATTGACGCAACCCCGGGGAGATGGTCTGCTGAAGTATAAATAGGAGGTGAGGAACAAGTGAGTGGAGATAATTGTTCATTCATTCATTTTCTGAACCACTTAAGCTTAATTAGGGTCGTAAGGAAGGTGCTGCCCATATCAGCCGACTGTGGGCGAGAGCAGAGTACACCCTGGACAACTCATCAGGCCATCACAGGGCAGAAAAACACATACAGCTCCTCTTGATAAAAGTCAGCAATGCATCTTTTACATAAACCTCCCACCACAGACCGTGAGAACGGCAGTGACAACTCGGTATTAGTGGGACGAGAACCCTCGACCTTTGGATCAGTAGTCTAGCACCTTATCCCATGGTGAAATTTAATGATTCATAGTCTGAGCCTAAAATTTTCCAAAAACTATCTATCTAATGCCTGAGTCGTAGGACGACCATTGGCGACCCGCCATGAAGGATAACACCCTGGTTATCATCTTCATGGAGGTTTTCTTGGCAGGATTAGTGCAGTGATTTGCCATTGCCTTCTGGACGATACGAACCTACGGGCAATTTAGAATGGCCAATTAACCTACTGTGCGTGTCTTTGGATTGTGGGAGGAAACCGGAGCAGCCAGAGGAAACCCATGCAAGCATGGGGAGAACATGCAAACTCCACACAGAAACACCCAGGCTGGGAATCGAACCCAGGCCTTCTTGCCGTAAGGCGGACGTGATAACCACTACGCCACTGTGCCGCCCCCCAAAAACTATAAAGAAATTAAGAGCAACTCATGCCCAAAACATGTCACACACTCAACAATCATTTTCTGAACCGTTTAATCCTAATTAGAATCACAGGAATGCTGGTGCCCATCTCGGCCGACTCCAGGTGAGGGTGGGATACACTCTGGACAGTTCGCCAGGCCATCCCAAGGCCTACACTCACACAACCATTCATAAATCCATTCACACCTAGTGGCAATTTGGAACAGCCAATTAACCTACTGTGCATATTTCTGTACCATGGGTGGAAACTGGAGTACCTGGGGAAACCCACACAAGCACGGGGAGAACATGCAAACTCCACCCAGAGGCACACAAGCTGGAAATCAAACCCAGGACCTTCTTGCCGTGAGGTGGATGTGCTAACCACTATACCACCATGCCGCCAGACAGATTCAACATGCCAGACAAAATCATTTGGATCCTTCCAGACTTTCTCATTCAGACTGTGTAGGCTTTATAGAGAAATGTTTAAAATCATAAATTTAAATTAATTGCTAAATTTGTTTTGTTTGCGAAGCTATTTTGTGAAAATGTCAGTTGTAGAAAAAGCTATACAAATTGAGTTGAATAACAAAAACAACAGAAAACCTTCCTTTTTGAATCCTGTGTCCTAGTGAATTGGAGAATGCAGTGTGAGCTGGGTGATTGTGATCAGGCTGATCATGTGATCGACTAGTTATAATTAAGTTTAATACTACTTCCCTCTTCTGGTAGGACCGGCTCTCTATGCATTCAATGATGCTGACTTTTCTGAGGAAGATTGGGAAGGCATTCAGCGAGCAGGGCGGAGCATCAAGCATGACGATCCAACCAAAGTGGGGAGATTTGGGATCGGCTTCAATTCTGTCTACCATGTTACAGGTGAAGATTTTTTTTCCACGTTCAAAATCAATTTTAATAATCAATAATATCTGTACTTGCATGAAGTAAATAACATTTACCAAATATCACATATGATTATGTGAAATATTGTGTTTGTCACTAAATTGTGATTTTAAGTTTTGTAATTTCACTTATTGATATTTCTGTCAACAATCCATACAAGCAGAGTTGACACAGTTTGCTAATTCGAGACAGCCACTCCTTGTTCAGAAGACTCTTGAGCATAGATTGTTGAATAGCGATGCGAGCATGGAATTGGGGTGATTGTCTGCCATAAAGAATATTCAGCCTCAGTTGTGATAATTCTCTCTTCATTTATTTTCTAAACCGATTAATCCTAATTATGGCCACGGGGAGGCTGGCACCCATCTCAGCCGACTGTGGGCAAGGACAGTACACCCTGGACAGCACACAGGCCATAGCAGGGTAGAAACATGCTGACAGCGATGCATCTACACTTGTCGAAAGTCAGCAATGGTTCTTTTTACATGAACCTCTCACCACAGACAGTGAGATACATGGCCGGCCTATGATAACCTAGTTAGCTGCGCTGGAGTGACAGCAGTGACAACCACTGACGATGGGGCTTGAACCCCTAACCTTAGGATCAGCAATCCACCACTTACTACTGCCCTCTCCCTAGAGATCAACCTCTGAAACTTTATCTATAATTCAGCAAATGCTCACTGATTAAATTTTTCATTTGCAGATTTGCCCTGCGTATTCAGCTCCAAACACCTCGCAGTGTTTGACCCACAGAAACTGATGTTTGATGATGACCGTGAGGGCTACCGCTGGTCCCTGGATGATGATGAGGATCGAAGGCACCTTACGGAATTCACAGATCAATTTAAACCCTTTCAGGATATTGTTAATCTGGTCTGTGACGATGCTTGTGCTTGGGAAAAAACTATTAATGCACGGTATTTCACAGGAACCCTCTTTCGGTTTCCTCTACGTCACGAAGCTTCAGAGATTTCTGACAATTTATACGACTCCAACAAGGCTACCCAACTGTTTGACAGTTTTATTCCTGATGCAGATGTTAGTGTTCTGTTTCTGAGATCAGTCTTGTCCATTTCTTTGTTACACATTGACTTGGATGGCAGGGTCACCGTTAGGATGAAGGTTTCTGCATCATCTTCATCAATCCCTCTTCAGCATACTGATGATTTCAGTAGAAACTGTTTGCAAGGGGAGACGAGCATTAAAACAGTGTCCAGCGGTTCACCAAATCAGGAAGAAACAACCACCAAGTGGCTTGTGACAGCCTGTCGATTAAAAAACGGATATGTACCTGAAATTGACACACTTGCTTGCAAGCTGAGTTTTTATCCTCAGGTTGATGTAGCATTTCAGTGCAGTGAAGACAGAACATGTGACACTGGAAGACTGAGTTGCTTTCTGCCCCTTCCAAACAACGAAACAAACAGGACCGGCCTTCCCGTTCATATTAACGCATGTTTTGGCCTGACAGACAACCGAAGGTACATCAAGTGGCAGGAAGAAGATCAGAAGAACGATGAGTCAGCAGAATGGAACGAGCTGCTAATGAAGGAGGTTCTTCCTCATGTGTATCTCAAGATAATCCAAGATGGTATTGAACTGTCAAAAAAATCAGCACTGCCTGTGAGCGCTGTGTACAGTCTTTGGCCTGATCTGAGAGAGACGGAACACAGGCCACGATGGCATGGAGTTGCAGTAGACCTTTTCCAACGATTGTTCCACAACCAAGAGCTCTTGTCTTTAGCTAAAAATGCAAAAACATGGATCGCTGTTTCTGATGCTGTTTTCCCATCTGAAGACAGTGACACTCTTATGATGTCTGCAGTTTTCTGTTTATTAATTAAGGAAGAAGAAAACCTTGTTACAGCTCCTGACCATGTTCTGCTCAGCATAAAGACAACCTTCCCAAACCCTAACACTCTGAAATGGGTCACACCAAGTTTTGTTAGATCTGTGCTCCACAGAAGTGAGACTGAATCAATCAGTAAGGAGGAGAAACTGTTGATCTTGGAGTATGTGCTCAGTGATGAGAAGTATGAAGATCTAAGAGGTTTACAGCTACTGCCACTTAGTGATGGAAGTTTCAGGTCCTTTACAAACCAGCCAAAAGACACAGTTTTGATTGACAATGAGCAGTTTCCAAGGTAAACTCTGTTTCTTATTTGTTTTTGTCCTCATGTGTTGTGCATTGCTAATTTAATATGTATGCTCTTGTTTATACAGAGTGTTGCTGCCTTTTTGCAAGGACAGATTTTTGCCTCATGATTTGAACAGAAACACAGTTGAACATCTGACACACATGGCTTCGACAAGTATGATTTTTTCCCCTTTATTTATGCTTTCACTACTTCCATTACTGAAACTTAAAAAAAAACAAACATTGAAACAGTGAACTCATGTTTTAGCATAATTCTAATAGACGCCTGGGTTTGCTTCCTGGGTTCAGGGCATTTCTGTGCAGAGTTGCATGCTCTCCTCGTGTTTGTGTGGGTTTCCTCCTGGTACTCCAGTTTCCTCCCACAGTCCAAAAACATGCACAGTAGGTAAATTGGCTGTTCCAAACCTCCCCTAGGTGTGATTGGTTGTGTGAGTGTTGGCCCTGCAATGGTCTGGCTAGCTGTCCAAGGTGTACCCCCCCCCCCCCTCGCCCGGAGTCGGCTGAGATGGACGCCAATCTCCCCGTAACCCTAATTAGGATTAAATGGTTCAGAAAATGAATGACTAAATGAATAATTGTAATAGTATTTTTCATATGCTGCTATAGATATTGGCATTGTGTACAGGAATCTCTTACTTTCCACAGTTAATGGGGACCGAAACACCCCCGCAATCACAGATTTCCGCGAAGTAGGATCAACCCCCCTCTGACTGATGTATAGATACATGTATATGTGCGTCTATAATACTAATAAATACATATGCAATGCTATAAATGCTTATAATAACAATTAAACATTCAAAAATAATGCATAAGATGTAAATAAAATATTACATAATCCATGCACACTCAGATGCGCACCTCACACAACAGTAGTAGTAGTTAGTAGTAGTCGTGAGTAGTTTTGTTGTTTGGGGTTGTTCTCTTTTTTTTTTTTTTTTTTTTAATATAATTGGCCTTGTTTTGGGGCATTTTCTTAATTTCCTTATTTTTTTTATTTTTCAATGAATATTTTTGAAAAAACCCATGATGCACTGAAGCCGCAGAAACTGAAGCAGCAAGGGATCACTGTACTTACCCTACACTAGTCTTACACAGTGAACTTGCAATGACAGTTCCCTGCAACATTGTCTTCCAGACAAATTGGGTTTAACAAACACGTGACTTCAATTCGAAATCGCCCAGGATAAGTTGATGAATAAGTAAGGTAGTGATATATTGGTAAAAATGTAATTAGGTTTACAATATGGAGTTTTGTTTAAGGAAATAATTTTTCAATGTTGACTATGTAAAAACCAAATACAAAGGCAATGGAATATAAATGGTGGCTGCCCATCGGATCCGATAATGAGATTTGCATTCTGCAGCTCATTGATGTATGCAAAGGTGGCTCTGCAGTCCTAGTGTGGAGGTGCAGAGTCTTGAACAGTGAGGGCATTGGCAGTCCGTTGTAGTGACCACTGCTGATGCAGCTCTGTGTCGCTCTTCTCTGGCAGCAATGAGCTTCTGGCATCGTGCTTCTTCAAAGTTGGCAGCAGCGTAGTGGATTTAGGCTCCCCATTTTGGTCTGTCCATAGCACACTTCATCAGTTCCTTCGGCTTGATGTGACACCACTTTCACAGTGTTTCACAGTGTCTTTGTATCGCAGCTTTGGGCGGGCTTGGTTTCTCCTGCCAAGCTGAAGCTTACCATATATCAGGCATCTTGGCAGCCTGAACTGCTCCATTCAGATGACATGCCCCACCCATCGAAGTTGGGCCTTGATGAGTATAGACTTAATGCTGGTGGAGTTGGCATGTTCTAGGACCTTCACAGGTTGATGTGGTCCTGCCAGCTGTTTCTGATGATGGAATGAAGAGCTCACACGTGGAAGTGCTCCAGCTTTTTGACATGTCTGCAATACAGTGTCCATGTTTCAGAACTATAGAGGAGGGAGGGGAGTACCACAGCATTGTAGACCTTTTAGTTTTGTTGATAGCCGGATACTGTGTTGGTTGAGCACTCGGGTGCGGAGTCTACCCAGCGCCTGGCTAGCCTCGCCAATTCTAGAGGCGATATCATTGTCTATCACAGGAAATGGTGCTTCCCAGTTAGTTGAAATGTTTGACATTGGTAAGTGGTGTGTCGTCAATGACAATGCTGGGTGCGGGAGGGTAGGTGTTTGGTGCAGGTTGATGAAGCACCAACATCTTGCTGAGACTGACGGTCAGGCTGAAGAGTTTGGAGGCCTCAGAGAAGCAGTCCAGCATCTGCAGGTCGGATTCTGTGTTGACCACAAAGGCACAGTCATCAGCAAAGATGACTCCTTGAAGGAAGGTTTGCAGGCTCTTTGTCTTGGCAGTGAGATGATGCAGGTGGCAGAATGAGCCATCCAAACGATAGCGAATGTACAGCCCTTTCTCCAGGTCTCGCACGGCATGGGAGAGCATGCAGGTGAAGAACACAAAGAACTGGAGATAGGACACAGCCCTGCTTCATGCCACTGCTGATTGCGAAGGCTTCCATCACATTCCTGTTCGAGAGGACCTGGCCAGTTATGGCATCATGGAAAAGCCTGATCATCAATAAAAACTTTGGCGGGCATCCGATGCGTTCTAGGACTGTCCAGATCTATGAAGACAGAGAATTGGGGCATGTTTTGTTCAATGCACTTTTCTTGGCGTTGTCTCATGGCAAAGCTCATAACGGGGATTTAGCTCAGTTGGTAGAGCGTCTGCTTTATCCTCTGGAAGGTCGGAGTTTGAAATCCGGCCATGTCAGACCATAATTAAAATTTGGCAGTTCTTGCTCCCTGCTTGGTGCTCAGCATCAAAAGTAAATAAAAAAGAACAATGCAATAACTAGTGCTGCACAGTACGGACAGGTGCCTAGAGCACAAGCCAAATTTCAATGTATGTTATGTACTTTGACACTAAAGAGTTAGTTTAGTTTATCAACAGTACTTCTGCCAGGCCTATGCCTCTAGGAGGTTTTGCTCTGATACTGTGACAAGTCTGTTGAGCATGACTCTGGAAAAGATCTTCCCTGCAATAGAGAGTAGGGAGATTCCCCTGTAGTTCCTAATAGTTATGCAATTTTCAGCTGGCTGGGCTGGTATTTCCTTCAGCAATGCTAAAAGCTTAGGAGCAAGGTTTAAGCTGTTTTATCGTGGTGTGGATGGGAAGAGAAATGGAGTAGGAGTCATCTCAAAGGAGGAGTTTGTCAGGAACGTTCTAGAAGTGAAGAGTGTCAGACAGATTAATGAGTCTCAAGTTAGAAATTGAAGGCGTGATGTTCAATGTTGTTAGTGCTTATGCCCCACAGGCAGAATGTGAGCTAGAAGAGAAGGAGAGATTCTGGAGTGACTTAGAGAAAGTGATGCAGAGTAGCTAGAGGTGAAAGAGTGGTCATTGGGGTAGACTTCAATGGACATATTGGTGCCGGCAACAGAGGGGACGAGGAACTGATGGGCAGGTTTGGTATCCAGGACAGGAACACAGAAGGATAGATGTTGATATATTTTTCAAAAAAGGTAGAAATGGCTGTGGTGAATACTTTCTTCCAGAAGAGACAGGAGCATAGGGTGACTTAAGAAAGCGGAGGTAGGGGCACACAGGTAGACTACATCTTGTGTAGGCGATGTAATTTGAAGGAAGTCAGTGACTGCAAAGTAGTAGTGGGTGAGAGTGTTGCCAAACAGCATAGGATGGTGGTGTGCAGGATGATGCTGATGGTGAGGAAGGTGAAGAAGGCAAAGGCAGAGCAGAAGACAAAGTGGTGGAAGCTGAAAAAGGAAGAGGGTCATGTTGTCTTCAAGGAGGAGTTAAAACAGGCTTTGTGTGGTCAGGAAGTGCTTCCAGATGACTGGACAACCATAGCAAATGTGATCAGAGACGCAGGAAGAATACTTGGTGTGTCCTCTGGAAGGAAAGTAGATCAGGAGACCTGGTGGTGGAATGAGGAAGTGCAGGAGTGTGTACAAAGGAAGAGGTTAGATAAGAAGAATTGGGACATTGAGAGGTACCGAAAAGAGTAAACAGGAGTACAGGGAAACACAGTGTAAGGCAAAGGTAGCGGTGGCAAAGGCCAAACAGAGGGCGTATGATGACTTGTATGATAGGTTGGACAGTAAGGAGGGAGAAAATGATATACAGGTTGGCACAGCAGAGAAATAGAGATGGGAAGGACATGCAGGAAGTTAGATTGATAAAGGACAGGGAAGATGGAAAGAGTACTTTGAAGAGCTGATGAATGAGGAAAATGAGAGAGAAAAAAGAGTGGAAGAGAAGTAGTAAGGGAGAAGTGAGGAGGGCATTGAAGAGGATGAAGAGTGGAAAGGCAGTTGGCCCTGATGACATACCAGTTGAGGTATGGAAGTGTCTAGGAGAGGTAGCAGTAGATTTTCTGACAAGAACATTCAACAAGGTCTTCGAGAGAGAGATCAAGAATGGAGGAGAAGTGTGCTGGTGGCCATTTTTAAGAACAAAGGAGACGTGCAGAGTTGTGGCAACTACAGAGGGATAAAGTTGATGAGCCATACGATGAAGTTATGGGAAAGAATAGTGGAAGTTAGACTTAGGGCAGAGGTCAGGATTTGTGAACAACAGTTTAGTTTCATGCCAAGAAAGAGAACCACAGATGCAGTGTTTGCTTTGAGGATGTTAATAAAGAAGTACAGAGAAGGTCAGAGGGAGCTGCATTGTGCCTTTGTGGATCTGGAGAAAGTATATGACGGTGCCAAGAGAAGAACTTTGGTATTGCATGAGGAAGTCTGGAGTGGCAGAGAAGTATGTTAGAGTGGTGCAGGACATGTATGATGGATGTAAGACAGTGGTGAGGTGTGCTGTCAGCGTGGCCGACAAATTCAAGCTGGAGGTGGGACTGCATCAAGGATCAGCTCTGAGCCCCTTTTTGTTTGCGATAGTGATGGACAGGCTGACAGACGAGGTTAGACAAGAATCTCCATGGACTATGATGTTTGCAGAAGACATTGTGATCTGTAGTGAGAGCAGAGAACAAGTACAGGAAAATCTAGAGAGGTGGAGGTATGCCCTGGAAAGGAGAGGAATGAAGGTTAGCTTCGGTTAAGCAGAATACATGTATGTGAATGAGAAGGACCCAGGAGAAATGGTGATGTTACAGGGAGCAGATATAACGGAGGTGGTGGATTTTTAAGTACTTAGGCTAAACAACCCAGAGCAATGGAGAGTGTGGAAAAGAGGTGAAGAAGTGTGTGCAGGCCGGTTGGAATGGTTGGAGAAAAGTGTCTAGTGTGATAAGCAATAGGACAGTATCAGCAAGAATGAAAGGAAAAGTGTACAAGACGATGATGAGGCCAGCGATGTTGTATGGCTTAGAAACAGTGGCCCTGAGGAAAAGACAGGAGGCAGAGCTATAGGTAGCAGAGATTAAAGTGTTGAGGTTCTCTCTGGGAGTAACGAGGATGGATATAATCAGAAATGAGCACATCAGTGGGACAGCCCATGTAAGATGTTTTGGAGACAAAGTCAGAGAGGCTAGATTGAGATGGTTTGGACATGTAAAGAGGAGGGACATGTAAAGAGGAGGAGCGACCCCTGAAGGAAACAGCCGAAAGGAAAAGAAGACTTCACAGAGAGAAAGAAAGTAAACGTTGACTGTTTTGCTTTGAAATGAAGTGCCACCTTTCAGAAATTCATTATATCCATCTGAATTTGTTGTGCAGTGAGGTTGGCGCTCATCTTAGTCGACTCTTCATGAGAGCAGAGTACACCCTGGAGAGCTTGCCAGACTATCACATTGTCCACACTCACACATCCTTTCATACTCGCGTTCACACCTAGTGGCAATTTGGAACAGCCAATGAACCTACTGTGACTGCTTTTGAACCGTGGGAGGAAACCAGAGTACCCGGGGGGAAACCCACACACGCACGGGTAGAACATACTCCATTCAGACACGACCGAGCAAGGGATCAAACCCAGGACGTTCTTGCTGTGAGACAGACGTGCTAACCACCATGCCGCCTGCTTTCAGAAATTATACTCATGAGAGATGAACTAAAAGAAAATTCTATTCATAATTATGTATTTGTTCTTCTTTATTATAGATTCAAAACTGTATCACCTGATTAATTTGGATGCAAACAGTGTTGCTACATTAGCCAAGGAACATTTACCAAGAGACTGGAGAGAGACAAAAGGTCATGTGAAATGGAATTCTGCTAAAGATGACCATCCACCAAAGACATGGCTGAAAGAATTCTGGAAGTTTCTAAGTACTCACTGGACAGACCTGATGCAATTCATTGGAATGCCGTTAATACCTCTTGAACCACTGCAAAATGTGGGCAGCATTATAATGTTAGCAAGACTGGAAGAAAAATCCACTTTGATTTTCCAGAACAGCAGGGAGTCCACCTTGTCAGATCAAATTCAAAAGGTGCTAAAGTCAGTCGGTGGAACAGTCATTAAAAAAGATGACTGTCTAAAGCATTATGGCATAGAACATTATGTCCTAACACCATCACCAAGAAATGTCATGCAAGTCCTTTTGAACTTGAACACAGACAGGGTTGTCAGTGGCTTAGCCTCTGTTTCAATTCATGAAAAGGAAGAGTTTAAAACCTATATTTCTTCTCTAGATAGTCTTTCTGATGCAGAAAAAGGTCTGCTGTCAGCTCTGCCCATTTTCAGATTGATGTCTGAACAATATGTCACCATTGAGTCGAAACAAGCAATTATTTTAAGGTCCACCCCAGCCATTCCAAAGGATCTCCCTGTGCCTGACACCATAGTCCAGTGCGCAAATGAAGCAGATCGCAGACTTTTGAATCTCTTAAAGGTCAAGCTTGTAGATCCTGCTCAATTAGCCATCTACTTGGTAGAATACATTGATAGAATGTTATTCACCAAAGAGGATGAGCAAAAAATAATAACCTGGATACTGAATCATGGGCAAATTCTTTTCTCCCAAAGTGAAGAATTGTTGACAAAAAGCAAGAATCTCAGTTTCATTCTGACAGCACAAAGTGAACGCAAAAGGCCCTCAAGTGTTTTTGATCCCACCAAGAAGACCTTCCTTGATCTTTTTGAAGAAGACTTTTTTCCACAGGAAGCTTATAGATCACCAAAGATTCTACAAAGCTTGGAACAACTTGGTTTACAGACTAAAGAAGAACAAATATCCTCGGCAAATATACTTCATGTTGCCTCACAAATTCAACAGCTTCACATCCACTCAAGAAACAGGGCTTTTAAAAAAGCTCATGTTTTGGTAAGAGTATTGAACAGAAAGGATTTGCTCTCAAAATTCTCTGAGAGGGAGAGACAAGAGCTTCTCCAATTACAGTGGGTTCCTTGTGAAAAGCCAAATTCAATTCAAAGTAAAAACAACCAGAAGACATCATTATACAAACCAACCGAAATAAGGGCCTCAAAATATTCTGCAATTGTGGGCCATGTCATGCCACTTACTTCAGACCTCAATGAGAATGTCTGTCAAAAACTTGACCTCTATAGTCCTCCTCCAGCTGAAAAGGTTTTGGAGAACCTGTGTGTGCTGATATCATTATCTTCAACCATGGTCAGCCCAGATTCAGATTACAATTTCAAAAACAAGCTGCACAGCACATACAAATTCATGCAAGAAAACATTGAACAATTCAGACAGGAGTTGAACAACAAATGTATTCCTTGGCTTTGGTGCCAGACAGAGTTTGTGTCACCTCGGGAAGTTGTGCTCAACTTTCCAAGTGAACTGGATCTGAGCCTTTACATCAAAAGAGTGCCGGAGGAATTTTTGCAGTATGATGACTTGCTCAGAGTGTGTGGAGTAAAGGAAACTCTTGGTGATGAAGAAATAGAAACCATACTCTTTGATATAAAAGAAAACATTGATGACAGAACACCACCTTATGGAGAGCCTTCTGAACTTAAAGTCTCAACATCAATCCTTGACTGGATGAGGAAAAATGAAAAGTCTTTAAAGGGCAGTACACCAGTGCCAGTCAAGCTACAAAATCAAAATTTCACCCTACGATCTTTGAAGGATACTGTTTTTTGTGATATCAGTGAGGAAGGCTTAGATGATCTAAAGCAAGATAAGGAGGAGTTCTATGTCATCCATGAGGAGGTTCTTCCTATCACTGCAAGATGGCTGAAAATTCCCTTCTTAAGTACCCGGATTTTAAAACCACTGTTCCTTGGTGTTGAGGAAGTGTATGAGGGAATTGAGCAGTGTGGTCAAACAGAGCCAATCACTCAGAGAATCAAAAACATACTCAAGGAATATGATGATGAAAGTGACATTTTTAAAGAACTCGTACAAAATGCAGAAGATGCTCGTGCGAGTACCTGCGGTTTTATGCTGGACTTCAGAACACACCCTTCTGAAGGGCTTATTGATGATGGTATGGCTCTATGCAATGGTCCGTGTCTTTGGGCTTACAACAATGAGCTGTTCTCAGAGGAGGACTGGGACAATATTGTTAGAGTTGGAGCTGCATCAAAAGAAACCAAATTTGAGAAAATTGGAAAATTTGGACTGGGTTTCAATGCTGTTTACCATGTGACAGATATTCCATCTATTTTGAGTGGACAAAAACTTCTCATTCTTGATCCAAATGTAACACACTTGGAAAAACACGTAAAAAGTAGAACAGTTCCTGGAATTAAACTTGATTTGTTTCATGAGCGACTATTTAGGAGATTCCCTGGACAGTTCAAATCCTATCAGGGAATTTTTGATTGTGATTTTTCAAACAGCAACCAAAAATATTACAATGGCACTCTGATTAAGCTCCCATTTCGCACATCAGATGAGGCGTGCAAGTCAGAAATTAGCTCCAAAGTCTATGACAAAGAGCACATACATGAATTTCACCAAATTTTCACAGACAATTCTGCAACTCTACTATTATTTCTCAAGCACATAAAGTCTCTGACTCTTCAAATCTTTAATCAAGGACCAATTGAAACGGTCATGAAAATCTCTCAGGAAGGACTATGCTCAATTAACATTTCAAATGAAACACATCTACAGGACATTAAAAAAACTCTGAAAATCCTTGACCCAAACTGCCATGAGATTGTTGACTGCTTTGTAGCAAACATTGTGGAAATAGTTTGTGAGGATCCTGAGAGAAGTAACTCCCAGTACTGGCTCCTGTATTCATGTTTTGGGACAAAAGACTCACTAAGAATGTTTCAGAATGAACTGCATCAATGCAAATTTTCTTTACCGATTGGAGGAGTTGCTGTGCCTCTACAGAAAGAATCAGACAATACTTGGTCAGCAGATGATAGATGTACAAATGGCCAGGCGTTTTGTTTTCTTCCGCTTCCAATTGATACCGGACTCCCAGTTCACATCAATGGATCTTTTGCAGTCACATCAAACAGGAAGGCTCTGTGGGAAACTGGTACCAAACTGGAATGGAACAAAGCATTACTCCAAGATGCAGTTGCTACAGCCTACATTACTGCACTGCTTGAGCTGAAGAAATTATCCCAAAACGGAAATCTACAAAACTATGATTACTACACATTCTGGCCCGATATTAAAGAGGTAAAGAAAGGAGTTCAACCTTTGGTGATGTCTTTTTACTCAGCCATTGTTCAAAGCTCAAATGTTAAATCCCTTGAGCTCTTAAATAATGGAAAAGCCTGGTGCTCATTTGACAAAGCAAGATTTCTTGACCCAAGTATTCAAAACAATGAGGCAGTTGGAAAACTCGCCATGGACGTGTTCCTGAAATATACAGAACCAAACTACTGTGCTGTTCCTTTGCCAACCTGGGCAAGAAATAATTTAATGCAGTGTGGCTTCAGTGAGATGGTCAAGGAGAGAACATTTGAATGGCTTGAGTTTTATCAAGTAGTGTTCAAAAACTTGAACAAAATGGATTCACACTGCAGGGATGCCCTTATATTGAATTCCATAGACTTGAATGACCATGCAGTTGACAACCTACTGAAAAGTCATGCATGCATTCCAACACAGAAAGCAGGACCACTTCAATTCACCAACAAACTAGTGAACCCAAATGGTAAGGTCGCATGCTTGTATGAGCCAGAGGAGGGACGATTTCTTGGCGGTACCAAAAATGACTACTTCTCTCCCAAGAGGATTTGTCGATTGTCAAGCTTGGGAATGTTGTCTGATGTACTCACATTTGATGAAATTCTAGAAAGAACAAAGACAATCTCTCAAATTTGGTCTAAAAACAAAGATAAAGCATACAAACATCTTCAGTGTCTCTTTGACTCAATGAAAAGGTTTTCACGTGTTGATTCTTTGCACTGGGAAACTCTAAAACATATACCATTTCTTCCTGCTCTTGGTATCAATCAGCACAATGAAAAGACAACCGTACTTAAAAAGCCATGTGAAGTCTATGAGTACCAGTGCTACCACTTGGTAAACCTGACAGAATTCACTGTTGATCATGTAAAGCTTGGTTTAAAGCCAGATGACCCAGTTCTCATAAAATTGGGGGTGATAAGTAACCCACCAGTTGAGACAGTACTCAGACAACTCAAAGAAGTCCACAACCGTTCCAAATCATTTGAAGCTTCTGAACTTTTTGACATTGCCAAAAGCGGTTATGACTACCTCAGCAAATATCTGTTGAATGATGGTGATCCCACTGCTATTATTAACCATGCTCAATCGATCCCATTTATTTTAGTTGACAATCACTTTGTACATGTGCAATCAGTTGCCTTGGGTGGTGAATTTGAGGAAAAGCCTTACCTCTATGTTCTTCCCACCATCTTTTCCAAATTTGAGAATCTCTGGAGCTGTGTTGGCATGACCAAACAGTTTGCAGCAAAGCAATTTATTGCTGTTCTTGAAGAAATCAGTAAATTCTCAAGCCCAATCTCAAGCAGAGATCTTCACATCTGCATTGCCATAATTACAAAAGGGTTGTATGGAGTTTCACCTCAAATGGTTACAGAGTGTCTTATGCCTGATGAACAAGGTGTGTTGACAGACTCAAGCAAATTGAAATTTAATGACAGTCCTTGGATGCCAGTACAAGCCGGGGTAGCATTCTGCCATAAACTGATATCTCGAGAGGTTGCACTCAGTTTTGGAGTAGTAACAATGAGACATCATACTCTTGATGAAGCTCTAATTAAAAAGTTTTCACCATTTGCTAAGGAGTTTGGACAACATGAAAAACTAACTGTTCGGATAAAAAACATAATGGAAGCCTATCCAGCCAAGAAAGATATTCTGAAAGAGCTCCTTCAGAATGCTGATGATGCAGAAGCAACCGAAATTCATTTTGTTTGGGACAAACGGAAGCATGGAACTAAAAAGATATTTGGAGAAAATTGGGAGGTGCTTCAAGGCCCAGCACTTTGTGTGTTCAACAACAAGAAATTCTCAAATGAAGACCTGATGGGTATTCAGCAATTAGGGGAAGGAGGAAAACGTGGCACTTTGGGAAGAACTGGAAAATATGGTCTTGGTTTTAATTCTGTTTACCATCTGACTGACTGCCCATCCATCATATCTGGTGATGAATATCTGTGCATATCTGATCCAAACCTGAAATATGTGGAAACTGGAACCAAGGAGTCACCAGGCTGCATGTATTCAATCAATGAAGATTTTAAAAAGTTTTTCCAGGATGTTTATAATACATTTCTCCCTGAAAAGTTTCCTCTTCATTCAGGAACAATTTTCAGACTTCCTCTCAGAACAAAAGAAATGGCAGCCAAATCAGAAATATCTATAAATCCAGTTCGAGAATCTGAAATTACAGAACTGTTCCAGGTATTAAAAGCATATCCAGAGGAACTGATTCTGTTCTTGAAGCACATCACAAGAATCCACTTCCGTGAGATCACCAAGGATGGATCTGAAGTCAATGACTTCATGATTGAGAAAACAGTCACCAAGGACACCATGGAGCAAAGGGAAAGATTCCAGAATGATGTTTGCAATTCCCTTAAATCTGGGAAAGTAATTCCAGCCAAAGCTATCTATAAAGTTCATGTTAAATCAGGAATTAAACAAAGCTCCTGGATTATTGCAGATCAATATGGATCCTTTTTGCAAAACCAAGAAAGTGAATCCCACAGCGAAGTACCCCAGGCAGGCGTGGCAGCTTGTGTAGGAGCAAAACCTGCACAACAAAACTTTTGTGGAAGAGCTTTTTGTTCTCTGCCATTGCCAAATTTCACTGGTCTCCCTGTCCATGTGAATGGAAACTTTGAAGTGGATCATTCTAGAAGGGATGTGTGGAAAGAAGATGATGACAGTGCAAAGACAAAATGGAATCAGTTTCTTCAGCTGGAGATCATCGCCCCTCTGTATGCCGACCTTCTGGAACACATCTGTACAACATTTAAAAAGGGTGAACCTAAAATTTTAGAGCATCTCAAATCACACCTGAACTTTTGCTTCAAGTTTTTTCCCTTTGTGTCAAAGGATGTTTTGCAAGTTTGGCATAACATGATTAGTCGAGTCTACAAATCAATCAATCAGCGAAACCTCTCTGTGATACCAATTCTTCGTATTACAGATGATTCTAAAGCTCACACTGGTCCAAAGTACACATTTAAGTGGTTGAGTGTTTCAAAGCCAGATCCAACAGATGCACCTCATTTCACAAGTGAGAGCCACGATAACATTGTCCAGGTTTTAGCACACATTGGAATGAACTTGGTGCCACATTCATGGAAAATCAAAAAGGCTCATGAGGGTTTTAAAACTGCAGGTGTGCATGTGGCTGCAGTGAGTCCTTCTTCAGTGGTCAGTTATTTGAAGAAGAAAAGAATGAACGATCCTTTACAAAGTACTGATGATTTACCATTGCCTATCAACCAGACCTTAATTACAAATGCACAAAGTTGTTCAAAGCTCTTGAGATTTTGCTTGAGTGCTGAGAAAACATTTTCGCTCTTCGCCCCAAATGTTAATAAAAACTCTCAATCAATTGACCTAAATGATCTACCTCTCCTCCTCACCCAAGATCAGATGTTGAGGAAATTTAGCTCCCATTCTCCAAAGCTTATCTCACAATTTTATGACATTTTTCAAGAGCACAAGTCAGAGTTTGTTGATTATCAGATTAATTTTAGACATGAATCGATTCTCCAGAGGGGAAAATATATTCAGAAATTGACCATTCCATTGGCAGCAAAGTTTATTGAGCCAGTTCTTCAATACAAGCTTTGTCATTCAACACTCCATGAATCAAATGGGTTGAATATAGTAGGAACTGAAATTAAAAAATGGCTGAAGGAACTGTGGAAATTTTTTGAACATGAAGTCAACCCGAAGGATTTCCAAGGTGGAGAGACAAATACGGTCTTTGCTGAAGTAAAGCAACACTTCTCTGGAAGTCCCATTTTGCCGGTCATTTATCCAGGTCAAAAGGAAACATGCTTACTAGAACAAATAGGAAATCTTTCCAGTGTTGTTCAGGATCCCAAAGAACCCATTTCTGCCATTCTCATTAAACTCGGATTCTTGATATTAGACCGCAGTTTCTTTCTTGAACTTTATAATCTTTTGTACAGATTTGTACAGCCAGAACTGTTGAAGGCAAATGACAGCAGTGCTGTTCTGAAGGAGTTGGGCAGAATTCCACATTCACAGTTTGAGAACCTTTCTGGTAATGAAAGTGATGCTCTTCAACGTTTCCTCCAATCTGGCATCATTCATTCCAAAAACACAAATGACCAAAGGCTTTTTACGTCCTTACCGTTATTTCAGACCATATGTGGAAATCGCCAAAGGATTGATTCGCACAGTAATGTATTCATCCTGAATTCTGAGTTTCAGGAAATATTTCCAGGCTTGTACAGATTCGATCACAGCGACTGCATTTTCCTTGCATACAATGATTTAAATAAAGGACTATCAACATGTATGAACATTACGATTATGGGTGACTTGGAGTACTGTGTGCGATTCATAATTCCGTCTGTACATAAGCTTAACCAGACAAAGCTTCTTGATTTAATAAGGCTGCTAGTGGAACTGAGACAAAGACCTAGAACAAAGTATAACGACTTGAAATCCAGTATTATCCGAACTTTGACAGCTGTCCCATTTATTCATGATATCAATGGCTGTCTCCAGGTTCCTTCGTACTTCTATGATGAATCTGTTAAGCTGTATAAAGTTATGCTTCCAAAGGAGAGATTTGTTCCAAAGACTTTTTTTGAAAATTTTAACAATGCTGAAGGAGTGAAATCTTTTCTCTGTGAGCTAGGACTAAAACATACTGTATCTGAACAGGAGGTGCTTTCATTCGCTTATGGAATGGAGTCAAATGCAAACTGTACCATTGAGCTGCACGTTCTTCAAACTAGATCTTCAGTATTGCTTAGAAATGCACTTAAATTAGGCACTATGCAAAACTCTAAATTGATGCAAAATCTTGCAACCATAAAGTTTATACTGCCTGTGAAGATTGATCAAAAACTGTGCAATTATCACAGATCATTTGCCCAAGAGAGGGATGTGGTTGCCATCAAAGGATCACTGCTTGAAAAACAACTTGACCATCAGTATCTCATATGGACTTCTATGCCAATACTGCCCTCAAGGGACTTCACTCCAAGTGACCTAAATACTCTGAGGAATGCTGGAGCCTTGGATGAACCTCCCTCAGAGCAGGTCATGCAGAACCTAAGAAATATTTGTGGGTCTCCATGCAGAACAGAACAACTGATAAACACGAGAGCAACGGTGTTCAAGACCTCATATGGCTACCTTCAATCTGTAAAGTTTAATGAGGCTTTGTTGGCTGATGTCCCTCTTATTCTTGTTGAAAATGACAAAAATCTCGTGAAAGCTACTCAGGCTGTCTTGACCTTAACTGATGCTCATGAGTTTCGGCCATACCTCTACCCCATACAATCAAAACAAGCAGTGTATGCAGAATTCTTCAAGAAGATCGGTGTTGAAGAAAATCCTACCGTCACACAATTGTGCACTGTGCTTGCAGAAATCTATACAGAGAGCTGTGGCAAGGAAACACTTCACCCAAACCAGCTGACAACTGTTCAACGTGTTGTGCAGCAACTTTTCTGTCTGATAAAAGATGAAGAAAAAGTACCTCAGTTTCAAAACATTCTATATCTGCCATCAACAGATGGAAAACTCCACGAGTCCCACACATTGTTTTTCAATGACACCTTCTTTCAGGCATACAGACTGGAGGCGTCTCTAAAAACAAAACTGAAGCTACTTGTAAAACTAAGCGAGTGCCGTCTGCAAGAAGACCCCTATGAACATCAGAAACTGTTGCAGCTGCTTCCTGAACACATTCGTCCCAAAATGCTCACTCAAGTTATTTCTGTAAATTTGGTTGCTGCACGTGTAGAACACTGTGATTATGGAGCATCCTGTGAATTCAGTGGCTGGTTTCAAGCACGATTGTCCTCTCCTGAGTTCAGTCATGGCCTAATATGTCTGATCAGAGACCAAAGCAAAGGCACAATTTCACAGACTCAAGCTGTAGAAATGCGTGAAAGCATATTTCAAAAAATTAAAATTGATTGTTGTAAAATTGTATGCACTGAACTTTTGTTAAATAACCAGCCACTAGAAGGTACTGAGACAGAAACTCAGGTTTATGTCAAAAAGCAGCAAAATGAATGTGTTTTCTATCTGAAGCACAGCGACAACATGGCTTACAAAGTGGTGAATGAAGTCAGTCTTTATCTTACCAAAGAAATCAATGCTCTCCTGCAAAACATCTTCAATTCATTAAGACTACAAGTACTCAGTCAGCTTTTATTATGTGAAAACATGGAGGATGTTGAAAAGGCCCTGGAACAACATGGAATCCGTAACACTGCGAGTGGTGAAAAGGGATTTGGTTCTCGTCCCAGACCTGGAACTCCTATACCAGAAGAATGGCATGATTCTCTTGATATGGACCTCTTCAATAGTTTTGAGAAAGGTGAATATGTTGGTTTCAGTGAGGATGGGGACAAATATGTTTTTGCTATTGTTGTGGAGTGTCTGGATGAGCATCCAGGACAGAGGAGATATCCCTCAAGATACAGAATACAAATTAAAGATGAAAGGATAATTGATGTAAGCGCCCTTGATCTTTATCAGTTCAGAAGAGAGAAACGATCTGATTCATTTGGGAATATCTCCACAGACAGTGATATTGTACCTACTGCAACACAGTCTGAAACATCAGGATCTGTACCAACACAGTCTGAAACATCAGGATCTGTACCAACACAGTCTGAAACATCAGGATCTGTACCAACACAGTCTGAAACGCCACAGTCTGCACAATACCCAAAGAGGCCATTCCCCGAGACTTTAGAGCAGGCTAAAGCAGAGATTGACCAGACCTTGGAACAAATCTGGAAGATGTCGAATGAGGACAAATCAAAGGCCATTAAACGCCTGTATTTAAGATGGCATCCAGACAAGAACCCAGACAACACAGAACTTGCCACTGAAGCATTTAAATACTTGCAGAACAGAATTGAAGAGCTACAGAAAGGAAAGCCCAAACACAACACATCATCAGAATCAAGCACATCAAATTGGTCTGAAGATTTCAGCACTTTCTATGAGAGCTGGAATTACCAGGCAAGGAGTCACAAAAGGGGGCGGGAGCGATTCCATCAAAACAATTTCAGACGGCAGTACAATTTTTGGTCACACTTTGAATACACTCCAAGACCAAACAGGGAGGAAGCTAAGCGCTGGTACAGACAAGCACAGTGTGATCTTCTTGCTGCGAAGAGTGACATTGCATATAACCCAAGTCCAGAGTGGTGTCTGTTTAAAGTGCATCAGGCAGTGGAAAAAGCTCTGATAGCCACAGAGTTCAGAAGGAATGGAAAGCATCCTGGCACCGCATCAACCATCACAGGCCTTGCTTGGAACGTGTCACGGTATGCTACCCACCTTCATGATGTGCCTTATGTTGTGAATCAGCTGAAGGCGCTTGGTGTTGATGCTAAGAGAACTCAATACCCAAATTTCCACCCGAGACCCCACATTCCAAAGGAGCAATTCAAAACTAAAGATGCTGAAGAAGCAATAAAAATAGCAAACGGACTGCTGAACAACCTGGAAAAATATATTACTGAATGATTTATCTCATTACTGTGGTGGTTTAGTGGACAGGGCGATGGGCTACCCATCCAAAGGTCAGCGGTTCAATCCCCACTATCAGTACTGTTGGGCCCTTGAGAAAGGCCCTCAGGTCTCAATTGCTCAGTTGTATAAAACAATTAACTAGCTCTGGATAATAGTGTCTGCCAAATGTAATTTATATCTAAAGTACCAACCTAAGGAATGTAATTGTTGTTCTACTTTACTAGTTTATTCACATTCTGTCACATGTAGAAATATGGATTAATGCTACTATTATTAATGAAAATCTTGGTTGTGTGTTGACCCTACAATGGCCAGGCAGCTTGCCCAGGATGTACCCAACCTTACCCAGAAGTTGGCTGAGATAGGCACTTGTATCCCTGTGATGCTAATTTGGATGAAGCAACTTAGAAAATGAATGCATGAATGAATGAATGAAATATTTCAGATTTACCTTTGTATATTTACTCTTTACTAGAAGCCCCATAATGGATATTAAATAAACTAACAGTTGGTCTTTATATCACAGGTGTCAATTGAATTAGATTAACTTACGTTATTTTATGGGACATTTTTTATTATTATTATTATTAGTAGTAGTAGTAGTAGTCGTAGTGTACTATATCTGACACATTGCATTGAGGAGAATATTTTGTTTTCTGTTTGTATTGTACCAAGAATAGACTACATGTTTTTTCTAAAAACTATTAGTATTCAATCTATATTAACATTATTTACCTGAGCACTTAGGACCAAATGTATGTGTAATGATAACAAGTTCTTTGGTTTGATTTTTCTGAAATGTACGTTGATTTAACAAGTAATAATAATAAAAGCTGAATCAGAAAAACAGACTACATGTTAAGTGCCTTATACACTTTGAAACCCAGGACGGGTTTGATTTCTGGGCTCAGGACGTTTCTGTGTGGAGATTGCATGTTTTCTCCTTGCCTGCCAAGGGTTCCTCCAGGGGCTCTGGTTTCCTCCAACTCAGCAATGTGCACAGTAGACTGATTGGCTATTACAAACTGTCTGTAGGTGTGAGTGAATGGTCACATGTGTTGGCCCTGCAATGGCTTGGTGAGATGGCCACCAGTAAGCAGTTTGCCCTCAGTAATAATAATAAAAATCATCATTCTGTTAGTTTTATGTCTGATCCTTGAGCACGTCATCAGTATATTTAGATATAAATTTGAGCAGTAAACACAATTTACTCAATCTGAGATCCCATGGAATTAATTGGTGAAGCCAAATTCGACAGACCCCATAACCAGTATATTGGATTATTTGAAGAAAACAAAATCACATTTCCCCACAATATCTTCCATAATATTGGCTGAGATGGTACAGGGAGAAAAAGCAAAATGTGTCAACTTTTTGTTCTGTAAACAAACCAACCACAACTTACCCTAATGTAATGAAACTGAATGTTGACAAACAATAAACTGCCAGTGTAAAACTAGTGATTTTTAAGATATTCAGACTAAAAAAGGGTCCACGGAAGGACAAGCAAAGTTTAGGTCATAACACTTAAATTTTGCTCCCCCACCCTGTTACCAATCGGAACCAGCCAATCGGAATCAGCACCAAAGTCTCAGAACAGGAAGGGAGGTCATAAATCAGTGAGTGTTTAATATATCACAACCACAAACAAATGAAATGAAATAACCTAATATGGATCGTGCAGCAGTTGTACGTTCGTAAGCTATATAGACGATGTCAAGCCAGTTGAAGCTGATGTTATAACATTGTAAAAAGAAACTTGATTCGTGAGCTTCAATATGTTGGATTTATATGGGAAATCTGTTTTGCACAATACTATTAGGTGTTTTTTTGGGTTTGAGGCACCAGAGACATTATAAACTTTCTAGAATTACAGCATTAACTAACTGTTAGAAAGTGCTGATGCTGTAATTTTCTAAAAGCAGAAATGAAATTTTGACACAAAAAAACCCAAAAAACCCCATAATGTAATGCACAGGTAATAATGGTCAGCACGTCTGCCTCACAGCAAGAATGGCCCGAGTTCGATTCCCAGCTTGGGTGTTTCTATGTGAAGTTTGCATGTTCTCCCCAGGATGAGTGTGTTTCATCCAGGTCCTCCATTTTCCTCCCACAGTCCAAAAACATGTACAGTATGTTAATTGGCTGTTCCAAACCTCCCGTAGGTGTGAGTGTGAGTGAGTATGAATGGTTGTGTGAGTGTTGGCCCTATGATGGCCTGGTGAGATGTCCAGGGTGTAGCCCACCCTCGCCCAAAGTTGACTGAGACGGGCGCGAGCCTCCCCGTCTCCCTAATTAGGATTAAGCAACTCATAAAATGAATGAATACACAGATCAAGTTTTAAGCACAATCAGAATGTACTTAATTCAGACAATCCAATGATAGGACACAAAATCCCCACCGTTATTGTTATTTAGTAAAAAAGAAAGGAAAGAAAGAAAGAAAAAGAAAGAAAGAAAAGCAAAAAGGAACCAGTATGTGTTCATGGTTCTCAGATGTGCCCCCACCATAACCTGAAGTAAGATAAGGGAGGTAATCATAAACATTAAAAAAAAAGAAAATTTGAATAAAATGCAAGAATTCTTTTTTTTTTTCTTTTTTCATCAGACAGTTATTTTTCAAAGGTTCACCTCCGTCCAGTCTCTCAAAATGCACATTATGACACTTCTTCCCCCATAATTTAAAGTTTGATGTTCTTATATGTTGTACAGCACAAGATGTGGTTTCGAAAAGGATTTTCTATGTTGAAGGTGAAAGGTTGAGGCCATGGGGCATGAAACAAGTACAGTCATACCTCACCTTACAAAATTAATACGTTCCAGAAGTGGTGTCGTAACCTGAAGTTGAGTAGCCTAATTCAGTAGGCCTAATTCATTCCAAGGTCCCCAATACTACCCCCTCTTCTTTTTTCTTCTTTTCCTTTCGGCGTTTCCCTTCAGGGGACGCCACAGGAAACCATCCACCTCCATCTCACCCTATCCTCTGCATCTTCTACTATTACTCCAACTACCTTCATGTCCTCCTTCATCACATCCATAGTTGTTTTCTTTGGTGTTCCTCTCAGCCTTCTGCCTGATAGTTCCAACCCCCACATCCTACTACCAATATACTCACTATCCCTCCTCTGTACATGTCCAAACCATCTCAATCTAGTCTCTCTGACTTTGTCTCCAAATCCTCTAACATGTCCTGTTCCTTTGATGTACTCATTCCTGATCCTCTGTTACTCCCAGAGAGAACCTCAACATTTTCATCTCTGCTACCTTAAGCTCTGCCTCCTGTCTTTTCCCCAAGGCCACTGTTTCTAAACCATACAACATTGCTGGCCTCATCACCGTCTTGTACACTTTTCCTTTCATTCTTGCCAATACCCTCCTATCACACCGGATACTTTTCTCCAACCATTCCAACCTGCGTGCACACGCTTCTTCACATTTCCACACTCTCCATTGCTCTGGATTGTTGAGCCCAAGTACTTAAAATCCTTCACCTTTATCTCTGCTCCCTGTAACCTCACCGTTCCTCTTGGGCCCTTGTCATTCATACACATGTATTCTGTCTTACTGAGGCTAACCTTCAATCCCCTCCTTTTCAGGGCATACCTGCACCTCTCCAGATTTTCCTGCACTTGTTCTCTGCTCTCACTACGGATCACAATGTCATCTGCAAACATCATAGTCCATGGAGATTTTTGTCTAACCTCGTCTGTCAGCCTGTCAAACAAAAAGGGGCTCAGAGCTGATCCTTGATGCAGTCCCACCTCCAGCTTGAACTCTTCTGCCACACCGACAGCACACCTCACCACTGTCTTACATCTCTCATACATGTCCTGCACCACTCTAACATACTTCTCTGCCACTCCAGACTTCCACATGCAATACCACAGTTCCTCTCTCGGCACCCTGTCATATGCTATTGCCAGATCCTCTTTCCATCTTCCCAGCACACTTCTGGCATCAGTCAATACATTTCCCACCCTGTCCTAAATCACTCTAACTTGCTGCACGTTCTTCTCATCTCTATTTCTCTGCTGTGCCACCCTGCATGTATCATTTTCTCCCTACTTACTGTCCAACCTAGCATACAAGTCATCATACGCCCTCTGTATGGCCTTTACACCGCTACTTTTACCTTATGCTGTGTCTCCCTGTACTCCTGTTTACTCTCCTCAGTCCTCGCTATGTCACGTTCTTTGCTGACCTCTTCTTTTGTACACACTCCTGCACTTCCTCATTCCACCACCAAGTCTCCTTATCTACTGTCCTTCCAGAGGACAATCCAAGTACTCACCTACCTGTCTCCGTGATCACATTAGCTGTAGTTGTCCAGTCATCTGGAAGCACTTCCTGACCACCCAAAACCTGTTTCAATTCCTCCTTGAAGACAACATGACACTATGTTTTTCAACTTCCACCACTTTGTCTACTCTGCCTTTGCCTTCTTCACCTTTCTTACCATCAGCATCATCCTGCACACAACCATGCTGTTTGGCAACACTCTCACCCACTACTACTTTGCAGTCACTGACTTCCTTCAAATTACATCGCCTACACAAGATATAGTCTACCTGTGTGCTCCTACCTCCGCTTTTATATGTCACTCTATGCTCCTGTCTCTTCTGGAAGTAAGTATTCACCACAGCCATTTCTACCCTTTTCTATCCTTCTGTGTTCCTGTCCTGGATATCAAACCTGCCCATCACTTCTTCGTCCCCTCTGTTTCCTGCACCAACATGTCCATTGAAGTCTGCACCAATGACCACTCTTTCACCTCTGGGGTTACTGCATCACTTCATCTAACTCACTCCAGAATCTCTCCTTCTCTTCTAGATCACATCCTGCCTGTGGGGCATAAGCACTAACAACATGGAACATCACTCCTTCAATTTCTAACTTGAGACTCATCACTCTGTCTGACACTCTTTTCACTTTTAGAACATTCCTGGCAAGCCCCTCCTTCAAGATGACTCCTACATTTCTCTTCGCATCCACACCATGAAAAACAGCTTAAACCCTGCTACTAAGCTGGTAGTCTTGCTATCTTTCCACCTGCTCTCCTGAACACACAGAATGTCCACCTTCCTCCTCTGCATCATGTCATCCAGCTCTCTACCTTTTCCTGTCATAGTTCCAACATTCAAAGTTCCTACTCTCAGTCCTAGACTCATGCTTTTCCTCTCCTCTCTTTGCCTACGGACTTGCCTCCTGCCTCTGGCGATCGTTGTTAACCCGGGCTTCAACCGATCCGGTATGAAATTTGTCTTTATGGTTTGCATTTTGTATTCTGGTAGAAGTTTTATGCTGGATGCCCTTCCTGTCGCAACCCTCTGCATTTATCTGAGCTTGTGACCGGCATGGGTGTGGGCACTTGTTTGTGCCCCCCCTCACGGCTGCATTGCCCCCAATACTACCCCCTAAACCCTTTAAAATATATTAAAGTATACCTTTTAAAGCCTCTTTCTGCTTCAATATCGTACCAATTGTAGACGGGTTTCGGCTATACTCCTTTGCGATATCACTCAACTGCATGTCATGAACTCGCTTCTTCTTTTCACTCGCACTGGGACTCACTTTCTTGGGGCCCATGATGAATGACGAAAAAATAAAGTTGCAATGAGCACACTCGAAAAACTCATGACACAACAGTAACTCTGTCCTTTCCACATGTTAGAACTCAATGACGAACAATGGGGCAAAGGCACACAAAAAGTATCATGGGTATTATGGAGATGCAGTTCCCTCCTAGCCGATGAGAGGAAACTGCATCTCTGTGACGAACAGTGGGTCAAAGGCTCAAGAAAAGCATCATGGGTATTATGGAGATGCTTAGTGTATGTTAGCATCTGCTCGAGTACATACAGTCAGCCCTCTACTTACGAAAACCTCTAAATAAGAAAAATCCAAGTTACGAAAAACATTTTCCTAAATTTTCATCCTCTTTTTATGAAAACAACTTCTTTTTACGAAAAGCTCCAAACGCGTCATTCAAAAATTCAAACGCGCCATTCAAATATTCAAACAATGTGCGAGTTGCTCTCTCATTGGCTGTCTCCCAACATCCCGCCTAGCTGGCCTCCCATTGGCCAGGAGGGAGCTGAACTGTACCCATACTTCCTGTACCCATACTTCCTGTTTGTCACACAAGGAGAGTTGAACAGGAATGTTAGCTCGTTAGGTTTTTTTTAGATTGATCATTGCAACGGTATATTTCGTTATCCAGCATGGACCCGGAAAATACAGAAAAGTGGAAATTTAGTGACGGAGGCGATTATTTCAGAACGATATTGAAGCAGAAGGAGGACGGGGCAGTGGTGGTCTAGTGATATAGGGCGCTGGATCGCTGATCCAAAGGTTGGGGGTTCGAGTCCCACTCTCCACAAGGTGGCCACTGTCCCCCCCAGTGCGGCTAACTGGGTTATCAAAGGCGGGCCATTTCTCTCACTGTCTATGGTGTGAGGCATGTAAAAGAACCATTGTTGACTTTCGTAAAGAGTAGGCTGCAAAGCCGTCAGCGTGTTTCTGTCCCTTGCTAAAAGGGTTGTGACTGGAAGGGCAGCCGACGTAAAAAAAAAACCCTCTGCCAAATCAAACGTGCAAGTCAGATGATTCGCTGTGGCGACTCCTGAGTAAAAGGGAAAAAGCCGAAAGGAAGACAGACAGATTGAAGCAGAAGGAGGCATGAAAACAGAGTGCTCCATAAGACAAGACCTCCGATCTCGCAAGGAAGCAAGTTAATATTGAATCAGGACCTCAGATCTTTCAAACAGGTACTGTAATTCCGCTTTAAATACAACATCTCGTCTCATATGCTCCGTCGGATGTGCACTGCGTGTGGGTGGAGCCTGCATTCGGCAAAACACACCAGAGAGAGTGTTTGTGTGTGTGTGTGTGTGTGTGTGTGTGTGAGAGAGAGCGAGAGAGACAGACAGAGACAGACAGCGAGAGAGAGACAGCGAGAGATAGAGAGATAGTGTTGTGTGTGTGTTAACAAAAATGTTTAATAGTGGTTTAATTAATAAATGTTAAAATGGTTTAATATGTTAAAATGTTTAAATTGTTTAATAAATATATATATTTTTACTTTTAACACATATTTCATTCATATTTCATACAAAATTGGTGTACTTTCATTATTTTTAAAGGGTTTATGGGGCAGTCTTGGGAGCCTTGGAACGAATCACGCGTTTTACATCTAAAATGCGCCTATACTTACGAAAATTCCAGATTCCAAGAAAGGCTCTGGATCGGATTAATTTCGTAAGTATAGGGCTGACTGTATTTTAAAAATGAAAAAGGATTGAAGTATAATTTTCCAATTTTTTCTGTCCGCAATCTTCTGCTAAGCCAGTGCCTTAATAATTCCTACAGTGTTATGAGTTTTTGTATTAATGTTTACAATTATGTTTGTTCCCCTTGCACAGTTCCACCAACAGGGTGTCATAGCTAATGATAAAATGGGGTGAATTGTAGGCATCTGGTAATGGTGTCGATGAAGGGATGATGGATGTACCATTCTCTGTACCTTAAACTTGCTGGCCTGGAACATTTGACTGTCTGAACATGATTCATCACTGCTAACATCAAACCATATTTTTTTGTAGTCTGCATCAAGGGTTATTAATAAAAAAAATTTATATATATATATATATATATATATATATATATATATATATATATATATATATATATATATATATATATAAAAGTAAAAATAAAAGGACAGGACAAAGACTTTCTATTGAAACTTCATTTTCACTACAGATCTGTTTCAAGGGGTGGTGAATGTATCCTCTCTCTTGATATATGCACATATATGAGTTTATGTATATGCATGTATCAATACCAATATTTAAGAGAACCTGCCCCCCAATGCACAATGTACATCACGCCATCTAGTGGACGCCATGTTTATTGGCATAGCATCGCCCTCAGCACATAAGGAGAGAGAATCATTCTTCTGTAATCACCTGAAGAGAGAGGATGGATTCACCACCCATCGAAACAGATCTGTAGTGAAAATGAAGTTTCAATAGAAAGTCTTTGTCCTGTCCTTTTATTTTTACTCTACGAAAAAGTATTTAGCACTCTCTTACGGAAGGATCTACTCAGAAAATTCTCTCTCTCTCTCTCTATCATACTAGTCCTTCTCAAAAAATTATCATATTGTGATAAAGTTCATTAGTTTCTGTAATGTACTGATAAAAATTAAACTTTCATATATTTTAGATTCATTGCACACCAACTGAAATATTTCTGGTCTTTTATTGTTTTAATACTGATGATTTTGGCATACAGCTCATGAAAACCCAAAATTCCTATCTCAAAAAATTAGCATATGATGTTCAGGTAGTCTAAATGAGCTATTAACCTAATCATCTGAATCAACCAATTAACTCTAAACACCTGCAAAAGATTCCTGAGGCTTTTAAAAACTCCCAGCCTGGTTCATTACTCAAAACCGCAATCATGGGTAAGACTGCCGACCTGACTGCTGTCCAGAAGACCATCATCGACACCCTCAAGCAAGAGGGTAAGATACAGAAAGAAATCTCTGAGCGAATAGGCTGTTCCCAGAGTGCTGTATCAAGGCACCTCAGTGGGACGTCTGTGGGAAGGAAAAAGTAAAAGAAGGGCCAATTCCAGACCTTGGGAGACCTGTGGAAGCAGTGGACTGAGCCTGGAGTAGAAACATCCAGAGCCACCGTGCACAGGCGTGTGCAGGAAATTGGCTACAGGTGCTGCATTCCCCAGGTCAAGCCACTTTTGAACCAGAAACAGTGGCAGAAGCGGCTGACCTGGGCTACAGAGAAGCAGCACTGGACTGTTGCTCAGTGGTCCAAACTACTTTTTTCAGATGAAAGCAAATTTTGCATGTCATTCGGAAATCAAGGTGCCAGAGCCTGGAGGAAGACTGGGGACAAGGAAATGCCAAAATGCCTGAAGTCCAGTGTCAAGTCCCCACAGTCAGTGATGGTCTGGGGTTCCATGTCAGCTGCTGGTGTTGGTCCACTGTGTTTTATCAAGGGCGGGGTCAATGCAGCTAGCTATCAGAAGATTTTGGAGCACTTCATGCTTCCATCTGCTGAAAAGCTTTATGGAGATGAAGATTTTCATTTTTCAGCACGACCTGGCACCTGCTCACAGTGCCAAAACCACTGCTAAATGGTTTACTGACCATGGTATTACTGGGCTCAATTGGCCTGCCAGCTCTCCTGACCTGAAGCCCATAGAGAATCTGTGGGATATTGTGAAGAGAAAGTTGAGAGACACCAGACCCAACACTGTGGATGAGCTTAAGGCCGCTATCGAAGCATCCTGGGCCTCCGTAACACCTCAGCAGTGCCACAGGCTGATTGGCTCCATGCCACGCCGCATTGAAGCAGTCATTTCTGCAAAAGGATTCCCCACCAAGTATTGAGTGCAGAATTCAACATAATTATTTGAAGGTTGACGTTTTTTGTATTAAAAGCTCTTTTTTATTGGTTGGATGAAATATGCTTGGGTTTTCATGAGCTGTATGCCAAAATCATCAGTATTAAAACAATGAAAGACCAGAAATATTTCAGTTGGTGTGCAATGAATCTAAAATATATGAAAGTTAAATTTTTTTCAGTACATTACAGAAAATAATGAACTTTATCACAATATGCTAATTTTTTTGAGAAGGACTAGTATGTATTTATATATATATATATATATATATATATATATATATATATATATATATATATATATATATATATATATATATATATATATATAGGATTTTCTGAGTAGATCCTTCCGTAGGAGAGTGCTCAATACTTTTTGGTAGAGCAAATAAAACAAAAATAAAAGGACAGGACAAAGACTTTCTATTGAAACTCCATTTATCACTACAGATCTGTTTCGAGGGGTGGTGAAACCAGCCTCTCTCTTCAGGTGATTATAGAAGAATCACTTCTATATATATCTATATATATCATCTTCTATAATCACCTGAAGAGAGAGGCTGGTTTCACCACCCCTCGAAACAGATCTGTAGTGATAAATGGAGTTTCAATAGAAAGTCTTTGTCCTGTCCTTTTATTTTTGTTTTGTGTTTTATATATATATATATATATATATATATATATATATATATATAGTAATTATTCTATGCTGAACCATTTGTTAAAGATTGTGATGTGTTTGTGTACACTGCATACCTCCAAGTCATCGTCATAATCATCGGCCAGGTCAGACAGCCTAAGAAATGAGGTCCAGATATCCCTCCCCCCCAGCCACATCTTCCAGCTCTTCCAGGGGGATAGCGAGGCCTTCCCAGATCAGCCAGGAGACAATCCCTCCAGCGTGTTCTGGGTTGACCTCGGGCTCCCTTGCTGGTTGGACATGCCTGAAACACCATACCAGGTAGCTAAAAAAACATGGCGAGGTGCTGATTCTCCTCCCGCTTTGCACGCAATTTGAGAATAGCTCCAATGAGAGCTGGGTGTCCTGAATTGATTAAGCCAAAAAAGCATTGGTTGGGGGTTCAAGCCCCACTCTCCACGGGTTGTCACGGTCTTCCTAGTGAAGCTAATGGTTATAAAAGGCCGGCCATGGGTCTCATTGTCTATAGTGTGAGCCAGGTAAAAGAACCATTGATGACTTTCAACAAGAGTAGGCTACATAGCCGTCAGCGTGTTTCCGCACTGCGATGGCCTGGCAAGCTGTCCAGGATGTACTCTGCCTTTGCCTGGAGTCCGCTGGGATGGGTGACAGCTTCACCACAACCATAATTAAGATTAAGTGGTTAGAGAATGAATGAATGTTTCCCTTTTCTGATGCATTGGTTGGTGGTCTAGAACCTTTTGGAGGCCAACCAATAGTAGCTTTCCAGGCCTCCATTCCTCATCTTGGGTTGAAACATGTTTGGCCTGCGGGTACCTGTCTGCTGCCTCAGGAGTCCCACAGGCCAATAAGACTGGATAGGCCTCCTTTCTCAGCTGGACAGCCTTATTAACTACAGGTGTCCACCACCGGGTTTTCAGGGATTATCGCCATTACAGACACAGATGACGTGGCCACAGCCATGTGCTGCCATCTGAATAATGAAGGTACAAAACATGGCCCATTCAGATGCAGTATCACCCTCCTCCTTCAGGATATGGTTGTAGCTCTGCCAGAGGTGGGAGTTAAAGGCCTCCTCTAACAGGAGACTCTGCCAAACATTCACAAGATACCCTAACTACACGCTTGGGCCTGCCTGATCTGGAGGACAAACTCGTCAGCTATCGGTGTGAACTCACCACTAGGTGGTGATTGGTTTACATCTCAGCTCCTCTCTTCACCTGAGTGTTCGGAACATGTGGCTCTAAGTCCAGTAACATGACTACAAAGTTGATCATCAAACTGCAGCATGGGGTTTCTTGGTGCCAAGTGGATTTATGAACACCCTTATGTTCGAACAAGGTGTTCCTGATGGACAAACCATGATAAGCACAGAAGTCCAACAATAAAAGTGCATTCAGACTAGAGAGGCTGTACCTGCTGATCACACACTTACAGGTCACTGTGTCCTTGCCCACATCCGTATTGAAGTCTTCCAGGACAACGAGGAAGTCCCCGAGAGAGCATTTTTCAATGTTACGTGGCCCTCTTAAATTCTTACCAATGGAAAATACAGAATAAAGAATATCCAGAGAACCCGTACAGAATGACAAAGCAAATGACCAACAAACAAGGTGGCTAACTTGAAATAATCGTTTAAATAATGAACCATTAAGCAAGGTATGATACAGTTACAATGTTGTGCACAGGTACCATTTAGTATAATAACTAGCTACTCTGGGTGTGAGCACAGATTAGAGTTCACTGTGGATGAATTGATCTCACCAAACTCGATTGCAACTGAGGAACTGCAATTTATGCAGGTACATGTCCATACAATTCATTCAGTGGATTTCCTCACAACACACCAAGGTCTTGACATGTATCTTGAGAAAAAGTCACTGCTGGGGACAAGAACCACTCCTGGGGAGATGTAGCCAAACAAAATGGACACTTCTCCAGAGATCCTTTGTGGATCCACTCTTGAGTCGTCCTCACAAATATCCAGGATAGCCAAGCAGACAGTCCTCGCCCGAGTGAAGGACAGTTCAGCCCTGGAATTCACCAAGAGCCCTTGCAGATTCAAAGTGCTGCTTCTTCTCCTCTGTCCTTGTTAGCTCTCCCAAAACCAAGTTGTCCTGGTTTCCCCCAGCAAGTTGTTTTTTTTCCCCCTCAGGTACAAACCTGAACAAGCCCATGCAAGCTCAGACAAGCCCCAAGATGCCTGTGTTGCTCCTCCCCTCTGTTGGATTGCGAAACTCCAGTCCTCTATGGAAAATTACAGACTCCCACAGCTGAGTCACACCTCTTCCATTATGTTTATATTTACATTCACATAAATATCTACATACTCGTAACATTCAACACATCCAAAGATGGAGTGACTCTACCATTTTGTCATACTGCCAAGGAATTGATGAAAATGTTGTTTTCCTGAGAAAATTTCAGTAATGCACAGTCAACCCTGGATAGTAACAGGAATAGTGATAACCTCATCAGCAGAGTTTTGTAATAATGGTTTAACATATCTTCAGGATGTTCAGAGCACAGGTGTAATGTCCCACCATTAAATCAGTCAATACATCAGAGATTTTATGTGCGTCCAGTGGCCAGACACATCAGGGTGTAGGTTTACTTCAAGCGAGGAAGACGTGCCTTCATCCAAAGTGTCTTAGTATTGACTGTGAGTACCCAAGAGTTCATTGGGAATTTGAGGCTCAAGGAGAAAGAAGTTCTTGCAGGTGAATTAGTTAGCAAGTCTCTATCTCCATCATCAGCTGTTCCTACTGTCCAAAGAGTACAACTGTTTACAGCCATGGGTCACCTACCACTAATAGCGCTGCATGCCATTCCACATGGTTTGCAGCAATAAAACCATTCAGAATGGAAACAGCCAAAGACCTGCAATGGCTCATGTAATGGTTACTCTGTGAAAGTCAAACTGAATATTAATGCTACTCCAGACACCCCAAGTTTATATATATATATATCAGCCTCACAGCAAGTAGGTCATGGGCTCAATTCCTGGGCAACGCTGTTTCTGTATAGAGTTTGCATGCTCTTCTGATGCTTGTGTGGATTTCTTCTGGGATCTCCAGGTTTCTGTCATTTTGAAAACATGCACAGTTGATTAATTGGTGGTTCCAAATCACCAGTAGGTGTGAGTATGAATGGTTGTGTGAGTGTTGGCCCTGAAATGGCCTGGTGAGCTGTCCAGGGTATATCCTGCCCTTGTCCAGTGTTGGCTGAGATGGGTGGCAGCTTCCCTGCCACACTATTTAGGATTCAGCCATTCAGAAAATGAATGAATGATACTCAAAAGTTACAAACGATGTTCAACAAGCATGTTGAACTTCCTACACTTTTATAACAATTAATACTGACATAAATTGTTTGTAAATCAGATGTGAACATTATAAAATTATCCGAATATTACAGTAACAATGTAACAATGGGTGATGTGGACATACTGACTGCTTACAGAGTTCAGAAGAGTTTGGAGCCACTTTGGACGTATGGGATGGAGTAACGATGAACACAGAATGAGCAACAAACATTGTTCTCTGAAAATACATCAGTATCCCGTCAAATCTATCAATATGTGCCCAGACCTATCACCTCACAGCAAGAAAGTTCTAGAATCAAGACCCATGCTGAGTAAAGGCATTTCTGAGTTGGTCTGCATGTTCTTATCATGCTTATAGAAGTTTCCTCTAGTGTTCTGGTGTCCTCGCATAGTCCAAAGACATACACTTTAGGTCAATGAGTTACTCTAAATCCCCATCTTAAAGAGTATATTTTGGAAGGTTCTCGGTGGAGTCCCGGGCTCAGGCATTTCTGTATGCGATTTGCATGTTCTGATTGCTTTTGTGTAGGCTTCCTCGGGGCTCCTCCCACAGTCCTAAGAAATACACTTACGAGCTGAAGTATATTTTCCAGGGGTATGTGTGCGTGCGCGCGTGTGTGTGTGTGTGTGTGTGTGTGTGTGTGTGTGTGTGTTGGAAGTGTAATGGACTGGCAAGCTGTTCAAGGTGCACTCTACCTTCACCCAGAGTTGGCTGAGACAGGCTCTGGCCTCACCTTTAAGATTAAGTGGTTAGAAAAAGGAAATGAGATGAGATAAAATCCCAAAATTGTATACGCATAAATCACACTGTTTCATTTTTTTTTTTAAGCAATGACATGGTGAGTATAGAAAGATATCTGTTTTGAGAAGCCTGTTTTGATCGGTGATAAACCCATGCACGTAAAAACATCCCCGAGACACACATCCTCCCTCTCGTCCGTAGCAGACTCTGCAGGAATCCTGGCAGTCTCGGTGTGACTTTGTGGCATTTATTTCATTCCAAATTTAATAGCTGAATACGTTCATTCTTTCATTCATTCATTCATTCATTTTCTCAACCGTTTAATCATAATCAGCCTGGCGCCCATCTCAGCCGACTCCAGGTGAAGGAAAGGTACACCCTGGACAATTTGCTCGGCCATCGCATTCACCCTCACATTCACACGTCTGGGTGATTTGGAACAGCTAATTAACCTACTATGCGTGCTTTTGGACTGTGGGAGGAAACCGGGGTACCCGGATTAAACCCATATAAACACGGGAAAATGCAAACTCCACATAGAAATACCCACGCTGGGGAATTGAACCCAAGACCTTGTTCCTGTGAGGTGGACGTCCGGACCACTATGCCACCGTGCTGCCTAGCTGAATGCATTTTTAATTAATTTATTTTCTGGACCACTTGGAGTTAATTAGAGTTGTGGGGAGACTGGTGCACATTTAAGATGTCTCTGGGAGGGGGCAAAGTACACCCTGGACACCTCACCAGACCATCATGGGGCAGAAACATGCTGATGGTTATGCAGACACTCTTTACAAAAGTCAGCAATGTTTTTTTTTAACTGAGATGGGGCGGGGGGGGGGATCCCATGATTTCGCTTCCACAAGATACGTTGATAACTTGAGACGCCCTGTATTTTTCTTTTTTTTTTCTTTTTTTTTTAATGGGTGTTTTTGTGCAGTGTCTCTATTTATCCACTAGGAGGCAGAACAGACCTTGTGTTTATCTCTTCAGAATCTTATTTTCACACCTACAGCCTCATGGGAGACATGTCACCCAAATACTTGTGACAAGACCACAGAACCACAACACCGCGAGAATAGGTTTTCCTTTGCGCTCAGCAGGGTACGAGGTTAATGCATGAAGAGAATGAGCCGTGTAGAGGAAGTGAAGACTCGAATCACAGAGATGGTGAGCATTTGAATAAAGAAGTGGTGGATCTACTCTGAGATGAAGATTCCAAAATACACCTTCATCATCACCTTTATCTTGTTCCTCCATACTGAAGGTGAGCCTGGTGATGTTTCGTTAGTTTAGAAAATATACATAATATGGTTGTGTGTTTCTGATAAACTTGAGATGATTGTAATCATGGAGATTATGGAGATGGGTTGATCCTTGTAGTTCTTTCATGTGTTTCATAAGATAATCTCATGTAGTGACAGCACAATTATTTATATTTTTCTCCTGTGATTACAATATCTCCAGCAAAGGTTAATCAATCATCATGACGAAGTTTCAATAACAGCTACGCAATTCTTCCCTCCAAAGGTCAGATCACCACCAATTGGACGGTTGAAGAAGGCGAGACATTCATTTTCCATCTTCCGAAGGTGGAGACGGGTTTTAGAAAAGCGGAATGGAAACAGCAGGACAGAAACAAACTGCTGGCCCTCGTCGACCAGGACAACGTTAATGAGACGGTTATAATTTGGCAGGATGGTAGAGTTAACTTCTTGCAGAATGGAACGATCATCATCAGGGATGTCAGACAGGAAGACACCGGCAACTACTCTTGTAAGGTCATTTTCAAAAGCAACAGAATTCAAACACACGTCTTCTCGCTGACTGTGTACTCAGGTAAGTACCTGATACTTTTATTAATTCATAGTTTATCAATGATCTTTAAATGATTAAAGAATCAGTTACGTGTGTAATGGGGTCGGTGGCGTAGTGATTAGGGTGCTGCACTCATGATCGGGAGGTTGTGTGTTCAAGTCCCAGTTATACCCTCACTGTGCTTGTTATACCCCTGTTATACCCCTGGGCAAGGTCTCAACCACAAGTGTACCTCTGTTCACCCAGCAGTATAAATGGGAACCAGTAAAATATACTGGGAAGGGAATCTGCGATGGACTAGCGTCCCATCCAGGAGGAGTTGAACTCCTGGCTGCTTCAGGCTACGGAAACCGGGAATAAGCACCGGCCTGATGAGCCTCTAGGATCATATGTAAAAATCCCAACATTACCTTCTACCTTTTACCTTCGTGCTTAAAGACCGGTGTTTTTACCTGTGACACAGATGTAGAAAGTTCCACCTTGTTTTCATCACTGAGCCGTTTCACCTGCACTGTCAATGAAGTAAATCAACAGCATTAAGAATTTACAACGGGTCAAACATTCTGAATTGACTTGTTAAGTTCCATGTGTAGGATTTTTTTTTCTTTTCTTACTTATTCATTCATTTTCTGAACTTAATTAACCACTTAAGTCTAATCAGAGGTGCGAGGAGGCTGGCGCCCATCTCAGCCGACTCTGGGTGAGGGCAGAGTACACCTTGGATGGCTCGCCAGGCCACCACAGGGCAGAAACGCGCTGATGGCTATGCAGCTACTGTTGATGAAAGTCAGCAAATGGTTGTTTGACATCTCCCCATAGACAGTGAGAGACACGGCCGGCCTTTGATAACCCAATTTGCTTGCTGCACTGGGGAGGGCGACAGCAGGGGGGGTTTGCAGTGGTAACCTGGGTGGGCTTGAACCCCCAACCTTGGGATCAGTGATACAGCACCTTACCACCAGACCACTACTGCCCCTTTCTTTTCTTACTTCAGTTCTCATTTCGTGGTTAGCATGTCCGCCTCACAGCGGAAGGTCCTGGGTTCGACTGCCATGCTTGCATATCTGTGTGAGGTTTGTAGGTTCTCCCTGTGCTTGCGTGAGTTCTTCCGGATGCTCCCGTTTCCTCCCACAGTCCAAAGACATGCACAGTGGGGCGATTGCTGGTTTCAGATTGCCTCAAGCGCTGAGCGTGAGTCAGAATGGTTGTGTGTGTGTGTGTGTGTGTGTGTGTGTGTGTGTGTGTGTGTGTGTGTGTGTGTGTGTGTGTGTGTTTGCCATGTCCTGGTGAGCTGTGGACTTCGTTTTCACCCAGTGTCGGCAGAGATAGGCTCAATCCCTCCCACGAACCTTGTTATGATCAAGCAGCTTCACAAAAATGAAGGAATAAATGGTTCTCAGTTTCCTGTCTGACCCAAAATAGTGACTAATCGGCTTCCAATGGTGGCACGATGTCATTTACAACTTGCTCCGTGTCTGCCCACGTTTTCTCTACTCCACTCTCCTGGAACCTCAGCATGACGCGTTTTACTGTTTTAAGCTCTGAAACTTCAGCGCCTCACATCATTCTCACTTATTTCTCTTGCATTTCAGAATCTAACGGACCGAGTTCACCTCGTAACTCCACATACAGCACACCAGGTGAGAGTTTGATTTAAACCCAGCGATAATGTATGTAGTTTGCATGTCTGCCTCACAGCACGAAGGTTCTGAGTTCGATTCCCAGGTTGAGTGTTTCTGTATGGGGTTTGCATGTTCTCCCCATGCCTGCGCGGGTTTCCTCCGGGTTCTCCGGTGTCCTCCCACAGTCCAAAAACATGCACAGTAGATTATTCTGAAATCTTCCCTAGGTGTGAGTGTGAATGGTTGTGTGAGTGTTGGCCCTATGATGGCCTGGCAAGCTGTCCAGGGTGTACCCACGCCCTTGGCCGGAGTTGGCTGAGATGGGCACCAGCCTCCTCGTGACCCTAATTAGAATCAAGCAATTCAGGAAATGAATGATAATGTCATGTGTCTTTAAAAACCACTTTCACGAAATGTTCCTGTGGGCAGGAAGTGATGTTGCTGTTCCTCGTTGATAAGTGGTCTACATATATTAAACAGAATCTGAAACCCAAGTGAATGATCGTATCCACAGGGCTGTTTTATGACTCGTATTGTGATTAATAACAATTATAGAATTCTATAAGACAAAAAAAAAAAAATGGATTGCAGCAGTGATGAGAGCCAGCAGGGCAAGGAGGCTCAATCTCTGGCCTATCTCTGCCACTGTGCTCCACTTGTCTTCAGCATTACGTGTTGAAAGGTAAAATAGAGATCGATACAAATTACCCAGTAACTATACACCAGGGATTTATACCAGGCATGCTTTTCCTCTCTGAGAAGGTGGAACTGTGTGACATTCATTCAGGGGGGGTTATATCAAGGTGCTGTCCCTTCGTAGCAGACACTGTTGAAATCCACTCTCCCGATAGCTTTGGTCTGAATTCTTTCAACTTGGAGATATGCTGGTCATGTGCAAAGGTTATGCATGTAAGGCAAATGGGGGTAGCTGTAGCTTCATGGTTAGAAAAGCAGATTTGGGACAGAAAGGTTCCTGGTTTGATCTCTGGATCGGCGGGAAAAATGTGTGGTGGTGGAGTAGTGAGCTGCACCTTCCCGTCCTCCACCTTCATAGCTGAAGTGCACCTGAGTAAGGCATCTAATCTCCAACTGCTCTCCGGGTGTCCCCCGTGTGTGTGTGTGTGTGTGTGTGTGTGTGTGTGTGTGTGTGTGTGTGTGTGTGTGTGTGTGTGTGTGTGTGTGTGTGTGTGCTTACTAGCTTACTAGGTCACTGCAGGTCAAACACACATTCAACAATTCACATTTACACTTAGGGGCAATTTGGAACTGCTGGATTTGCCCTTTGACTTCTTTTCTTTCGGCTTTTCCCTCCAGGGGTCGCCACAGCGAATCATCTGCCTCCATCTCACCCTATCCTTTGCATCTTCTTCTCTTATACCAGCTACCTTCATGTCCTGCTTCACTACCCTTTGACAGATCACTTAATAATCAAGCCAAGTATAGATCTTCTCAAAACGTGCCACAAGTCAATAAGAAACCACATGGTGGTGGCCCCGTGAAGGTTGTGAATGTTGAACATAGAGAAGATGTGCTCTCATCGGTTGTTCCAGCTGTGTGGAGCGGGAAAGAGAAACGAGCATTTTTTTCCCTCCGTGTCCCGGTAGTTATTAAAAGTCGGGGCAAGCACATTAAGGAACTCTCCAGAAAAGCCTTCGCTAAATGGTTCCGCAGCATCTCCAGGGCGGATCTGGATTTAAAGAACCATATTTGCAGTAACCGTTTTATTATAAGCGCATATCAAGCTAATATTTTGTGTGTTGTTTTGTTTACAACAAGAGGGAAGTTACTCATTAGAAATACAGTGGTACCGTGACTTATGAGTATCTTTTATAATGAATGTCCCATGATACGAGCTTCGATCCACCAAAAATCTGTCCATCCACTGAGCAAAATTTTGATTTTCGAGCTCTGCTCAAAAAATCAAAAGAAAAAGAAAAGCAATTTCCAGGCTGATTAGCTTTATATTCTTCCGTGTGTATCCCTGTGCACTCCAAGAAAGCCTTGTGTAGTGCTTCTCAATTGTTTTCTGTGATGTCCCCTATAGGAAGGGAAAAAAAAAAAAAACATGTCAACCCCCCCCCCCCCCCCCCCCCACGCTCCACATGTGACAGTAAATAGTGTTTACTGCACTTCATATTGTTTGCTCGGTGCTTTTTCCCGACACCATAGGGAACAAAGTAAAAGCGCCACTTCCACCTACTAAAGAGGATGCACAATTACACTTAATTCTAGTACAGTATGGCAAAAAGCATGTTCCCCAGGGTCATACCCCCCCCCCTCCCCCGTATCACACCGCGCCCCACTATTTGAGAAGCACTGGCTGTGTGGGAGCTCACCACAAGCCTTTCCTCGCTGGCATTCATAGCATGCGCATACGCAAAATTATCCTCCTCCTCCTCCGTTACGCATCACCTCATGCTTGCCCACGTGACATCTTTGCGCCTACATGACATTTTGCCACAGTCGATGATCGGAAGCGTTAGTTGACTGATTGTTTATTCTTGTTTTATTATTATTCGTTATTAATTATTATTAATGTTAATGTACATGAATTATTATTATTATTATTATTATTATTATTATAAAATATTTATTGTTTTACATGTTTATCTTTCATACATTAGGTGAAATATACGTGTTTGTGCCAGGTTATATGAGTTTGGGAGAGGGTTGGAACAGATTAATTGGTATTCTATTATTTCCGATGGGAATTTTTGTTTTAGCTAGCGAACATTTGACTTACGAGCACGCACGTAAAATGGATTAATTGCATATGTCAAGGTACCACTGTAATTATACTGAAAGCAAAGCAAAGACGGACGGAAAGTATGAGTGGATGTCGAGTTCGGCTGGGCAGACGCAACTGAGTGAAGCCCCGCCTGTTAGCATGTGCTTCTTTTCTCCTGATACATAACATGCAGTGGTTTTAGGGCGTTCAATTTTTTCATGAACATTGAAGAGTGCTCGGTGTCCAGTCTGCACTCGGTTGTGATACGTGTTTGTCAGGGTCAATCCTGTCATTCAAGGCTTGTTTCTGAAGGTGTGTCTGCGGTGCCGGTCGGGGAATACTAAGAAAGAAATTAGACAAAGCTAGTGCATCAGCCTGTATCCTATGGTGTGGCCTCCAGTATGGGAACATGTGGTCATGTGACTGTATTGACAATCACCTGTAGCTGCTGTTAGGACTTCTGCTAATTTGTTTTGGGGTTCCTGGTATTCTGTTGCCTTTGTATTTGTATGTCATGTCCTCTTTGTCCTTCCATGTGTTTACTATTGTGCTCACCTGTGTCTCGTTACCTGCTTTATTAGTCTGTCTACTTCAACCCAGCACTTCTATACAGTCACAGCCAGATCGTGCCAGAGTTTCTGTTATGGGGCACTGAACTTTCAGTCAGACCCAGAAATTGCAGGAGACGGTATACAGTGTAGCAGAGAGGTTTTATTGACTCGCTGGCGGCAACAAAGAAAGTACATAGAAACAAACACTGGAGGCACCACAGCAACAACAAAAACAAACACTTAGAAAGAAAATAACAAATAACAAACACTGGGGACTGAGGCTGGGAAGGCTGGCTGAGCACAGAGCAATACCAGGCGCCAGGAGAGAACTCAAGGTAGCGACCAAGTGAGACGAAAACAATCTTCTGGTAGAGAGGTGAAGGTGCAGCTGGTCTTTATAGTGAGTTGATTGAGGAGTGGAATCAGGTGTGTGTTGCTGCACTCAGACAGAAGGTCAGCCACGCCCTTTAGCCACCGCCTGCACTGTTGGGGGGAAACAGAATTAGAATGGAACACAAACCCTAACAGTCTCTCTTGAGCCTTTCCAGCATTAGTAAGGCGGTTGCCTAGTAGCTCTATGCGTTGCCTGTTCTTTGACTATCCTTGCTCGTCCCTTGATTTTTGGATACTTCTGCCTTGCTTCCTGTTTTGACTCCTTGAAATTCTCTGGCCGTTGTCTGTTTATTGACAACGATTTAGTCTGCCATACTGGAGTGTTTGTCTGTCTAATAAACTTTGTGCTCTGTCTGCAAGTGTGACCACCCCCCCCCCCTTTGTAAAATGCTAAGTGTTGCAATGCATTCTGGGACTTAAAGGTCTATACGTCTTCTCTAATCCACTCTCCCCGAACCTCAGAACGACATGTTTTACTGTTTTAAGTTCTGAAACGTCAGCACCGCACATCATTCTAATTTATTTTTCTTACATTACAGAATCTAAAGAACCGAGTTCACCACATAACGCCACATCCGCTACACCAGGTGAGAGTTTGATTTAAAATCTGTGCTAATGTACATGTGTCTTTAAAACCCCCTTCAAAGCAATGTTCATGTAGGCAGGAAATGATGTTGCTGTTCCTCGCTGATAAGTGGTTTATATTAACTAGAATTCGAAACACAAGTGAAGAACCGTATCCCACAGGGCTGTTTTTTATGACTCGTATTGTGATTAATAACAATTATAGAATTCTATAAAACAAAAAGAGGGATTGCAGCAGTGATGAGAGACAGAGGACTGAAACAGAGCCACACGGAGCCACAAATAAGTTCTTGAGTTCACGTTTAACTTTTCTGAAATATTACATATTGAAAAGTGATATAAAGTGTACAAAGTAATAGCAAACTATATGCCACACCTTCAAGCACCATAGCTGCGTTTCATACTGTCAACTGTCTGATGTATTCATTAATCGAACATGAAAACTAATCAGCTAATGAGTTAAATCAGCCACGCTTACACGTACAGCCTCTATTCCTTCATCGGAACCTGCAGTGCTGTGTAAATGTGAAGTTCCTCATTCACTAGTGAAGATCTGAAGTGTTTGAACTTCCATGATCAGTTAATTCTGTATGTATATAAAGGTTTCCTGCTCACAGGCTGAGTATCTCTTATTCACCTGTTCTACATCGTCTACGTCTGAGGATAGCCGTCGGCGAATGGTTACACTTTGAGACCGAAAGGTTGCTGGTTCAATTCCCAAATCAAAAAGAAATATGTGTGGGGGTGGGGGCGTGAGCAGCAACCTCCGCTCCTCCACATAAATAGCTGAAGTGCCCCTGAGCAAGGCATCAAACCCCCAACTGCTCTCCAGGCGCCCGATGTGTGTGGCACCCCACTGCTGTGTGTGTGTGTGTGTGTGTGTGTGTGTGTGTGTGTGTGGGTGATAACTTGGCGGTTGGCACAGCGATTGGTAGAAAGTGGAAAAGTCTGAGATTGAGTGATAAGAAACATTCATTCATCCATTCATTCATCTTCTGAAACATTTAATCCTAATTAGAGTCACAGGGAGGCTGGTGTCCATCTCAGCCGACTTCAGATGAGGGCGGGGTACAACCAGACCATCGCAGGACCAACACCCACACAACCATTCACACCTATGGGAGATTTGTAACAGGCAATTAACCTACTGTGCATGTTTTTGGGCTGTGGGAGGAAATCTGAGAACCCGGAGGAAACCCACCCACGCACGGGGAGAACATGCACACTCCACACGCAGAAACACCCAGGCTGGGAATCAAACCTTGGAGAGAAAAAAAACAAAACAAAAAAAAAAACAGAAGAAGGAAAATGATTTCAAGATAAAATAAAAAAAGATTGTGGTGTTACTGATATCATGGTGACCGGCGCAGGGCTTATTAACACTTGCATACAGGAGGAAACTAACGGTTTCGGAAAGACACTGAGGATCAGATTCAATTTTATTTCCGAAACATACCACCAAACTTCATCTTTTTTGATTATACCTGGAACTGAATGTGGACAGTTTAATTCAGTGCTCTGTGTCCAAAATCACTCAGCACTCACTGTGTAGTGCACTTCATACCGAGTTTGCTATTTTTAGGTGAGAAGTATATAGTGGGTTTCATGTATCCCATAATGCATGACACATAGAATTATTTATTTATTTATTTATTTATTTCAGCAGGTGACTATCAATGATGATCTGTGATGATGGACAGTGGTTAGCAACCGTATCGCTAATTATCCCAACTATGGTCACAACAATGGTGGCAGACAATCACAGACAGTTGAGATCTTGTGTTCTACAATCAGCGACCCCAGTTGTGGACCAGGCTGACAATATCTCTGACCACACTGCTCAGATGGAAATCACTAATTGTCGTACGTAGGTCTGAGACCGTCTGCAACCAAGTTCCCAACTATCTGCGAGTATCTGCAATCAACTGCAACGCTCTCAGATTGTCAGAAATGTAATCACGGATAGTTGGCGACAGTCCCTGATTGGTAGATTATCATGTGGAATTGTCCAACATTTGGAAACAGGCTTAAAAAAACAAAACAGGATGATTGTGCACAATGACTAGATTCTTCGCTGTCAGTCACTGATTCGGCGATATGGCCGACGATATCGATTGCAGACCCCTCGTGCTCTCTCTCGACTGAAAAATTGATCCCATCATGGGCATTATCGCACGCTCTCACCCAGATGAGATCAGGCTTTTACACATTATAAACAGTGTGTGTGGAAATAAATATGAAAATTAATGAAAGAGTAAAAAAACAAAAAAATGGCAAAATGGAGTAAAAGATAAACATGTATTTATAGAATACAATAGATTTACAATGCAGAGAAAGAAATCAATTCAAAGCTTCAAATATTAAACTAAAAAAGTCAGCATCATGGGCAGTGGTGGTCCGGTGGTAAAGGCGCTGGATCACTGATCCTAAGGTTGGGGGTTCAAACCCCACTTTTTACGGATTGTCACTATCCCCCCAGTGCACTAACTGGGTTATCAAAGAACGGCCATGTCTCTCACTGTCTATGGTGGAGGTTCACGTAAAAGAACCATTGCTGACTTTCGAAAAGAGGAACTGCAAAGCCGTCAGCGTGTTTCCGCCCTGCGATGGCCTGGCGAGCTGTCCAGGGTGCAGTCTGCCCTCGCCCGGAGTCGGCTGGGATTAAGTGGTTTACAGATAATGAACGGATGTCATCATCATCATCATCATCATCTTCTTTCATTTGGTCCAGGGTCAGGTTGCAGGGACAGCAGCCTACTTAGTGAGGTCCAAACATTCCCTCTCATCAAAGACATGACTACAGAATAACACATGTTTATCTCCGAGCAACTCTAACACCACCAGAAATACTTTATGACCTTGCTGTACACGGCCAGTGTCTTTATCATGTGCCACAGATAACTATAATTATTTATGAACATTTCTCCTGTTTGCTTTCAGTTCCTTGGGCTCTTATACTTCAGATTGTGATTCCAGCGTTCGGAGGTTTACTTCTGCTGAGCATTGTGTCTGTGGTCATTTTAAAATGCAGGCGGAATGACTCTACTCGGTCGATAGGTGAGGATCATAAATCATTTCAATGTTACTCCTTCAACAACTCTTCATTTCTACATTAATGTAGAATTTCGCTTTTGATTCTATATATTTTTTCTTTTGCAGATGAACATATTTACAGCAACACGTACTGCGTGCATAAAACCAACCAGACTGCACGCAATAAAAAGGATACATGTGCCAAGAAACATTAATAAATAATTCATTCATTCATTTTCTGAATCGCTTAATACTAATTACAGTCACGGGAAGGCTGGTGCCCATCTCAGACGACTCTGGGCAAGACCGACTACCAGGCCACCGTAGGGCAAAAACACACTGACAGCTTTTCAGCTACTCTTGTCGAAAGTCTTTTACACGAACCTCTCACCATAGACAGTGAGAGACACAGCTTGGACTTTGATAACCCAGTTAGTGCACTGGGGGTACAGCAGTGACAACCTGGTTACAGTGGGGCTTGAACCTCCGACCTTAAGATCAGTGATCCAGCGCCTTTACCACCAGGCCATCACTGCCCATAATAATAAATCATTACATTAAATCATCCAAGTATTTTCACGAGGTCATGTATTCAGGTGTGTGTGTGTGTGTGTGTGTGTGTGTGTGTGTGTGTGAGTATGTGCTTTAATAAAATAACTCGATGGATTATGAAGAGAGCTGGATACTTTCAGCAGTGGTCTCTTTAACCCTCTGTTAACCAGGTCCCTTTCTAATTTGGTTAAAATCATTAAACAAAAATGTTGATTCTGTGCCATAAATCACGGTGGTGCAATGGGTCGCATGTTCACTTCACAGCAAGAAGGTTCTGGGTTCAATTCCCAGCTCAGGGGTTTCTGTATGAGGTTTGTATGTTCTCCCGGTGCTTGTTTCAGTTGCCTCTGGATTTCCCAGTTCCCCCCATGGTCCAAAAGCATGCACAGTAGGTTACTTGGGTGTTCCAAATCACCCTAGGTGTGTGTGTGTGTGTGTGTGTGTGTGTATGTGTGTGTTGGCCCTGCAATGGCCAGGCAGCTGTACAAGGTATATCCCTTAGTCACACAGACTTGGCTGAGGTGGGATCCAGTCTCCCTGTGACCCTGGTTAGGATTACATGGCTTAGTGAATGAATAATTTGATTTGAAATGAATACAATTTGTACTAATGTTGTAAATGCTAATTGCTAAATGCTAAATTATGTTATGTTTGTATTCCCAATCACTGAACCACATCATGATTAAACCCAATAAACGAATGTTAAAATCAGAGAATATGTAACTTTTGTTTATTTTGTTGTTGTGTGGTTGTCTTGTTTTCATATATAAACAATCATCTGCAGTATCACTGGGCCTTGGGAGAGGCTTGTACTTGTTTGTACGTAATACTTTCTATACCTCTGCAATGACCTGAAAAGTTGTGTGTGTGTGTGTGTGTGTGTGAGAGAGAGAGAGAGAGTGAGAGCGTGTGTGTGTGGTTTTGCAGGCGGTTATTTTAAGGGTCTTTTCCGTCTTCTGCACTTGCCAGGAAATTGATTTTGCATGATGTTTGGCAAGGTGTACACTTCTCTTGTACAGATTTGTTAATGTTGTACATACACCATAAAACTTGATACCTTTAAGACTTGTGTGTGTGTGTGTGTGTGTGTGTGTGTGTGTGTGTTTCCTACCTAAATTCTTATAAAAGACCTGTATAGAGGAAATACACGTTACAATTTTGTTTACTGGATTAGAAATACACTCATGTCTGAGATTAATCTGATTTAGAAAATGTTGAAACTCTTCCGGTTGCCGTGTAGGAATGCTAAAGGGTTTTTATGTAGAACATTGAAAGTGTGTGTGTGTGTGTGTGGAGGGGGGGGGTGTTAATGGTTTGTTTTGTTGTTGTTGTTGTTGTTGTTATTGTTTTTGTTTTGTTTGTTTGTTTTTTTCATCTTGAAGCTCCTAAGAATCCAAACATTTTCCCATGAACAAAAATCCTTCTTGAAAAGAATGTGATTTTTTTTTTTTAAGATTAAGTGAAACTTTTTGTCATTAATTCCTTAAAGAAGCATTAACCCTCAAGCGACCGAGCTATTTCGGTGACTATTATGACCAAGTAGGGTCATTTGTGACCTCATTGACTTATAATATTTCCATACAAATGTTTGTTTTAGGGTTGTTCATATTTGTTTCACTCTCGAATATATTTGTCCATCATCTTGTGTAATAAGGTATGGAATTTGAAATATTTTTTTATATAAAAAAAGCAAAAATACACAATGATAGAACAATATAGTATTATAATTATTTAGACAACGCCTGTCTGTTGCATCTTGTAATATGCATGTTGCCTTTTATTTATTTGCAATTTTTTGCATCAAAAATGAAAACAAATCATAAAAAGTAAAGTTACTTTGCATAAAATATGTATTACAATGCGTTAGGATAATTTAGATGTGGTAATAGAAATAATAATTATGTGGCTGAACTATCTGAATCGTGTAACTGTCAGAATGAAGAACCATCAATACCATCTGAAGTTATCATCTCAAAAAATCTCAGAGACCTTCCTGGGGTCATAAGTGACCCGCACAGGTTTGGATTATACGCACCACACGGATTGACCGATCCTTACAAAATTCTATCAACAAATGCAGATCAAATACATTGACAAATTATTGGAAGGAAACTTTTTTCCTGTTGAAAATTATATATTCTTTTTCTTTCGGCTGTTCCCTTCAGGGGTCGCCACAGCAAATGATCTGCCACCATCTCTCACTATCCTCTGCATCTTCTACTCTTACTCCAACGACCTTCATGGCCGCCTTCACCACATCCATAAATCTTCTCTTTGGTCTTCCTCTGGGCCTTCTGCCTGGTAGTTCCAACCTCAGCATCCTACTACCAATATACTCACTATCCCTCCTCTGTACATGTCCAAACCATCTCAATCTAGCCTCTCTGACTTTGTCTCCAAAACATCTTACATGTGCTGTCCCTCTGATATGCTCATTTTTGATCCTATCCATCCTCGTTACTCCCAAAGAGAACCTCAACATTTTCATCTCTGCTACCTCCAGCTCTGCCTCCTGTCTTTTCCCCAGGGCCACTGTCTCTAAACCATACAACATCGCTGGCCTCAACACCGTCTTGTACACTTTTCCCTTCATTCTTGCCGATACTCTCCTATCACACATCACACCGGACACTTTTCTCCATCCATTCCAATCTGCCTGCACACGCTTCTTCACCTCTTTTCCACACTCTCCATTGCTCTGGATTGTTGAGCCTAAGTACTTAAAATCCTCCACCTTCTTTATCTCTGCTCCCTGTAACCTCATCGTTCCTCTTGGGTCCTTGTCGTTCACACACATGTATTCTGTCTTACTGAGACTAACCTTCATTCCTCTCCTTTCCAAGGCATACCTCCACCTCTCTAGATTTTCCTCCACTTGTTCTCTGCTCTCACTGCAGATCACAATGTCATCTGCAAACATCATAGTTGAAAATTTATATATATATATATATATATATATATATATATATATATATATATATATATATATATATATATATATATATATATATATATATATATGTGTGTGTGTGTGTGTGTGTGTGTGTGTGTGTGTGTGTGTGTGCAACGGTTACGTAGCAACAATGTCTGTTTTCATTCATCATTTAACCAGTCTTCTCCACTCCGCTCTCTGGTGCGACAAGTCTACCCAGTCTTCTCTTCTGATATTTCTGGACTTCAAATTCCTCTTGATGACATCTTTGAAACGTAGTCGAGGTCGGCCTTTACTTCTGCGACCAGTAGGCAATTGGGAGAACAGGATCTGTTTTGGTAGTCTATCGGCTGGCATCCGCATGACATGTCCTGCCCAGCGAAGGTTTTTCCTTATTAGATGATCTTCCATCAATGGCAGTCCCATTCTCTCCAGAATTACTCTGTTTGTGATCTTATCCTTCCAGGTGATTTTCATAATAGAACGAAGATGTCGCATCATGAAGCCATGAAGTTTTTTTTACGTGACTCCGATACACTGTCCAGGACTCCGCTCCATACAGAAGAGTAGATGTAACTATTGCTCTGTAGATTTTGCCTTTTATCCTTAATGACACATGGTGGTTGTTCCAGAGTTGCTGCCTAAGCCTGTCAAAGGACGCACTAGCCTTAGCCATTTGTTTCTGTAACTCTGCGTCGATTTGTCCATCCTTCGATACTGTACTGCCAAGATATGTAAATTCTGGGATGGAGTTCAGTTTGTTTCCATCAATCGAGATGTCTATTTCTGGACTTCTTGTAGAATCTGGTTGGAACAGTACTTCAGTCTTCTTGATGTTAATCTTTAGTCCAAACTTCTTGAAGCATCGGAGAAAGCGTTTACTATACTTTGGATATTTTCTGCAGAAGTGCACTGTCGTCTGCAAACAGCAAATCTCTCATAACATGTAGGGTGGATTTTGTCCTTGCTCTAAAATGGGCTACATTGAACAGGTCGGCATCTTGTCTTGACTGTATGTACACACTTTCATCCATGTTTGAAAAAGCTTCTTCTAACATTGCTGACAGGAAGATGGAAAAGAGAGTAGGAGCCAGGACACACCCTTGCTTCAGACCGTTTGTCACTCTGAATGTACCTAAGGATTCCGTGCCATCATTGGCGTGTGCCTCCATTCCTGTATGTAAGGCTTCTATCATTTTGATGAATCTTTCGGGACATCCGTACTTTGTTCGATGCACTTTTCTTGAAGTTGTTTGAGACAGAAGATCATGTCTATTGTGCTCCGATTTGATCTGAATCCACACTGCATCTCTGGAACAATATCCGGTGTGATGTGGATGGTTAGTCTGTTTCAAAGGAACCTCGCAAAAATCTTTCCAGCTATGGACAGGAGAGAAATTCCTCTGTAATTACCATATTCGGTTCGGTCTCCTTTCTTGTCGATGGTGATTATGCTTGTATCTTTCCATGCTTGAGGAACAGTACCTTCCATCCAGGCTTTGGTGATCAGATGGTGTAATCTCTGATGCAATTTTGGGCCTCCATGTTTCCATACTTCAGCTGGAATCCCGTCTTCTCCGGGGGCTTTGCCATCTTTTAGTGAAGAGATTGCCTTTGACACTTCTTCCATTGTTGGAATATTATCAAGGCACTCATGTATAGGTCACTGTTTGATGTTGTAAAGAGCCTCCTGTGCTATTTCTCCCCTGACATTGAGCAATCTCTGGAAGTGCTCACTCCATCTTTCAAGAACTTGTTTACTGTCTGAGAAAGTCGTTAGGCCATTGGCTGACCTAAGCCGGTCAGGACTCCTTTTCTGTGGTCCCCATACTTCCTTGAGTCCATTGTAAAAGTTCTTCATGTCACTTATATCAGCTGCATGTTGTAATTCCTCAGCCTTCCTCTCCCACCACTTAGATTTTAGGTCACCAGGTATATTTGGTGTATCCTACTAGCTTCTTTGTAGGCAGCGATCGTAGATCTTGTAGTTTTGGTCTGAAGCACTTTCCTGTGAGCACTATCTCTCTTATCTAAAAGGCGTTTAAGTTCTATGTCATTAGGGTCAAACCAGTCCTGGTGTTTTCGTTCTGGCTTGCCTAAGGATTTCTTGGCTGTGTTTAGTATGGCTTCCTGGAGAGAATTCCATTCCTCTTCGTTCGTTGAGTCCGGGCTCAGTTCTATGTTGGTTCAGGCACTTTCCATCTCTTCTACAAAACTCTCCTTGTAGCTAGTAGTGGTGAGTTTCTTGGTGTTTAGCTTAATTGGTTTCCTTGGTCCTTGTTTACATTGCTTCACCCGTAGTTTAAGAGCTGTCTTAGACCTCAACAACTGATGATCGGTCCAGCAGTTTGCTCCACGCATGACACGGGTACTGTGGATATCCATCTTATCCTGGCGCCTTGTGATGATATAATCGATCATATGCCAGTGTTTCGATCGAGGATGCATCCATGTTGCCTTTCGGCTCTCTTTCTGCTTGAACATTGTATTGGTCGCTCTTCTTCTTTTCCTTTCGGCTGTTCCCTTCAGGGGTCGCCACAGCAAATTATCTGCCTCCATCTCTCCCTATCCTCTGCATCTTCTACTCTTACTCCAACGACCTTCATGTCCGCCTTCACTGCATCCATAAATCTTCTCTTTGGTTTTCCTCTGGGCCTTTTGCCTGGTAGTTCCAACCTCAGCATCCTACGACCAATATACTCACTATCCCTCCTCTGTACATGTCCAAACCATCTCAATCTAGCCTCTCTGACTTTGTCTCCAAAACATCTAACATGTGCTGTCCCTCTGATGTACTCATTTCTGATCCTATCCATCCTCGTTACTCCCAAAGAGAACCTCAACATTTTCATCTCTGCTACCTCCAACTCTGACTCCTGTCTTTTCCCCAGGGCCACTGTCTCTAAACCATACAACATTGCTGGCCTCATCACCGTCTTGTACACTTTTCCCTTCATTCTTGCCGATACTCTCCTATCACACATCACACGGACACTTTTCTCCATCCATTCCAACCTGCCTGCACGCGCTTCTTCACCTCTTTTCCACACTCTCCATTGCTCTGGATTGTTGAGCCTAAGTACTTAAAATCCTCCACCTTCTTTATCTCTGCCCCTGTAACCTCAAAGTTCCTCTTGGGTCCTTGTCGTTCACACACATGTATTCTGTCTTACTAAGACTAACCTTCAATCCCCTCCTTTCCAGGGCATACCTCCACCTCTCTAGATTTTCCTCCACTTGGTCTCTGCTCTCACTACAGATCACAATGTCATCTGCAAACATCATAGTCCATGGAGATTCTTGTCTAACCTCATCTGTTAGCCTGTCCATCACCATAGCAAACAAGAAGGGGCTGAGAGCTGACCCTTGATGTAGTCCCACCTCCACCTTGAACTCTTCTGTCACACCGACAGCACACCTCACCACTGTCTTACATCTATCATACATGTCCTGCACCACTCTAACATACTTCTCTGTCACTCCAGACTTCCTCATACAATACCACAGTTCTTCTCTCGGCACCCTGTCATATGCTTTCTCCAGATCCACAAAGGCACAATGCAGCTCCTTCTGACCTTCTCTGTACTTCTCTATTAACATCCTCAAAGCAAACACTGCATCTGTGGTGCTCTTTCTTGGCATGAAACCAAACTGTTGTTCACAAATGCTGACCTCTGCCCTTAGTCTTGCTTCCACTATTCTTTCCCATAGCTTCATTGTATGGCTCATCAACTTTATCCCTCTGTAGTTGCCACAACTCTGTACATCGCCCTTGTTCTTAAAAATGGGCACAAGCACACTTCTCCTCCATTCCTCTGGCATCTGCTCACTTTCTAAGACCTTGTTGAATATTCTTGTCAGAAAATCTACTGCTACCTCCCTAGACACTTCCATACCTCAACTGGTATGTCATCAGGGCCAACTGCCTTTCCACTCTTCATCCTCTTCAATGCCCTCCTCACTTCTCCCTTACTAATCTTTGCTACTTCCTGCTCCTCAACGGTCACCCCTTCTACTCTTTTTCTCTCTCATTTTCCTCATTCATCAGCTCTTCAAAGTACTCTTTCCATCTTCCCAGCACACTTCTGTCATCAGTCAATACATTTCCCTCTCTGTCCTTTATCACTCTAACTTGCTGCACGTCTTTCCCATCTCTATTTCTCTGCTGTGCTAACCTGTATAGATCATTTTCTCCCTCCTTACTGTTCAACCTATCATACAAGTCATCATACGCCCTCTGTTTGGCCTTTGACACTGCTACCTTCGCCTTACGCTGTGTCTCCCTGTACTCCTGTTTACTCTCTTCGGTCCTCTCAATGTCCCACTTCTTCTTGGCTAACCTCTTCTTTTGTACACACTCCTGCACTTCCTCATTCCACCACCAAGTTTCCTTATCTACTTTCCTTCCAGAGGACACACCAAATACTCTCCTACCGGTCTCCCTGCTCACGTTGGCTGTGGTTGTCCAGTCCTCTGGAAGCACTTCCTGACTACCCAAAGCCTGTTTCAACTCCTCCTTGAAGACAACACGACACTCTTCCTTTTTCAGCTTCCACCACTTTGTCTTCTGCTCTACCTTTGCCTTTTTCACCTTTCTCACCATCAGTGTCATCCTGCACACCACCATCCTATGCTGTTTGGCAACACTCTCACCCACTACTACTTTGCAGTCACTGACTTCCTTCAAATTACCTCGCCTACACAAGATGTAGTCTACCTGTGTGCTCTTACCTCCGCTTTCATAAGTCACCCTATGCTTCTGTTTCTTCTGGAAGAAAGTATTCACCACAGCCATTTCCATCCTTTTTGCAAAATCGATCAACATCTGTCCTTCTGTGTTCCTGTCCTGGATACCAAACCTGCCCATCACTTCCTCGTCCCCTCTGTTGCCTGCACCAACATGTCCATTGAAGTCTGCTCCAATGACCACTCTTTCACCTCTGGGGGTACTCTGCATCACTTCATCTAACTCACTCCAGAATCTCTCCTTCTCTTCTAGCTTACATCCTGCCTGTGGGGCATAAGCACTAACAACATTGACTATCACGCCTTCAATTTCTAACTTGAGACTCATCACTCTGTCTGACACTCTTTTCACTTCTAGAACATTCCTGACAAACCCCTCCTTCAAGATGACTCCTACTCCATTTCTCTTCCCATCCACACCATTATAAAACAGTTTAAACCCTGCTCCTAAGCTTTTAGCCTTTCTACCTTTCCACCTTGTCTCCTGAACACACAGTATGTCCACCTTCCTCCTCTGCATCATGTCAGCCAGCTCCCTATCTTTTCCTTGCATAGTTCCAACATTCAAAGTCCCTACTCTCAGTCCGAGGCTCACGCATTTCCTCTTCTCTCTCTGCCTACGGACACGCCTCCCGCCTCTCCTTCTTCGACGTCTTCGACCAACAGTAGTCCAATTTCCATCAGCACCCTGTTGGTTGACAGCACTGATGGCGGTCGTTGTTAACCCGGGCCTCAACCGATCCGGTATGAATTTTGTTTTGATCATTTGCATTTTTAAATGTGGCAGAAGTTTTACGCCGGATGCCCTTCCTGTCGCAACCCTCTGCATTTATCCGGGCTTGGGACCGGCATAAGGGGGAGAGACACTGGTTAGTGCCCCCCCCCCGCCTCATGGCTGCATGGCTGAACATTGTATTGGTCGCTATCAGTTCGTATTCTGAGCACAGGGCTCGTAGGAGTTCGCCGTTTGAATTGCATTTTCCGATCCTATGCTTTCCTATAACGTACGTCCACTTTTCAAAGTCCTTTCCAATCCTTGCATTAAAATCTCCCATCAATAAGATTTTAAGATAAGATAAGATGAGATACAGCTTTATTAATCTCAAAATGGAGACATTCACTGTTACAGGCTCTTGAGGTACCATCAGTAGGGGGTGCAAAAACAGATACATATACAAACATACACACATACAGATACATTATATAAGTAAATAAATAAATAGATACATAAATAGTATAAATTAATAAACAATAAAAGAACAGAAGGGAGCAACTTTGTAGACTGGCCTATATTCAAGTATATATGTATCTGAGGGCAGATGTGGTTGATTAAAGTGCACGGGGTTTTTATTGCACATATTCGGTATTTTTACAGACAGTTACAAAGTGGCGTTGTACAGTCTGACAGCGGTGGGAATGAACGACCAGCGGTAGCGCTCCTTTCTGCACTGAGGATGTCTCAGTCGTCCACTGAAGGAGCTACTCAGCTCCTCTACAGTCTGGTGCAGTGGGTGAGAGCTGTTGAACAGGATGGATGTGAGCTTTGCTACCATCCTCCTCTCACTCACCTCCTCCACAGAGTCCAGTGGGCAGCCGAGGACAGAGCTGGCCCTCCTGACCAGCTTGTTCAGTCTCTTTCTGTCCCGCTCTGTGCTGTCCGGGGCCCAGCAGATGGCAGCGTAGAGGATTGCTGAGGCTACCACAGAGTCATAAAATGTCCTGAGCAGAGGTCTGTATACTCCGAAGGACCTGAGTCTCCTCAGAAGGTGGAGGTGACTCTGGCCCTTCTTGTACAGGGCGTTGGTGTTGTGGGACCAGTCCAGTTTATTGTTAAGGTGAACGCCCAGGTATTTGAAACTGTTCACCATCTCAATGTCCTGTCTCTGGACGTTCACTAGTGAGTGTGTGTGTGTGTGTGTGTGTGTGTGTGTGTGTGTTAGAGTGCTTCTTCTGAAGTCGACCACCATCTCCTTCATCTTCCTAGTGTTCAAGCACAAGTGGTTGTGCTCACACCAGTCCACGAAGTCAACGATGACCGACCGGTACTCCAACTCATTCCCCTCTGACACACGGCCCACGATGGCGGAGTCATCCGAGAACTTCTGGAGGTGGCAGCTGTCTGTGCTATAGCTGAAGTCCGAGGTATAAATGTTGAAAAGGAAGGGTGAGAGGACGGTGCCCTGCGGTGCCCCCGTGCTGCAGACTGCCACCTTTGACTTACAGCCGCACAGCCGCACGTACTGTGGACGGTTAGTAAGGTGGTCGATAATCTAGGCAGCAAGATGCCCGTCCACTCCCACGTCCTCCAGCTTTCCCCACAGAAGCGCTGGCCTGATAGTGTTGAAGGCGCTGGAGAAGTCAAAGAACATGACCCTCACAGCGCTGCCAGCGATTTCCAGGTGGGTGAGTGCCCGCTGCAGAAGGTAGATGACGGCGTCTTCTACCCCGATGTTGGGCCTGTAGGCAAACTGCAGCGGATCTAGGGTGGGGCTCACCATAGAGCGGAGGTGTACAAGGAGGAGCCTTTCCATGGTCTTCATAAGGTGGGAGGTCAGGGCGACAGGTCTGTAGTGGGCTGGTTCCTTCACTTGAGCTGTTTTGGGAACCGTAACCATACAGGAGGTCTTCCACAGGACGGGAACCTTCTCCAGGCTGAGGCTCAGGTTGTACAGGTAGCATAGTACCTCACAGAGCTGGTCTGTGCAGGTCCTCAGCAGCCTAGGACTGATGCCATCTGGTCCTTCAGATTTCCTCTGATTTAGTCGCCTCAGCTGTCTCCTCACCTGGTCTGATGTGAGGGGTGGGCTGCCGAGGGAGGGGATGTGTCTGTTGGGCTGTAGCAGTCAAGTGAAGTTGGCCTGGGGAGGGGAGGTGTCTGCTGGTCTGGAGACGTGTGAAGAGAGGGGGGGAACGGGGAGGGTGGCAGGGGGGGGGGGGGATCAAACCTGTTGAAGTAACAGTTTAATTCATCCGCCCAGCGCTGGTCACCATCAGCTGTCCCTCTGACACTCTGCCCAAATCCAGACATGGTCTTTAGTCCTCTCCAGACGTCCCGCACGTTGTTCTGAGCCAGCTTCTTCTCCATCTTCTTCCCATAGTCCTTCTTGGCCCTCCTGATCCTCCACTGGAGCTCACGCTGGACCTTCTTCTGCTCCTCTCTGTCCCCCGAGATGAAAGCCCTCTTTTTCTGGTTCAGGAGGACTTTAAGCTCAGGGGTTACCCATGGGTGATTGTTGGAGTAGCACCGTACCCTCCGTGTTGGCACAGTGCTGTCCACACAGAAGTTCATGTAATCAGTGATACAGTGTGTGAGGCCGTCGATGTCATCACCAAAGGAGTCACAGAGCATGCTCCAGTCTGTGGTCTGGAAACAGTCCCTAAGCCTCTCGTTGGTCTCCTTGGTCCACACTTTCACAGACCTCTTCTGTGCAGGTTCCTTTCGCACCCTGGGTGTGTATTGGGGGAGCAGGTAGACCAGGTTGTAGTCTGAGCGTCCCAGTGGGGGGAGGGGGTGGAGCTGTAAGCGTCCTTCACATTAGCATACAGCAAGTCCAGAGTTTTATTGTCTCTTGTGGTACACTTCACGTATTGCGTGAACGTCGGGAGAGAGGCGGAGAGAGGGGCGTGGTTAAAGTCCCCGCTGATCAGAATCATGGCGCGGGGGTGACGAGTCTGTGTCTGGCTGACAGCGCTGTGGAGACGCTCACACGCGGCCGCCGCATCAGCCGAGGGCGGAATGTACACGCAAAACACAATCACGTGTGAAAACTCCCTCGGTAGATAATTATGGCCGCGCGCTCACCGCGAGCAGCTCCAGGTCCTGCGTGCATAGCTGCTCCTTCACGTGCACGTTGGCCGGGTGGCACCATCGTTCATTCACATAGACCGCCACACCCCCTCCTTTCTTCTTACCGCTCTCCGTTACACTCCGATCTGCACGCGCGAGTGTGAATCCGTTAAGAGAAACCACAGAGTCTGGTGTGCGTTCATTCAGCCACGTCTCTGAGAAACACATGAGGCTGCAGTCCCGGTACTGCCTCTGCTGCCGGGTCAGCGCCGCCAGCTCCTCGATCTTGTTGGCGATCGCGTGGACATTTCCCATGATGACAGAGGGAACACATGTCCTCCGCGTCTTTCGTCCCCCTCTGCAGCCTCTCCTTTTCCTCCGTATTTCCACAGGAACAATTGGCTTTTCCGCGTGAAGGAGGGCGGGGGCACGCAGGCCGAGGAGGGTCTCACATGTGTAAGACCTGCGTTGCTCAGAGCCGTCGGTGAATGAGTTTCCTGATGCCGATCCAAAAAGTGAAAGTAAAAGTGTACAGAAAAACAAAAGCATCATAAAAGTAGGTTTCCCAGATGCAGTATTGAAGAAAGAAAAATAAAATTTGAAAAAAGATAAAGAAACACGCCTATATACAATAGAAAAGAGGAAAAAAAAGGAAACTATACTGAAGAGCTCCTGTAACTGGCTGCAGGTCACCCGGCGCCATCTTGAAAAACATCATTTTGTCGGTCTTGGGGACTTGACTTAGTATGGTAGAGAGCTGATTATAGAAAGCTTGCTTTTCTGTAACTGGATTTGTTATCGTTGGTGCATAAACATTGATGATTGTTGTGTAGATGTTCTTGTTTCGGGGTAATCTCATCGTCATGATCCTGTCGCTTATTTCCTGTCTTTTCTAATAGCAAATCTCACTCCAGCCTCTATTCTTTCTCCCGCTTGTCTTCCACTCTAGAAGTATGTGTACTCCATATCATCCAAACTGCCAGTCTCCGCAAGCCGCGTTTCACACAAGGCGGCGATGTCAATGTTGTATTTTGCAAGTTCCATCGCTTCAAGTGCAGTGCATCTTTCTGGTCGGTTTGCTTCTTCTCGGTCCAAAAGGGCTCTCACGTTCCACTGAGCACATGTCAGTTCCTTGGTTCTACTTCCTTGCTGATTTTTCGCTGTCAGTGGAAGTTGGGGTTGAACAGTGCGGTCCTTGGTAACCGGGGCAGTGACCGATCCGGTATGAGCTTCTTTGTGGTTATGCATTTCATGAAAAACTGCGAGCAAGATGGTGTAAGTACCGCTGGCTTTTGCAAGTTACCAGCGGCACTCTCTCGGGGAGTTAATATATTTTTTGGGCCGGCAAGAACAAGTCCAGACAGGCACAGTATATTAGTCCCTGCAGTGGTTGGCTGAAAGATACTGGGAGTTCCAGGTAGCTATCGCCCTCGATGTAACCACAGTCACATGATTTTCTGTTAGGGTTTACTCCCTTAGCCTTTGGTTAAAGAAACCTATTCCACAAGGCAGTGGTGTGTTTCAACTATGCAGGGCAGGGGCGTCAAACTCCCTGAGATATAAGAGTATACCCGCATACCCGCATGTATATACACACATACATACACACATAATATTTAATATACTAAATATATACAATATACAGAAATCCCCCCTTATTCGTGGGGGTCACATTCCTTTCTCACCCGCAGATCTCGGAAATCCACAAATGATTGAAGTGGTTTTAAACCCCTATGTATGATATCCAATGCACTAAAATCTTTTTGTTAAACACATTCTATATCCAGTCTTACTCATTAATAAAGTAATATTAATGAGAACAAGAACAAGGGAGACGTGCAGAGTTGTAGCAACTACAGAGGGATAAAGTTGATGAGCCATACGATGAAGTTATGGGAAAGAATAGTGGAAGCTAGATTAAGGGCAGAGGTCAGCATTTGTAAACAACAGTTTGGTTTCATGCCAAGAAAGAGCACCACAGACACAATGTTTGCTTTGAAGATGTTAATAGAGAAGTACAGAGAAGGTCAGAAGGAGCTGCATTGTGCCTTTGTGGATCTGGAAAAAGCATATGGCAAGGTGCCAAGAGAAGAACTGTGGTATTGCATGATGAAGTCTGGAGTGGCAGAGAAGTATGTTGGAGTGGTGCAGGACATGTATGAGAGATGTAAGACAGTGGTGAGGTGTGCTGTCGGCATGACCGACGAATTCAAGGTGGAGGTGGGACTGCATCAAAGGTCAGCTCTGAGCCCCTTCTTGTTTGCTATGGTGATGGACAGGCTGACAGATGAGGTGAGACAATAATCTCCATGGACTATAATGTTTGCAGATGACATTGTGATCTGTAGTGAGAGCAGAGAACAAGTGCAGAAAAATCTAGAGAGGTGGAGGTATGCCCTGGAAAGGAGGGGAATGAAGGTTAGCCTCAGAAAATCAGAATACATGTGTGTGAACCAGAAGGACCCAGGAGGAACAGTGATGTTACAGGGAACAGAGATAACGAAGGTAGAGGATTTTAAGTACTTAGGCTCAACAATCCAGAGCAATGGAGAGTGTGGAAAAGAGGTGAAGAAGCATGTGCAGGCAGGCTGGAATGGTTGGAGAAAAGTGTCTGGTGTGATGTGCGATAGGAGAGAGTCAGCAAGAATGAAAGGAAAAGTGTACAAGATGGTGGTGATGCCAGCGATGTTGTATGGCTTAGAAACAGTGGCGCAGGAGGCAGAGCTGGAGGTAGCGGAGATGAAAATGTTGAGGTTCTCTCTGGGAGTAAAGAGGATGGATAGGATCAGAAATGAGTATATCAGAGGGACAGCCCATGTAAGATGTTTTGGAGACAAAGTCAGAGAGGCTAGATTGAAATGGTTTGGACATGTACAGAGGAGGGATAGTGAGTATATTGGCAGTAGGATGCTGAGGTTGGAACTACCAGGCAGAAGGCCTCGAGGAAGACCAAAGAAGAGATTTATGGATGTGGTGAAGGAAGACATGAAGATCATTGGAGTCAAAAAAGAAGATGCAGAGGACAGGGTGAGATGGAGGCGGATGATTTGCTGTGGCGACCCCTAAAGGGAGCAGCCGAAAGGAAAAGAAGAAGAAGAAGACTCATTAATAAAGTAATAATGCAGTAAAATGTAGTCATGATTAAGTATAAATCTTTTAATTTTGTACTGTGATAATATTTATGAATAGATAAAGTGCTTAGGCTCCTTACCAGAAGCTAGAGAAGATGCAGGGTGTTTGAGTGACATCGTTTTCTTTCGGCTCTTCCCTTCAGGGGTCGCCACAGCGAATCATCTGCCTCCATTTCACCCTATCCTTTGCATCTTTTTCTCTTACATAGACTACCTTCATGTCCTTCTTCACCACGTCCATGAGTTTGAGTGACATCATAGGGCTTAAATCATCATTAAAAACACACTAAAAAAATGTGAATTCACAATTCACAAATCACGTTGATAACGTGTGTGAAGGAGAAAAAAAGAGGTCTACACATCATCTGCAACCAATCAGCAGGAAGGAGAAACAAAAGCTCTCAGCCACTGGCTAAATTTGAATCACGTACCAGTAATGTTAAGATGTATTTGTATAATTTGCTGGAGGTGCCGCTAATTCAGTGCTTTTCAAATAGTGGGGCACGATTATATGATTATAATGACATAAACTTATATATATATTTTTTTTTTTTTTTGAAAGAAAGGAAGGTGTTTGATGATGCTTTGTGGTGGCACAAAATAAATATAAAAGGGATCTGTGAAAATCTCTCCTACATTTAAGGGATCACTGAAATACCACAGGACAGTACAACCAAAGCTTATCATTGTGTAGGTCCCTCATGTTTCAAAACAGTTCGAAGGCATCAAAACATGGACTCCACAAAACCTCAAGGATGTTTTGTTATATGTGGCATCAAGAATTTCTGTCAGTTGAAAGGTGGGGCTGCATGGTTGGGACAGGTTGGTCCGACAAAAAGATGGAGAAACAATTATAGGAGTTTTTTCAGTGGAGCAGAGAACACCTCTCTATGATGTACTTTCATAAATTATGTCCTTGGTCAGCAACAATGCTTGATAGAGACATGTTGAACATGAAACAAGTACCTATTACATACGGGGGGGGGGGGGGGGGACACCTTAATGTGTGTTTACCTATTCTCTGAACGCAACATGAAAGAAGAGAAGTTGCTAAGAGATTCGATCTCATGGATCAAAGAGAATTATAACAGCTAGATGCAATCTATATATAATTCCCTATTTCTATAAAAGTTGAAATGTACAGCTAAAGCCAAAATCTTAGATTTGTTAATTCATATGAACCTTTAGTTACCTGAGGAGACAAAGACAATATTTTTATTAAAGTGGTACCTTGACTTATGAGTGTCTTTTATCAGATTTTCCACGATATGAGCTTCGATCTCACCTGTTCACAAATTCTGCCGCATCCAAACGAGAAAAAATTTAACTTACGAGCTCTGCTGGGAAAATAGCTTTTCCAGGCCAATTAGCCTCATATTCTTCCTTGTGTATTGCTCCGCCCTCCGAGAACGCATTGTACATTGCTTCTCAATTATTTTACGTGATGCCCCCTATAGGAAGAAAAAAAATTCACACATCCCCAGCACCCCATGCAAGACTATAAATAGTGTTTACAGCACTTCATATCATTTGCTTGGTGCTTTTCCCTACACCATAGGGAACACAGTGAGAGTGCCACTGCCACCTACTGTAAAGGATGTGTAATCACACTTGATTCTAGTACAGTATGGAAAAAAAGTGTTTCCCAGGGTCATACATGCCCCTGCCTATGGGAATTTTTGTTTTATCTAAAGAACATTTTGACTTACGAGCTTGCCCTTGGAACGGATTAATTTCGTAAGTCAAGATACAATTGAATTTATTGATTAACTTAATTAAATAGAGGCATTTTTATCATTGTGTTTCATCACATTTTTGCATTTCATGGAATTTGGCAGATGCCAAACATACTACACTTTTATACAACAATAAATCCACTGTGTTGGATGTAACACCAGCTGAGTATAGCTGTGCTAGATTATATGCTAGGTTCTAGAGGAGTAGAATGAATTATCGAGATTTAAAGTTGAACAGCCGGCAGATTTATTACAATTTTACAATAGCACAAGAAACAGTGCAAACAATGTGTAGAGCGCTCTTTACAAAATAAAAATAAAAATAAAATAGGCTTAGAGTCTCTGAGGTTCGAACCCTTAAGGTTTGATTTGTGTGAATTCGGGAGGTCTTTTCCAGGATTGTGATCCGTTTGGGATCGTGTTTTTATTTGTTCTTATCTGGGATCCTGTGATTTGAAGTGGTTGGGTCTGTAGATCTACTCTCGCATCCAGAACAGCTGGCCACACTGCTTCTGGATCCGCCAAGAGTTCTCACTGGGTTTAGCTCGCCATCCATGTCCGAAACCAGCTTCAAGATCAGATCCAGGTCCACTAAAAAACCAGTCTGCACATGCAGTACAGACACAATGAATAAAATATTTCTTAACTGTAGTTTCTAAATAAAATGAGATCTCACAATGTTCAAAATCTTTTACATTGCTGTTTTAACACTGGTTTTACTTCCATGAATTCAAAATGTATTGCTATGTAGCATAACAACAACCACAATATTTATTTAACCCTTTTTTCAAGGCATATGAAATTAAATTATTTCAAGTTTGTAACTTAATTGTTTTTAACAACTTATTTCTATGAAATAACACATAAATGAAATGACAAAAGTGCATGAAAGGCACTGAATGGAATGTAATACAAAACAAAAGTGCTTATCTGCACTACTTTAGTGCATTAGCATTAAGTGATTCAACAAAAACATTTAGAAAAATAAAATGTAAGGCTCATTTTGTGCACAGCACAATCTTTGTTGTGTACTCCGACTGGTTTTAGCTTTTTAGAGACAAAAAATAGTGCACACAGTTTTAAAAGTCACCATGTGTAAAGTTAGCATAGGTTTTTAAGCGAGCTTCATGTTGTAATGACTCACCGGAGTTTCCAAGAAAACAACACACTCCACCCGGTTTGATTGAGAGAGAACAAAACACATACAAGGCTCTGAAAAGTACATAAACTTAGTTAAACTTGTTAAAAGTTCACTTAAACACATTTTGGATCGTTTGACTCACTTGTGTAGCTTGTCAAGTGCTCTGTGTGTCCTGCTCTGCAGCACGCTCTGCTGTGCTTAGCTAGGTGCATGCAGCATGTGCTTATGATGCGTTCAAGGGGACTAGGAAAACTATAGTGCTTTCAGGGAGCTGGAAATTAGGGTTTTTTTTACCAATAAAAATAGTAACCATGTATTTATATGGGTTACATGTAGCTCATGCAAAATGAGGCCTAGTCCTGTCCTCCTAAAATAAGAATGAGGCATTGCCTTGTTGGTAACATATTTCTCTCTTTAAAATTATAATAAATGCCTCCACATTTGGTCCTTTTACATGCATAATACTCACCCATGCTTTGGGTACTGATGCATCTCTATAAATATGTACAGTGATATGAAAAAGTATCTGAACGTTTTGGAATTTCTCACATTTCTGCATAAAATCACCATCAAATGTGATCTGATTTTTCAATAAAATCACACAGATGAAAAAACAGTGTCTGCTTTAACTAAAACCACCCAAACATTTATAGGTTTTCATATTTTAATGAGGATAGTGTGCAAACAATGACAGAAGGGGGAGGAATAAGTAACTGAACCCTCTGCCTAAGGAGACTTAAAGGGCAATTGAAACCAATTTTTACCAAACAATTTAAGTCAGGTGTGTGCCCAATCACTGATGAGTGACTTAAAGCTGCCCTGCCCACTATAAAACATACATCTGGTAAGAATTGTCTTGATGATAAGCATTGTCTGATGTGCACCATGGCTCGCTCAAAAGAGCTGTCTGAAGGCCTGCGATCAAGAATTGTTGATTTGTATAAATCTGGGAAAGGATACAAAACCATCTCTAAAAGTCTGGATGTTCATCAATCGACAGTCAGAGAAGTTGTCTACAAATGGAGAGAGTTTGGCACTGTTGCTTTTCTCCCAAGGAGTGGCCGTCCACCAAAGATGACACCAAGAGTTCAGCGCAGAATACTCAGAGAGGTAAAAAAAAAAAACCCTAGAGTGTCTGCTAAAGACTTACAGAAATCACTGGAACAGTCCAATATCTCTGTGCACACATCAACTATATGTAAAACAATGGCCAAGAATGGTGTTCATCGGAGGACTCCAAGGAGGAAGCTACTGCTGTCTAAAAAAAAACATTGTTGCTCATTTAATGTTCACAAAAAGGCACTTGGACACTCCACAGAAGTTTTGGCAAAATATTTTGTGGACTGATGAAACCAAAGTTGAATTGTTTGGGAGGAACACACAACGTCATGTGTGGAGGAAAAATGGAACAGCTCACCAATATCAACACCTCATCCCCACCGTGAAGCATGGTGGAGGGTGCATCATGGTTTGGGGCTGTTTTGCTGCCTCGGGGCCTGGACAACTTGCAATCATTAATGGAAAAATGAATTCACACGTTTATCGGGGTGTTTTGCAGGAAAACCTGAGGCCGTCTGTCAGACAGGTGAAACTAAAAAGAGGATGGATGCTGCAACAAGACAATGATCCAAAACACAGAAGTAAATCAACTTCAGAATGGTTTCAGAAGAACAAAATACACGTTCTGGAGTGGCCAAGTCAAAGTCCAGACTTGAACCCCATTGAGATGCTGTGGCATGACCTCAAGACAGCGATTCATGCCAGACATCCCAGGAATCTGACTGAACTACAGCAGTTTTGTAAAGAAGGATGGGCCAAGATTAGTCCTGATCGATGTGCCAGACTGATCTGCAGCTACAGGAAGTTACAGGTTGAAGTTATTGCTGCTAAAGGAAGGGCCACAAAATATTAAATGTGATGGTTCGGTTACTTATTCCTCCCCCTTCTGTCATTGTTTGCATGCCATCCTCATTAAAATATGAAAACCTATAAATGTTTGGGTGTTTTTAGTTAAAGCAGACACTGTTTTTTCATCTGTGTGATTTTGACAAAGATCAGATCACATTTGATGGTGATATTATACAGATGTGAGAAATTCCAAAAGGTTCAGATACTTTTTCATACCACTGTACGTACATACATATATTCATTCATTTTTTTTAAATGAATGGTTAATTAGCTTTATGCTAATTAGAGTTGCGAGGAGGCTGGTGACCATCTAAGCCAACTCTGGGTGAGAGCGGAGTACACCCTGGACAGCTTGCCAGGCCATCACTGGGCCAACACTCACACAACCATTCACCCTCACACCTAGGGAGATTTTAAACTGTCAATTCCGACACATTTAGATGATCAAGACGGGGTAGCCTGGTTGTAAAGGTGCTGGATCACTGATTCTAGAGCTGGGGGTTCAAGCCCCACTCTCAACAAGTTGCCACTGTGCCTCAAGTGTAAATAACTAGGTTATCAAAGGCTGGCCATGTCTCTCACTGTTTATGGTGTGAGGCATATAAAAGAACCATTGCTGCTTTCATCAAGAGTAGGCCATCAGCATGTTTCTATTCGGGAGTCAGAGTCCCCTGAGGCAGTTCATTCACAGCAGCATTCTGGCAACTCCTGTAGCAGCACTGGAACCCAGTTGTATCGTACCCCTGTGCTGCTTTATCTGATTTCATTACTTGGGTGTTTATAAAAAGTCTGCGTCATTCACTACCATATCCGTCGTATTACAACATACAGTTTAAGCCCACACACTGGTCATTAGGAAAATGGCATCATCATATCACAATTCTGTAAAGGTTTGACCACCAAGTTTCAGACCCTTAAATTAATTTCCGTTTTTTTAAGTCCTTTCTTATACTTTGCACCAGATGTTCCCTTTTAACATGCTGAACAGTATCTGCTAAGCAGGACAACCTTGTCATACCCCTTTTGTGATTGGAAACCAGTCAGATGTTCCGAGATGTGCAGCAATTTCTTATGATTGGTGCAGGCTAGCGAAAAGGCTAAATGGTTTTTGGATGAAGCTTGAAGGAATCATATTACCAAGTTCATCAAGATCCCCTGTGATTGCACATCAAGGTCTGTTTACACTCTGTTAAGGTCTGTTAATCTCTTCCGCGCTCTGCCATACTTTCCACATTCTATTATGAACAGCCTCGATTTATCACAGTCAAACATTTTGCCACAATCATCCTGAATCCATCAAGTTATCTCAAGATCATCATAATTCATTCAACTTATAGAAATCAAGAGCATTGTGCCCCAGTGTAAACCCAGGATTAGTATTATAGTAGTATTAAATTAGTATGGCGGTGGTGGCTCAGTGGTTAAGGCTCAGGATTAATAATCCAAAGGTTGGTAGTTCAAGCCCCAGTCCCAACAACCTGCCACTGTTGGGCCCTTGAGCAAGGCTCTTAACCCTCAATTGCTCAGTTGTGTAAAAAAAAAAATGCTAAATGTAAGTCACCCTAGATAAGGGTGTCAGCTAATTTCTGTAAATGTACTCACCACAGCATGCTTTGGACTAATCCACAAAGCAGAAGTAGGTTTTTTTGGTTGAAGTTATGACACTTTCATGGATATTTTGATGTTAACTGTTTGTTTCTGACTCACTTCTTCTGAATTCTGCTCTATTCTCCCAATCTAGTTCATCATCATTATCTGACTGGCATGTGTGATCAAATAAATATATATACAATTATTGTCGATCCAGAGCTCTTTGACAGTGGTATCAAAACAGGTCAAGTCCTGTCCATTGGCCAATATCCCAATGTCCAGATTTTGAAGATTAGTTTGTGAAACAGTTTGATTCCCTGTTATGAAACTTTTGGAGGGTATGATGTCACATCCAAGTGATTTCCCATTTGCTAGACTCTTCATTGTTGCTTCTTCTACCGTCGACTCAGTGTTGTCATCCCTGGTTTGTGCTTCATTGGACTCTGTGGGCTCCGATATTTCTATACATGCTTTCTCACTATTCTTTCTATCTTACTAAGGTACCGAATGAGTCGGTCAGGGCTGTGCCGTTCTTGTGTTTTATTGTATTGTGTCTGGGTGAGAAGTTTCTGCCCATTGCTTTGATCTCTGGGAGCATCCGTTTGCTGTTGCCAACTCTGAATCCAAATCCAGTTTGCTTCACCTCTCTTGTAAATATATTTATTCTGTTTTCTGCATAAGCTTTGTTTGGGTTTTATAAGTTATTTTGTTAAATAAAATTGATGCTTGTTTACTACTACAACTTCTATGGAAAACAACGGCCATAGCCAGCATTGTCCATCATTAAAGTACTGACATAGCCAGTAATTTAACAGGGTTTTGTGAATCGGTGCAGAATAGAACTGCAAAAGGAAGTGGAAATAACACATTGGTGTATTCAAGTGACGGCTAATAAGTTAGCTTTTTCAGCAGTACTTTGATTAGTACTGTGCTTTAAACACACACACACACACACACACACACACACACACACACACACACACACACACACACACACAACACCTACCCACTGAGTTTGACTCAAAGTGCTGTGCAAATTTTTTTGCCCCCTGACCAATTTCTGACATTTTTTGTACGTTTGTCACTGTTATCCATTTCTGATCAAGCAAGCCTAAATATTATATAAAGATAAAACACAAATAACCCAGAATGCAGTTTTGAGTGCCAATGGCATTTATTAAAGGAAAACAAAAAACAAAAAACATCTGAAATTACAAGAGCCTGTGTAAATAAGTAATTGCCCCCTAAACCAAATAGCTGATTGAACCACCTTTTGCAGCAATAACTGCAGTCAAGCATTTGTGATAAGAGACGATGAGTCTTTCACATGGCTGTGATGGGATTTTGGCCCACTCGTCTCTGCAAAATCAACCAGATTGGGTGGTTTTCGGGCATGAACAGCCTTTTTAAGGTCATGCCACAGCATCTCAATACGGTTTAGGTCGGGACTTTGACTAGGACACTAAAACCCTCATTTTGTTCTTTTTTAG